>CM051234.1:293631888-294231888 GCA_027917425.1 Gastrophryne carolinensis
GGACGTCCTGGCTCCTCCTGGGGCTCCAAGATTAAGTCCTCTCCCAAGCCCCCTCAGGCATGATGGGGCGCCCTCACCCATCCGGGTGGGGGGACGGCTTCAGCACTTTGCTCACGTCTGGAGGCTTCATGTCTCAGACCGGTGGATTCAGGAGGTAGTGTCCTCCGGTTACAAGATAGAGTTTGCTGCCTGGCCGCCCCCAAGATTCATCAGATCCCGGACTCCTCAGGACCTTGTGTCAGCTCAGGAGCTTGTGCAGGCAGTGCAAGGCCTCCTGGAGCTGGGGGTCATCTGCAAGGTCCTTTTAAGAGAAAAAGGCAAGGGCTTCTATTCCAACCTATTCACAGTACCCAAAAAAAGATGGGTCACTCAGGCCCATCCTAGACTTGAAGATCCTCAACAAATTTGTCAGCAGCAGGCGCTTTTGCATGGAAACTTTGCGCTCTGCCATCAGTTCCCTGCGCCCAGGGCATTTCATGACTTCTGTGGACATCAAAGATGCTTACCTTCAAATTCCTGTATTTCCAGGTCATCAAAGGTTCCTCAGGTTCGCTCTGGAGGATCAACACTACCAGTTTGTGGCATTGCCCTTTGGTCTCACCTCAGCTCCCAGGGTGTTCACCAAGGTGCTGGCTGGCGTGATGTTCTGCTCAGGTTTCAGGGCGTTGGATACTCAACTGGTGGTGTCCACCCTGGAGTCATTTGGATGACACCTGAAGTCTTCGCTTTCCCCCTCCTTGGTGACTCCCTTCCTTGGAATGAATCTGGATACAGTTCAGGCAAGGATTTTCCTTCCTCAACAGAAGGTGGACAGTCTGATTGCACAGGTCCAGTTCCTGCTATCTTGTCACCATCCCTCCATCAGGCAGGGAATGCAGCTGGTGGGCCTGATGGTGGCGTGCTTCGAGGCGGTCCCTTATGCTCAGTTCCACTTGAGGCCTCTGCAACTTCACCTCTTGTCAGTGTGGTACAAGGATCCAGCCTCCCTGGACAGGGTCTGTGTGCTTTCCCCCCTGGTCAGGAGGTCCCCCTCGTGGTGGATGGACTCAAGGAACCTGTTGGGGGGCAGATCCTTTCTTGCCCCTTCCTGGGAGACAGTCACCACGGATGCCAGTCTGTCAGGTTGGGGGGAGGGGGGTTCTGGAAGTCCCTGCGGTTCCAGGGAAGGTGGGGCCCTCAGGAGGCCCACACACCTATCAATGTCTTGGAGCTGCAGGTGATCAGGTTAGTACTGGCTCAGTTGACTACTCACCTTCGGGGCCTGCCTGTTCAGGTGCGCTCAGACGGCAGTTGCCTACATCAATCATCAGGGAGGGACTCAGAGCAAGAGGACCCCCCAGGAAGTGTCTCTGATCCTGACCTGGGCGGAGACCAATGTTCCCTGCATATCAGCTGTGTACATCCCGGGGGTGGAAAATCTCCTGGCAAACTCTATGAGCAGAGGGACCTCTCGCCAGGGAGAATGGTCCCTGTGCAACAGGGTGTTCCAATCTCTGTGTCACCGTTGGGGCCGACCAGATGTGGATCTGTTTGCATCCCGTCACAATCACAAGCTCCTGGCCTTTGTTTCCCTGTCCCAGGATCCTATGGCCTTGACCACGGATGCTCTAGCAATGTCATGGCAGGACTTTCAGTTTCTGTATGTCTCCCCTCCATTTCCTCTGCTGGGCAGGGTTCTGCGCAAGATTGCTCTGGAAGGGGTGCCAGCAATTCTGGTGGCCCCCAGGTGGCCAAGAAGAGTGTGGTTCGCAGACGTGGTGCAGCTGGCAGTAGATCAGTACGTTCTACCCATGGTGCCAGACCTGCTCACTCAGGGCTCCCTACGCCATCCCAATTTACAAACTCTGGCTTTGACGGCCTGGCTGCTGAAACCTCCATCTTGATGGAGAAGGGGCTGTCTAACTCGGTGGTTGATACCATGATAAAGGCTAGGAAGAAGTCTTCTTCTTCCATTTACTACAGGGTTTGGCGTGCCTGCATTGACTGGTGTGAGTCTAAGTCTCTTCCCTGTCGTGTGTTCTCTATTCCCAGGATTCTGGAATTCCTGCAGCAGGGGTTGGAGATGGGGCTCCAACTTAGTACTCTGAAGGGGCAGGTCTCTGCCCTGGCTGTTTTCTTCCAGAAGTCCTTTGCTCGGCATTCTCTGATCAGGACTTTTTTCCAGGGGGTCACTCATGTGCATCCCCCACGTAAGCCTATGGTGCCTGTTTGGGATTTGAACTTGGTCTTGTCTGCCTTGCAGGGTGCTCCCTTTGAACCTGTGCAGGATGCTATCCTGGCCATTCTTACGCTCAAAGTTGTCTTTCTGGTGGCTATCACCTCTGTTAGGCGTGTGTCTGAGTTGGCGGTGCTTTCCATTCAGCCCCCCTACTATGAGAGACACCAGGACAAGGTGGTGTTTCTCTTCAAGACAGATTTTCTGCCTAAGGTAGTGTCTGCCTTTCATTTGAATCAGGACATTGTTCTTCCTTCATTGTGCCCTAATCCTAGTAATGCTAAGGAGAGGGTTTTGCATTCTTTGGATGTGGTTAGGTGTCTGAAGTACTATCTGGTGGCTACTGCACCTTTCAGAAAAACTGATGCTCTTTTTGTGGTCCCTTCTGGTCCTAGGAAGGGTTTGGCTCCGGCCAAGTCTACTATTAGCAAATGGATTCGTCAGGCTGTGATTCAAGCCTATTCTGCTAAGGGGAAGAGTCCTCCCTTCTGTCTTACTGCTCATTCTACTCGTGCTATTGGTGCCTCTTGGGCCTTCCAGCACCAGGCTTCAGTTGAACAAGTTTGCAAGGCCGCTACTTGGTCTTCTGTTCATACCTTTTCGAAGTTTTACAAGGTTGATGTTAGGGCCTCAGCTGATGCTGTTTTTGGCCGCAAGGCTTTGCAGGCGGCAGTGGTTTAAACTGCCTGATGTCACCTTTTGTTGGGGGATCCCACCCTACTTTATGGACACTGCTATTGGATGTCCCAAGTGTAAGTTTTATATCTGGAGCAGGACGTACTGTATGCTAAGAATAATACAATTCTGTGAAATACTCACCTGTAGAATTTATATTATTTGTATACAGTATGTCCTGCTCCACCCCACCCTGGTTTTTGCATTATTCTGGATCCCCTGTATGGTGATTGTTATCATTGTTGTCATTACCAGTTGTTCTGGGTGGTTTAATTCTCCCGGCTTCTTGTTCATTGTTTTTTAATGCTGGGGATTTGTGGGAGGTCCCTGGGTATTTGAAGGGCCGGGAGGAGCCTGTTTTTGCATGTCTCTGCAGTGCAGCGCCATCTGGCGGAGGATAACCCAAGTGTAAGTATTATATCTGGAGCAGGACGTACTGTATACAAATAATATCAATTCTACAGGTGAGTATTTCACAGAATTGTATTTTTCCCTATGGAAACTGATGAGTTTTGGCATCTTTGTGGCTATACCCCTTCAGACGAAGGGGAGCTATTCTCCGACTCAGGGTCATCTGATGAGAGGCCCAGGGGTCATGACGATTCTGGCTCTGACCCCTGGGCCCCGGATGATACTGATAGATTGCTGGCCCAGATTTTTGAGGTTCTTTCCATTTCTCCCCCTGTTTCGGCTCCCAGGCAAAGGGGGAACTTTTCCATACCGCTAAGTCACGCTTGGAATTTCCTGAGCAAGCACATTTCAATAACCTTGTGCTTAAGGAATGGGAGCGTCCCAGTAGACTTCCCGGTGTACCTAAGAGTTGGGATAGGAAGTATCCCTTTCCTGCTGATGTGGTAAAGTGTTGGTCATCCCCTCCTGAAGTGGATGCCCCAGTCCTAGGGTTATCTAACACCTCTGTTATACACTCCCCTGACTCTACTACCCTGCGGGATGCTGAGGACCGGCGCATTGACCAGCTGGCGTCCCATGCCTTTGCATGTGTGGGGACGGCGCTGCGCCCGGTCTGTGCCTCGGCCATTTCCGCTGTGGCCATTAGGACCCTTCTCAGAAATATACTTGATAGTGCCCCTGATGATTTGCCTTGTGAGGTGTTTAATGCACTCTCTAGTTGTTATGTTTTTGTCCTCTCTGCCTTGGATGACACCATTAGAATGTGTGCCAGAACATCTGCCCTTGTGGTGGCTATACGCCGCTCGGTTTTGGCTACGCCAGTGGGCTGCTGACAACGGTGCCAAGAAGGCCCTCACTGGTTTTCCCTTCAAAGGACTACACCTGTTTGGAGACCGCCTGGACCTTTTTGCTAAGGGAGGCAGGTTACCCCAGCGCAGGCGGCAGTCTCGGCCCTTTTGGGGTCAGGGCTCCTTCTCCTCCCCCTACCGTGGTGCTAGACAAGGGAGGGGGGTTTCCTTTAATGGGGCCCGGGGAAATTTCTGGGGAAGGGGCAGAGGACGTGGACGTCCTGGCTCCTCCTGGGGCTCCAAGATTAAGTCCTCTCCCAAGCCCCTCAGGCATGATGGGGCGCCCTCACCCATCCGGGTGGGGGGACGGCTTCAGCACTTTGCTCACGTCTGGAGGCTTCATGTCTCAGACCGGTGGATTCAGGAGGTAGTGTCCTCCGGTTACAAGATAGAGTTTGCTGCCTGGCCGCCCCCAAGATTCATCAGATCCCGGACTCCTCAGGACCTTGTGTCAGCTCAGGAGCTTGTGCAGGCAGTGCAAGGCCTCCTGGAGCTGGGGGTCATCTGCAAGGTCCTTTTAAGAGAAAAAGGCAAGGGCTTCTATTCCAACCTATTCACAGTACCCAAAAAAAGATGGGTCACTCAGGCCCATCCTAGACTTGAAGATCCTCAACAAATTTGTCAGCAGCAGGCGCTTTTGCATGGAAACTTTGCGCTCTGCCATCAGTTCCCTGCGCCCAGGGCATTTCATGACTTCTGTGGACATCAAAGATGCTTACCTTCAAATTCCTGTATTTCCAGGTCATCAAAGGTTCCTCAGGTTCGCTCTGGAGGATCAACACTACCAGTTTGTGGCATTGCCCTTTGGTCTCACCTCAGCTCCCAGGGTGTTCACCAAGGTGCTGGCTGGCGTGATGTTCTGCTCAGGTTTCAGGGCGTTGGATACTCAACTGGTGGTGTCCACCCTGGAGTCATTTGGATGACACCTGAAGTCTTCGCTTTCCCCCTCCTTGGTGACTCCCTTCCTTGGAATGAATCTGGATACAGTTCAGGCAAGGATTTTCCTTCCTCAACAGAAGGTGGACAGTCTGATTGCACAGGTCCAGTTCCTGCTATCTTGTCACCATCCCTCCATCAGGCAGGGAATGCAGCTGGTGGGCCTGATGGTGGCGTGCTTCGAGGCGGTCCCTTATGCTCAGTTCCACTTGAGGCCTCTGCAACTTCACCTCTTGTCAGTGTGGTACAAGGATCCAGCCTCCCTGGACAGGGTCTGTGTGCTTTCCCCCCTGGTCAGGAGGTCCCCCTCGTGGTGGATGGACTCAAGGAACCTGTTGGGGGGCAGATCCTTTCTTGCCCCTTCCTGGGAGACAGTCACCACGGATGCCAGTCTGTCAGGTTGGGGGGAGGGGGGTTCTGGAAGTCCCTGCGGTTCCAGGGAAGGTGGGGCCCTCAGGAGGCCCACACACCTATCAATGTCTTGGAGCTGCAGGTGATCAGGTTAGTACTGGCTCAGTTGACTACTCACCTTCGGGGCCTGCCTGTTCAGGTGCGCTCAGACGGCAGTTGCCTACATCAATCATCAGGGAGGGACTCAGAGCAAGAGGACCCCCCAGGAAGTGTCTCTGATCCTGACCTGGGCGGAGACCAATGTTCCCTGCATATCAGCTGTGTACATCCCGGGGGTGGAAAATCTCCTGGCAAACTCTATGAGCAGAGGGACCTCTCGCCAGGGAGAATGGTCCCTGTGCAACAGGGTGTTCCAATCTCTGTGTCACCGTTGGGGCCGACCAGATGTGGATCTGTTTGCATCCCGTCACAATCACAAGCTCCTGGCCTTTGTTTCCCTGTCCCAGGATCCTATGGCCTTGACCACGGATGCTCTAGCAATGTCATGGCAGGACTTTCAGTTTCTGTATGTCTCCCCTCCATTTCCTCTGCTGGGCAGGGTTCTGCGCAAGATTGCTCTGGAAGGGGTGCCAGCAATTCTGGTGGCCCCCAGGTGGCCAAGAAGAGTGTGGTTCGCAGACGTGGTGCAGCTGGCAGTAGATCAGTACGTTCTACCCATGGTGCCAGACCTGCTCACTCAGGGCTCCCTACGCCATCCCAATTTACAAACTCTGGCTTTGACGGCCTGGCTGCTGAAACCTCCATCTTGATGGAGAAGGGGCTGTCTAACTCGGTGGTTGATACCATGATAAAGGCTAGGAAGAAGTCTTCTTCTTCCATTTACTACAGGGTTTGGCGTGCCTGCATTGACTGGTGTGAGTCTAAGTCTCTTCCCTGTCGTGTGTTCTCTATTCCCAGGATTCTGGAATTCCTGCAGCAGGGGTTGGAGATGGGGCTCCAACTTAGTACTCTGAAGGGGCAGGTCTCTGCCCTGGCTGTTTTCTTCCAGAAGTCCTTTGCTCGGCATTCTCTGATCAGGACTTTTTTCCAGGGGGTCACTCATGTGCATCCCCCACGTAAGCCTATGGTGCCTGTTTGGGATTTGAACTTGGTCTTGTCTGCCTTGCAGGGTGCTCCCTTTGAACCTGTGCAGGATGCTATCCTGGCCATTCTTACGCTCAAAGTTGTCTTTCTGGTGGCTATCACCTCTGTTAGGCGTGTGTCTGAGTTGGCGGTGCTTTCCATTCAGCCCCCCTACTATGAGAGACACCAGGACAAGGTGGTGTTTCTCTTCAAGACAGATTTTCTGCCTAAGGTAGTGTCTGCCTTTCATTTGAATCAGGACATTGTTCTTCCTTCATTGTGCCCTAATCCTAGTAATGCTAAGGAGAGGGTTTTGCATTCTTTGGATGTGGTTAGGTGTCTGAAGTACTATCTGGTGGCTACTGCACCTTTCAGAAAAACTGATGCTCTTTTTGTGGTCCCTTCTGGTCCTAGGAAGGGTTTGGCTCCGGCCAAGTCTACTATTAGCAAATGGATTCGTCAGGCTGTGATTCAAGCCTATTCTGCTAAGGGGAAGAGTCCTCCCTTCTGTCTTACTGCTCATTCTACTCGTGCTATTGGTGCCTCTTGGGCCTTCCAGCACCAGGCTTCAGTTGAACAAGTTTGCAAGGCCGCTACTTGGTCTTCTGTTCATACCTTTTCGAAGTTTTACAAGGTTGATGTTAGGGCCTCAGCTGATGCTGTTTTTGGCCGCAAGGCTTTGCAGGCGGCAGTGGTTTAAACTGCCTGATGTCACCTTTTGTTGGGGGATCCCACCCTACTTTATGGACACTGCTATTGGATGTCCCAAGTGTAAGTTTTATATCTGGAGCAGGACGTACTGTATGCTAAGAATAATACAATTCTGTGAAATACTCACCTGTAGAATTTATATTATTTGTATACAGTATGTCCTGCTCCACCCCACCCTGGTTTTTGCATTATTCTGGATCCCCTGTATGGTGATTGTTATCATTGTTGTCATTACCAGTTGTTCTGGGTGGTTTAATTCTCCCGGCTTCTTGTTCATTGTTTTTAATGCTGGGGATTTGTGGGAGGTCCCTGGGTATTTGAAGGGCCGGGAGGAGCCTGTTTTTGCATGTCTCTGCAGTGCAGCGCCATCTGGCGGAGGATAACCCAAGTGTAAGTATTATATCTGGAGCAGGACGTACTGTATACAAATAATATCAATTCTACAGGTGAGTATTTCACAGAATTGTATTTTTCCCTATGGAAACTGATGAGTTTTGGCATCTTTGTGGCTATACCCCTTCAGACGAAGGGGAGCTATTCTCCGACTCAGGGTCATCTGATGAGAGGCCCAGGGGTCATGACGATTCTGGCTCTGACCCCTGGGCCCCGGATGATACTGATAGATTGCTGGCCCAGATTTTTGAGGTTCTTTCCATTTCTCCCCCTGTTTCGGCTCCCAGGCAAAGGGGGGAACTTTTCCATACCGCTAAGTCACGCTTGGAATTCCTGAGCAAGCACATTTCAATAACCTTGTGCTTAAGGAATGGGAGCGTCCCAGTAGACTTCCCGGTGTACCTAAGAGTTGGGATAGGAAGTATCCCTTTCCTGCTGATGTGGTAAAGTGTTGGTCATCCCCTCCTGAAGTGGATGCCCCAGTCCTAGGGTTATCTAACACCTCTGTTATACACTCCCCTGACTCTACTACCCTGCGGGATGCTGAGGACCGGCGCATTGACCAGCTGGCGTCCCATGCCTTTGCATGTGTGGGGACGGCGCTGCGCCCGGTCTGTGCCTCGGCCATTTCCGCTGTGGCCATTAGGACCCTTCTCAGAAATATACTTGATAGTGCCCCTGATGATTTGCCTTGTGAGGTGTTTAATGCACTCTCTAGTTGTTATGTTTTTGTCCTCTCTGCCTTGGATGACACCATTAGAATGTGTGCCAGAACATCTGCCCTTGTGGTGGCTATACGCCGCTCGGTTTTGGCTACGCCAGTGGGCTGCTGACAACGGTGCCAAGAAGGCCCTCACTGGTTTTCCCTTCAAAGGACTACACCTGTTTGGAGACCGCCTGGACCTTTTTGCTAAGGGAGGCAGGTTACCCCAGCGCAGGCGGCAGTCTCGGCCCTTTTGGGGTCAGGGCTCCTTCTCCTCCCCCTACCGTGGTGCTAGACAAGGGAGGGGGGTTTCCTTTAATGGGGCCCGGGGAAATTTCTGGGGAAGGGGCAGAGGACGTGGACGTCCTGGCTCCTCCTGGGGCTCCAAGATTAAGTCCTCTCCCAAGCCCCCTCAGGCATGATGGGGCGCCCTCACCCATCCGGGTGGGGGGACGGCTTCAGCACTTTGCTCACGTCTGGAGGCTTCATGTCTCAGACCGGTGGATTCAGGAGGTAGTGTCCTCCGGTTACAAGATAGAGTTTGCTGCCTGGCCGCCCCCAAGATTCATCAGATCCCGGACTCCTCAGGACCTTGTGTCAGCTCAGGAGCTTGTGCAGGCAGTGCAAGGCCTCCTGGAGCTGGGGGTCATCTGCAAGGTCCTTTTAAGAGAAAAAGGCAAGGGCTTCTATTCCAACCTATTCACAGTACCCAAAAAAAGATGGGTCACTCAGGCCCATCCTAGACTTGAAGATCCTCAACAAATTTGTCAGCAGCAGGCGCTTTTGCATGGAAACTTTGCGCTCTGCCATCAGTTCCCTGCGCCCAGGGCATTTCATGACTTCTGTGGACATCAAAGATGCTTACCTTCAAATTCCTGTATTTCCAGGTCATCAAAGGTTCCTCAGGTTCGCTCTGGAGGATCAACACTACCAGTTTGTGGCATTGCCCTTTGGTCTCACCTCAGCTCCCAGGGTGTTCACCAAGGTGCTGGCTGGCGTGATGTTCTGCTCAGGTTTCAGGGCGTTGGATACTCAACTGGTGGTGTCCACCCTGGAGTCATTTGGATGACACCTCAAGTCTTCGCTTTCCCCCTCCTTGGTGACTCCCTTCCTTGGAATGAATCTGGATACAGTTCAGGCAAGGATTTTCCTTCCTCAACAGAAGGTGGACAGTCTGATTGCACAGGTCCAGTTCCTGCTATCTTGTCACCATCCCTCCATCAGGCAGGGAATGCAGCTGGTGGGCCTGATGGTGGCGTGCTTCGAGGCGGTCCCTTATGCTCAGTTCCACTTGAGGCCTCTGCAACTTCACCTCTTGTCAGTGTGGTACAAGGATCCAGCCTCCCTGGACAGGGTCTGTGTGCTTTCCCCCCTGGTCAGGAGGTCCCCCTCGTGGTGGATGGACTCAAGGAACCTGTTGGGGGGCAGATCCTTTCTTGCCCCTTCCTGGGAGACAGTCACCACGGATGCCAGTCTGTCAGGTTGGGGGGAGGGGGGTTCTGGAAGTCCCTGCGGTTCCAGGGAAGGTGGGGCCCTCAGGAGGCCCACACACCTATCAATGTCTTGGAGCTGCAGGTGATCAGGTTAGTACTGGCTCAGTTGACTACTCACCTTCGGGGCCTGCCTGTTCAGGTGCGCTCAGACGGCAGTTGCCTACATCAATCATCAGGGAGGGACTCAGAGCAAGAGGACCCCCCAGGAAGTGTCTCTGATCCTGACCTGGGCGGAGACCAATGTTCCCTGCATATCAGCTGTGTACATCCCGGGGGTGGAAAATCTCCTGGCAAACTCTATGAGCAGAGGGACCTCTCGCCAGGGAGAATGGTCCCTGTGCAACAGGGTGTTCCAATCTCTGTGTCACCGTTGGGGCCGACCAGATGTGGATCTGTTTGCATCCCGTCACAATCACAAGCTCCTGGCCTTTGTTTCCCTGTCCCAGGATCCTATGGCCTTGACCACGGATGCTCTAGCAATGTCATGGCAGGACTTTCAGTTTCTGTATGTCTCCCCTCCATTTCCTCTGCTGGGCAGGGTTCTGCGCAAGATTGCTCTGGAAGGGGTGCCAGCAATTCTGGTGGCCCCCAGGTGGCCAAGAAGAGTGTGGTTCGCAGACGTGGTGCAGCTGGCAGTAGATCAGTACGTTCTACCCATGGTGCCAGACCTGCTCACTCAGGGCTCCCTACGCCATCCCAATTTACAAACTCTGGCTTTGACGGCCTGGCTGCTGAAACCTCCATCTTGATGGAGAAGGGGCTGTCTAACTCGGTGGTTGATACCATGATAAAGGCTAGGAAGAAGTCTTCTTCTTCCATTTACTACAGGGTTTGGCGTGCCTGCATTGACTGGTGTGAGTCTAAGTCTCTTCCCTGTCGTGTGTTCTCTATTCCCAGGATTCTGGAATTCCTGCAGCAGGGGTTGGAGATGGGGCTCCAACTTAGTACTCTGAAGGGGCAGGTCTCTGCCCTGGCTGTTTTCTTCCAGAAGTCCTTTGCTCGGCATTCTCTGATCAGGACTTTTTTCCAGGGGGTCACTCATGTGCATCCCCCACGTAAGCCTATGGTGCCTGTTTGGGATTTGAACTTGGTCTTGTCTGCCTTGCAGGGTGCTCCCTTTGAACCTGTGCAGGATGCTATCCTGGCCATTCTTACGCTCAAAGTTGTCTTTCTGGTGGCTATCACCTCTGTTAGGCGTGTGTCTGAGTTGGCGGTGCTTTCCATTCAGCCCCCCTACTATGAGAGACACCAGGACAAGGTGGTGTTTCTCTTCAAGACAGATTTTCTGCCTAAGGTAGTGTCTGCCTTTCATTTGAATCAGGACATTGTTCTTCCTTCATTGTGCCCTAATCCTAGTAATGCTAAGGAGAGGGTTTTGCATTCTTTGGATGTGGTTAGGTGTCTGAAGTACTATCTGGTGGCTACTGCACCTTTCAGAAAAACTGATGCTCTTTTTGTGGTCCCTTCTGGTCCTAGGAAGGGTTTGGCTCCTGCCAAGTCTACTATCAGCAAATGGATCCGTCAGGCTGTTATTCAGGCCTACTCTGCTAAGGGGAAGAATCCTCCTTTCCGCCTTACTGCTCATTCTACGCGTGCTATTGGTGCCTCTTGGGCTTTTCAGCACCAGGCTTCTGTTGAACAAGTTTGCAAGGCCGCTACTTGGTCTTCTGTTCATACCTTTTCAAAGTTTTACAAGGTTGATGTTAGGGCCTCAGCTCATGCTGTTTTTGGCCACAAGGTTTTGCAGGCCGCAGTGGTTTAAACTGTCTGCTGTTACCTTTTTTGGGGATCCCACCCTACTGTATGGACACTGCTATTGGATGTCCCGATAGTAAGTATTCTATCTGGAGCAGGACGTACTGTATACTAAGAATAATACAGTTCTGTGTTTACTCACCTGTAGAATTGGTATTATGAGTATACAGTACGTCCTGCTCCACCCCATCCTTGGTTTTGCATTTTCTTGGATCCCCTGTATGGTGATTGTTATTGTAGTTATTCTCCCGGCTTCTCGTTAACTGTTTTTCAATGCTGGGGATTTGTGGGAGGTCCCTGGGTATTTGAGGGGCCGGGAGGAGCCTATTTTCGATGTCTCTGCAGTCCAGCGCCATCTGGCGAAGTATTACCCGATAGTAAGTATTCTATCTGGAGCAGGATGTACTGTATACTCATAATACCAGTGCTACAGGTGAGTAATCACAGAATTGTATTTTTATTATCGCCGCGCTCTTCGGGGGGGCGGGCCTTACAGATGACGTTTTTCGCATCACTTCTCCGTGGCCTGCCCCTCGAGGTGTATGCGGGCACCATTTTGGAGCTCCTGTGCTGCGTGTCTGGCGTCTCCCTATCGCGGTCCGTAAGTGCCTCTGCGGGCTGGCTTTTCTTTCGATTTCATTGTATTATGCTTACGGGATCTTTGCTTTATGTCTTACAGGCGGGTCAAACTTTTTTGTGGTTTCTCCTGGCCCTAACCCCTCTATTTAGCGTTACCTCCTTATTGGAGGGCTTTTGTGATCGATTGTCTCCCACTTCCCTAGCGGGCTATTGGGGCATCCCGGGTAGCTTTATTAGCGTCAATCCCAATCGTCCGGTTGTGCCACAATAATCACCATATGGAGGCTTCTCAGGATAATGTGCTTGGGGTTCCTTCGGGACAAGCCCGGCTGTGTGTGGCGTGTGGGGTATCCCCTATATGTGATGATGTCAGGGTGTGTGTACCCTATGCCGCAGTCTGGGTTACCGGTGGCTGGGCCTGCGCCCCCTCTGGCTTCGCCTACCCCCCCATGCTTACATCTGACTCCTAGTGAGGTGCATACCAGTGGGGAGTCTCAACCTGATTTGGCTGCACGGGTGGCCAGCATTGAGAGACATATTGCTGGGTCTGGCACGCGTAAGGCTTCTGCTAAGCGGCATTTATCACCTGGTGTTACTCTCTTGCCTATGGAGGCTGAGGAATTTTTTGATGTTACCGGTTATGCCCCCTGGAAGAGGGGGAGTTATTTTCTGATTCAGAATCATCTGAGGATCAGCCTAAGGTTTATGGTGCCGATTAAGGGTCTGACCCATGGGCTTCAGATGATACTGACAAGCTTTTAGCTCACATTTTTGAAGTACTCTGTATCTCTCCTCCTGCCGTGGCTCTGCGGCAGCAGGGGGAGCTGTTTCATACTGTTAAACCACGCTTGGAGTTTCCTGAACAAACTTACTTTAATAATCTGGTGCTTAAAGACTGGGAACGGCCTAGCCGGCTTCCTGGGGTACCAAAGAGTTGGGATAAGCGGTATCCCTTTCCCGCTGAGATGGTTAAACGTTGGTCATATCCTCCCCAGGTGGATGCACCAGTTCTGGGGTTGTCCAACACATCCGTCATGCATTCCCCTGACTCTTCTACCCTGAGGGATAGGAAGGACAGGCGCATAGATCAGCTGGCTTGCCATGCCTTTGCCTGTGTGGGGACCGCGCTGCGTCCGGTCTGTGCCTCTGCCATTACGGCTGTTGCTATTAAAAGCCTGCTCAGTAGTCTCTTAGATGGGGCCCCTGATGATGCAGGTAGTGAAGAGTATAGAGCTCTTCTGCGTTGTGAGGAATTTGTTGCATATGTTCTCTCTGCCTTGCATGATACCATTAGAATGTGTGGCAGAGCATCTGCCTTGTTGGTGGCGATACGCCGCTCGGTCTGGCTACGCCAGTGGCCAGCTGACAACGCTGCTAAGAAGGCTCTCACTGGTTTTCCCTTCAAGGGGCTACGCCTCTTTGGTGAACGTCTGGACCTGTTTGCTAAGGGAGGCAAATTACCTCAGCGTAGAAGGCAGCCCCGGTCCTTTCGGGGTTCAGGTGCCTTTCTTCCTTCCTTCCGTGGTTCCAGAATTGGACGGGGAGCTTCCTTTGCTGGAGCCCGCGGAGATTTTTGGGGCAGGGGCAGAGGACGTGGCCGCCCTGGTCCCTCCCGGGGTCCCAAGCCTAAGTCCTGCCCCAAGCCCCCTCAGGCATGAAGGGGCGCCCTCACCCATCTGGGTGGGGGGGACGGCTTCGGCTCTTTGCTCACGTCTGGAGGCGTCATGTCTCAGACCGGTGGATTCAGGAGGTAGTGTCCTCCGGTTACAAGATAGAGTTTGCAGCCTGGCTGCCCCCAAGATTCATCAAATCCCGGTTAGCTCAAAACTAAAGCATTTGGGTATGCACAGCTATTTAAAGATATACGTGGTTAAAAGGAGGGTGCTGACAGTGATGAGGAAAAATATCCAAATGGAACAAAACAAAAATAGGGGCCCTAGACCAGCCCCCTATCCCCTAACTCACTGCCGCACACCGCAGCATATACTCCAAAAGGTTGCATAAAACTTATATTTATTTAGAGAGTTAAAACTTTAAGACTTAAAATTTCAAACAACACAGTAAAGACTCATTAAAAACATGCAGACAATTTAACCCTTTAAACGCCAGCCACGTAAAATTTACGTGGTTGCCTCTCCGTCACTTAAGTGCCAGCCACGTAAATTTTACGTGCTTGATTTCCCCAATAACAGTTAAAAAAGTTAAAAAAAAAGTCACTTACCTGACCCCTTGTTCAATCCGGCCGGGTCTCCTCTTCAGCCAGAGGGGCTCCGATCGCCGATTGGGGCTCCTCCAGCTGCAGGGGAGGGCCCGGAATAGGGTGCCCCCCCCCCGTTTCAGCAGCCGCCGGGATTGCCTGTAAAAAGGGGCTAATTACGTCACTGCCGGGTGTCATCGGGGCACCCGGCAGTTCTGCTGTCAGATGCCGGTGACGGCTGGGCAGAGATGGCTGTCACCTGCATCAGATCGCCGCGGGACACTGCATCTGAAGTTCGGAGGTGAGTAAAGGTAAAATTTTTTTTTTTAATAAACTTTTACAAAAACCTGTGTCTGTCTTTTTTTTAATACTGTTAACCCTTTGTGAACTGGTAAGGAGTCCATGAGACCCCTTATACCAGTTCACAAGGCTCGGGGGTCTGGCAAGTCACCTGCGGCAAGCGGGTGACTTGCCATTAACCCCTGGCCACCCAAATTACCTGCCTTCCCAAAGCCCAGGGGGGGGCAGAAGAGCCGTGGCCCTAGGCTATGATGGCTTGTAGCCGGCAGGGCCAGGGGCCACTAAAGCTGGCACCTGCGCCCTGTTCTACAAGCCCCCATAGCTGGTCACTGGCTGGTTACGCTGGGTAGGGGGGACCTCACGCCATTTTTTTAGGATTTTTAAGGGTTTTAACCCTTAAAAATCCCCCCCAAAAAATGGGGTCCCCCTCCCTGGGAGGGGGGACCCTATGTCATTTTTCTTTTTTTTAATTAACCCTTTGTTACCTGTAACCCAGTAGGTATAAAAGGCCTCCAGCAGCAGCAGGACAGCAGAAGCCTAAGTGATCAGCGTGGGACACAGGGATGGATGGGAGGTAAGTATTAAAAAAAATATATATTTTTTTAATAAAGTTATTTTTAAAAAGTGTGTCTTTGTGTTTTTTTTTCTTACTTTTAACCCTTTGTGAACTGGTAAGGGGTCCATGTGACCCCTATACCAGTTCACAAGGCTCAGGGGTCTGGCAGGTCACCTGCAGCTAGCGGGTGACTTGCCATTAACCCCTGGCCACCCAAATTACCTGCCTCCCCAAAGCCCAGGGGGGGGGCAGAAGCTGGCCCCTGCGCCCTGTTCTACAAGCCCCCATAGCTGGTCACAGGCTGGTTACGCTGGGTAGGGGGGACCTCACGCCATTTTTTTTTTATTTTTAAGGGTTTTAACCCTTAAAAATCCCCCCAAAAATGGGGTCCCCCTCCCTGGGAGGGGGGACCCTATGTCATTTTTTTTTTTTTAAATTAACCCTATGTTACCTGTAACCCAGTAGGTATAAAAGGCCTCCAGCAGCAGCAGGAGAGCAGAAGCCTAAGTGAACAGCGTGGGACACAGGGATGGATGGGAGGTAAGTATTAAAGAAAAATAATTAAAAAAAAATATTTTATTTTTAATAAAGTAATTTTGAAAAAGTGTGTCTGTGTGTTTGTTTTACTTTTAACCCTTTGTGAACTGGTAAGGGGTCCATGTGACCCCTATACCAGTTCACAAGGCTCGGGGGTCTGGCAAATCACCTGCGGCTAGTGGGTGACTTGCCATTAACCCCGAGACCCCCCATTACCTGCCTCCCAAAAAAACCCTTACATTCCCCCAAGAAATGGTGCCCCCCCCCTGTGAAGGGGGACCCCACACCAATTTTTTTTATTTAACCCTTTATTATGTGGATATTAGTTGTATTTTATTTGTAAATGTTATAAAGTGCTCTTCTAAGTTTAGGGGATCTCCTGGACAGGAACGGGGGGGCTACCGATACATATGTGGTATCATTGTAATCGGGAGAAATGGGGCTTTCACGTGCAATATGGTTTTCTTTAATAAAATAAATGTTTTTGTTAAAATAAAGGAGACAATTTAAAAAAAAAAAAATATATATATATACTTAAAAATATATTAAAAAGTAGAAAAAATATATTAAAAAAGTAAAAAAAATACAAACAAGACATTTCATGTTAAAATCTAAACTCTGCCACAAAAAGAAAATATGCCATTTTCTTGGAAATTCCTGCAAAAATCACACTTAAACATGGCGCAAAATGGTGAGAAATTACCTGTCAGCAGAGGGTGACAAAATCTCAAGTAGGCTGGCAGTTAATGTTGGGTATTGTTCTGCTCGGTGGACCTTGCGCTTTCAGATTTAGCTTGTTTTTTTCTTATTTGCATATTGATATTTTAGGAAAAGGTGTTTTTTATTCTGCTTTTTTTATACAATTTTTTGTGAAACCCTGTGCAACCTAAGAATTCTTTGAGATATTACTCCCAGAAAGATGAGCCCACTACAACAAGCTGGGTACGCTTAGAAAGCTTAACATGTGTACTTTCAGGGAATATATGGTTTATGGGGATATTCCAAATGTAAAGGGATGTTTTGGTAGAAAAAGCACAAGGTGCGCACTTTGTCTGCAGAGCTGAAATTTTGAAGTAAAATTACCGTTATGCGCATGCTTTACTTTGGGGTGTTTGGCAACTCTCTCCTTGACAGAACCTATGCATGCTGGGTATTGTTCTGTTTGGGGGATGTTGCTTTTTCAGATTTTCTGCTTTTTTCTGGTTTGCATATAGTTTTTTTTAGGAAAATGTGGTTTTGATTCAGCTTTTTTATTAATGTTTAGGGAAACCCTGTGTAACCAAAGAATACATTGAGGGATTACTTCCAGAAAACTGCACCTATGTCAACAAGCCTGGTACGCCTAGAAAGCCTGAGGTGTATACTTCTAGGGAATATATAGTTTATTGGGGGTATTTCAAATGTAAAGGGTTGTTTTTCTTGAAAAACTGCAAGGTGCACATATTGCATAGCATAGTTGTATTTTATCTCAAAATCTCCTAAAGCGTTGTTTCAGTTTGGGGGAGTCTCCTGGGCAGTAAAGGGTGTCTACCTATACATATGTGGTACCGCTGTAACCGGGAGAAATTGGGGTTTCACATAAAATACGATTTTATTGACAAACTTACATTTTTTATTACAAATTTTTTTTTATTATTATTTTTAATTTTTTTGCACAATTTTCACCCCAAAATATTGGGAATACACTTAGAAAATGACAAACAAGACATTTCTTGTTAAAGCCCAGGCTCTGCTGAAAAAAAACAATATATCATTTTCCTGGGAAATCCCTGGAAATCCCTTCAAAAATCACAGTTGAACATGGGGAGTGCAAAATAGTGCAAAATGGTCTGGCAACAAAGGGTGACAAAATCTCCAGGAAGGCTGGCACTTAAAGGGTTAAACACTGGAGAGGTGATCCCTCTAATTGAAGGTTAATAATCTACTCTGAATGTAAATGGCGTGTTGACAAAGTGCATTGTGCAGTAGGCGGGCTACTGTGAGAGGACCCCAGGGCTCCTATGACTGGTGATGTGATTTTATTCATTGTTTATAGTAATTGAATGCATTATGGCGGTGTTGTCATATTTATTAAGTTTTGCACCTTGTTCTCCATATTAAATGTTTGTGGGACATATTTTCAATATAATATATGGCACTTATTGCACTTTAAGTCAAAATGTTTACCTGAGACACTTAAGCACCTTTATAGATATATATTTTTAGCACTTTAGCACTTCTCCTTCTATTGCACAATGCACTTTGTCAACACGCCATTTACATTCAGAGAATTTCATTAGAGCCATTTAGAGGGATCACCTCTCCAGTGTTTAAATTGTCTGCATGTTTTTAATGAGTCTTTACTGTGTTGTTTGTAATTTGAAGTCTTGACTAAATAAATATACATTTTATGCAACCTTTTGGAGTATATGCTGTGGTGTGCGGCAGTGAGTTAGGGGATAGGGGGCTGGTCTAGGACCCCTATTTTTGTTTTGTTCCATTTGGTTAGCTCAAAACCCCCTGTCAGCTCAGGGTCTGTCCCTTGCTGTCCAAGGCCTTCTGGAATTGGGAGTCATCTTCCGGGTGCCCTTGAGGGAAAGGGGCAAAGGCTACTATTCCAATCTTTTCATTGTTCCCAAAAAAGACGGGTCCATCAGATGTCTCAACAAATTTGTCAGATTTAGACACTTTCGCATGGAGACTCTGCGCTCAGCTGTGAATTCTCTATGCTCAGGGGACTTCATGACCTCTGTAGACATCAAGGATGCTTACCTTAACATACCTATCTTTCCAGGTCATCAGAGATTCCTCAGGTTCGCTCTGGACGATCAGCACTACCAATTTGTGGCCTTGCCCTTCGGTCTCACCTCGGCTCCCAATGTATTCATCAAGGTGCTGGCAGGAGTGATGGCTCTGCTGAGATCTCAGTGCATTCGCATTCTTCCCTACTTGGACGACATGCTTATCGCTTCTCAGTCCTTCCAACAGGCAGAGCTGGATACTCAGCGGGTGGTGTCCACACTGGAGTCATTCGGCTGGGTGATCAACCACCCCAAATCTTCCCTGTCTCCTTCCATGGTGAAGTGCTTTCTGGGCATGATTCTGGATTAATCTCAGGTCAAGATCTTTCTTCCTCAGCAGAAGGTGGATAGTCTTCAAGAGCAAGCACAGCTCCTTCTGTCTTGTCCTCATCCGTCCATCAGGCAGGGAATGCACCTGGTGGGCCTGATGGTGTCCTGCTTCGAGGCTTTTCCATATGCTCAGTTTCACATGAGACCTCTTCAGCTTCACCTCTTGTCAGTATGGAATTGGGACCCCGTGTCCTTGGATCAGGTGTTTGTTCTGTCCCCCCTTGCCAGACGGTCTCTCTCATGGTGGCTGGACTCAAGAAACCTGTTGGTGGGCAGATCCTTTCTGGCCCCATGCTGGGAGACAGTCACCACATATGCCAGCCTGACAGGTTGGGGGGGCTTCTGGAAATCCCTGAAATTCCAGGGCCAGTGGGGCCCTCAGGAGGCCTACACCCCTATCAACATTCTAGAATTGAGGGCGATAAGGTTGGTTCTCGCCCAACTGACTCCACATCTTTGAGGTCAGGCTGTTCAGGTCCGCTCGGACGACCAGACGGCGGTTGCCTACATCAATCATCAGGGAGGGACCCGGAGCAAGAGGGCCCTCAAGGAAGTGTCCCTGATATTGTCCTGGGCGGAGGAGAATGTTCCCTGCATCTCAGGGATGCACATACATCCCAGGGGTGGAGAATCTGGAGGCAGACTCTCTGAGCAGGAGGACCTCTCGTCTGGGAGAATGGTCCCTCAGCAGCAGAGTGTTTCACTCCCTGTGCCACCGTTGGGGTCAGCCAGATGTGGACCTGTTTGCGTCCCGTCACAATCACAAGCTTCCAGTCTTTGTCTCTCTGTCACAGGACCCTCTGGCCTTGGCCACGGATGCTCTAGCAATGTCTTGGAAGAGCTTTCAGCTTCTCTATGTGTTTCTTTCCCTCTGCTCGGCGGTGTGTTGAGCAAGATTGCTCAGGAAGGGGTGTCAGCCATTCTGGTGGCCCCCCGTTGGCCAAGAAGGGTGTGGTTTGCAGACGTCGTGCAGTTGGCAGTAGATCAGTATGCTCTGCCCAAGGATCCAGACGTGCTCACTCAGGGGCAGCTACGCCATCCCAATTTCCAAACGCTGGCTGTGACGGCCTGGCTGCTGAAACCTCCATCCTGATGGAGAAGGGGCTGCCTGCCTCTGTAGTTCATACTATGATTCGGGCTAGAAAGCAGTCCTCGTCATCCATCTACTATAGGGTATGGTCTGGCTCCAGCTAAGTCCACTATCAGCAAGTGGATCCGTCAGGCTGTGGTACAGGCCTACTCTGCTAAGGGGAAGGAGCTTCCCTTCTGCCTTACTGCTCATTCTACTCGTGCTATTGGTGCCTCTTGGGCTTTTCAGCACCAAGCTTCTGTTGAACAAGTTTGCAAGGCCGCCACTAGGTCTTATGTTCATACTTTTACAAGGTTGATGTTAAGGCCTCAGCTGATGCTGCTTTTGGTCGCAAAGTTCTGCAGGCGGCAGTGGTTGCTATTGGATGTCCCATGTGTAAGGAATATTCTGGAACAGGACGTGCTGTATACTTAGAATAATACACCTTAGAATAATTACTCACCTGTAGAATTGGTATTATACGTATACAGCACGTCCTGTTCCACCCCACCCTTGTTATCATTATTCTTAGTTACCTCTGTATGGTGATTGTTCATATGTTCGTTTTTTGAAGTTATTGTTCTCCCGGATTCTTGTTAACTGCTTGTAAATACTGGGGATTTTGTGGGAGGTCCCTGACTTATAAAGGGCCGGGAGGAGCCACAAGCCATTTTTCTGCAGTCCAGCGCCATCTTGTGGATGTATAACCCATGTATAAGGAATATTCTGGAACAGGACGTTCTGTATATGTATAATACCAATTCTACAGGTGAGTAATCACAGAATTGTATTTTTCCTGTTTGCATATTGATATTTTAGGAAAATAATGTTTTCTGTGTTTTAATATTTTTTAAGGTAAACACTGTGCAACCAAATAATTCTTCCAGAAAGAAGAGCCCACTACAACAAGCTGGGTATGCCTAGAAAGGTTAACTTGTTCCGGGTTTAGGCTGCTGCCGGCTGTTTCATATCAAGCCTTTGACCATAACCACACTTATTTGATTACATAAAATGTTTTATTTGTGACAATAAATTAAAAGGGAAAATGTCCCATAAGAAAAACTACAATTTTTTCAACTACAACTACAATTTTTTACATGCACAATTACAGTTCAATCATATGTACATTTGTTACAACCATTATACAGTCATATATGTACATTACTTGCTCCCCTCAAAGTTCTTTATGGGTCAATTATTTCATTGTACACTCTTTGGGACAGACATGTTTCGCCTATCGCTCCGGCTTTTTAAATGTCCTTGTAACTCTAAAGGGGGGCAGTAGAGATCCATATTAATATTATATTTATTGTGACGTAGTAAATTTAAATGACTAATGTACAACAAAATTAATGATTGTGTACCTTTCGAGGTGAATCCAAGCTGTTTGCAATTAAATGTATTCTAGACTCCTTATGCAAATATACACGTTAATATTTATTTATCCCGGAAGAAATATGGAAAGGCACCGCCATTTATTTAGAAATATATTCAATATTGGCCCTTCGGAAATGTATTCAATGCTGGCCCTTTAAATAGAACAGATTGCTGTTTATGGTCATATTTGTTTAAAGGCAGCATAATGATTTTACTCCCCATGTTCAATGTCAAAGGGGGAGAGTATATTACCATATTGTATTACCTTCACGTGATGACAGATTGGCTGTTCTGAAAGGCGTTTTAGTATGGCCAGTTAATATAAACCTCCACTCTAAAGACATCATGAAAAATGTTTTACATTTACCTTCTCATTAGGTGGTCTAGTATATGGCCCATAAAAGGTTTTACTCTACCTTCTATGATGCACATTCCTCTATGCTGTAGGTGTGGCGCTTGGCGGGTTACGTGTCATTCCCGCGTTGCCCCCGCTTTCCTCGGGGTTGCTCGTCAGTCTAGGGGCTCGCCTTGCTGCCACTCCGGTGACTTTTATATGCCTCCCAGGGCCCGGGGCGTGCCGTCACGCCGGCTCGCGCCGGAAGTGACGTCATGCGCCCCGGGCCCTGGAACGCAAGCATCGCCCATCCCAGCCAAAACCGGATGTTGCGCGTCACTGGCCAGGAGCGCCAGAGACACAGTCTCACATGCCGGTGCCATCTTACTGAAGCCTGGCCGGCGCATAGATTGAGATTCCCCTATCCTCACTTCCCTATTGCATTGCTAAATGAACGAAGGGATTTACATGCAATAGAAGACATAATGAAAAGGGGGAGGAATTTACATGCAATGCAAGACATAGTTAAACTGTTTGCTTATTAAAATTATACGAAAGAAATTTGTTAATTGTATTTATTAAGAATGAGATTTTATTAATCTATTAAGATTTGGTCTTATTTTACCCACCCTCTCTCTTAAGGGGCCCTTACTTATCATAAGTTAGTTAGGAAATTACAGGTAAGCCAATTCTATGTTGCTGGCTAAGGACTGTTTATTACCTATTTGTTGATGCCTGTATTGCAGATGTAGTATTAACCTATTATTGGAATGAGAAATTAAAATATGTCTATTTTATTGGTTGAGGTGCAAGGAGGAGGGATTCAATCTGTTCTGGACCTACAGTTGCTTGTATCTCCTTTATTTCTTCCAACCTGTGGATCTTGATGTCTATTCACAGTGAGTCATAAAATGTACAGCGGCGCGCCTTCGAATTTCTTGCGGTTTACAATGTCAATTACTGTTTTTCAAAAGGTTTCGTTAACTTTCTATCCTATACTTCACTATTATATTGCCATGTATCACTTTGTTCTCCTAGGGTAGTTTCCTCCTTCTACTGGTTAAAGAGATGTTCTATGTTTTACCTTTAGTTATTTTCAGTACCTGTGGGGCATTCTGGGTCTACAGAAATGGGGCAAAGCTGAGAGTGTCATTCAGCCCCGGATATTGGGATGCCCCAAGTCTGTAGATCCAGCGTGCTTCCACCTGCAGGGTCATTTTTTGGATATCTCCTCCTTGTTGGGAGCTATGTATCCTATCCAGTCCCTGAAATCTTAGAGAACTTGGGTTTCTATTGTGGTAAAGTGCGAAGTGACGGCCGACCGGTGTTTTCTGGTTGCCTGTTTTAATATTGTACTGATGCTCATAAATACGTCGCCTGAATGGGCGGTTCGTTTTTCCTATGTAGTAGCATCCACAGTCGCATGTCAGTAAGTAAATGATGTCCGTTGTGGAGCAATTAATATAGTGTTTAGATTTATGTTCTCCTTTATTTTCTACTTTTACTGTAGACCCTGGTATTATGTAACGGCACATGCTACAGCCACCGCAGCGATATGTGCCCTTCTGTTTACAGCATTGTTCTTTTCTTTTTGAGTCATGGTGACTATGTACCAGCCGATCCCTCAAATTCACCATCTTCTAAATGTTATTCTCGGCTCCTTTGGTAAAAAAGTTCTAAGGTGGATGTCATTCAAGAGGATTGGCCAGTGTTTTTTTAATATATGCCGTATTTCCCTGTGTGACTCCGTATAAGTTAGAATAAGGGCTGGGCTTTTTTGGCTATTGTCCCGTTTGGGCTTATATAATAAGGTCTGTCTATCAAGCTTTTTAGCTTTCTTGTATGCCTGTTTAAGAACTAAGTGTTCATAGCCCCGCTCCAGTAATCTGAGTTTAATCCTGCCTGCTTCTTGTTGATAAGCTTCCAAAGTGCTACAGTTCAGACGTGCCCTAATATATTCCCCATAGGGGATACTTTTCATAAGATGAGGAGGATGTGAGCTTGAAGCTCTCAACAAAGTATTTGCCGCCGTCTCTTTGCGGTATAGGGAGGTAGTAATATGGCCATTGATATCTTTCTCGATTGTAATGTCGAGGAAAGTTACCCTGTTTTGGTTACATTCAGTAGTAAGTTAAAGATTCATGCCATTTTGGTTCAGGAGAGTGACAAACTCGCTCGGTTCCTGCCTCGGCCCCTCCCAGATGACCAGAATGTCATCAATGTACCTGTGCCACGCCGAAACGTGGCACAGGTACCTGGCCATCTGGTCATCCGCCCACAACCTCCTCTCCCACCATCCCAGATACAGGTTTGCGAACGACGGGGCACAGGTCGTGCCCATCGCCGTTCCCTGTATCTGGTGGTAGAGATCGTTGTTAAAAAGAAAGAGGTTATGGGTGAGGATGAAATCGAGGAGCCGAAGCAGGAACAGATTGTGGTTGTGCTCCTCAATATCCAGTTCACTGAGAAAGTTTTCTACCGCCTTTAACCCCATATTATGTGGGATGCTGGAATATAGGGCCTCCACGTCCAGAGTCACCAGGAACGCCTCAGGGCTCATCAAGTACACGGCCAATATGGCCCGTATCCTTGACATATGAAGGCAGGCCCGCCACCAAGGGCTGCAGGTGCTGGTCCACATACCGGCTGGCATTCTCTGTGAGAGCCCCCATGCCCGAGACAATGGGTCCCGGGGGCGACGTCATTGACTTGTGCACTTTCGGAAGTGCATAGAATGTAGGGATCTTCGGGCATGGGGACTCCAAATAGCCAGCCGTGTGGGCATCCACCGCCCCCTGGTCTGAGGTGGTATTCCTGGGCGTCCCTGGCGAGTCTGGACGCGGAGGCCCTCGTATACCAGCTTTTGTTTTTCAATATGCGCGTACACATGGCCTCGTACTGATCCACCGTCATTACGACGATATTCCCCCCCCCCCCTTATCTGCGGGTTTCACAATAATTTGATGGTTCAATTCTAGTTCGTTCAATGCATTCTGTAATCTACTGTTCAAATTGGACTGCTGTTTGGGTTTTCTTGGTAATTGTTCTACCTCTGCTGTCACTAGGTTTGTGAAGGTTGCTACATTATGATTGATTCCCAGGGGTGGATAGTAAGATGGTGTTTTTTAAAAATGTTTCTTTTTGGTTTCTCCCACATGGAAGCCTGCTACTTCCATGGCAAGGTCCTCCATGTCCTTTTGAAGCTCTTGTTCTGTGGGTGTATCTATTTTATTTGTTGTTTCCCCGTCTTTGGGCATAAATTGTAATTTGCATAAAATCTTACGTGAGAAAAGATTCAAGTCTTTGATTGTTTCAAACAGATCTAGACTCTTAGTTGGACAATAGTTGAGTCCCAACCTAAGGAGTTCACATTGGTCTTCAGTCAGATTATAGTTGGACAAATTGATTATGTCTATTGTATTGTCCATACTGTCTTTGTTGGTACTTTCTGTCTGTATGGGACTAATGTTCCCTATCTGTGTTGTAATTCTGGGAATAGGGTTAGCTTTTTCACTATTTGCGTAAGACCCGGTTGTCGTCTACGTGCTACGTCTATTTAAAGGGCCAGCATTGAATACATTTCCGAAGGGCCAATATTGAATATATTTCTAAATAAATGGCGGTGCCTTTCCATATTTCTTCCGGGATAAATAAATATTAACGTGTATATTTGCATAAGGAGTCTAGAATGCATTTAATTGCAAACAGCTTGGATTCACCTCGAAAGGTACACAATCATTAATTTTGTTGTACATCAGTCATTTAAATTTACTATGTCAAAATAAATATAATATTAATATGGATCTCTACTGCCCCCCTATATAGTTACAAGGACATTGAAAAAGCCGGAGCGATAGGCGAAACATGTCTGTCCCAAAGGGTGTACAATGAAATAATTGACCCATAAAGAACTTTGAGGGGAGCAAGTAATGTACATATATGACTGTATAATGGTTATAACAAATGTACATATGATTGGACTGTAATTGTGCATGTAAAAAATTGTAGTTGAAAAAATTGTAGTTTTTCTTATGGGACATTTTCCCTTTTAATTTATTGTCACAAATAAAACATTTTATGTAATCAAATAAGTGTGGTTATGGTCAAAGGCTTGATATGAAACAGCCGGGAGCAGCCTAAACCCGGAACCAGTTAACCTTGATAATAGCCTGACCATATACAAACCAGAGGAAGGGTCACTGAGAAAGGGAAACCATGAATAGGTTACCCAAGTTTTTCTATATGAATATGCCTAGAAAGCTTAACATGTGCACTTTCAGGGAATATATGGTTTGTGAGGGTATTCCAAATGTAAGGGTTGTTTTGGTTGAAAAATTGCAAAGTGTGCACTTTGTCTGCAGAGCTGAAATTCTCAATTCGGGGGACCTTGCTTTTTCAGATTTTTTTATTGCTTGCATATTGTTTTTTGGGATAAATGGCTTTGATTCTTCTTTTTAATTCTTTTTTTGGAAAAACCCTGTGCAACCAAAGAATTCATTGAGGGACTACTTTCAGAAAACTGTGCCCACATCAAGCCTGGTATGTCTAGAAAGCTTGAGGTATGAGGGGTATTTCAAATATAAAGGGTTGTTTTTCTTGAAAAACTGCATGGTGTACATAGCGGTATTTTATCTGAAAATCTCATAAAGCGCTTTTTCAGTTTGGGGGAGTCTCCTGGGCAGGAAAGGGTGTCTACCAATACTTATGTGTTGCCATTGTAACCTGGAGAAATGGGGCTTTTACATGCAATTACTTCAAAAATCACAGCTGAACATGTGTAGCTCAAAATAGTGAAAATGGCCTGGCAACAGAGGGTGAAAAAAAACTAGGTAGGCTGACACTTAAAGGGTTAAACTGGACCAAACCCCTTACAAGAAGCGCTTCTGTATCTCCTGCTGCTGTTTATTGTGGGTTATGTGATTTGAATCCAGGCAGCAGCACAGCTAGGATGCTGGGAAAGGAAGCTCCAAAATGGGCACTACCAGGAGAAAATATATGAGGCCGTGTTTTAGCTTTGGGTGGATGCAGAAGCAAATGTAAGTGCAGAAAATAATTCTGTGCACAGGCTATTACTCAATACTTATATGATGGCTATACCCGAACGCTGAGCTAAGTATATCTTTTATGTATTAATCTGAAATTAGACTTTCAGTCTGCTTTAAAGGAAAACTCAATATTCTAAGCATACAGCACGTCCTGCTCCAGATGTAGTAATTACATGTGGGTAATCCTCCGCCTCCGGCGCCGTGCACTGCAGACATGTAGAGAACAAGCTCCTCCCGGCCCTACATATACCGAAGGACCTCCCACAAATCCCCAGATTTCTTTGCAGTGCTGGAACTGCGAAGACATGAAGTATCACGCTCTCGCAGGCGAGCGGGGCTTTACAGCCCGAGGCCCTGCGGGACTATTTCCACCTGTCCTCTTTGTGAAGAATATGCCTCCCAGCCTGGGCTGCGTTGGTCGGGTGAAGGTAGGCAGCACCTAGTGTGTTTACGGAGCTAGACTCCACCGCAATCCCCCACCATAGGGTAGGCGGTTAAGGCAAATGGTGAGCCTTCAGTGGATGCCCCTCCCGCATCAGTGCCCCCACGTAACGGTGAACCCCGATTTTTGGGTCACCTCCCTCCCTAGATCCCCCCGTTAGTGGGGGGAAAAAGAGGGGGGGGGGTTGTGTGTACGTTGGCCTAACCTTGCCCTAATTACACTAGAGATTTATAGCCTTTAACTGCTACCGAGTGTCAGAGCTGCGCTTCACACTTATGTTTAAGTTAGCCGCAGCGCCTTATTGTGTTTTTTTTTTTTTTTTTTTTTTTTACTTGGTGCGGACGGCGGCTCTGTTCGTGGGCGCTACGGCGTTTAATTCTCGTATTCACCCTGTCAGTTTTCTCTCTGAGATGATTTTTTAGATCGGTTGTCAGTTGCATAGCTGCTGTTTTTCTGATTGGCTGCGCGCCTTCGAGCTGCGCGCTCTCCGGGGGGGGGGGGGGCGTGGTTTGGTTTGGCGCGTTCCGCGTCATCTCCCGCTCTGGCCCGCCCTTCGAGGTTCGCTTGGCGCCATTTCTTTCTCACGTGCGCGTGGTGAAGACGGTCCTCCCCTCGCTGTTCTGTAAGTGCCCTCATGGGCGACTTTTCTTTAGCTTTGCTTCTACTCGCTTGGCTCTGACATCCCTGTTCCCCTTGTGTCTTTCAGACCGTGAACCTCTGTGGCTTCTCCCGGCCCGGTGTAGCGCCCGGTCCAGACTTTTAAAAAATCACTCCCACTTCCCAGCGGGTCATTGGGGCATCCAGGGTTGCTTTATAGCGTCAATCCCTACTGGCATATTGTATATAATAATCACCATATGGAGGCATCTCAGGATATTGTGAACGGGGTTCCTTTGGGACAAGCCCGTCTGTGTGTAGCTTGTGGGGTCTTGCCTAGCAGCGGTGACAATGCACGGGTCTGCGTCCCTTGTGCTCAGCAGGCGCTAGCCGGTATTCCCACCTCTTCCGAGGCTGGGCCCGCACCTCGCCTTGCTTCCCCTACTTCCCCAAGCCTGAGCCTAACCCCCAATACTAGTGGGGATTCTCATACTGATTTGGCCACTAGACTGGCTAGTGTGGAAAACTTACTTGCTGGCTCCTTGGCACGCAAGGCCACTGCCCAGAGGCGTCATTTGAATCCTGAATCTACTATACTTCCTATAGAATCTGATGATTTATTGCTTTCCTATGCACATTCCCCCTCAGAGGAAGGGGAACTGTTCTCTGACTCAGGGTCATACGACGACGAGTCCAGGGGACAGGAAGAGTCTGGTTCTGATCATTGGTCCTCGGACGACATTGATAGACTGCTGACCCAGATCTTTGATGTGTTATCCCTCTCTCCCCCTGCCGCGGCTCCCCGGCAAAGGGGTGATCTGTTTCACACCGCTAGGGCGCGGTTGGAGTTTCCTGAACAAACTCATTTCAATAGCCTTGTGCTGAAAGAATGGGAACATCCCAGCAAACTCCATGGGGTTCCTAAAGCTGTGGATAAGAAATATCCCTTTCCTGCCGACCTGGTCAAGTGTTGGACATCGCCACCCGAGGTCAATGCCCCAATTCTAAGTCTGTCCAACACCTCTATTATGCACTCCCCTGACACTACTACGCTGTGGGATTTGGAAGATCAGTGAGTTGACCAACTGGCATGTCATGCCTTTGCATCTGGGGGAGCGTCGCTCCGCCCAGTTTGCGCCTTAGCCATTACGGCGGTGGCGCTCAGGACGGTGGTTAAGACTGCTCTTGAAGGGGCAGATGACTTGCCCTCTGATGCTGCCAATGCTCTGGCCACCTGTGAGACTTTCGTGAACTATATCCTATCCGCATCGGACAATGCTATTAAGTTGAGCGCTAGATCTTCTGCTCTGGTGGTAGCCATACGCCGAGCGGTCTGGTTGCGCCAGTGGGCCGCTGATAACGTCGCTAAGTAGGCCCTTACGGGGCTTCCACTTAAGGGGCTGCGCCTTTTTGGAGAAAGGTTAGATATTTTTGCCAAGGGTGGCAAGTTACCCCAGCGCAAGCGTCAGATTCGGCCCTTTCGTGGCCCAAGCTCCCACTCGACCCCCTACCGTGGGGCTAAGCAAGGTAGAGGAGGTGTCCTTCGCTGGGTCTCGCGCAGATTCCTGGAACAAGAACAGAGAACACGGCGTTCCTCCTGGGGGCCCAAGCCCAAAGCCCCTCCCAAGACTCCCCAGGCATGAAGGGGCGCCCTCACCCGTCAGGGTGGGGGGACGTCTACAGCACTTCGAGCATGTCTGGAGACGCCACGTCTCAGACCGGTGGATTCAGGAGGTAGTGTCCTCCGATTACAAGATAGAGTTTGCTGTACGGCCCCCTACCAGGTTCGTCGGGTCCCGGATCCCACAGGACCCTGCCTCAGCTCGGGTCTTGATGCTGGCTGTGCAGGACCTTCTAGATCTAGGGGTCATGTGCAAGGTCCCCTTAAGAGACAGGGGCATGGGGTTCTATTCCAACCTTTTCACAGTACCCAAGAAGGACGGGTCAGTCAGGCCCATTCTGGATTTAAAAATCCTAAACAGATTTGTCAGAAACAAACATTTTCGTATGGAAACTCTGCGCTCGGCCATTGCCTCGTTGCGCCCAGGGGACTTCATGACATCTGTGGACATCAAGGACGCTTACCTGCACGTTCCGGTGTTTCCAGGACATCAAAGGTTTCTCAGATTTGCGCTGCTGGATCAGCATTATCAGTTCGTGGCCCTGCCATTCGGCCTTACGTCGGCTCCCAGGGTGTTCACCAAGGTGCTGGCAGGGGTGATGTCACTGTTAAGACTAAGGGGCATACGAGTGTTGCCCTACCTGGACGATATACTCATCACCTCTCGGTCTCTGCGGCAAGCAGAGCTGGACACTCGGTTGGTAGTGTCCACCCTGGAGTCATTCGGCTGGATGATCAATTACCCAAAGTCCTCTCTGTCCCCCTCCTCAGTGACCCCGTTCCTGTGGATGATTCTGGATACAGTTCGGTCAAGGATATTCCTTCCTCCGCAGAAGGTGGAAGCTCTGACAACGCAGGCGAGGTCCCTGCTTTCGAGCCCTCATCCCTCCATCCGGCAGGGAATGCAGTTGGTGGGCTCGATGGTGGCAAGCTTCGAGGTGGTGCCCTTTGCCCAGTTCCATTTGAGAACTCTGCAGCTTCACCTTCTGTCAGTCTGGGAACAAGGACCCAGTGTCCTTGGACGAGATCTGGGTGCTCCCCCTCTCGGTCAGGCAATCCCTTGCGTGGTGGCTGGACCACAGGAACTTGACAAGGGGCAGATCCTTCTTGTCTCCCTCCTGGGAGACAGTCACAATGGATGCCAGTCTGTCGGGCTGGGGGGGATTCTGGAAGTCCCTGCGCTTCCAGGGGAGGTGGGGCCCTCAGGAGGCCCATCTACCCATCAATGTCCTGGAACTCAGGGCGGTCAGATTGGTGCTGGAACAATTGACCCAGCACCTGAAGGGTCTGGCGGTTCAGGTACGCTCAGACAACAGAACGGCAGTTGCCTACATCAATCATCAGGGAGGGACCCGGAGCAAGGGAGCTCTCCAGGAAGTGTCTCTGACTCTAACATGGGCGGAAGCCAATGTCCAATGCATCTCGGCTGTCTACATTCCGGGCGCGGAGAACCTGCTGGCAGATGCTCTGAGCAGGGGATCGTCTCGTCAGGGGGTATGGTCCCTCTGCAACAGGGTTTTTCAGGCCCTGTGTCACCGTTGGGGTGTGCCAGACGTGGATCTGTTTGCGTCCCGTCACAATCACAAGCTCCCGAGCTTTGTATCTCTGTCTCAGGATCCTCTGGCTCTGGCCACGGATGCCCTGTCAATGTCTTGGAGGGAGTTTTGGCTCCTGTATGTGTTTCCACCAATTCCCCTTCTGGGCAGAGTTCTGCGCAAGATTGCTCTGGAAGGGGTACCCGTGATTCTGGTGGCCCCAAGGTGTGATTCGCAGACGTGGTTCAAATGGCAGTAGATCAGTACGATCTGCCAAGGTTGCCAGACCTTCTAACTCAGGGGTCTCTACGCCATCCCAATTTACTAACTCTGGCTTTGACGGCTTGGCTATTGAAACCTCCATCCTGATGGAAAAGGGTTTGTCTGCATCTGTAGTGGCTTCTATGGTGCAAGCCAGGAAAAAGACTTCTTCTGCTATCTACAATAGAGCTTGGTGTTCTTACATTGACTGGTGTGAATCCAGGTCTCTTCCCTGCCGGGAATTCTTAGTCTCCAGGGTGCTGGAGTTCTTACAACATGGTCTAGACTTAGGTCTTAAGCTTAGTACCCTGAAGGGCCAGTTTTCGGCCCTGTCTATCTTCTTTCAGAAGACCTTTGCCCAGCACCCTCTTATCAAGACTTTCTTTCCGGGGGTCACTCATGTGCGGCCTCCTCGGAAACCTATGGTTCCTGTTTGGGATTTAAACTTGGTGTTATCGGCCCTGCAGGGTGCTCCTTTTGAGCCTATGCAGGAGGCTGCTCTCGCTGTTCTCACGCTCAAGGTTGTATTCCTGGTAGCTATCACTTCTGTTAGACGTGTATCTGAGTTGGCGGCTCTATCTATTCAGCCTCCCTACTATGAGAGACACCAGGATAAGGTGGTGTTTCGCTTCAAGCCAGACTTTCTGCCCAAAGTTGTGTCTGCATTTCATTTGAATCAAGATATTGTACTTCCTTCCTTGTGCCCTAATCCTAGTAACCCTAAGGAAAGGGTTTTGCATTCCTTGGATGTGGTTAGGTGTGTCAAGTATTACCTGGTTATCACTAAGGCTTTCAGGAAGACGGATGCTCTCTTCGTTGTGCCTCACGGGCCTAGGAAGGGTTTGGCTCCCGCCAAGTCTACTATCAGTAAATGGATTCGTCAGGCTGTGGTTCAAGCCTATACTACTAAGGGGAAGTCTCCCCCCTTTTGTCTTACTGCTCATTCTACTCGAGCTGTTGGGGCTTCTTGGGCTTTTCAGCACCAGGCCTCTGTGGAACAAGTTTGCAAGGCCGCTACTTGGTCTTCTGTTCATACCTTTACAAAGTTTTACAAGGTTGATGTTAGGGCCTCAGCTGATGCTGTGTTTGGCCGCAAGGTTTTGCAGGCGGCAGTAGTTTAAACTGCTTGCTGTTGCCTTTTCTGTTGGGGATCCCACCCTACTTTACGGACACTGCTATTGGATGTCCCACATGTAATTACTACATCTGGAGCAGGACGTGCTGTATGCTTAGAATAATACAATTCTGTGAAATACTCACCTGTAGAATTGGTATTATACGCATACATCACGTTCTGCTCCACCCCACCCTGGTTTCACTTTGTTCTGGATCCCCTGTTTGGTGATTGTTATCATTGTTGTTATTGCCAGTTTTGGGTGGTTGGTTTCTCCTGGCTTCTCATTCTCACTGCTTTTCAATGCTGGGGATTTGTGGGAGGTCCTTCGGTATATGTAGGGCCGGGAGGAGCTTGTTTTCTACATGTCTGCAGTGCACGGCGCCGGAGGCGGAGGATTACCCACATGTAATTACTACATCTGGAGCAGGACGTGCTGCATGCGTATAATACCAATTCTACAGGTGAGTATTTCACAGAATTGTATTTTTTGGTGTTCTGTTCTCTTTATTGTTTTCCTTGTTTGGAATTGAGAATAAAACCTGTGATTTACTTATCAGCATGTTGTTTCCAGGTGAGCTCATCAGCCACTTTATCAAAATTAAGCAGCAGTAATTACCCCCCCCCCCAGTTGATGATGATGCCAATAACCCTTTAGCTACTGGAACACAAGACAAGGATTAATTAATTAGAGCAGGATGGGTTAAACCTGTAAGGTCAGGAATTTGGAGCATCACCTCTGCCTAAGCCCATCGCATGATTAGCAAGCCAAAGTCCTGAATCCTCTACGAGGTACACCAAACACACCAGCTGTACATTGCTAAGGTAAATATATATGTACAGGTTTGCAACACAGAGTTACAAAAAAAAGAAAATAACAGATAAGCTTAAAACCTTAAAGGAGCACTATCACGGAAAAATGGGCCAATAATAAAAATCCATATAAATATGCTGGATGGCAGGAGGCATCGAGAAATATCCAGCCAGGCTTGTTTCTTTTATTTTAATGGAAGGAAGAGGACATCTCGGGTGACAGATTCCTGTCACCCCATATAGACTAAACCTGTAACCCCAGGATTTTATTCCTACCAGGGGAAGAAATCCACAATCTTGTCGGAAGTTTTATTCAGTTCGGGTGTATAAGTGACCCCTCCCCTTATTAGCTAAAGTGTGTGGAGATTAGCTTTGGTAGGCGACCGGGTGTCAGCAGTATAGAGGCGGAGGCAAACAGTTCAAAGTAAAGTCTGTGTTTATTTCACACATAAATCCACAAAAGCATATGTCCATACAGGTTACATCACCTTTTCAGGAAACAGCAGCATAAATGATTCAATCAGGCAAACAGCTTTTAGTCCTTGAGCAAACGTCCTGTTTACAGTCCAAATAGGCCTCAGGTCCGCATGAAACAGCCTCCACAGGAGATTTCAGCCAGGCTCACAGAGTCTCACTCCCATGTGAGCTCTAGACAAAAGGACAGCCACAGCTGATTCCCCAGGCTATTTAAACAGCCCGCAAAACCCGGACCTGGGTAGTGGGGATGGAGTCCCACCCTGCTCTACTCCATCCCAGTAAAGCCGTCCCAGGTTAGCCTTTCGGCTATTCTAAAGCAACAGCAGCAAACTGCCACCAGCAGCTGATGCTGGAAATCAGACTACACGGCTTTACTGCACCAATGCCAGGTACATTGGTGCTACATACCTGCCGTCAATAACGGCCCCTTGCACCTTACCACATACCCCCCCCCTTTGTTCAACCCTGAGGGGGTGGACACATGCCAAACAATGTGCTCTGGACAGGGCATCCGCGTTACCCAATAATCGTCCCGCTCTGTGCTCTACTGTAAACTTGAAGTTTTGTAACGACAAGAACCATCGGGTGACCCTTGCATTCCTGTCCTTAGCCTGGCACATCCACTTGAGAGAAGAGTGGTCCGTAACCAGCCGGAACCTTCTCCCCAGCAAGTAGTAGCGAAGAGACTCCAGGGCCCATTTAATGGCCAAACACTCCCTCTCCACTATACTATACCGGGTCTCCGCGGGTGTTAATTTGCGACTCATGTAGACAACGGGGTGCTCCTCCCCGTTGACTTCCTGAGACAGTACAGCACCGAGACCTACCTCGGAGGCATCGGTCTGCACTATGAACTCCCTCTTAAAGTCGGGTGTCACCAACACCGGAGACCCACACAGGGCAGACTTCAAAGCGGAGAACGCTTTTTCGGCCTGTTCATTCCACTTCACCATGACAGACTTGCGTCCCTTTAACAGGTCTGTCAATGGTGCCGCTAGGGTGCCAAAATTGGGAATGAACCGCATATAATATCCCACCAACCCCAGAAATGACTTTACCTGGCGGGTGGTGTTAGGCCGGGGCCAGTCACGGATGGCTTCTAGTTTGTTCACCTGGGGCTTGACCACTCCTCGTCCAATCACATAGCCCAGGTATTTTGTTTCTTCTAGGCCTAAAGCACATTTTTTCGGGTTTGCCGTCAACCCAGCCTTCCTGAGGGAATCCACTACGGCCTGGACTTTGGGTAGGTGACTTTCCCAATCCGTGCTATGGATAATTATATCGTCCAGATATGCCGAAGCATACCAACGATGTGGCCTGAGGACAATATCCATTAACCTTTGGAACGTAGCGGGAGCGCCGTGTAACCCAAAGGGTAATACCTTGTATTGGAACAGTCCCTCTGGTGTAATAAAGGCTGTTTTCTCCTTGGCAGCCTCAGTCAAGGGCACCTGCCAGTACCCTTTTGTGAGGTCCAAAACCGAAAAGTACCTGGCTTGGCCTAGCTTCTCAATGAGTTCATCTACCCGGGGCATAGGGTAGGCATCAAACTTGGAAACTTCATTAAGTTTGCGGAAATCGTTACAGAACCGCAACGTACCATCGGGCTTGGGAATCAAGACTATGGGGCTGGCCCACTCACTCTTTGATTCTTCAATCACGTCTAACCGGAGCATTTGCTGCACTTCCTCCACGATAGCTTGTCCCCGGGACTCAGGTACCCGGTAAGGCCTCAACCGGACCTTGACCTGAGGTTCCGTGACAACATCATGTTGGATGACCGAAGTGCGCCCAGGGAGTTCTGAAAACACGTCCGTGTTTCTGCTAATAAACTCCCTGGCTTCCTGAGTCTGTTTAGAGGAGAGGTTGTCGCCAGTTTTCACCTCGACTACTGCTTCTCTAATAACAGACCGAGGAATGGGAAGCTCCACCCCCACCATACCTGGTCGGGGACTGTCACCCCCAGGGGTCTCCCTGTCTTTCCATAGTTTCAGCAGGTTTACATGGTACACCTGCTCGGGCTTCCTCCGCCCAGGCTGATGTACCTTGTAAGTCACTTCCCCAACTTTTTCAATGACCTCATAGGGACCCTGCCACCTAGCTAGAAATTTACTGTCCACCGTGGGTACCAGAACCACAACTCTGTCATCGGGGTTAAAGTTCCGTACCCTGGCTTGCTGATTATAAACCCTGCTTTGGGCCCGCTGCGCTGCCTCCATGTGTTCTCTGACAAGCGGCAAGACGGTCTCTATCCGTTCCTGTAGGTGAGTCATGTACTCTACCACACTTTTGTGGGGTGTGGGTTGCTGTTCCCAGGCCTCCTTGGCTATATCCAACAGGCCCCGTGGATGTCGACCGTATAAGAGTTAGAAGGGCGAGAACCCCGTAGAGGCCTGGGGCACCTCTCGCACTGCGAACATCAGATAGGGCAGCAGCAAGTCCCAATTCTTCCCATCCTTGGCGACCACCCTTTTTAACATGGTCTTTAAAGTTTGATTAAACCGTTCTACTAGGCCGTCTGTTTGCGGGTGGTAAACGGATGTCCGCAACTGTTTCACCTGCAGCAGTTTACAGAGCTCTTTCATTACTTTCGACATAAACGGGGTACCTTGATCGGTCAGGACCTCTTTAGGCAGACCTACTCTGGAAAACATTTCCATAAGCTCCTTAGCAATGAGCTTGGCAGAGGTGTGACGCAGGGGCACTGCCTCAGGGTACCGCGTGGCATAATCCAAGATCACCAGAATATGTTGGTGCCCTCTAGCGGACTTTGGCACTGGACCCACTAGATCCATGGCAATCCACTCAAAGGGTACCTCAATAACTGGGAGAGGAACTAAGGGACCACGGTAATGAGGCTGAGGGCTGGTCATCTGACATGTTGGGCAGGACTCACAATATCTCTCCACCTCCTTGTACACACTGGGCCAGTAGAATCGTTGTAAAACGCGGTCCAGTGTTTTCTGCTGGCCTAGGTGTCCATCCAGAACATGTTGGTGGGCCAAATCCAACACCTATTTGCGATATGGATTGGGTACCACCAATTGTTCCACCACCTCTTCACGTACCTTGTTTATTCGGTACAACATTTCCTGGTGAACCACAAAGCGAGGAAACTGTAACTCCGCCCCTGGCTGTTGTGGTTCACCTTCCACCTCAAGAACATTCTCCCAGGCCCGAGACAGGGTCGGGTCCTGGTGTTGAGCGGTACCAAAGTTAGTTGTGGAGACATGGAGATCTGCCAACTCTGGACCTGTTGCCAACTCTTCCACATCTCCAACCATAACATTTAGTGGGGTTGACTCCCCCTCTTCCATTTTAGGGACGGGCACCTCTTCCACGGTGCCTCCTGATTCCGGTTCCCAGGGCACCGGGGTCTCCCCTGAGTAGGGCCAGTCTATTGGGGACACACCCGCCTCGCGGGTTTCCGGAACTGCCAGCTTGGCCCACAGTGACCTGAACCCTGGAAAGTCTCTCCCAATAATCAGTTCATACGGGAGTTTAGCGGCGACAGCGACTTCATGTTTCCAGCTGCCGGAGACGGTGGTGAGAGACACTTGTGCTGTGGCATAGTCTCTCAAGTCCCCATGAATGCACAAAACCCCGGTGTTCTGCCCAGTGTACTCATCGGGCAGTACTAAGGCGGGTCTTGCCAGGGTAACCATACTCCCCGAGTCCAAAAGGGCCACAGCCAGGGTGTCTCCCACTTTCACCTGACAGAGGTGACTTTGCCCCACAAGCTCAGGGACACCGGCAGCACACAGCCTCCTGGCATACATGGAAGGGCGGTAACTGAAGTTCACATCCATGGGCTCCCCCTGGTGGGGACAATTGGCTCTGATATGTCCCGGCTCCTTACATCCCCAACACAACACTTGGGCAGGGACTTTGGGGGGTAGGTCCTGAGAGGGTTTAGGGGACACCACTCGCCTGAGCTGGGGCGGGGACCTCCGGGGTTTCCCCGAATCCCTCCTCATGGAGCCGCCTTGCAAGTTCCTGGTGGCCTCATATCGCTCCACTAGGTCCACCATCCCTAGTGCGTTGTCAGGGGATACCTGGCCAACCCAGTGCTGAAGAGGGTGCGGTAAAGCCCTCCAAAACATGTCCGCCAGCAAGCGGTCCAACATGGCAGTGGGGCTTAACAACTCCGGCTGCAGCCATTTTTGCAGCAGGTGCAGCAGTTTATAATACTGGGGTCGGGCGGGCTCTGCCGACTGGTAGCTCCACTGATGCACCCGCTGAGCCCGAACCCACACATTCACCCCCAGTCTCGCCAGTATCTCACCCTTCAGAGTCGGGTAGTCAGCGGCTTGGTCCTCTGGGAGATCAAACAACACCTGCTGGGGTCCAGACGCCAGAAATGGAGCGATGACATCAGCCCACTGGTCATGCGGCAACTTCTCCCTTGCAGCCACCTTTTCAAACATCGCCAGGTAAGTCTCAACGTCATCTGAAGGGGTCATTTTTGTGAGCGCCGAGCGGACAGCTTTCCGGGCATCAGGAATACTTTTGGGCGCACCTGCAGCTTGCTGCGCCATCATATGTTGCAAAAACAGCTGGTTGGTCTCATGCTGCTGCCTGTTGGCCTCCACGAGCGCTTTCACGACCGCCTCCATTTTGTCTGCAGTCCCAGGTAGCAGCCTGGCAGGTTTAATATAGGACATGCACAACAAAAAACTTTTTCGTCGGTTGCTCCTAGCAACGGCCTCACTGCTGTGCCCGCATCCGACACCAAATGTGGAGATTAGCTCTGGTAGGCGACCGGGTGTCAGCAGTATAGAGGTGGAGGCAAACAGTTCAAAGTAAAGTCTGTGTTTATTTCACACATAAATCCACAAAAGCATATGTCCATACAGGTTACATCACCTTTTCAGGAAACAGCAGCATAAATGATTCAATCAGGCAAACAGCTTTTAGTCCTTGAGCAAACGTCCTGTTTACAGTCCAAATAGGCCTCAGGTCCGCATGAAACAGCCTCCACAGGAGATTTCAGCCAGGCTCACAGAGTCTCACTCCCATGTGAGCTCTAGACAAAAGGACAGCCACAGCTGATTCCCCAGGCTATTTAAACAGCCCGCAAAACCCGGACCTGGGTAGTGGGATGGAGTCCCACCCTGCTCTACTCCATCCCAGTAAAGCCGTCCCAGGTTAGCCTTTCGGCTATTCTAAAGCAACAGCAGCAAACTGCCACCAGCAGCTGATGCTGGAAATCAGACTACACGGCTTTACTGCACCAATGCCAGGTACATTGGTGCTACATACCTGCCGTCAATAACGGCCCCTTGCACCTTACCACAAGTGTTTATATGGATTTTTAATATTACACAATTTCGTGATAGTGTTCCTTTAAGGACATGATTTTGGCACACAATAATGGAAACTTAAATATGCCATTGTAAATTTGGTGCGTTATTTTTTTTAATTAAAAATGGTCAATTTTTCAAGAAAATCATATTGCGTGTAAAATCCCTATTCATTATGATTACAACCATACAGCATATGTTTCCATAAACATGCTTTCATGCCCAGGAGACCCCCAAAACTGATAAGAGCGCTTATGAGATTTTCAAATAAAATAAAACTATAGGGGTCCCCCCTTCCCAGGAACACCAGCCCCCGCACCAGCTATATGGGGCTTGTAAACCAGAGAGTGGAGGGCGAGTGTCCGGCCCCCAGCCCTATAGGCTACCAGTCTGCATAGCCCATTTGGTGTGGGCTCTTCTGCCCCCCGTGGGCTTTGGGGATGCAGGTAATGGGGTGGGCGGATATGGCATGTCACCTGCTTGCTGGCAGGTAACCTGCCAGCCCACCCTGCGAACTGGTATAGGGGTCTCATTAACCCCTTACCAGTTCCAAAATGTAAAAAAACAGACGCTGAAAATGTTCTTATTTCCTTTTTTTCTACTTGCCTCCTTACCGATCCCTGTGTCCCCCACCATTGCTGTCACTGACAGCTAGGATTGATTAGCAGAGATCAGGGGCGGGGGATCAGAACTGCGGCGGCCAGCGAGCTGGCTGCCCTGTTGTAGACCCTTGGGGAGGGGGAGGTGCTTTAACCAGAGCAGAGGTTTGCCATAATGGGAGGGGGAATGCCAGACACGTGAAATTTACAAGGTTGGTGTTTAACGGTCGGTGAGGCAACCATGTAAATTTGAGTTTAAGGGGTTGAAGTTGGTCATCTAGCCATATATGACATATGGTTTGGGTAAGCTCCTCTGCCCAAATATTTAGTGTACTGCATGCAGTGTATTGCATAATACTCCGCCCCCACATATTAGCACGGCATTATGGCAAGGTGTAAAATGCACTGTTCCTGGTATTGGAAGGTATCACAGGCCTGCTAGCCTGTGAATGGCCTGTGAAATATGGCTGCCAATTGGCTGTATTGAGAGTCTATGTTAGCAAGAGACCCATATAAAATGACACAGGCTATGGGTGAAGTGGGTTGCAAGCTTGGGGCCATGCCCAAAAATCCGCCTCAAACAATGCAGCCCACCAGATCCTCCCTATGGCCAGTCAGCTCCTACCCAAAAGCAAAGCCCACCACAATGTGTGGAGCTTTTTGGCAGGGTCCATAAATTGGTTGAGATCTTATGGGCTACTATGTGGCAGGTGTATGTTATGTTTAAAGTTACATCTCTTTTCGAGGTTGCACAACTTCCAAGACTAGTCTAACTTGTAATCTTACCACAGAAATGCAGAACATTTGAATGGCCAGATTGTATACACAAAGTAGCCTGCATAGAAATATACTGCATAAACAGGAAATAAAATGAGCAGCTCCCAAGTATGATCAGCCATTTGTGGTAGCGTGTTGTGAGAAATGATTTTTGCCCATAAAGTGGTTCTGATATCCCAACCAATCCACCCAAGTAGCTTAGGCGATGCAGCTAGGTTGGAGTGGACCAGTTTTTCCGCACCCACATAACATTTTAAAGATCGCTAATTGTCTGGTCTCAAGAATGCCAACTGCCGTGTCCAAGCGCGCTGGCTGCATCCTGCACTGCCACCGAAAACCTTTGTTGCTGGCCCTGCGGCATGTCAGATGAAATACTGAAAAGTCTCCTGGACCAGACCATAACCCAAAGGTTGATGGAGGCCCTCTTTGCAGGGCAAGTGGTGGAGGCCCTTCTTACATAGTAAAACTGGACATACTCTTTACTATTATAGTAACTGACACTAAAAAAACAAAGCAAGCTCTCAATCGCCTCAATTCATCAAGAGTAGAAAAAAATTCATGAGAAAAATGAATCATCAGATAGGAAGACAATTAAAGGCAACTGCACTTTTTTACTCCTGAGAAAAGTAGTGAACTTTTTACTCCTTTTTACACTGTAGTAAAAAGTGCCATTGACTTCCGTTGTAATCAGGAGAAATGGGAATTTTACACGCAATATAGTTTTAATTAATAAAATAAAAGTTTTGTCTAAAAAAATTTAAAAAAAATAAAAATAATTTCTTTAATAATTTATAAAGCCTAAGCTCTGCTGCTGCTGCAGAAAAAAAAAAAAAAAATATATATATATATATATATATATATATATATATATATATTTATATATAATTTTTCTGGAAATTCCTACAAAAATCACAGTTAAACATAGAGCAAAATGGTGAAAAATCACCTGTCAACAGAGGGTGACAAAATCTCCAGTAGGCTGGCAGTATTGTTCTGTTTGGGGGACCTTGCGTTTTCAGATTTGGCTTGTTTATTCTTGTTTGCATATTAATATTTTAGTAAAATTTGTGTTTTATTCTGCTTTCCTTATTTTTTTTTAGGGAAACACTGTACAACCAAAGTATTCTTCAAGGGATCACTTCCAGAAAGATGAGCCCATTACTACAACCTGGGTACACCTAGAAAGCCTAACCCTTTTAACTACCAGCTACGTAAAATTTACGTTAAACTTTAATTTTATGTGCCTGGCTTACCCCCCTGCTAGCGGCCCCCAAAAAAACATAGAGAAGTAGTTCTTCACCTGCAAGCAAGTGGTTATGTTAATTATTTTTTTAGGTACAGGTTTAGGAACAGGCTTTCTTTTTAGGATGGTGTGGGTGGCATCTGCTAGCCCAATAGATTCATGCCCTTTGGGTGACTCATGGCACTTGTCAGACATTATATCCACTGGTGGGTGATGTTAGTCCCTATCATAGGTTAATAGAGAAGTAGTTCTTCACCTGAAAGCTAGTGGTTATGGCAATTATTTTTTTTAGGTACAGGTATAGGAAAGGGTAGACAATAAGTTGGTTTGAGCTTTCAATGTCTCAGTTTTTCTGAGGCAAACAGGCTTTTGGCTTGGGACTAGGGTCTGGGTAATGTTGAGCTACACTCTTGCTTCTTAGGGGGGCATTCTCATTGCTCCTCGTCTATGCTTTTTCTTCTTTTTAGGATGGTGTGGGTGGCATCTGCTAGCCCAGTAGATTCATGCCCTTTGGGTGACCCATGGCACTTGTCAGACATTTTATCCACTGGTGGGTGATGTTAGTCCCTATCATAGGTTAATAGAGAAGTAGTTCTTCACCTGAAAGCTAGTGGTTACGGCAATTTTTTTTTTTAGTTACAGGTATAGGAAAGGGTAGACAATAAGTTGGTTTGAGCTTTCAATGTCTCAGTTTTTCTGAGGCAAACAGGCTCTTGGCTTGGGACTAGGGTCTGGGTTATGTTGAGCTACACTCTCGATTCTTAGGGGGGGCATTTTCATTGCTCCTTGTCTATGCTTTTTCTTCTTTTTAGGATGGTGTGGGTGCCATCTGTTAGCCCAGTAGATTTATGCCCTTTGGGTGACCCATGGCACTAGTTAGACATTATATCCACTGGTGGGTGAGGTAATATTAACCAACTATACCTCGTTGCTCATATGGTAGCAGCCATAAAGGTTTGATGTGGTAGCCCAGTTGGTTACCAGTAGTTATGTGATTGGAAGCCATACAATGAATGAGGAAGTTGGACGACTTGACTACAGTGCTGCTTTAAGGTTTCAGCTATTCAGCATTGTGTGTTTAGTTGCTTAGGTCAGCTGTTTCTTCTCTGAGACTGTTGAAGAGGAACATTGGAGGCCCTGGAGTCTGAATGCCTCCCAAGTTCCAGTCCTTGGGGCATCCCTAATTGGGATGCCCTTCTGTGTGGAAACCCCCCCGGAACACTCACCCTCTCCCGGAGCCCTCTCTGCGTCTGTGCATTCCGCCCGCATCCCTGCTCACCCCTAGCCGTGCGTGTGCCCGACCTTCCTGAATGGGCGGCGCAGTCACGCTTTGGCTGCCAGGTGGGCCAGGGGTGCGACTAGTGGCGCAGCTCGGCTGCTTAGCCGCCATCGGCGCCGAAGAGAGCCGAGTGATAGCAAGAGCGCTGATTAGCTGAGCAAGCCACCCAGCTAATCAGCACACTCCCCGAGTCTGCGCCATGGGAGAGGATGTAAGGTGAGTGAAACAGGGCTACCTGGGTGTGTACACACAGCGGAGCATCCCAATTCAGGATGCCGCGGCAGAGAGAAACAACACACAGTAAAGTCAAATCCCTGTGTGTTGTTCCTCTTTAAGGAAATTGGATTTTAGTTCTCACCATAAAAAATGGATTTACATGGCTTTCACCTCCTACGTGTGACACTTGTTTGGTTTTGTGCTGATGAAGGCCAAAATGTCAAGTGGTTGGTGGCTTAATGGGGAGGGGGAGAGAGCACCCCAAGCACTGGCAAGCACTCACAGTAAAATCTTTCCTTGGTGACCCGTAGAAGACAGAACCTCCGATCAATGGCTTCAGGTTCTGTGATGTCTGTGAGGCTGTCTGGTAAGGGTTCTGGCTGCTCTCAGCAAGTTGAGATGTACTGCTTGTGACACGACTGCAGGTCATGTGGCGGGGAGCTGGTATATAGCCTCTGAAAATGTCCAAATCCTGGTGAGCTGAGCTAAAACCCATGTGTATCTGATTGGTCTTCTCTTACTGGAATACAAGAAAATTATTTTTTTGTGAGTCGTAAAATCTAGATTTCTAAACGCAGTAAATCAGGATGGGTTTGCGGGAATGAGGGAAAGCCATGTAAACTGCAGCTCTGTGTGCTGCATCATAAGCTGCTATGGCTTTTCTCATGTTATCATTATTAATCAATTCAAGCATGTCGGAAGGAAAATCATATTGCATTTATAACTGCAGCATCCAAGCTGCAAAAGCACAGCAGTTTTCAGCTATGTATCTCTATATTGACACTATGCTATATGACTTCACTTTGCTATAATGCAGACCTTCAACACACACTCAAATCCTACACAGCCCTGTTTAAAGTATAAAAGTACACTCATGCTATTCTATAACAGCGACATCCAGCTTTACCTGCTGCTAATACCATAGAAAAATCTTAGTGCTCCATCTGAACCCTGATCAGTAAACATTGTATCGTTTGTCAATCTATTGTTTTCTATATCGAGCCAGGCACAGTGGAGTCGATGAGAGTAGATCCCTCTAGTTAAAGTGGACAAAAACCCAGGATTTTGACTATCCTCGGTTTTGGTCCTTTCCCCCGGGGCACCCCAGTCGGGGATACCCTGCTGTGTGAAACCCCCCAGGTCGCCCAAAGGAACCTCTCCCCAGTCTAACGTCCAACAAGCACACTGACGGCCACATCCCCCAATACCTTCTAACAGGGAGCGCGTCCGTGCCGGCCACTCACAAATGTCTGGTGTGGGGATGCAGCCGCTGCTAGCGCATGCGCCGTTGGACCGGGAAAGTAAGTGAGTTTCTGGGCGATCTGTGGGGTTTCACACAGCGGAGCATCGCGATTTTGGGTGCCCCAGGGGAAGGGAATCTAGCAGCCCTGAGATCTTGTAGATAGTCTGGGTGTAGGTTTTAGTCCACTTTAACAGAGATATAAATATACTGTGGGCCCCCAGACCCAACAAATTATTATGCAGTGATTCCCAGTTAACCCTCATCCCTAATGTAGTCCTAAACCAATACATCTTGTTGAGTTTTGACTCATAATATTGTATTATATACTTTCATTGCCATATTTATGTTATACACATGTATTATAACCAGGGCCGTATTTACAGCAAGGCAAACCTAGGCCGTCCATGACAGCAGTAACATTTTTTTTTTTTTTTTCTTAACTTCGGACCAAGGGGGGCTCACCCATCCAGTTGTTTTTTTTTTTTAAAGTGGACCAAAACCCAGCTGGATCAGCCCAGGAATCTATAAGACTCCCGGGCCGATCGATTCCCTCTCTCCTGGGGCATCCAGATTTTGGAATCTGGATGCCCTGCTGTGTGAACCCCCCCCCCCCCCCCAGGTTGCCCCAAACACTTACGGTATTCTTCTTTCCTGATCCAACGGCGCATGTGCGGGCTGCGGCCGCATCCCCGCTATCCCTCTAGCAGGGCGCGTGCCCGCATCAGGCATTTGTGAATGGCATGGGCACGCTCCCTGTTAGAGGGAAGTACGAGATGCAGTCACCAGTGCGCTCAGAGCCGCTGAGCTAAGACGTCATTTAGCCGGCCATAGCTCAGCGGTTCCAAGTGCGCTGATTGGAGGAGCAGCCACACATGTGCCATAGGACCACGGTGAGGTGAGTTTCACACAGTGGGGCACTCCCGATCAGGGTTCCCCCGGGGGAGTGGACCAAAAACCAGGATAGTCACATTAAAGTGGAACAAAACACTCAGAGGATCTAGATCTAGAGATCACGGGTCAGGCCCCTGGCCTTCCCCAGGGGCATCCCGATTTGGAATGCCCTGGGGGTAAGGTCATGAGGCCAGCCCCCACAACACCCATAGACACCTACCTCTTCCCGGTCCAACAGTGCATGCGCAGGCTTTGGTCCAATGAGAGCTGGCCACTGTCACTAATTAATTCGGCAGCTGACTCTCATTAGTATCAATGGGGATCCCAGCCTGCTGAATTACGCATTGATGGTGGGCGGTTTTCATTGGACCAGAGGCCACGCATGCATCATTAGAGCCAGGGAAGGTAAGTGTTTACTGGACTTTCTGAGGGGGTTATACACAGCGGGGTATCCCGGGACAAAGCCGGCGGCCGGTCCTGGTATGTTTTGCTGAAAATTGGAGACTCCAGGACCATCCGAGTTCCACTCCTAGGGGCATCCTGAACTAGGATGCCCCGCTGTGTAAAAAAACCCCAGAAGCTTCATTTTACTCACCTTGTCCCAGAGCCCTCACCGCGTCTCTGCACCACGGCCACACCCTGGCTCACTTCTGCACGCACCCACATTCTGAATTGGCGCACCGCCCACAAGCCCACCGCAATTTACTAACAAAGGGTGCACCGCCCAAATCTTCCTACAAAATGTATACAACTGTGTGCTCACCCATAAAAAATGCAATCCACAATAATTTGGAGTGGGCGTGCAAAGAACACACCAATCTCCCAAAGGAAGCACCACTACAATCAACAGTATATATTAATGATTTTATTAGTACAAAAAAACAAAGAATTAAAATACATACACCACAAGACAAATTTAAAAACAAACCAGTATGGCCAAATGTATCTATATCAATGTATATGGCCCCTAAGGGCCGCTTAAATAACTGCCCTATGGGTGAATAATATTGATTATCCTAGAATAGTCATAACCCATCCTTTTTGTGCCGGCACAAAAAATCCTAACCACATGTAAATATATGTGCAAATTCATGAAACCAATACTACAAAAATATTAATAATATATATGGCAAAAATATGTGCAAAAACAGTGAATATACAATAAAAAAATATCAATATATAAAGTGCAAATACATGAAAAACACATAAACCTAAAACACTACCTAATATTGCACAGGGAAACCCATACCAATAAGACTTAAAAGTACAGACAATAACAATATATGATATAAATGCAAGTGCCAGCAGAGAGAAAATAAATGGTTAAATCTCACGTCATAAGATAACACCCAGGGCAACAGTCAGGCCAACCTCAATGAAAAATGTCACACGCCCACCGCACACGCGACAGCTAGGAGGTGAGTGGGGGATGTGGCCAGATGCACACTCTGCTCCCTCCCTTTGGTGCCCCTCGGCTGCTTAGCCGTCAGTGGCGCCAAAGGAAGCCAAGTGAAAGCGAGTGTTGTCCCATACATAACCTCTTTTCTGCTCTCTCTCTTGCTTACTACACCCCCCTCTCTTTCATATTATTTCTTCTACTCGCTCTTCTAATTCCTTTTCTCCCACACTCTCCTTCTCACGCCCCTCTTTTATTTTCCATTCTTCTGCTGCACTGATTCCTCTGTCTTTCTTTTACATTCTCAATCTCTATTTCACTTTTCCCCTTTTCCTCCCCATTTTCTTCTTTCCCCACCTTCATGTCCATCTCTCTCCTGCGTTCTCCATCTCTCCTCACATTGTCACTCCCTTAGGCTGCTTTCTACCCCCCTCATTTCTCCAAACTTTGTCCTTCTACTTTCCCTCAAGCTTCTTCCACCCCCCACTTTCACTTCTCTCTCATCCATTAGTCCTTTTTCTAATTTTTTTTCCACCTTCCCTTCTTCATTTTTACATATAATTTCATCTCTCTCCCTCTCATACCCTCTCTTCTACATTTTCTTCACCATGGCCTCCTTTGGGGTGTGTGAGGTGTGCACACAGGGTTCCATCTTGATCTCTCTGTAAGGGGGCACCAGGACATTCAGCTTGCCTTTTTTCTTCTGTTTTCGTTTGTCTTGCTTTCTTTACATTCCCCTTTAATTATCTCTTTTCCCCTTCGTCCCGCTCTAGTTTTTACATTCCCTCCTCCTACGTTGGTTCTTTTTTTAATTCCCAAATCCCCTCCTGCTTTTATTTACACTTTCTATTTCTCTTCCACAGTCTTTCTATCTTTCTCTCATCACCTTTCTTCACTCTTTTATTTAACCTTCTTTATGTCTGCCTTTGTTTTTCCACATTCACTCCTATTTTTTCTACATTTTTCTGCTCATGTTTAATTACCCATTGCTTTCCACTTCTCCTTTACACATTTTGTCCATCTCTTTCTCTTGTCACCCCCCCACCACCATTTTTTCACCTTTTCCATGTCTTCCTCTCTTTTCCACATTCCTCTCATCTTTTTTTTGCCACCTTCCTTTTATTTTCCATATGTATTCCTCTTTTTCCTGTTTTTACACCAGTCCCTTTTCTACCTTACTTTAGACTTTCTTTCTACTTTTTCTTATCTGTTTCCCTCTCCTGCTTCTTTATCCCCTTTCTCCTACTTTCTTTTTATGTGTCTCTGTCACCCCCCTTGCCTTTTCACAGTGTTGTTCTACCATTTGTCTACCATTCCACTGTGTGGGACCCGCACATATAAACACTCACCTTTCCCTGTTCCAATAATGCACATGCGGGCTCTCGTCCATTGAGTGCCGCCAGCCGTGACCATGTCATTCTGCAAACAGCTCTTATTGAGTAGAATGGGGAGCATGTGCTCGCGCTGCCCATCCACAACAATGAAACCAGCTTGGCAAAGGACATAGTCACAGCAGGCGGCTCTCATTGTACAAGACCCCGCACATGTGCATCGTTGGAGTGAAGAAGAGGTGAGTGGAAAATGTCTTTCTTGGGGGTTTCACACAATGGGGCATCTGAATTCAGGGTGCCCCGAGGGACCAGAACAAAACCCGGGAAAATCTAGTTTCTAGTTCCCGGATTTTGTTACGCTTTAAATATCGGGGGGGGGGGGGGGGGGGGGGGTTGGGCCAAAAGGTGCCTAGGGCAGCACAAATCCTAAATGCGGCCCTGATTATAACTATGGTATGTTACTCGCTTCACCCTCCTGTAATTTGTACTTTGTACAGTGCCGTGAGTTATGATGTCAATTTATAGTAAACAATAATAATAGTAATTTGTGACAGAACCCAAAAATGTGAGCAGCCCCACAGCTCACAAAAAATAGTTATCCTTTAACACTGCCTGTCATTTGCCAGCTGGTCTGGCAATGGGCTTTATGTATTTTCATCAAAGACTCTTCTCTATCTCACAGCTGATAAAGGTTACTTTCTCCTGCTGCAGGGTAAACTTATTTCATTTAGATACATTAGTGGTTATAAAAAATTGTTCCAATGTAGCACAAACTAACCACCAGCTGCAGTAGAAGAATATAACCATCTACCAGGTGAGAGGCAGTGAAGTGTCTGCAATGAAAATATATTCAGCCAAACACCAGAAGACTCCTCCCAAATGTACGCAAATATTACTAGTGCATCCCTTTCAGTTCCTAAAAATGAATACTTACAGTGTGAATACATTTCCACTTCGCCAGACACAGAATTGAATACATACTATGGGCTTGAATCAACAAAGGTCGAAAATGTATTTTTCGTGTGTTTTGTGCTTAAAAAGTTGCGATTTTGTGATTGATTTTTTTACGAGTGATTCAGCAACCTAGAACCATTGTAAAACACGAGTCACTCAATTAAATTCGATTGAGATTGTAAAAGTGCGAAATAAATTAGTGGATCGAAAAATGTACTACTGCATTTTGCAATTCGAAAATTTTACTACTGATTCAGGTGGACTTGATGAGCCACACACATGATATAAATTAGAGTGTTTCACTCTAGTTTTTTGATGCAGCTTTCAGCAGGAGAAAACTCATTTTGCTCTTTCTCACAATGGAGCCCTTCTACTTTCTTTGCATTGACTGAACATATTGCAGATGATGTGGCGCAGAGAAGGTGCAGACTACCCATTCCCAAGTATTTTCGGACACGTTTGGATGTGGATCAGCTGCCAGATCAAGCACTTTTCCAGCTTACTAGGCTAAATCGTGCAGCTTTGGAAGACCTCTATAGCCTGCTGCATCCATATTTGGCACCATTAACTGGTAGAGGACATGCAATCTCTGGAATGACGAATCTGATAGTTTGTTTGCAATTTCTGGCCAATGGCTCATTTCAGCACCTGGGTGGTGTGGCAGTTGGCACGTCCCAAACTTCTGTATGCCGTGCTGTAGATAACTTTTTAAAGGCAATGCGTGCCATTTTGCCACGGTATGTGCATTTACCCTCCTCACCCCAGGAATGGACTGTAGTAAAACGGGGTTTTTATCGCATTGCTGGCATGCCACATGTCATGGGAGCTGTGGATTGCACCCATGTTTGCTTTATCCCACCCAGTGTGGATGAATATATCTACCGCAATCGCAAGGTGGGACATTCACTGAATGTACAGATGATTGCTGGTCCAGATCTCAAAATACTTAGCTTTGTGGCTGGCTTTCCCGGATCATGCCATGATGCCCACATTCTGCGAAATTCATCAATTTTTCAACTATTTGAGGAGGGACATTTATCTGGTGGATGGCTTCTTGGCAAGTGTTTAAACATTATTGCCTAACTTTCTGCAGAGTGCTTGTGATATATTGGAAAGCTCCAACCTTTTAACCCCTTGCTAGCCTCACCCTTATAGGAACTTAGAATCTGCAACTGATGTTAATGTCCCAAAGTATGCTGTTCCTTGATGTTATTGCACAAAGGTTTGAGTATGCAAGTGTAACATTTTGCCCATTTATTTGCTTATTTGTTGACTGCCATGGGCTTGGCTATTTAGACAAAAGCATTATTGTTGACGTGCTCTTACAGAACTCCAAAAAACACCACCTTTGCTCCGGAAATTGTTAAGACTCCATGGCTACTTGTTTCCTTGCCTTTGGCTGAATATTATTTTACATGCCCTGCTGTATGAAACAATCCAGGTTGCCTAGTATACCCTGCCAACTGCCACACTTCAAGGATGCACAAGCAGGGGACACTCCTTGCTAAAACTTTAGCAGGGTATGCTCTGGCATCAGTCATTTGTAAATGTCTGGAGGAGGCACACCCCCTGTTCCAGCCTAGAATGGATGTATCCACTGGCTTGTTGTAGCAAACTCAGGTATACTATGCTCAACTGGACTGTAGCTGAGTCCTTAAACAACCCTAGACCAGTTTCCGTCTGGACCGTTTATACGGATGAATGCATGGGAGGCCGTGCATGCGCCATAAGAACAGGGGAAGGTACATGGGAGTGGTCGACCTTTGGGTTTTTACACAGCGGGGCACCAAAACCCAGAATAGTCAAAATCCTGGGTTTTGTTCCACGTTATAGTGTAAGCATAAGAATGACGTACCATGAGGTTAAAGCTAGCAAAGAGCTGCACCCTGCACCCAAGGACATGTGGTGCTATGTGAGCAAGCTTTGTATAGAAAACAATGGCCACATTTCTGCATTAAAGGAAACATTTTTAATACAGGTCCCTGGCAATCCAACCAAACCCTTGCAAAAAAACAACATACATGCCTCTTACAAATACACTGTTTAATTTGTACTTCCACTACTGCATTCCTTTGCCTCTTTATTACATGTATCCACAATGTTAGCCATGTACATACAGCTACACAGGCAACTTAAAAAGTTGAAAAAATGTATGCATTTACATTTTCCCATTAAAAAACGAGCATTTTGTAAATTTAAGAGCGATTCGAAAATTTTACGATCGCATTTTCGAGTGCACATTTTTAATTCAACCCCTTTTCTGGATCACTCGAAAAAGTTAAAACTTTACGCATGCGATCCGATTTTTCAAGTGACACGAATTTATTTCTACCTTTGTTGAATCGAGCCCTATGAGTGGATCTCACCACCAGACTCCAAAAAATACAAGAGCTAAGCAGATTCCCTTCTGGCCCAAATATCATAACCGGTGCTTTGGGGAGCTGACATGCATAGTAAATTCTGGGTAGGTAAAACAGTACTTAGCTGCTGCTCAAACAGTTTTCTTTAGTAAGAAAAGTGATGAAAAGATGTGGCAGCTTGTGTTACCTCCTAAGAACAGTGAGCTGGATACAGGAGCCTCCAATGTAGGGGCAAGTACAGGGGCCCCCAGGGATTTACTGGCTCCCCTGGTGAGCCAGACTGAGCCTGCAAGCTGGGCTGTGGAGCTGGTAACCAAAAGCCTGACTTTTCATAAATAACAAGGGATATTCCAGACAATGGGTTACATTAGGTGTTTTCTGCTTACCCCATGCTGGCTGTCAATGGTAGCATCTTTCAACGCTTTGCTTTCCCTGATAAATGCTGCTGAACTTGCTCCTTTCTGCTGACTCCTCTTTGTCAGTCCCCAAAATGAATTAACTTTGGAGGGGACTGTCACACTAAAACCATGCATGGATGAGTCAACATCTACTGCTGCGGAGGCCCAGCACTAGGTTTTATAAATGAATAAAAGATAAACCCTTCATATTTAGCAGGGAGAGCGCAGAAAACAGGCTAATTTAACCCTTTCTTGTAATGTCCCTTTAAAGTTCCTGTCCAGGCAATAACATAAAGTCTACACCCACCTTTTGTCCCCTACAGTTTCTCTGTGCATGTGGGAGAATGAGCAATTCCATCCTCCATCGCTGGGCAGATGGCGTCCCTCAATATGGCTTTACATCCCCAATCCACAATTGCTACCACATTTATATCAATGGAGGGGGTCTTCCCGAGGCCAGGTGTGCTGAACCGACTTTGGAACACCCCCCTCCATTGAAATGAATGGAGTATGCTTCTGGGGTCATAAATAAAGCTCCATGGACGCCTCCATGAGATGCCCCCAGCACTAGAAGATGGAATTGCTGGGTCCTTGCCGTTGGTTAGAATTAAGATGCTGCCACTGCATGGAGGAGCTGTGGGGGAACACCGAACCTGCACAGTGGAGCATAGACTTTTTTTTGTTTCTGGACAATACTTTTTTACATTCCTGTACATTTCAGGCATTGTAACTAAGGGACTTGGGGAAGCATGAAGATACTGAGTATAAGGGACAGGGGAGATTGGAGAACCTATTATCCATCACCACTAGAACACCCTGCTGCTGCTTATCACTGTTATATTTAAGGGCCTTAGATTGAAAAAGCAAAATATATTTATGATTAATGTTTTTAAACTTCTTATGAAAGTTTTATTAATTAGTACAATATTAGTACTAGCTCTGACTCCAACTCAGTCCTGCCTGCAAGGATGATACATTTTTGCCATGCTTGGTGTTGGGGAGCAAGAGCTTAATTTAGAGAACTTTATGGTAACACATTGACAGGATTCCAAAATTTTCAACTCAGTTGCGGCCCAATTCAAGAGGTGGGGTTAAATCTGTCTTATGTGATGTTGGTGATAAGGTGTCTGGATAGTAAATTAGTCAGGTGCCCTGCAGAAGTTTTGCTGCTGAAAACTGTTTTGCTGATCTTTGGGATTCAAATTGTACTCAGCACTTGCAGATATTCAAATTGTCTCGTCAAGTTGGTTAACTTTGTTTTGTTGAATAGGCTGTGGATGTTTCGTGGGTGTAGAATGCATTTTACATGTTTGCTTTAACCTTTTAAATGCCAGTTACATAGAATCTATTGCAGTGCCTCTCTAACCGTTAAGTGCCTTCAATGACTGGGGCCGACCGCTCAGCCTACGCACCCTGGTCTACCATTCCCCATAGTTGGTGCCTGAGCTGGTTTTACTGGGGAGGGGGGTCATTTCAGTTTTTAATTTTTTAGAACTGAAGCCCCTGAGATCTTGGTGTTTTGAGCCCACACCACACAGAGATATATCCCTTTAGAAACACAGGGCAGCTTCTTTGTCATGATGTGCGCACACATACACTGAATCAACATCTGGTGGAGGAAAGGAATACTGTAAGCAACTGATAAATAGCTGAAACAATGTTTTTAGGAGACTTCTGCTCTGAGCAGATAAATGGTGTGTCTTTAGCCACATATAAAAATCTAACTTAGTAAATTGCACACAACCACTTACAACAGCTTACAACCAGTGATGTAAGCTACTTAAAGTGATCATATACCCAGAAAGGAAGTTTGTCATTGGCTTCTATCCCCAGCCCAGCCCAAAATAATCTGTGTGTGTTTATTTTTTTTTTTACTAAAGCCTTTGCTCAATATTCATCAAACACAAACAGGAAGCAATATGTCATTGAATGGCATGCCATAAGCTAATATGGATGACCATTTGAACAAGCAGACTGCATCTGGTTCATGTTCTTACTGATCTTGGGCTAAGGCTTTTGTACAATATAAAAACACAGTTTTTCCTTTATGGGTATAGAGTCACTTTAAGCCCTCTCAAGTACAGTAGCTTACATCACTGATTGGCAAAGGGGGGATTTAGGTGAGCAATTTATTAAACCGGACCAACAGCCTGGCACAGTTGGAAAAGTGAGGTAGCGGCCATTTGAAGCTTCCTCTGCCAGCAACTCAGCCATGCTGCTGTCTGGATTCAACTGACAATGCACAGTAACAGGAAGCCCAGCAGCACTTCCTGTTTGCAGGTGGCCTGCAATTGCATGAGCCGCCATTTTGTTTCTAAAATTTACTACAGCAGGAGTTAAAAAAAGGTAAATGAATTTTTATGTGCAGCAATCTAAATTGCCCTGGGGAGGGATGCATATGAGCACTGTAATGTTGGTCTGGTTTAAGTCATTTTTGACTGTTGGTCCACTTTAAATAGTTGATAACTGTACCAAGCTACAACAATGAACCTGACCACTTCAAACAGGGCATATCTTGCATCAATAAGTTTAAACTAAGATATTCTAAGCATACAGCACGTCCTGCTCCAGAATAGTAATAACGTGGGTAATCCTTCGCCTCAGGCGCCGTGCACTGCAGACATGTAGAAAACAAGCTCCTCTCGGCCCTACATATACCGAAGGACCTCCCACAAATCCCCAGATATCTCTGCAGTGCTGAACTGCGAAGACGTGAAGTTTCACGCTCTCGCAGGCGAGCGGGCCTTACAGCCCAAGGTCCTGCGGGACTATTTCCACCCGTCCTCTTCAGAAGAATATGCCTCCCAGCCTGGGCTGCGCGGGTCGGGTGAAGGTAGGCAGCACCTGGTGTGCTGAACGGAGCCATGCTCCACCGCAATCCCCCTCCATAGGGTAGGCGGTCAGGCCGATGGTGAGCCTCTAGTGGATGCCCCTCCCGCAATCTTGCCCGTGCCCCTCACAGACTTAGTCCATGGACGCTGTCCGCTTCTCCCTCGCTTCCTCCCGTAACTCGGGGGAAAAGAAGGGGGGGGGGGTATGTGTGGCAGCCCTAGTGTTAACTATCCCGTTTAGACCTTGGTTTTTAATTTATTGGGGTCAGTGTCGCGCTTTGCTATACAGTGCGAGCCGTTTGTCTTCATTAACAAACTTCCTAGTCGGCAGCATCATTCCAGCGTGTCAGCATCTTATGCATACGCCTTATATCCAACTGTTCTACGTTTTTCTGTTGGTTAGAGCTTCAAACTCTTTGGGGGAGGTGGAAACTCGGCATGACGCGCTCCACGTCACAGCCTGGCCTGGCCCACCCCTCGAGGTTCGCTTGGCGCCATTTTGACTATCTTCGCGCGCGCGTGGTGCGGTTCGCCTCCTCCCTTGGTCTTGTAAGTGCCCTCTGGGGCGGCATGGTTCTATGTCTATCAGGCTGCGCATGGCACTGACTCCACCCCTCTTGTCCCATTATGTCTTTCAGACGCCAGGACTTCGGTGGCTTCCCCCGGCCTAACATATATTACAGCGGGTCCACTTTACAAATTCTCCCACATTACTAGCGGGTCTTGGGGCATCCAGGGTTGCCTATTGCATAAATCCCTGCGGGCATACTGCTTGATAATCACCATATGGAGGCATTTCAGAATTATGTAACCGGGGTCCCTCCGGGACATGACTGGCTGTGGGCAGTGTGTGGTCAGCCCCAGGCTGAGGCTGACAGGGCACGGGTCTGCAGACAGTGTGCAGAACAGGCAGGTTTGCCAACGGAGACACCTCCCTTCCTTACTCCCGTCTCCCCGGACCCAAATATCACTCATGACGAGTCCCACTCGAGCGGGGATGACCTGCAATCCGTGCCGCGCGTGTTGCCTACGGCGGAGCAGGTGCTTTCTGGATTGGCGAAGCGTATGGGCCCTGGTAAAAAGCGGTCCCTGACGCCTCCTGGCTCCCCGGTTCCTGACGATACCGATGACTCTGCTGATATGCAGGACCTTGACCCTTCTGAGGAAGGTGAGCTATTCTCAGATTCGGGCTCCTCGAACGGGATGCCTGGGGGCTGTGATGATTCTGAGCCCGGTTCTTGGGGTCTGTGTGACACAGATGAAATTCTGAGGTTTTGTCAATCTCCCCCCCCCGGGGAGACCCCCAAGCCTAAGAAGGAGAGTTTCCATACAGCGCCGCCGCGCCTGGAGTTCCTAGAACAGGAACATTTCCAGAATCTTATATCCCAAGAATGGGAATCGCCTTGTAAGCTTAAAGGGGTCCCAGGGGTCTGGGAATGGAAGTACCCTTTCTCTCTTGATGTGGTTAATTTATGGTCAGCACCCCTGGTGGTCACAAACTCCCCTTTCATGACGGCTCCTTTTTACCGTACCCTTCGGGATGCTGAGGACCGGCGCATTGACAGACTGGCTTCCCACGCCTTCTCGTGTGCTGGGACGGCTCTGCGCCCGGTTTGTGCCGCGGCCATCACTGCGGTGGCTGCCAGGACTCTTGTCAGAAAAATACTAGATCACCGCCCTGAGGACCTCCCTTGGGGGGTGTTTAATGCGTTTGTGAAGTTTATTCTATCAGCACTGGACGACACCATTAAGATGTGTGCTAGAACCTCTGCCCTTGTGGTAGCTATTCGCCGCCTGGTCTGGCTGTGACAGTGGGGTGCTGACGAGGCTACAAAAAAGGCTCTCACTTGCCTTCCCTTCAGAGGACGGTGGTTATTTGGGGCCTGTTTGGACCTTTTTGGTAAAAAGGGTAAAGCACCCTTGCGCAGAAGGCCGCTCCGGCCTCCACGAGGCAGGGTCACCCCTCCACCTCCCTACTACGCGAACCTGAGGTGTGCTTCCAACTGTTCGGTGTGGATTTCCACCATGGGGTGGGCAGGCAGGGCCCTGGGCCCTCTGGCAGGACTAAGTCCAAATCTGCCAAGACCTCCCAAGCATGAAGGGGCGCTCTCGCCCTTCTGGGCGAGGGTACTGCTGCAGCAGCTGTCTCCCATCTAGGAATATGCCTTCTCCTTCTGGTGGTTCCAGGATGTAATTCCCCTGGACACAGGATAGCTTTTGCTGGGCGGTCCCTCTCAGTGATTGTCAGGGTGCTTCTAGCCCCTGCTTTTCCTTCAGGAATTGGCGCAGGCCGGACTGGGCCTACAGAGTTTGGGCTTACTTACAGGTTGCCCTTAACGGTATGGGGCTATGGCCTCTATATTAACCTTCCTCCTTCCCTCAACAGGAGGCAGTCTGGGCCACGCTGGCCTATGGCAGGCTTGGCAATTCTACTCTCACAGGTAGTCCCTATATGACACCTCTGTCTTGGGACATGGGCCCCCTGTGCAAGGGGGGCTTCCGGCCTCCTGTGAAGTACTAGATCTTAGTTCCCCTTGTGTCTGCTGGACACCAAGACCATTTCTAGACGGTGTTGCAGGACCAACCCTGCAGATTGAGGCATTATTTTGGGGCCTCTCTTTCGTTCCCAGGCTACTCGACATGGCACGAATGGGGGTGATGTCTCTGACATGCCTGGGGGGGGCGTCTGCGTTAGGACCTACCGGGTCGTCTTCCTTACTCCCCAGTCTCTACGTCAGGCCAAGTGGATTGGTCGGCCAGCGGTGTCCCCTGGGAGTTACTGGATGGTTGCTCAGTCACCTCAATCCCTCATGGTCCCTTATCCGCTATCCCCATTCCTGGGATTCGGTTCAGGCTTGAGCCTTCTTCTCCGGCAATAAGGGGACTCCTGGTTACGGGGGCTCTGCCCCCCTTTACTGGCATCTTACCTTCACCAGGCGGGATGGTAGCTGGTGGGCCCATTGGTGGCACATCAAGATGATGTCACTTATATACCGAGCCCTTGGGCTCTTCGGCACAGTAGGTTATTGAGCTTACATGGGGTTCCAGCACCCTGGTGCTTGGTCTGTGCTCATGCCCCCTTGGTAAGGTGGTTCCTCTTGAGCTGCTCATATTTAAGGGCCCCGTCAGGGGGCACCCCCTTCCTTACTTGCATCTTCCAGTGAATGGTCACCTTGGGTACCAAGTCTCGCAGGTTGGCTGGGGAGGGGAATTTCTTCCACAATCCCCATGGTTCCTAGGTAGGGTCCCCTAGAGGGTCCATCTTACCTGCTGGTTTTGTTGAAACGGTGTGCCTTCCGTTGACTCTATATGGCTGGACTTCTCCTCTTTTAGGATCGGTCGGTCTATTGGGGGACTCCCCAGCTTCCCCTTCCTCCGTCTATGGGGGTTTTGTGTAACCCATATTGATTGGCATGAGCCTTGGTCTCTTACCTGTTAGACATTCTCGGTTCCCAGGGCCTTTAAAGTCATTGCAGCGTAAGTTTGTGGTTGGCTCTCCATCTGGGGACTCTGAAGGTGCAGGTTCTGTCCTGGCTTTTCCTGCAGGAGTCTGGTTCTGTCGCCCTCGTGGGGAATTCTTTTGGGGATTGCTTAGCTGCATCTCCCAAGTAGTTCCATGGTCCCTGTGGGGATCAATTTTCATTGTTTACCCTGCGGATTTTTCCTGGGGACTTTTGCTGGATGCTGTCTGAGCTGCCTTGCAGTCCAGGTCGCTTCTCTGGGGGCTCCTGACTCCGTCAGACATGTGCCTGAGACGGTGGATCTGGTTACTTAACCTTGGCTCCATGTGTATATATATATATATATATATATATATATATATATATATATATACAGATATATATGGCTACAGGCACCCCATGCCGTGGGGGTGTTCCTTCTTACGCCGGGCCTCCGGTCCTAGTGGTCTGTAGGATCATTGTTTTAGTCCTTTAGTCTAACTATGGACTTTATTCTTAATAATACTAATATGAGGGTTTTCATGGCCCTTAGGGGGACTGATGCTCTTGGAGTCTACGGGCGCCTCTTTATGTATGCGCCTGATATCTCCTTCCAGCGCCATTGCGCCCTTTGGATTAATCCTTCTTGGATGTCTCCTGATCCTGAGTGAAGCCTTGGCTTCGTGTTAGTTAGGGGTCAGTATTCCCGCCTTGGTCGGGTGACCTGTTCTGTTTCCCCTAGGGGGTGTTTCAAGTTTTGCCACGAGGCTTCCTTGCCTGTGGGCTGGTTGGGTCATTACACTGACCTATATTCCTCTTTCGGGGAAAGAATCTCCCCTTTTTCAGTTTATTCCGTTATATTGGTGCTTGGGTACCACTGGCCCTTCAGCACCAGGGTTTTTTTCTGTTGATTAAGTTGCTAGACTTATGGCTTGTCTCTGTTCATACCTTCAAGGTCTTGTTACATTTTGCCACATTTTGTATTTTTAACCCTTTAAGTGCCAGCCTACCTGGAGTTTTTGTCACACACTGTTGCCAGACCATTTTGCACTATTTTGCACTCCCCATGTTCAAATGTGATTTTTGAAGGGATTTCCCAGGAAAATGATATATTGTTTTTTTCAGCAGAGTCTGAGCTTTAACATGAAATGTCTTGTTTGTCATTTTTAAGGTGTATTCTCAATATTTTTTGGTGAAATATGTGCAAAAAAATAAAAAAAAATCAATTTTTTACAATTTGTTTGTCAATAAAATCTTATTGCGTGTGAAACCCCAATTTCTCACAGTTACAGCGGTACCACATATGTATAGGTAGACACCTTTTCCTGCCCAGGAGACTCCCCCAAACTGAAACAGAGCTTTAGGGGATTTTCAGAAAAAATACAACTGTGATATGCGCTATGCGCACCTTGCAATTTTTCCAGAAAAACAACCCTTTACATTTGAAATACCCCGCACAAACTATATATTCTCTGGAAGTACACACCTCAGGCTTTCTATTTGTACCAGGCTTGTTGATGTGGCCACAGTTTTCTAGAAGTAATCCCTCAATGTATTCTTTGGTTGCAAAGAGTTTCCCTAAAAAAAGGATAAAAAAGCAGAATCAAAGCCACATTTTCCTAAAAAAACTATATACAAACAAGAAAAAACAAGTAGAATATGAAAAAGCAACACCCCCCTGAACAGAACGATACCCAACATGCATAGGTTCTGTCAAGGGAAGAGTTGCCAAACACCCCAAAGTAATTTTTCTTGAAAATTTCAGCTCTGCAGACAAAGTGCGCACCTTGCGATTTTTCAATCAAAACAACCCTTTACATTTGGAATATCCCCCATAAATCATATATTTCCTGAAAGTACACATGTTAAGCTTTCTAAGCGTACCCAGCTTGTTGTAGTGGGCTCATCTTTCTGGAATTAATCCCTCAAAGAACTCTTTGGTTGCGCAGAGTTTCCCTAAAAAATGTATAAAAAAGCAGAATAAAAAACACCTTTTCCTAAAATATAAATATGCAAAGAAGAAAAAACAAGCTAAGTCTGAAAGCGCAAGGTCCCCCGAACAGAACAATACCCAACATGCAGAGGTACTATTAACCCTTTTAATTGCCAGCCTACTTGAGATTTTGTCACCCTCTGTTGACAGGTCATTTTTCCCCATTTTGCGCCATGTTTTGCGTCATTTTTGCTGGAATTTTCAGGAAAATTATATATATATTTTTTGCAGCAGAGTTTAGGCTTTAACATGAAATGTCTTGTTTGTAAATTTTATTTATTATTAATTTTATTTATTATTAAGTAAAAGAAAAATAAATAAATAATTTTTTTTTTTAGAAAATTGCCTCCTTTATTTTAAATAAAAAATGTATTTGATTAGGGAAAGCCATATTGCATGTGAAAGCCCCATTTCTACCGATTAGAACGGTACCACATATTTATCGGTAGTCCCCTGTTCCTGCCCAGGAGACCCACCTAACTGAAACAAGTAATTTTTAACATTTACAAATAAAATACAACTACCATCCACACTACAAAGGGTTAAATCGAGAAAAAAAAATGACATAGGGTCCCCCCTCCCAGGAGGGGGGGGGGGCATTTTTTGGGGGGATTTTTAAGGGTTAAAAACCCTTAAAAAATAAAAAAAAAAATGACATGGGCCCCCCCTTACCCAAAGTAACCAGCCCGGGACCAGCTATGCAGGGTTTGGAGGAACAGGGCGCAGGGGCCAGCTTTTGTGGCCCCTGGCCCTGCAGGCTACAAGCCCGCATAGCCAGTGGGCCCGGGCTCTTCTGCCCCCCCCCCTGGGCTTTGGGGAGGCAGGTAATGGGGGTGCCGGGGGTTAATGGCAGGTCACCGGCTAGCGCAGTTCACAAGGGGTTAAATGTAAAAAAAAAAACACAGACACACAAAGAGAAAAAAAATACCTCCCATCCATAGTGGAGCACTCTTTCAGCCTTTTATAGCTGCTGGATGACAGAACACAAAAGGGTTAATTAAAAAAAAAATGACATGGGGGGGGGAACCCCATTTTTTTTTGGAATTTTAAGGGTTAAAAACCCTTAAAAATCCCCCCAAAAAATGACGTAGGGTCCCCCCTACCCAGCATTACCGACCCGGGCCAGCTATGGGGGCTTGTAGAACAGGGCGCAGGGGCCAGCATCTGACAGCTGAGAACGCTGAAGCCGGTGATCGGGGCTGGGATGACGTCATAACCCAAAAGGGGCGGGGCTTGGCGCGAAGACGGACAGGGATGACGGAGGGGGCGGGGCTTAGCGGCAAGATGGCGGCCGCCATCGAGGAGGAGAGAGGAGAGAGCCTCCCCGGCTCTCTCCTGAAGATCGGTAAGTCCTGGGGGGGATCGGAGGCCCCCCAGGTGAAGAGGAGGGACAGCGGGAGCCAGCGCACACACAGGTAAGTGAATGTCATTTTTATTTTTTTATTTTTTTTTTACAGTTAGCAGCTGCTGCTGCAGAAGCGGGGGGCCTATTCCGGGGGCTCTCCTGGAGCCATCCGACCCCCCACGGGGGATCGGATGGCACCAAATTAAAGAGGAGACCCGGCCGGATCCAACAAGGGGTCAGGTGAGTATTTTTTATTTTTATTTTTTAAACCAGCAGCAGGGAAAGTCAAGCACGTAACACCTACGAGCTTGGCACGTAAGGCCAGCCAAGCCAGCACGTAGGTGTTACGTGCTTGGCAACAAAAGGGTTAAATATATATTTGCACAGAAGCACTTATGCACTTTGGATTGATTGTAATATTGGCACTGAAATAATATAATTATGGGATTGGATATAGGTAAAACTGGGATGCCCCTGGGAGTGTACGGTCCAGTTTTATATGTTTTTTAATTGTTTGTAATGTGATTTATGTGGGTAATTATTAATAAATAAATGTATCTACGAATTCATGATATATATCTAATTGATTTATTTATTGCTGTGGAGGAGGTGCGGTGGTTTGGAGCTATTTTGGGTGAATTGCTGGATTCACCATTAAAATACTAAGATTGACGTTAGAGCCTCTGCTCATGTCATGCCTGTTGCAAGTTTTGCAGGTGACAGCGCCTTTACTGTCCGCTGTGCCTTGTTTTTTCCTGGGGATCCCACTCTGCTTATGGACACTGCTATTGGATGTCCCACATGTTATTACTATTCTGGAGCAGAACGTGCTGTATGCTTAGAATAATACAACTCTGTGAAGTACTCACCTGTAGAGTTGATATTATATGCATACAGCACGTCCTGCTCCACCCCACCCTGGTTCACTTGTTCTGGATCCCCTGTATTGTTATCAATAGATATTATTACCAGTTTTTCTGGGTGGTTTGTTCCTCCCGGCTTCTCTTCTCACTGCTTTTCAATGCTGGGGATTTGTGGGAGGTCCTTCGGTATATGTAGGGCCGGGAGGAGCTTGTTTTCTACATGTCTGCAGTGCACGGCGCCTGAGGCGGAGGATTACCCACATGTTATTACTATTCTGGAGCAGGACGTGCTGTATGCATATAATATGAACTCTACAGGTGAGTACTATACTATACCAGGTGTACTATACCAGGTGTCATTCCAGAATGTAACAGTGATTTGGAACAAGGACATATTGCGTGATAGTTCCTTGTTTTTGGCCAGTCAGGTGATGAAGTGTAGCCTCAACTAAAAGGTAGTTCTGTAGCAAAGATTAAACTATATGTAGGGATAAGGTGTATATACGCATAGTACCATAATGCAAGAAAATGGCTGCCACATATCCCTTTACAAAATGGCTACTGTGTATGCAATCTTTAATTTTTCTTGTTTCACATTAAGTAAATGTGCTATAGAATAGGTAGTTTCTTTCAAGTATGTTAAACACATTTGTTAAATAAAATGTAAATAAAGAAAGTAAATTGATAGAGAAGGGAACAGGAAACACCAGAAAAGGACAGTAAAATCACAGAGAGCTGGCATTTATAAGGGACAGGAGTACGTGAGAATGGAAGCAACTGTGACAATGATCTGAGGTATGGCTTTAGTGCTTAGTAAGAGGAAATAATAGAATGACAAGTAGGACGAAGTGTATAAGAGGAGCAAGTAAGTGAAGGAAATAGGATAAGCAGCTGAAACGAGGGAGAGGAAGGCATTGGGAGAAGGAGGGAGAGAAAGAGAGAGGAGCTTGCCAAGTTCATCTACTTGGTTTGGCAGGCGTGCATACTACAGCATTTAACCCTGTAGCCTGTTTGCTCAAATGCATATACACATTCCAATCTTTACACTTGTTTTTGGGTGTGGCTGTCCGCTACTTATGAAGAACATTAACTAAATCATTAACTCATTGCTTACTCGCTTTATAGCCATCATCTTTTACTTATCACCTTTATTTCTGTCCCTTCCAAGAGTAACATTATCAGCCTAGCGTAAGTAAAAAAAAAAAAAAGCTGTCGGGTACTATTTTCCATCCTCTCTGCTGCCAGCTCTTTGTACACAGCAAATGTTTTCAAGATCGGAAAGCACAAAATGGTTGCCATTCTATAAAACTAAAACAGAGAAAAGAGAAGAAGGGTAAATATGGCAAGATTAGAAAATGGTAGCTAAATTCTGCACAGATATCATGTGATCCTGCCTAACTGCCAAAAACCCACCCCCTCTCTTTTCAGAAACACACGATTAGAGAATCCACCCCCTCACTGATTCCAGAGCTGGGAATTTGCCACTTCAAATATACAATCGACATTCTCTGTATGTATTCTGTGGGAAAATCTAGTGGTGCTGGCTGTTTCTGTGGGCCAAATAAAATTGAGTGGAATTAAACTGAAAAGTTACCAATTTTACAGTTAAAATGATGTCTAAAATAGTTTTATCTTTATTTATCACAATTACTGTAATTTTAAACTTGTAATTGCTCAGTATTCAACACTAGCCCTCATGTTGGGTGTATAACAGTGGTTCAATCCTCCACAGCACATTCCTCAGTGTTTAATAACCAGGTTGTCACAGTAAGTCTTTAAGCATTCAAGATCGCAGGGCTGGATCCCCTAACCAGGTCAGCTTTCAACAGCAGAATCAAGGGCTGTAGGGCAGTAAAGGTGAGTATCCTACATTTTAGTTTGCCCTCAGATGCCCTATAATAGATGTTCCTCTGTTTAATATGTAGATTTACCCTCTCATAATCTACTTCTACCTCAAAGGCAGTCTTATTGCATCATAACTGGTCAGAGTAGTACATCCCCTTTTTCCCTGATTTCATCCTCCCAACAAAAATCTGTTTTATTTACTGTAGATCCACAGAGAGGCATGTATAAATCCACATTATAAATGCCTAAACGCCCAGGCGAATTTAGTTGCAGAACATCTTGGGAGGTCTGGGAATTCCCTTTTTTCCTTTCAGTATTCTTTAATTGGAATGTTGGGTTATTAATAGCTGATAATGGTTTATATGTTAAAATATAAAAACATCTCACTACAATTAAGGATGCCCACACAAGCATGTATGATGCAAAAATATAGAAAAGTGTAATAAAAGAATGGCAGTGCATATATAGATTACAGTGATCACAATATTACTTCATATTGGTAAGGATGAATGATATAAATTCAGTGTGTTCAAAACAGCGAATGACTATTGAAAAGGTAATGAAGGAACTTAGTACAATATGACCTGGCCCTTAGGGGTAGTAGTCTGGGTGTTTGAGATAGTCCTCTGGATTGATACAAAGAGTATCTACAGGTAACTCTTTGTACTAGCCCAGAGGACTGTCCCAAATACCCAGACTACTACCCTTAAGGGCCAGGTAATACTTCTCTCATATTCCACTCCAGGGAGTCAGGAAGTCAGTGGGTTAACTCTCATCCGAAGGGCGGGGACTGCAGGATAGAAGGCGTGGGTTTGCCCAGCCTATATATACTTCCGGCTGCCATCCGCAATCCTGTTTCATTCCTGCAGTTGGACTGGACTGCAAAGGTTGTGCATGGATTTATATTCTTAGTATACAGTACGTCCTGCTCCAAATCTAATACTTACAGTTGGGATATACTCCGCCAGATGGCGCTGGATTGCAGAGACATCGAAAATAGGCTCCTCCCGGCCCCTCAAATACCCGGAGACCTCCCACAAATCCCCAGAATTTCTCTGCAGTCTGGCTGCGAAGGACGAGAAATTGTCTCTCTACTCGCAGGTGAGCGAGGTTATTAACCTGCAGCCTTGGCTGTGCTGGTCGGGTGAAGGTAGGCAGCACCGCTGTTGGTGCTTAGGAGCGCTGCTCCACCGCAATCCCCCACCAAAGGGTAGGCAGTTCAGGCTTATGGTGAGCCTCTATGGGATGCCCCTCCCGCACTATTGCCCCTTGCCCCTGCCTATCGGTGGGCCCTATTTAAGTGGCCGCCGTCCTCCCTCAACTTCCTTGTAGTCTTCGGGGGAAAAGAGGGGGGGGGGGTGTGTATGTGTATAGATATGTATGTTATGCACTCTGTGCTTTCTCTTTTCACATGGCTTTTATTCTTGTATCAGCCGCCGCGCACGCTGACTTGGTTCCGCGCTTGGCGGCGGCATTACCTCAGGCGCTGGTGCGCCATCATTGGCTGCTAGCCGTGCTGGCTTCACGCTCTTTGGGGGTGGCGGGGCCCGTCTTTGGCGCGTTCCCCGTCATCGCTGTTACTCGCCCGCCCCTCGAGGTATGCCGACGCCATCTTTCCTGCTTGGTTGACCTATGCGCGATGGACTCCTACCTACCGCGGTCCGTAAGTGCCCTTGCGGGCGGCTTTATTTCTTTCACTTTTGTTACGATGTACTTAAGGTCTTGTCTGCTTATGTCTTTCAGGCGGGACGAACCCTTCTTGGCTTCTCCCGGCCCTGTTTTAGTATATTGCTTGTAGGCCTTGTAAAAATTATACTGTTAAAATATTGGGGCATCCAGGGTTGCTACACAGCGTTATTCCCTATCGGCGTATAGCGCCGCTATAATCACCATATGGAGGCATCCCAGGATAATGTGACCGGGGTCCCTGCGGGACAAGACCGGCTGTGTGTAGCGTGTTGGCAGCCTCATGCTGACGCTGACAAGGCGCGGGTCTGTGTACCCTGTGCTGAGCAGGTGCTTGCATTGCAATCTGGCCTGCCAGTGGCTGCACCTCGTTTCACTTCGCCTACTGCCCCAAGCTTAAACTTCACTCCTACTGAGTTGCATACTAGTGGGGATTCTCAGCCTGATGTGCCTTCTAGACTGGCTACTGTTGAACAGATTATTGCGAAGTCCTTAGCGCGTAAGGCCCCTGCTAAGAAGCGGCACTTGACGCCTAATGTTACTGTTTTCCCTATGGGAACTGAGGAGTTTTGGAATCTGTGTGGCTATACCCCGTCTGATGAAGGGGAGCTCTTTTCTGATTCAGGCTCATCTGATGAGAGACCAAGGGGTCATGACGATTCTGGCTCTGATCCCTGGGCCCCGGATGACACTGACAGATTATTGACCCAGTGTCAGGAACCGCTTACCTGATCCCCGTTCCAGCGACGTCTCCAGGCGGCCAGCTGCAGCTGTCACTGTGCGGCGGCCGCGCCGAGCGGCGCCGGCTCGAGCAGCGTCGGCTCGAGCGGCGCCCAGCTCAGCCACGCCCCCAGCTTCCTCCGCCAGGAGACGTGCTCGCGCGCGGCCGCGAGCACGTGTCTGTTATGCCCTCCGGCGGCGCTGTGCGGCGCGCACCCGCCGGAGGATCAATTAAAGGGTTAATGAATCCTAGGGGATTGAGAGCTTCGCCCTCTTCTGCTCTGCAGCCAATTACCCTTGGAATCCTATGTGCTCCAATCAGTACACTGCTTCCCTCAGACCTGTTCCTATAAAGGCAATTCCCTCTCAGTTGTGAATTGCCTGTGATAGCGCTCAGAACCCTGTGTTACCTACTCCTGTGTAGTCTAGCCTGTTGCCGATTTGATTGTACGACCATTCTCGATCCTGAATCCTTGTTGCCGACCTCTGCCTGAATTGACGCCTCTCGATCCTGAATCCTTGTTGCCGACCTTTGCCTGAACTGACGCTTCTAGATCCTGATCCCCAGTTGCTGACCTCTGCCTGAACCCCGACTACGTCTTGCCTGACCCCTGGTGCCGCTACGATCTCTGCCTTCCCGTTATCGACCTATTGCCTGTCTCTGGACTTCCGTCACTCACGCTCTTGCTATTGGTTCTCCAGTCCTCCCACATATAAGCTTACATCCTTTGAGCCATTAAGTCCTGGGGGCAACCGATCCCGGGTAGGCGTATCTTGCGTCCCGGCAAGCGGGGGCTCCTACAGGTGAAGCTGGCTGTGGAGATTGGGGGTTGTGAGCTTATTAAGAGGGCTGGAGTTACCCCGAGCGTGACATTATCACAGGCCAAAAAATGGATGACCTGGTACAGCAGGTGCAAGCTATGGCCACAGCGATCAACCAACTCGCTCAAAGAGTGGCCACTCAGGAATCTCGTCAAGTGCCAACTTCCGCTGTACCACCTCATTTCTCCGAACCTAAGATTCCACTGCCTGAGAAATTTTTTGGAGAACGAGCAAAATTTTCCAATTTCAAGAATGCCTGCGAACTATATTTTAAGTTAAGACCTATCTCCTCTGGCACAGAGGTCCAACGAGTAGGCCTAGTCATTTCCTTGCTTCAAGGAGACCCACAGTCCTGGGCCTTTAGTTTACCGTCCCATGACATTGCTCTACAATCAGTGACTGCCTTCTTCAATGCTATGGGCGTTTTATACGCCGATCCTGATATACAGTCTACCGCAGAGAATAGGCTTCGGGCCTTAAAACAAAGACGGAATTCGGCTGAAGACTACTGTGCTGAATTCCGCCGCTGGGCTATCGAAGCTAGGTGGAACGATCCAGCTTTGTGTAGTCAGTTCAGGGTGGGACTGTCGGATAGCATCAAGGATGCCTTAGTCAATTTTCCCCCGCCAGCGGACCTAGATCAATTAATGCAGGTCTCCATTAAAATAGACCGACGTCTTAGAGAAAGGGCCAGGGAGAGAGTCGGGGCTCCCACGTCCTTTAGACCAGTCCAGAGTCATAGATCCCCGGTTCCCCGTGGAGAAAATACCTCATCATCCTCCCAGGAAGAACCTATGCAATTAGGGAGAACCCGCTTATCCCAAGAGGAGAAACAGCGTAGGCGATCCGAGGGGTTATGCCTGTATTGCGGGAATTCTGGTCATTTTGCAGGGTCCTGTCCCAACAAGGGGAAACCGGCGGAAAACTTCCGCACCCAGACCAGGTAGAGAGTACTGATCTGGGTGAGTCAGTTTGTAACTCTCGCCAGAATAAGATGCTTGTACCTATTGATTTGTTTTGGGGGTCCTCTAAGCAGACAGTTTCCGCCTTCATAGACAGTGGTGCGGCTGGAAACTTTTTGGACAGGAGCATGATCTCCACCTTAGGGATCCCTGTAGTTCCTCTTGAAAGATCCCTACAAGTTTTAGCTATCAATGGAAAGGCAATCCAGGGAGGTCCTATAAATACCAAGACCCCACCTCTTAGACTAATTGTCGGCTCTTCTCACTCTGAATTCTTAGAATTCTTTATTTTTGATTGTCCGGAAACTCCGGTGGTTTTGGGATACCCCTGGTTGCAACTCCATAACCCGGTGTTAGATTGGCGGGCTGGAGAGTTGGTCAAGTGGAGTGACCACTGTAAAGGTCACTGTTTTAATACAGGCCTCAGAAGCGTTCAAGTCTTACCACAGGAATTACCTCAGCCATACGCTGATTGGATCGATGTATTCTCTGAACGCTCTGCTGATACTCTTCCTCCACATCGGTCCTATGACTGCCCCATTGACTTGCTGCCTGGCACAATTCCCCCGAGGGGAAAGATTTATAACCTTACCCTGCCCGAGGAGCAAGCAATGAGGGAGTATATTACCGAAAATCTTAGGAAAGGATTTATCCGTCCCTCTACCTCGCCTGCTGGGGCCGGGTTCTTTTTTGTAGAGAAAAAAGATGGTGGCTTGAGACCGTGCATAGATTATCGAGCCTTGAATAAGATCACTGTAAAAAACCGATACCCCTTACCCTTGATTGGGGATCTGTTCAATCAAGTCACAGGAGCTCGAATTTTCTCCAAATTGGATTTGAGAGGGGCTTACAATCTGATTCGCATCCGACAGGGGGACGAGTGGAAAACGGCATTTAATGTGAAGGATGGGCACTATGAGTACCTGGTCATGCCCTTCGGTCTTTGTAATGCGCCAGCCGTTTTCCAAGATTTTGTTAATGATATATTCAGGGAATATCTCGGTAGATTTGTAGTCATCTACTTGGATGATATTCTCATTTTTTCTAATTCTTTACCAGAGCACAGACACCATGTTAAGTTGGTGCTACAAAAATTAAGAGAGAACAACTTATTTGCTAAACTGTCTAAGTGTGTGTTTGAAGTCACTACAGTTCCCTTCCTAGGGTATGTTATTACCAACCAGGGTTTGGAGATGGACGCGGGGAAGGTTTCAGCAGTTCAGGATTGGGTCCAACCCAAAACTTTAAAGGAATTGCAACGTTTTCTAGGTTTTGCAAATTTTTATCGGCGTTTCATAAAAGGCTTTTCCCATGTTGTTGCACCCCTTACCAACCTTACCCGCAAGGGGGCTTTTACTGCTAACTGGTCCCCCTCTGCCTGTGAGGCCTTTCTAACCTTGAAACGGGCCTTTACTTCGGCACCTGTCTTAGTGCATCCAGATATTCATAAAGCTTTTATTATTGAAGTGGATGCTTCTGAGCTGGGAGTGGGTGCAGTTTTGTCACAATATTCTGGTAACCCTGAGCGTCTCCATCCATGCGCTTATTTTTCGCGTAAATTCAGTACCGCGGAACAAAATTATGATGTTGGCAATAGGGAACTATTAGCTATTAAACTGGCATTTGATGAATGGCGACACTGGTTGGAGGGTTCATTACATCCTATAACTGTGTATACTGATCATAAAAATCTCGAATACATAGGTTCTGCCAAGAGGCTGAACTCTCGTCAGGCACGTTGGGCATTATTCTTCTCGCGTTTCAATTTTATTATTACTTTCAAGCCGGGTGTAAAAAATACTAAAGCCGATGCTCTATCTCGCATGTTCGGTGAATGTAAGGATCGGGGTGATTCTGGTGAACCAATTTTACCCACAGGTTGTGTGGTGGGAGCGTTACTTCCTGATCTCTCCAATACCTTGGCGCCGTTTCAAGATGAATCTCCTAGTGATGTACCCTTGGGGTGCCAGTTTGTTCCGCCGCACCTGCGTTCGGATGTAATTCGCGAATTTCACGATGCCAAAACTGCTGGTCATTTGGGTAACCGTAAGACGTTTATGCTTGCCCGTCGTCATGTATGGTGGCCTACCATGAGACGCGATATCACTGCCTTTATCGACGCTTGTGCTATTTGTGCTCGAAGTAAAGGAGTTCACAAGGCTCCTAGTGGCGGTTTGGTTCCTCTTGAAATTCCTGCTGAGCCATGGACCCATATTTCTATGGATTTTATTGTAGATTTGCCTCTCTCACATGGTAATACTGTCATTTGGGTGGTCGTAGATCGTTTCAGTAAGATGGCACATTTCGTTCCTTTGGCCAAACTTCCTTCTGCACCTGAGCTTTCGCGGCTGTTTACTTCACATATTTTTCGTATTCATGGTATTCCGTCCAATATAGTCTCTGATCGGGGTGTTCAATTTACTTCCCGTTTTTGGAAACACTTCTGTTCGCGGTTGGGAATACAGATCTCTCTTTCTTCTGCCTACCATCCCCAGACTAATGGGCAGACAGAAAGAACTAATCAAACTTTGGAACAATACTTAAGGTGTTATGTTTCTGATGCCCAAGAACAATGGGCGGAATTTATTGATTTCGCCGAGTTTGCTTACAATAACGCGCCTAGTGAGAGTACCAAGGTATCTCCTTTTTATTGTAACTTAGGGAAAAATCCTAGAGCTTCTTCCCTTTCAGGGTCACCTTCCAATCTGCCGGCGTTGGAGGAGTGGCTTCAAGAACGGAAGAATATCTGGACACATGTTCAGGAGATTCTTAAGACCACTGGTTTGAGGTATAAGAAATTTGCCGACCGCCGCAGATCACAGGAACCTACTCTTCGAGTAGGCGATCTAGTTTGGGTCTCCACTAAAAATATTGCGCTCCGTCAGCCATCTAGCAAATTAGGTCCAAAATTTATTGGTCCTTTCCCAATCGTCAAGAAGTTGAATAATGTGTCTTTTAAAGTTCAACTCCCGCCAACTATGAAAATACCTAATTCCTTTCACGTTTCACTGTTAAAACCGGCGAAGAATGCTCCTCTTGCTGGTCCTGCACCAATTATTCTTAATAATGAGCCCGAGTATGAAGTGAATAAGATCTTGGATTCACGTAAAGTGCGTAATTCTTTACAGTATTTGGTGGATTGGGTTGGCTATGGTCCGGAGGAAAGATGCTGGGTGGCAGCGAGGAATGTTCATGCCAAGGCTCTTGTAAGAAGGTTCCATCGTGACAATCCAGGGAAACCGGGTGAGGGTCCGGAGGCCCCTCGTGAAGGGGGGGGTAGTGTCAGGAACCGCTTACCTGATCCCCGTTCCAGCGACGTCTCCAGGCGGCCAGCTGCAGCTGTCACTGTGCGGCGGCCGCGCCGAGCGGCGCCGGCTCGAGCAGCGTCGGCTCGAGCGGCGCCCAGCTCAGCCACGCCCCCAGCTTCCTCCGCCAGGAGACGTGCTCGCGCGCGGCCGCGAGCACGTGTCTGTTATGCCCTCCGGCGGCGCTGTGCGGCGCGCACCCGCCGGAGGATCAATTAAAGGGTTAATGAATCCTAGGGGATTGAGAGCTTCGCCCTCTTCTGCTCTGCAGCCAATTACCCTTGGAATCCTATGTGCTCCAATCAGTACACTGCTTCCCTCAGACCTGTTCCTATAAAGGCAATTCCCTCTCAGTTGTGAATTGCCTGTGATAGCGCTCAGAACCCTGTGTTACCTACTCCTGTGTAGTCTAGCCTGTTGCCGATTTGATTGTACGACCATTCTCGATCCTGAATCCTTGTTGCCGACCTCTGCCTGAATTGACGCCTCTCGATCCTGAATCCTTGTTGCCGACCTTTGCCTGAACTGACGCTTCTAGATCCTGATCCCCAGTTGCTGACCTCTGCCTGAACCCCGACTACGTCTTGCCTGACCCCTGGTGCCGCTACGATCTCTGCCTTCCCGTTATCGACCTATTGCCTGTCTCTGGACTTCCGTCACTCACGCTCTTGCTATTGGTTCTCCAGTCCTCCCACATATAAGCTTACATCCTTTGAGCCATTAAGTCCTGGGGGCAACCGATCCCGGGTAGGCGTATCTTGCGTCCCGGCAAGCGGGGGCTCCTACAGGTGAAGCTGGCTGTGGAGATTGGGGGTTGTGAGCTTATTAAGAGGGCTGGAGTTACCCCGAGCGTGACACCCAGATTTTTGAGGTTCTGTCTATCTCTCTCCCTGTTGAGGCTCCCAGGCAAAGAGGGGAGCTTTTCCATACAGCAAAATCACGTTTAGAATGTCCAGAGCAGGCACATTTCCATAACCTTGTGCTCAAGGAATGGGAGCGCCCCAGTAAACTTCCCGGGGTTCCAAAGAGTTGGGATAGGAAGTATCCCTTTCCTGCTGAGGTGGTTAAATGTTGGTCATCCCACCCCGAGGTGGATGCCCCGATCCTAGGGCTATCTAACACCTCTGTCATGCTTTCCCCTGACTCTACTACCCTGCGGGATGCTGAGGACCGGCGCATTGACCAGCTGGCATCCCACGCCTTTGCATGTGCGGGGACGGCGCTGCCTCTGTCCCTCTGCCATTACTGCTGTGACCACTAGAACCCTTATCAGAAATATGCTTCATAGTGCCCCTGATGATTTGCCTTGTGAGGTGTTTAATGCACTCTCCAGTTGTGATGTTTTTGTAAATTTTGTCCTCTCAGCATTGGATGACACCATCAGAATGTGTGCCAGAACTTCTGCCCTCGTGGTGGCTATACGCCGCTCGGTTTGGCTGCGCCAGTGGGCTGCTGACAACGCTGCCAAGAAGGCCCTCACTGGTTTTCCCTTTAAAGGACTGCGCCTGTTTGGGGACCGTCTGGACCTTTTTGCTAAGGGAGGCAGGTTACCCCAGCGCAGGCGGCAATCTCGGCCCTTTCGGAGTCAGGGTTCCTTCTCCTCCCCTTACCGTGGTGCAAGACAGGGAAGGGGGGTTTCTTTCCCTGGGGCCCGGGGAGATTGGTCCCAAAGCTAAATCCTCCCCTAAGCCCCCTCAGGCATGATGGGGCGCCCTCACCCGTCCGGGTGGTGGGACGGCTGCAGCACTTCGCTCACGTCTGGAGGCTTCATGTCTCAGACCGGTGGATTCAGGAGGTAGTGTCCTCCGGTTACAAGTTGGAGTTTGCTGCCGATCCTCCTTCAAGGTTCACCAGATCCCGGATTCCTCAGGACCCTGTGTCAGCTCAAAAGCTAGTGCAAGGCCTTCTGGAGCTGGGGGTCATCTGCCAGGTCCCTTTAAGAGAAAAAGGCAAGGGCTTTTATTCCAACCTATTCACAGTACCCAAAAAGGATGGTTCTGTCAAGCCCATCCTGGACTTAAAGATCCTCAACAAGTTTGTCAGGGACAGGCACTTTCGCATGGAAACTCTGCACTCTGCCATCAGTTCCCTGCGCCAAGGTGATTTCATGACTTCTGTGGACATCAAAGATGCTTACCTTCATATTCCTGTGTTCCCAGGTCATCAAAGGTTCCTCAGGTTCGCTCTGATGGATCAACACTACCAGTTTCTGGCCTTGCCCTTCGGCCTCAACTCAGCTCCCAGTGTGTTCACCAAGGTGCTGGCTGGTGTGATGTCTCTGCTCAGATGTCAGGGCGTCGGCGTGCTTCCCTATCTGGACAACATCCTCATCACTTCCCAGTCTCTACATCAGGCAGAGTTGGATACTCAGCTGGTGGTGTCCACTCTGGAGTCATTTGGATGGGTGATCAACCACCCCAAGGGCTCACTGTCCCCTTCCTTGGTAACTCCATTCCTAGGAATGAGTCTGGATACAGTTCAGGCAAGGATCTTTCTTCCTCAGCAGAAGATGGACAGTCTGATTGCACAGGCTCAGTCCCTCCTAGCTTGTCCCCATCCCTCCATCAGGCAGGGGATGCAGCTGGTGGGCCTGATGGTGGCGTGCTTCGAAGCGGTCCCTTATGCTCAGTTCCACTTGAGGCCTCTGCAACTGCACCTATTGTCAGTATGTGACAAGGACCCAGCGTCCCTGGACAGGGTCTGTGTGCTCTCCCCCCTGGTCAGGAGGTCCCTCTTGTGGTGGATGGACTCAAGGAACCTGTTGGGGGGCAGATCCTCTCTTGCCCCTTCCTGGGAGACGGTCACCACGGATGCCAGTCTGTCAGGTTGGGGGGGTTTCTGGAAGTCCCTGCGGTTCCAAAGGAGGTGGGGCCCTCAAGAGGCCCACACACCTATCAATGTCTTGGAGCTGCGGGCGTTCAGGTTAGTTCTGGCTCGCTTGACTACTGATCTTCAGGGCCTGCCTGTTCAAGTGCGCTCGGACAACCAGACGGCAGTTGCCTACATCAATCATCAGGGAGGGACCCGGAGCAAGGGGGCCCTCCAGGAAGCGTCTCTGATCCTGACTTGGGCGGAGGCAATGTCCCCTGCATTTCAGCTGTGTACATCCCGGGGGTGGAAAATCGCCTGGTGGACTCTCTGAGCAGGGGGACCTCTCGCCAGGGAGAATGGTCCCTATGCAGCAGGGTGTTTCAATCTCTGTGTCACCGTTGGGGCCAACCAGATGTGGATCTGTATTCCTAGTATGTCACACCCCCCACTTCCCGATATTCATGACACTTGGGGAACCCGGCCTGTAGAGGACGATCTTGCAGAGATGACATGGAAAAAAGGAGCCACTCCTGGTCCATAAGTACTGGGTTCCTCCCACTATTCCTCAGTCTTTTCGTCTCTGCAGTGGGCGAAGCATTCAGAAGATGACTCTCCTTCAAGCTGCAGGTAGCCGGGTTTGCCCCGGCCCTTTTTTTCTCTATTTCTGTCTGATACTCTTTAAACCTGTTTGGTTATATTGTATGCCTCCCAGCCCTGGCTGTGTGGCTCAGGCAAAGGTAGATACATACACCTTCTGGTGTATACAGGAGTATTACTCCTCCGTGAGACCTAAATGTGGGTAGGCGGCTTCCGGGTTGGTGTTCCCGGCATGGGATGCCCCTGTCCCTTTATAATCCCCTTGTGCCTTATGGGTGCTTTACTATCCCCTCCCCTTAGTTCTCCTTTAACCCTGCTGGGTAAAAAGGAGGGGGGAAGGGGGGCGTTATCTGGGCTTATTTGTCACCATGCACACAAAAAAATAAAAAAAATAAAGAGATATATAAAATAAGTCTTTAATTCTTATTTTTATTATGTATGTTATACTATACTATTTAATAGGAAATGTTTTATTTAGATTTTCCTATCTCTGTCTAGGCAGCATTTTTTGCTTACCTATTAAAGCTCTTGGCTGTGCTCAGATTTGAATTTTCCCTCCATTTTTGGCCATGTGATCCTGGAAGTGGGCGGGGCTTAGGCATGCTTTTATTCAGAGAGCACCTGTATGCTCTGTTTGACTTCCTGTTTCCTGTTTCCTGCCTCCATGTGGCCTTACCTCATGATGTGAGCTTATTGCATGGGCTGTGAGTACCCTTGGGCTGAAGGGAGTTTTTTCTGTCATTTATTTATATTGTGTGCATTTGGTGACTGTTTTTTGTTTTCTCTGTAGGTAGAAACTCCTTATTTAAAAAGGGGTTTCTCCTGGTCCTTATATAATAAAAAAAAGCCCTTAAGCCTTATTTGGGGGTCCATTTGTGTTTCAATCCTCCCACTTGGGACTATTTAAAGGGGCATCCCGGGTAGCAATTGCGTAAATCCCATATATACTTGGCGACTATAATCAATTATAGTATAATACTAAACACCATATGGAGGCATCCCAGGATAACAGACATGCAATTCGCTCTGCACAGACTCGGCAATGTTTTGGATGTGGGGCATCCCTTGTTGGGGATAACGCAATTCTTTGCGTCCCTTGTGCACAATTAACTATTATGCAGCAAACTGAGGCCCAGGCTTCAGGGCCTGCGGCTAATGCCTCATCTCCTACTCCGCCATGTCTTGTCCGTACCCCCAATGATATTGTCATGGGTGGTGAGTCGCATGCTGATTTATGTGCCAGATTGGCTCATCTTGAAAGATTAATGTCTACCTCTGTGCCTAAGAAGGCCTCAGCTAAAAGAAAGCACTTGACTCATGCCGCTCCAGCAAGGGAGTCAGACAATTGTGACCCCAAAAGCTCTTGCTCAGTTATTTGAGGTTTTGGTTATTACTCCTGCTGAAGTAGTCCCTCCTCAAGAAGGGGAATTCTTTGGAGTCTCTAAACCTCGTTTAGAATTTCCAAATCAAAAGCATTTTGATGAAATTATTCTTAAAGAATGGGAGAAGCCTGCGCGGCTTCCTGGCATTCCCTTGGGCTGGGACAAGAAAGATCCCTTCCCAACTGTTAAGCGTTGGTCATCACCACCTGTGCCCACCGCTCTGGGCATGTGTACACTCACTGCACGGATGGGTTAAATGGGGAGGACAAACTCCTCTGTGTGCGCAAGCATACAATGGCCATCTATACATAATATATAATATTTAATTAATTTATAGAGAGACTGGATTTTTAAAAGATACTCTGCTCATGGGTGGATGCTCCTGTGCTTAATTTATCCAATTCTTCTTCTGTGTTGCATTCTCCTGACTCCACTACACTTAAAGATGGAGAGGATAAGCGTACTGATCAAATGGCGTGCCACGCTTTTTCCAGTGTGAGCTCGGCCTTGCTGCCTGTTGGTGCTTCGGCACTCATGACAGTGGCTATTAGGTCTGTTGTGAGAGACTTAATGAATTACTCAGGGCTTGATCCGGCCTATGATGAGTACGCCACTCTTAAGCGATGTGAGATGTTTGCATCTTTTGTACTTTCTGCCTTAGATGATACTCTGCTCATGTGCAGCAGAACCTCTGCCTTGTTAGTCACCATCCGGCGGTCAGTATAGTTGCAGCAGTGGGCAGCTGATATTGTAGCTAAGAAATCGCTTACAGCGCTCCCTTTTGTGGGATTGCGCCTCTTTGGAGAAAGAATTGGATTCTGTCACTAAAGGAGGTAAATTACCTCAGCGTAAGAAACAACGTCGTTCCTTTCGTGGAATAGAGGAAAGGGACGTGGCCGTCCAAGTCAGAATTGGGGGTCCAAAACCAAATCTGCCACTAAGCCTGCTCAACCATGAGGGGACACCCTCACCCTTACGGGTGGGGGGACGGCTGCGGTTCTTCTTCCAGGTTCAGGAGGCATCAGACAATTGGGTTCTGGAAGTAGTCTCTTCCGGTTACTAACTGGAATTCGAGTCCCGGCCTCCTCCCAGATTTTTCATGTCCCGGATGCCGTCAGATCCGGCAATTGCGCAGGGACTGTGGGCAGCAGTAGCGAATCTGTTAAACGTGGCTGTTATCGGCCTAGTGCCTCCAGCGGAAAGGGGTTTGGGGTTTTACTCCAACCTATTCACGGTACCCCAAAAGGACAGCTCTGTTCGGCCTATCCTAGACCTAAGGAGACTCAATCAATTTATCCGTTTCGGAAAATTCTGCATGGAGTCTCTGCGATCAACGATCGATGCTCTCTGTCAGGGGGACTTCATGACATCCATAGACATCAAGGATGCTTATTTGCACATTCCTATTTTCCGGGTCACCAGAGATTTCTCAGGTTCTCGATAGAAGAAGACCAGCATTATCAATTTGTGGCCCTGCCATTTGGCCTTACCTCGGCCCCAAGAGTCTTTACCAAGATGCTGGCAGGAGTGATGGCTATATTCAGGGTCCAGGGCATCCGCATTGTGCCTTTTCTGGACGATCTTCTTATCGCGGCCTCCTCCCTCGAACAATCAGAGTTGGACACCAGGATGGTGGTCTCTACGCTAGAGAGGTTCGGATGGGTAATAAGTTACCCCAAATCCTCTCTCTGTCCATCCAAGGAAATTCCCTTCCTGGGCCTGATTCTGGAATGGTTCTGATTCAGGACTTGATTCGTCTATTCTTGTCCAACCCTCATCAGTCTATCTGTCTAGGGATGAGACTAGTGGGATTGATGGTAGCTGCATTCGAGGCAGTCCAGTTTGCCCAGTTTCACATAAGGACGCTTCAGCTCTTCCTCTTGGCAAAGTGGGACAGGTACCCACTATCATTGAATCAGACTTGTCTATTGTCTCCCCACGTTTTGCAGTCCCTTCAGTGGTGGTTAATATCGCACAACCTGCAGAAGGGCAAGTCATTTCTGACTCCGCGTTGGGAACTGGTTACCACGGATGCCAGCCTGGTGGGCTGGGGGGGCTTCTGGAAGAAGCATCAGTTCCAAGGATTGTGGGGGCCTCAGGAGGCTCATTCTCCAATCAATGTATTAGAGCTTCGGGCCATACCTCTTGTTCTATTTCGACTGACCCATTTCTTACAGGGTCTGCCAGTTCAAATTCGGTCAGACAACCGACCAGCTGTTGCATACATCAATCACCAGGGAGGGACTCGCAGTTGGGGTGCCCTCCGGGAAGTGTCTCTGATCCTTCAGTGGGCAGAGATCAATGTTCCCTGCATATCAGCAGTTTACATTCCGGGGATAGAGAATGTGGAGGCAGACTCCCTGAGCAGGGGATGTTCTCGCCAGGGAGAATGGTCTCTCAATCCAAGGGTCTTTCAGTTCCTCTGTCACAAGTGGGGGACTCCACGGTTGGACCTGTTTGCTTTTAGTCACAATCACAAGCTGCCAGCTTTTGTGTCTCTATCCCAGGATCCTCTGGCAGTGGCAGCGGATGCCATGTCTCTAGCCTGGAAGGATCTGGGGTTCCTATATCTGTTTCCCCCATTCTCCATGATCAGCTAGGTGAGCTAGCACTGGAGGAGGTGCCAGCAATTCTGGTGGCGCCAAGGTTGCCAAGACGTCTGTGGTACACAGACGTCGTAAGGCTGGCAGTGGATCGTGTCCATCTGCCTCTTCTTCCAGATCTCATCACTCAGGGTCAACTTTGTTACCCCAATTTACAAACGCTGGCTTTGACAGCATGGCTGCTGAAGTCTCCATCTTGAAAGAAGGAGGTCTTTCTGATGTGGTTATTCAGACTCTTACTAGAGCTAGGAAGAAGTCTTCCTCTGTCATTTATTACAGAACTTGGAGGCCCTATATTGATTGGTGTGAATCCAGGGCTTTGCCCTGTAGAGTATTTTCTATTCCTAGAATTCTGGAATATCTGCTACAAGATCTGGATATGGGATTACAGATTAGTACTTTGAAAGGGCAAGTCTCTGCCTTGGCAATTTTCTTTCAAAGATCGTTTGCTCTTCATCCTTTGGTTAAGACCTTTTTCCAAGGAGTCGCGCATGTGCGGCCTCCCAGAAAGCCTTTACTTCCTGTTTGGGATCTTAATTTGGTGCTTTCGGCTATGCAAGCTGCTCCCTTTGAACCATTGCAGGATATTCCTATTCTTACTCAGAAGGTTGCCTTTTTGGTTGCTATTACTTCTGTCCGCCGAGTTTCTGAACGGGCGGCTTAAAAGGTTGTTTTCCGTTTTAAACCGGATTTCCTTCCTAAGGTGGTGTCTGCTTTCCACCTAAATCAGGATATAGTTCTTCCTTCCTTGTGTCCTAAACCTAGTAAGGACAAGGAAAGGGTCTTACATTCTTTGGATGTAGTTCATTGTGTTAAGTATTATTTAGTTACTACCTCGGCCTTCCGCAAGACGGATGCCTTTTTTGTTGTGCCTTCTGGGCCCAAGAAGGGTTTTGCTCCTGCCAAATCTTCCCTTAGTAAGTGGATACGTCAGGCTATCATTGGGGCCTATATGGCGAAGGGGTAGGTTCCCCCTTTTCGTGTCACCGCTCATTCTACTCGTGCTATTGGAGCCTCTTGGGCTTTTCAGCACCAAGCTTCTGTTGAACAAGTCTGCAAGGCTGCGACTTGGTCTTCTGTGCATACTTTTTCTAAGTTGATGTGCGGGCCTCAGCGGATGCTTTATGCTTTATGCTTTATTCCTTTGGGATCCCCACCCATTATAGACACTGCTATTGGATGTCCCAAGTGTCATGAATATCGGGAAGTGGGGGGTGTGACATACTAGGAATAATACCATTTTGTGAGATACTCACCTGTAAAATGGTTATTACGAGTATGTCACACCCCCCACTTCCCCCGCCCTTTTTTGTTCGAGGGATCCTTTATATGGTGATTATTATTATTATTTCAAATACTTTTACAATTATTGAATATAATTGGCTCTTTTTGCTCTAAGGGATCCTTTATTTGGTATTATTATTTCAAATAATTTTACAGTTATTGAATATAATTGGCTCTTTTTGTTCTAAGGGATCCTTTATTTGGTATTATTATTCTCATATAATTTTACAATTATTGAATATAATTGGCTCTTCCTGGTTCTTCACTGTTGTTTAAAAAGACTGATGAATAGTGGGAGGAACCCAGTACTTATGGACCAGGAGGGGCTCCTTTTTTCCATGTCATCTCTGCAAGATCGCCCTCTACAGGCCGGGTTCCCCAAGTGTCATGAATATCGGGAAGTGGGGGGTGTGACATACTCGTAATAACCATTTTACAGGTGAGTATCTCACAAAATGGTATTTTGCGTCCCGCCACAATCACAAGCTCCCAGCTTTTGTCTCTCTGTCCAGGGATCCTCTGGCCCTGACCTCGGATGCGCTAGCGATGTCATGGAAGGACTTTCAGTTCCTGTATGTCTTCCCTCCAATCCCCCTGCTGGGCAGGGTTGTGCGCAAGATTGCTCTGGAAGGGGTGCCAGCAATTCTGGTGGCCCCCAGGTGGCCAAGAAGAGTGTGGTTCGCAGACATGGTACAGCTGGCAGTAGATCAGTACGCTCTGCCCTTGGTGCCAGATCTGCTCACTCAGGGCTCACTACGCCATCCCAATTTACAAACTCTGGCTTTGACGGCTTGGCTGCTGAAACCTCCATCTTGATGGAGAAGGGGCTGTCTTCCTCGGTTGTGGATACTTTGATTAAAGCTAGGAGGAAGTCTTCCTCTTCCATTTATTACAGGGTTTGGCGTGCCTTCATTGACTGGTGTGAGTCTAAGTCTCTTCCCTGTCGTGTGTTCTCTATTCCCAGGATTCTGGAGTTCCTGCAGCATGGGTTGGAGATGGGGCTCCAACTCAGTACTCTGAAGGGTCAGGTTTCTGCCCTGGCTATTTTCTTCCAGAAGTCCTTTGCTCAGCACCCTCGGATCAGAACTTTTTTCCAGGGGGTCACTCATGTGCGTCCCCTACGTAAGCCTATGGTGCCTGTTTGGGATCTGAACTTGGTCCTTCAGCCTTGCAGGGTGCTCCCTTTGAACCTGTGCAGGATGCTGCCTTGGCCTTTCTTACGCTCAAGGTTGTGTTTCTGGTGGCTATCACTTCTGTCAGGCGTGTGTCTGAGTTGGCGGCGCTGTCCATTCAGCCCCCCTACTATGAGAGACACCAGGACAAGGTGGTGTTTCGTTTCAAACCTGACTTTCTACCTAAGGTAGTGTCTGCTTTTCATTTGAATCAGGATATTGTTCTTCCTTCTTTGTGCCCTAATCCTAGCAATGCTAAGGAGAGAGTTTTGCACTCTTTGGATGTGGTTAGGTGTTTGAAGTACTATCTGGTGGCTACTGCACCTTTCAGGAAAACTGATGCTCTTTTTGTGGTCCCTTCTGGTCCTAGGAAGGGTTTTGGCTCCTGCCAAGTCTACTATCAGCAAGTGGATTCGTCAGGCTGTGATTCAGGCCTCCCTTCCGCCTTACCGCTCATTCCACTCGTGCTATTGGTGCCTCTTGGGCTTTTCAGCACCAGGCTTCTGTTGAACAAGTTTGCAAGTCCGCTACTTGGTCTTCTGTTCATACCTTTTCAAAGTTTTACAAGGTTGATGTTAGGGCCTCAGCTGATGCTGCTTTTGGCCGAAAGGTTCTGCAGGCGGCAGTGGTTTAAACTGTCTGCTGCTGATTTTTCTTGGGGATCCCACCCTACTTTATGGACACTGCTATTGGATGTCCCAACTGTAAGTATTAGATTTTGAGCAGGACGTACTGTATACTAAGAATAATACAATTCTGTGATTACTCACCTGTAGAATTGGTGGTATGAGTATACAGTACGTCCTGCTCCAACCCACCCTTGGTTGCATTATCTTGGATCCCCTGTATGGTGATTGTTATCATTGTTATAGTTGATAGTTTGGATTAATTCTCCCGGCTTCTCATTAACTGCTTCTCAATGCTGGGGATTTGTGGGAGGTCCCCAGGTATTTGAGGGGCCGGGAGGAGCCTATTTTCGATGTCTCTGCAGTCCAGCGCCATCTGGCGGAGTATATCCCAACTGTAAGTATTAGATTTGGAGCAGGACGTACTGTATACTCATAATACCAATTCTGCAGGTGAGTAATCACAGAATTGTACTTTTCATCTTATACATTTCTTTTTTCATTATATAGGACTTTATCCAGGAAGCGGGGGATTTTACCCTGTCTGTCTTCCAGTCCCTTATGGTCCCATTGATCCGGTGGACCCATATATGCCTCTTGGAGTCGGTTAAACCAAAAGTGCAGTTAGTTAGGGGTAGGTGCCAAGGTCATGTGGGTGCTACAGGGAGTCCCCTTATTTTTGAAGCTGACTCCTAAGGGCTGGAATTTCCTGCCTGAAGGGACAGCCAGCTGCAGGCTTTTGTCTAGGGAGCCTGCAGGGGGGACCTTGGGGGATAATTTTTCCCTTTTTGCCTTTCCTTTCCACAATATAGTGTATGTGTTTGATTGTTTCACTTGTGCTATGGTGCTTTTTTATTTCAAATTTCGCACCATGGAAAGGAGGGAAGGAATGCCTGGTGGTGGGAGGGGCGGGCTTGTTTACTTCATTCAGGAAGGCAGAAAGCTGAGCTTCATTCCAGCGTAGAACGCTGTGGCTTCTGCTGAGAGGAGGCCCGATGCAGCTACCATAACCTTTGCTGTCCACGGTGTCTGTAGACCCTGCCGCTGCTCGCCTGCAACCGCTGGTCCAAGCTGCCCACTGCTGTCAGTCCGCTCCTCTGCCTAGCTTCTGTGGACCAGGGACAGCTTCATAGTAGGTCACTCTTCCAGGGCTCCACGTGGGCTGTTTTCTTCCCTCGCTCCATGGATCAGGTAAGTTTGGTTTTTCTTTCAGGGATATATTGTTTTATTTTGTATATATATCATATCTTTAATGGTATTGTTTGTTCTGTCTTTCAGAAATTGTGGATAGGGATATTAGGTTGTGGTCTTGTGACTTGTGACTATCGAGATTCCTCATATACTTCGGCCTTAGGCCCTTAGGGATATTATGCTTATTTCACCATGACTGAGGCATCTGGGGTATCTGAGTCTGGTACCTCAGCAGAGAGGGTCGCCCCATGTCCTGTATGCCGGCAAGGACTTCCAGAAGAGGACAGCCCTATATGTTCAGAATGTACCGCTATGGTGGTACTCTCCAGATTAAGGAGACAGTTACCACCCATGGAGGAATTTCCCACCATGGAAGCCTCTGGGTCTGCTCCCACAAAGCTTACTGATTTTTTTTAGCTCCACCTCGCTCAGAGAACCCAGGATGTCATATTCAGCTTGATTTGGCGGAGAGATTGGCCCGCATAGAGAGCCACTATTTACATTCTAAGGGTCCCTTAGAGCCTCCAATCCCAAGGTTTCTTTTTTTTTTTTTTTTTAAACACTTTTTTATTGAGGAAAAGTATGAAAATCATATACAATATACAAAATCTTCTGACAGCATTGTTATTCATGTATATCGCGTACAGATGAGCAAAGTAATACAGTGTGATTTGAAAATTCCCTGTAAATAAATCACTCCATTCAACCCCGCTTTCCCCATCTTTCGATTGTGGAGGCCCCTCCAATGGGCCACGTCTCTGACCCAGCTTATTTTCCGCCTGTCGGTTAGCCTGGTGAGGGACTGGGAAGACACACCAGTCTCGGCCATTCTCCTATCGGAGGATCTCTTGTTAATAGTCTTGTCAAGTACCACTCCGTGTCTCTGATTGTATCCCGGACCTTGATTCTAATTTCTGGGGTCAAAGTGTTAATAAAACTTTCCCAGGTGTTAAAGAAAGTTTCTACTTTGGATTCTTTGTGTGATGCCGTGTCTGTCCAGTCAAACTTAAAGAACAGTTGTAACTTTTCTAAGAATATCCTAAATTGGGGCGGATCTGGGGATATCCAAGCCTGTAGTATAGTCTTCCTTGCTATCACTGAGATAATTAGCAATAGTCTCTTAGTACCCCTAGGTATGTTCAACCCTTCTACCATGTATTCACCAAAGATCGTCCATTCCGGTGAGGGGGGAGCAAAAGTCACCAGATTCTGGTTTGTGTAATGGGCCACCCTTCTCCAGAATCCCAGAATTACAGGGCAGTCCCATAGCCCGTGGTAGAGATCTGCCGATTCCGCAGCACACTTCAAACACCAGGGAGACTCTCATAGACCCATCTGGAAGGATTTAAGTGGGGAGACATAGTTGTAGTGATATTGTCTTAATAACATCTCTCTGTAAGAGGATGCTGAGAGGGTTGACCAGGAGTAGTTATAGGACCTTAGGATTTGACTAAAAGGAAGATTTGGAAAGTGCTGAAGCCATTTTGTTATGCCTGTATTCTTAGTATACAGTACGTCCTGCTCCAGATAGATTACTTACACTTGGGTTATCCTCCGCTAGATGGCGCTGCACTGCAGAGACATGTAAATCAGGCTCCTCCCGGCCCCTCAAATACCCGGGGACCTCCCACAAATCCCCAGATTTCTCTGCAGTGCTTACTGCGAAGACATGAAATTATCACTCTGTCGCAGGTGAGCGGGGCTATTAAAGTCTGCAGCCCTGTTGGACTATTCCCACCCGTCCTTGATGTGATGTGCCTCCCAGCCTGGGCTGCGCTGGTCGGGTGAAGGTAGGCAGCACCATGTGTGCTTAAGGAGCGCTGCTCCACCGCAGTCCCACCCACCAAAGGGTAGGCGGTATAGGCTGATGGTGAGCCTTTATGGGATGCTCCTCCCGCATTATCGTCCCATGCCCCGGTAGCGGTGGGCCCTGTACAAAGGGCCGCCATCCTCCCTCATTCTCCGCGTAGCCCTCGGGAGGGAAAGAAGGGGGGGGGGTGTGGATGTCAGTGTATTGTGACTACATGCATATGGGCCTTTTGTAATGTCTGCTTGGACTGGTATATGTGGTGTCAACCGCCGCGCTGACTTGTCTTTTTACACTGTAAATGCCGTTACCTCAGACGCTTCTGCGTCCTCATTGGCTGCTTGTCGGTTGGACTTCGCGCTCTTCAGGGGGGCGGGGCCTGGCCTGGCGTGCCCCGTGTCACGGGTCGCTCTGGCCCGCCCTTCGAGGTACTCAGCGCCATATTGTCTGGTCGCGCGCGCGTGTGACGTTCTTACGTACCGTGGTCCGTAAGTGCCCTTGCGGGCGGCTTTGTAATTCACTGTAGTGTGTTTCGGTTCTGACACCCTTCCTCTCATTGTGTCTTTCAGAGGGTGAATCCATTGGCTTCTCCCGGTCCGGTGTAATTGATAGCGGGCCTTGTAAAATTACTCCCACTTCCCTAGCGGGTCATTGGGGCATCCAGGGTTGCTTTATAGCGTCAATCCCTACTGGCATATTGTGCCTAATAATCACCATAAGGAGGCATCTAAGGATAATGTGACCGGGGTCCCTTTGGGACAAGACCGGCGGTGTATGGCGTGTGGACAACCTCATGCTGATGCTGACAAGGCATGGGTCTGCGTACCCTGTGCTGAGCAAGCGCTGGCTTTGCAATCTGGCCTGCCAGTGGCTGCACCTCGTTTCACTTCACCTTCTCCCCCAAGCTTAAATCTCACTCCTGCTGAGTTGCATACAAGTGGGGATTCTCAGCCTGGTGTGTCTTCTGGACTACCTACTGCTGAGCAGATTATTGCGAGGTCCTTAGCGCGTAAGGGCCCTGGTAAGAAGCGGCACCTGACGCCTTATGATACTGTTTTCCTTATGGGATCTCAGGAGTTTATGAATCTGTGTGGCTATACCCCTTCTGATGAAGGAGAGCTTTTTTCTGACTCAGGCTCATCTGATGAGAGACCAAGGGGTCATGACGATTCTGGCTCTGACCCCTGGGCCCCAGATGACACTGACAGTTTATTGACCCAGATCTTTGAGGTTCTGTCTATCTCTCTCCCTGGTGAGGCTCCCAGTCAAAGAGGGGAGCGCTTCCATACAGCAACATCACGTTTGGAATTCCTAGAGCAGGCACACTTTCATTCCCTGGTGCTCAAGGAATGGGAGTGCCCCAGTAAACTTCCCGGGGTCCCAAGGGATTGGGATAGGAAGTATCCCTTTCCACCTGAGGTGGTTAAATGTTGGTCATACCCCCGCGAGGTGGATGTCCCGATAACAGGGCTATCTAACACCCCTGTCATACATCTCCCTGATTCTACTACCCTGCGGGATGCTGAAGACCGGCGCATTGACCTGCTGGCCTCCCACGCCTTTGCATGTGCGGGGACGGCGCTGCGTCCGGTCTGTGCCTCTGCCATTACTGCTGTGGCCACTAGAACCCTCATCAGAAATATGCTTGATAGTGCCTCTGATGATCTCCCTTGTGAGGTGTTTAATGCACTCTCCCGTTGTGATGTGTTTATAAAATTTGTTCTAGTAGCATTGGATGACACCATCAGAATGTGTGCAAGAACTTCTGCCCTCGTGGTGGCTATATGTCGCTTGGTCTGGCTGCGACAGTGGGGTGCTGACAATGCTGCGAAGAAGGCCCTTGCTGGGCTCCCCTTTAAGGGGCTACGTCTGTTTGGGGCCCGCCTAGACCTGTTTGGTAAGAGAGGTAAGTTACCACAGCGCAGACAGCTGTCTCGGGCCCTTCGGGGCCAGGGCCCCCCTTCCACCCCCCACCATGGTATTAAACAGGAACCAGGGGTGTCCTTCGCCGGGGCTCGCGCAGCTCCCTGTCCCAGGAGCAGAAGACAACACCCTGGCTCCTCTGGGGGGGCTATGCCCAAATCCTCTCCCAAGTCCCCTCAAGCATGATGGGGCGCCCTCACCCACTTGGGTGAGGGGACAGCTGCGGCACCTTGCTTAAGTCTGGAGGCATCACGCCTCAGACCGGTGGATTTGGGAGGTAGTGTCCTCCGGCTACAAGATGGTGTTTGCTGTGCGCCCTCCCCTAAGATTATCTGGTCCCAGTTACTCCTGGTCCCTGCTTCTGCTCAGGTGCTGGCACAGGCCGTGCAAGGTCTGCTGGGTCTGGGGGTCTTTTGCAGATTTCCCTTAACAGACAGAGGCAAGGGACCCTACACCAACCTTTTCACAGTTCCCAAAAAAGATGGGTCAGTCTGGCCCATTCTGGATGTACAGATCTTCAGCAAATTGTCAAGTACAGGCGCTTTCCTCATGGAAACTCTGCGCTCAGCTATCTACTCCTTGCGACCCGGGGGCTTCATGCCGTTTGTGGATATCAAAGATGCTTTCACATCCTTGTGTTTTCAGGACACCAAGATTCCTTAGATCCACGTTGGAAGATCAACACTGCCAATTTGTGGCCTTGCCATCTGGCCTCTCTTCAGCTCCCAGAGTGCTCACCAAGGTGCTGGCGGGGGTGATGTCTCTGATGAGGCCAAGGGGCGTCCGCGTGCTGCACTACCTGGACGTCCTCATCACTTCCCAGCCTCTACATCTGGCAAAGTTGGATACTCAGCTGGTGGTGTCCATCCTGGAGTCATCTGGATGGGTGATCAGCCACCCCAAGTCCTCACTGCCCCCTTCGTTGGTAATTTCATTCCTAGGAATGAATCTGGACACAGTTCAGGCAAGGATATTCCTTCCTCAGCAGAAGGTGGACAATCTGCTTGCACAAGTTCAGTTCCTCCTAGCTGTCCCCGTCCCTTCACCAAGCAGGGGATGCAGCTGGTGGGCCTGATGGTGGCGTGCTTCAAAGCGGCCCTTTGTGCTCAGTCCCTCTTGGGGCTTCTGCAACTTCTACTATTGTCTGTATGGGACAAGGACCCAGCGTCCCTGGACGGGGTCTGGGTGTCTCCCCCCTCCCCCCCCCCTGGTGAGGAGGTCCCTCTTGTAGTGGATGGACTCAAGGAACCTATTGGGGGGCGGAACCTTCTTGCTCCTTCCTGGGAGACGGTCACCATGGATGCCAGTCTATCAGGTTGGGGGGGTTTATTCTGGAGGTCCCTGCGGTTCCAGGGGAGGTGGGGCCCTTAGGAGGCCTATTCACCTATCAATGTCTTTAAGCTGTGAGCGATCAGGTTAGTTCTGATTCGTTTGACTACTCATTTCAGGGCCTGCCTGCTCAGGGGCACATGGTCACTCTGATGGCAGTTGCCTACATCAATCATCAGGGAGGGACCCGGAGCAAGAGGGTCCTCCAGGAAGTGTCTCTGATTCTGATCTGGGTGGGAGGCAATGTTCCTTGCATTGCGGAGGTATACTTTCCGGGGGGGGGGGTCCCTCTGCAACAGGGTGTTCCAAGCTCTGTATCACCGTTGGGGCCAACCTGATGTGGATCTGTTTGCGTTCCATCACAATCACAAGCTCCCGGCCTTTGTCTCCCAGTCCCAGGATCCTCTGGCCGTGCCCATGGATGCCTTAGTAATGTCATGGCAGGGCATTCAGTTTCTGTATGTCTTTCTACATTTCCCCTGCTAGGCAGGGTTCTGCGCAAGATTGCTCTGGAAGGGGTGCCAGTGGTTCTGGTGGCCTCGGGTGGCCAAGAAGAGTGTGGTTCGCAGACGTGGTGCAGATGGCAGTAGATCAGTGCTTTCTGCCTGGAGTGCCGGATCTGCTCACTTAGGACCACTTACTCCATCCCATTTACAAGCTCTGGCCTTGATGGCCTGACTGCTGAAACCTCCGTCTTGATGGAGAAAGGTTTGTCTACCTCGTTGGTTGAGTCCATGGTGAATGCTAGGAAGATGACTTCTTCTTCCATTTGTTATATGGTATGGTGTACCTACATTGACTGGTTGAGTCTTGGTCTCTTCCCTGTTGGGTGTTCTCAGTTCCCAGGGATCTGGAGTTTTACTGCATGGGTTGGAGTCGGTCTCTAACTCAGTACTTTGAAGGGTCAGGTTTCTACCCTGTCTGTCTTCTTTCAGAAGTCTTTTGTTCAGCATTCCTTGATTGAGACTGCTTTTAGGGGGTTGCTCATGTGCATTCCCCACAACAACCTATGGTCCCTGTTTTGGGGATTTGGAATTGGTCTTGCCTGCTTTGCAGGGTGCTCCCTTTGAACCTGTGCAGGATGCTGCCTTGGCTATTCTTACGCTCAAGGTTGTGTTTCTGGTAGCTATCACTTCTGTCAGCCGTGTGTCTGAGTTGGCGGGGCTGTCCATTCAGCCCCCCTACTTTGAGAGGCACCAGGACAAGGTGTTTCGTTCAAACCTGAATTTCTGCCTAAAGGTGGTGTCTGCCTTTCATTTGAATCAGGATATTGTTCTTCCTTCTTTGTGCCCTAACCCTAGCAATGCTAAGGAGAGAGTTTTGCACTCTTTGGATGTGGTTAGGTGTCTGAAGTACTATCTGGTGGCTACTGCACCTTTCAAGAACACTGATGCTCTTCTTGTGGTCCCTTCTGGTCCTAGGAAGGGTTTTGGCTCCTGCCAAGTCTACTATCAGCAAGTGGATTCGTCAGGCTGTGATTCAGGCCTACTCTGCTAAGGGGAAGAATCCTCCCTTCGCTTTATTGCTCTTTCTTCTCGTGCCCTTGGGCCTTCCAGCACCAGGCCTCTATTGCACCAGTGTGCAAGGCCACTACTTGGTCTTTTGTTCATACTTTTTCAAAGTTTTACAAGGTTGATGTTAAGGCCTCAGCTGTTGCTGTTTTTTGGCCGTTTTTTGGCAGTGGTTTAAACTGTCTGCTGTTACCTTTTTATTGGGGATCCCACCCTACTTTATGGACACTGCTATTGGATGTCCCAAGTGTAAGTAATCTATCTGGAGCAGGACGTACTGTATACTAAGAATAATACAATTCTGTGAGATACTCACCTGTAGAATTGGTATTATAAGTATACAATACGTCCTGCTCCACCCCACCCTGGTTTTTGCATTATTCTGGACCCCTGTATGGTGATTGTTATCATTGTTATAAGTTACCAGTTTTTGGGTGGTTAAATTCTCCCAGCTTTTTGTTCACTGCTTTTCAATGCTGGGGATTTGTGGGAGGTCTCCGGGTATTTGAGGGGCCGGGAGGAGCCTGTTTTACATGTCTCTGCAGTGCCATCCATCTGGCGGAGGATAACCCAAGTGTAAGTAATCTATCTGGAGCAGGACGTACTGTATACTTATAATACCAATTCTACAGGTGAGTATCTCACAGAATTGTATTTTTTTGATTCTCCACCACCAGCCTGCTTCTCAAGAAGTCATAGTAAACAGATATAGCTTTCTGTGTCTGGTGGTTGAATTTCCAAAAGGGCATCTAGATCATTGTGCCAGTCTTGGCTCGACAACCTCTTGATTGTTTTGTTGATATAAGAGGTTCTTCTATGATTCCTATTGACCAGAGCGGAGATCGGGGTAATACCCAGTCCATGCCAAGTCCTGTAAGCTGTGGCTGTATTGCCCGCCATTAAATCCAGGTTTCCCGCCAATGGTAGGAACAGAGAGGAGTGCGAGTTAAGGTTCCATTCCCTACGGATAAGGTGCCATAATTTCCAAACTGTAAAGAGCAATGGGTTCTGGACTACTTTCGGTGGTAGAAGTTCTCTGTGTTGATGTAGCATGTATAACAAGCTAATGGGGCCTAGCATTCCCTGATCTAGCTCCGCATTTGTGTGGGTTTTGAGATTATTTAGCCAATCTTTCAAGATACATAGGAGAGCAGCTTGGTTGTATTTCTCAATGTTGAGGAGATTAACCCCAGCGTTCTTTGTATCTTGGTGCAATTTTATTCTACCTATTACAGCTCTTTTTTGGCCCATATTAATTCCCTAAAAAGTCTATATATCTCTTTCACCTCCAGGCCCCAGCAGGACTGGCAGAGTCTGAATATAGAAAAAGAGTCTGGGGAATGCGATCATTTTAATGAGATGTATTCTTCCCAGCCACGGAGATCCCTTTCTAGATTCTTAATAACCGGCTTGATGTTATAGTTATATAGCTCATTTGGATTTTTAGGGATAAGGTCATCTAAATACTTTATGTGGTATTTGTTCCATGAGAATGGGTACCTGTCCCCCCAAAGCGGCTTAGTTCTGGTACTTAAATACAAAGCCGAGGATTTGTCCAGATTAATGGTGTATCCCGATACCTGACCCACAATTTCTATCCAACGTAGGATTTTTGGTAGGGCTGTTTTCGGGTTAGAGATAAACAGTATGAGATCATCTGCGAAGGACGTTAATTTCACCGCTGAGGGCCCTATCCCAATCCCTCGAAATCTTGGCTCAGCCTCCAGGATCCTCAATAAAGGATCAAGTGCGAGGTTGAATAGCAAGGGTGACAGGGGGCATCCCTGTCTAGTCCCTCTCATTAGTTATATTTTGGATGATGTTGTCCCGTTGATTAATAGGGTAGTCTGTGGATTTCTATATATGAACTGAATGTATTGGGTAAAGCATTGCCCAACGGCTCTCTCTGTAAGGATGTTATTCAGCCATGACCATTCCACCTTGTCGAACTCCTTTTCGGCGTCCAAACTCAAGAGGATTCCTTTAGAGTTTCGGCCGGCTATAGTTGTTGCTATTGCCGTTCTGATCCCTAGTGTTATGTGTTTGTTACGAATAAATACTAGTTTTGTTCACTAATCAAGGATGGCAGAATTGATTGTAATCTTTCCGCCATGATCTTAGCCAGGATTTTATAATTATTATTTAGTAATGAAATGGGTCTGTAAGAGGTGTGCATTTGGGGGTCTTTTTGGGGCTTCGGTATTAGTGTTGTATACGCTTCTGTGAACCGTGGCATTGCCGTCCCGTGCCTGAGTATTGTGTTAAAGAGGTCCTGCAGCACAGGGGCAATAACAGGGCTCAGTAGTTTATAAAATTCCCCTGTATATCCATCTGGTCCCGGTGTTTTGTTGTTTTTTAATTGCCTAATCGCCCATGCTATTTCTGTCTCCATGACTGGGCCACTTAATATCTCCCTTTGTGAGGTTGATCTGCCTTATGGGGTATGGTGTTTGCTAGAAAAGGGTCATTTGAGGTAGAGGTATAAATCTTTTTAAAATGTTCCTCAAAGGACCTTACGATATCAGGGGATTTGGTGTGTATACGACCAGATGTTGGATTTTTAATTGCGGTAATAAAAGGGTTTGGTCATGTTGGCCAATAGTTTACCTGATTTATTGCCATAGCTGTAATATTTATGCTTCTGGAGGTAGTTGGCTCTTTTGGCTTCTGCAGAGAGAAAGGTGTCTAGGACCAATGAGGCTTCTAACCACCTTTTTTTTGTTTCTGATGTATTCAACTGTAGGTGGGTTTTGTATGCTCTGGTTACTATATCATACAGTTCCCTGTTGTTTTCCTCTTTTGAGAGATGTAATCTATAACATATCCACTTATTACTGCCTTTGCTGTCTCCCAGAACATGACAGGCTCATTTATATGTTGAATGTTATCGTCTGTATAATTGGCCCACGCCTCCCTCAATGAATCTCTAAAGTGGCTTGAATTGATCATGTAGGCTGGGAATCGCCAGAGCCGGGTTCTATTCTGGGGAGCCGCAAGGAAAAGAGAAATTGTGACGTGGTCAAAGAGAGCTATGGGTTTGATGTCAGTTTCCAGTATTTCTGTGAGTAGTGATTCGTGGGTCAAAATGTAATCAATTTGTGATAATGATCTATGCGCGCTAGAGTAACAGGTATATTCCTTTGCAGTCGGATTGAGGACTCTCCATGGGTCCACTAGGGGCAAATGTTCGTTAATCTGGAGGAATGGTTCTGAAAATGTGGGCCTGGCCATAGGGGCAGTATTGGACCTATTTGCTGTCATATTGGCTACGGTATTAAAATCCCCTGCAACTATCAGTTTTGATTCCTGATAGCTTTGCAAGCTCTGTATAAGATCGATGTAGAAGGGGAGGTTCGGGGCATTAGGTGCATACAGATTCACTACTGTGTATATTCGTTCAGATATTGTAAGTATACAGCACGTCCTTCTCCAGATAGAAATTCCTTACGTTTGGGTTATACATCCGCAAGATGGCGCTGGACTGCAGAGACAGCAAAAAAGTGGCTCCTGGGGCGTGGCCCGGCGAGCGCATGGAGTAGACGTGCCTAGTGTTGCTCCTGAGCTCCAACGGGCTTTATATCAAATATAAAAGGTGATCTGGCCCCATAATTCAGCGTGATATGGCTGGTAAAAAAGGCAAGAGGAGGGAGAAGGAGGGGAAAGCTACCCGAGCAGGCGGCGGTGTGCGAGGAGCTGCGGCGGCCGGAATGAAGGCTCATGCCGGCGAGGAGCGGAGAGACCGGCACTCGTCATCCCCCTCATCGGGGTCATCATCTGGTGAGGAGCGCTCATCGGGGATGGAGGGGATCCCTACCTGGCGAGCGGCGGCATCTGACCCGGGGAGGGAGGCGGAGATGTCCGGCGCGGACCGCGGTGAGCTGACAGAGCCCGCGGCATCTGCAAGCAAGATGGCGGGCGATGCAGAGGGGGAGAGATCACCCCCCTCGCAGCACACGCGATGAGGCGGAATGCCCAGCACCTCTCGCAGTGCTACCACAGATCCCCGCGGCTGTACATCAGCTCTCTGCGGGGGACAGGGAGAAGGAGACACGCTGCCCTTCGCCCACAACAGAGGCTGGGCTGCATGGAGGAGGGGGACAGGCATGCTGGAGGAAGATGGCACCCTGGAGCACCGTCCCGGAAGGGGACACGAGGTACGCGGGGGGGACCCCTGAAAGATCTCCCATGGTGGGATCCGCTCGCCCCCTGGAGTGTGGGATAGAGGAGGGAAGCTTGGAGAGACAACCCTCTCAGGCGCCCACTTTTCAAACAACCCCAGGCATGAGCTGGAGAGATGCGGCCCTGGGCAAATTGGGGAAATATGCATTCACCCCTGGAGAGAGGAGTCACAGTGCTGGGAGTCCCTCAAACCAGACCCAAGGAGTACCCCCCACCCACTGCTCACTTCCTGTCGGTGTTCTCTCACAAAGACCCCCACGAGCAAGGAGCCACTCTAGGCTGGTGAGAGAGATGGGACCACAGGACGTTCCAGAGGCTTGCTCTAGGGGCCTGACGCGGTCATCCAGTGATCTTTCCAAACCCTGGTCCACCCCGGGCGACACAACCATGCTCAGCCCCCCTACCTTTTTATCCTTCTCGCCTGAGGATCTCCCTCAAGATGCTGAGACTCTATCTCCAATATGTAGGGTTACGCTTCCCTCCCCTGTAGCCTCAAACGCACCAGCATCACCCCAGAGTCTGATTGATGATCCAGGCCTCGCGACTCAGGTGGGAAACATTAATAGAGCAGACTTTGAAGCGCTGATAGCGAAGTACGAGGCGGCATGCAGGAAAGACATCGCGGAAGTGCGGGGCCGCGTTCAGGCCCTAGATTCCAGAGTAACCTCGCATCAGTCAGCAACCGAGGCGGCTATCGCAGACTTGGCGGCGCGCGTCGAAGAACAGAATTCTCAGATGTTACAGCTCCAGCTGCAACATGATGACCTGGAGAACAGGCATAGACGTAACAATCTCCGTCTTAGGGGAATACCAGAAGCCTCTGCAGCAGAAGATGTAAAGCAAATTATCACAACCATTTTCAACACGCTGCTGGAAAGGAACATTGATACCCCGATCGAGATTGATAGGGCACATAGGGCACTCGGTCCTCGCAACCCGGACCCGACGTGCCCCAGAGATGTGATCTGTAGAATTCACTTCTATAAAATCAAGGAAGAAATCTCCCGCAGGGCTTGGAGGCATGGTCCAGTGGACTTTGATGGAGCCAGAATCTTGATTCTTCCAGATCTTTCAAGGCGCACTCTTCAGATGAGAAGGATGATGAGGCCGATCCTGGAGGTAGTCAGAAGCGCAGGAGCCACGTACCGTTGGGGATTCCCCTTTCATTTGATAGTTTCCAAGAATCGGGACTCGTTCTTCCTTAAAACGCATCGGGACTTGGACGGTCTTTTCTCCTTCTTGGGCTGTGACCCTGTGCCCGCTCCCAATTGGCTTGTTCCGATGGCGGAGCCGGCCCCGCGGGATCCACGTGGAGGGCCTCCTCGAAGAGCCAGGTCCGCTAGACCGAGGATAAGAAACGAGAGGCGGCCCGGACCGACGGATCGTGAGTCCTAGATGCCTCCCTGCTGCAATAGGTTTCAAGGCCTTTTTCAAGTCTTAGCTTGACATAAGTTACTCTTCTGTGGTTTTATTTTCTGTGGTTGGTCGCGGCCGGCCCGGCTCCGACCGTGCATCGTCGAGGTGAGCTTGAGACTAGAATCGCTGGTGGCGGGAATGACTGAACGTGGTCGGCTCGGCTCGGCGCCGACCGTGCACCGACTGGGCGAGTTTGAGACTGAGGCCTACAGTGGTGGATTTGTCACTCGGGCCCATTGGGTGCTCCCACGGGCACAGCTTTGCATACAGCCGTCGGTGACCAGCCATTAACCCGAGTCTCAGCGTTATTTATATATGCTTTATTCTTGCCTAATTTTTAGTGTTTTACATGTTTGTATTCACGATGCCCCTGAGAGCCAGTAGCCCAGGAAACATCTGATGCCCGGGAAGCCCAGGCAGCTGTTACTTCTTGATTCGTCGCCTGACACAGTCCCCCACTTAGGCCGGCTTCAGACTCCTCTCGTTGGGAGGTGATCTGAACCCTAGAGCAGTTGCTCCTTAGACTGTTACCCCTCTGGTCACGGGTTAGATCTCGTGTCCAGGTTTTGCCCCCCTCCTGCGATTTCTTCCTTCCCCTTCTCCTTTCGGTAATTTCACACCGGTAGGGAGACTTCCACTGTTTCTATCTCTGTATCTGTCCCTTCGTTTCTCGCACTCCCTTACCCCCGTCCCTGAGGTGGTAGCAGGGAGATACTCGATTGAGTGGTAGTGGCTCTCTCTTTCACTAGTACTGCCACTGTCTTGCTCACTTAGACATTCTGGGTTTGCGCCCCTGGTTGGTCCACTGTTGCAGTAATGAAGGAGATCAAGTTGGTCTCTTTCAAGTGTTAAGGGCCTAAACACCCCTGAAAAGAGATCTATGGTCCTGAATAATCTTCGGGCGACGAAGGTAAAGATAGCTCTTCAAGAGACGCACTTTAAGGCCTCTAATCCGCCGTCTCTCAGGAACAGATCTTTTCCAACCTCATATCACAGCTACTCCCTGGACTCTAGATCCAGGGGAGTGAGTATACTGCTCGCCGGATCATTGCCATGGGAGGAGGTGGGCACTCTGGGTGGTGGGGAGGGTAGATGGCTTTTTGTTAAGGGTAGGATTGGAACGGAAATATTCACCTTTGCGAATGTGTATGCTCCCAACACAAGGCAGGTCTCTTTTTTAGAAGAGGTTCTGGACAAGTTAGTTGGCTTCGCCGAGGGTAAGTTGATAGTTGGGGGAGACTTTAACCTCACCCTAGAACCCCTTTTGGATACCTCGAGGGGTCATTCCTTTATTTCTTATTCTAAGCTACGGAGAATTAAGAAACTTCTCCACTACCATCAGCTAACTGACCCGTGGCGAGTCTTTAACCCTAGCGCAAGGGATTATTCTTTCTATTCAGTTCCACACAATCTGTACTCTAGAATAGACTTTTTCTTAGTTCAACATTACCTCCTACCGCGGGTGGCAGACACGTCAATAGGTAATATCACATCTCGGACCACGCTCCGGTCTCGCTTACAGTAGCCACACAAGACGCGGCACCACGACCTTGGACCTGGAGACTAAATAGTGCCCTCTTACAAGACCCTTTAATCAAGGAAGACCTGACGAAAAATCTCCAGGAATTTTTCATGACAAACACCACCCCTGACACGAGCTTACCCATGATATGGGAAGCGCATAAATGCGTAATCAGAGGATTACTGATCAAACACGGGGCCAGGGTAAAGCGGGAAAGGAACAAACAACTACTGGACCTTCTCGGAGAAATCCGGAGGTTGGAATCCCTTCACAAGCAGTCATTGGCAGCGACACACTTGGCCACCCTGACCTCCCTTAGAGAGCGGCTTAAGGGGATCCTAAATGACAGACACAAGCTCCAGCTTATAAAAACTAGGAAGGTATTTTACGAGTCAGGAGATAAGTGCGGGCGTCTTTTGGCCTCGGCTTTGAGGGGGGAAAGGGCCAAAACCTACATTCCTAGAATCAGGAATCAAGAGGGAAACGTGGTTCATAAGGATAAAGATATAGCGGGAGTATTCAGAAAGTACTACCATTCCCTATATAATATCCCTGATACAGACTCGGGTGCAGGGAGGGGAAAAATTAGTGATTATATTCGACAATCGGGGATGCCCAAATTTCCACAGGTATTAGCAGAAGACTTGGAGGCCCCAATCACCCCGGAGGAATTGGCGTTGGCCATTAAGGGATCTGCCAATGGGAGGGCACCGGGGCCGGACGGTTTTCCCCTACTGTACTACAAAACATTCGCGGATGCCCTCTCGTCTAAGCTCCTGGGGGTTTTCAACTCACTTAAGGAGGACGTTGCCCTCCCACTGGATAGCCTACGTGCCCACATAGCGGTGATACCGAAGGATGGGAAGGATCTCACTTTGAGCTCCAGTTATAGACCAATATCCCTTCTCAATGCTGATGTTAAGCTCTTTGCCAAGGTGATTGCTGACCACCTCTCCCCCCATCTACCTCAGATTATTCACTTAGACCAGGTGGGATTTATGCCTCTTAGGGAGGCACGGGACAACACAGCAAAAGCCCTGAACCTCATCCATGCTGCCCTGAGTAGGAAACTTCCCTCAATTCTTCTGGCAACAGATGCCGAAAAGGCATTTGACCGGGTGCGGTGGGATTTCATGTATGAGTTCTGGAACATATCGGTTTGGGACCCAACATGCGGTCCTGGATTTCAAGCCTCTATCAACATCCCACTGCATCTGTCAGGATCAACGGTATGTTGTCAGAATCGTTTGACATTGGAAACGGGACGAGACAGGGCTGCGCCCTCTCTCCCTTAATATTTATCCTGACGTTGGAACCCTTCCTGAGTAGAGTGCGGAGGAACCCAGACATACAAGGGTTATCCCTCCCCTCAGGCCACTATAAAACTGCGGCCTTTGCTGACGACCTGCTCTTTTTTGTATCAGGTCCCGAGGTGTCGCTCCCAAATATATTAAAGGAGCTGGAGCTCTACAGGAAATTGTCCAACTATAAAGTCAACATGCAAAAGTCTGAGGTACTAAACCTAAATTTGACGGCAGATAGGGCGGAGAACCTCCAAAGATCCTTTCCTTTTAAGTGGGCTAAAGAGTGCATCACTTACCTCGGTGTAAGACTGGGTAAGTCCTTAGATAAGATCTATACCCTGAACTTTCCCCCTCTGCTCCAAGCGTTCTCAAAGGATCTTGATGCTTGGTCCCTTAAAAAGTTGTCCTGGTTTGGGAGCTGTAACACCCTTAAAATGAATATACTCCCCCGCCTACTATACGTTATGCAAGCGCTCCCGGTGGTGATCCCGAGCGGGTTCATGCAGAAAGTAGGCACCCTTTTCTCTAAATTTATTTGGCAAGGGAAGACTCCTAGGATTAGCAGGAGGAGTCTGACGAGATCTAGAGATAATGGAGGGATAGGCTTTCCTGATCCAAATCTTTACTACGCGGCATCTCATCTGACGAGAGTCGTGGACTGGTGCAGGCACTCGCAGCATAAACAATGGGTCCAAATAGAACAGGGAAGTTCACTGATCCCCCTTTCATCGCTTCCCTGGCTGGCCAAGCAGTTGCTGACCGTAGAATCGAGACACCCGACCATAGGGGCTTCCCTCAGAATTTGCTACAAGTACTTCCCGATGGAGGAGGTGTCGCCGGCCTTCTCCCCCCTGTACCCAATTCTGGGAAACCCTGCGTTCCCTCCGGGGACAAGGGGGGGGGGCAGCAGAGGGCTGGCTAAGAGAGGGGATAGGCAGAATTAAGCACTTCTGTGATGGTGGGGGTTGGGTATCCCTTGACTCCATCTCGATCTCGAGGGGGCTCCCTAAGTGGGGCGACTGGCAGCAGCTACAGCTAAACCATTTCCTAGCGACCCTGAAACAGCAGGCTAGGCAGCTTAGGGAGACTACGTTATTTGAACGGTTGTGTGAGGAACGAGGGCCAGTTCAGCATGTGTTGTCATTTGCCTACAATATCCTGGCGAACCCCCCGAACCAAGACCCCTTGCCATCACTGACGAAATGGGAGGAGGACTTGGGAATTACTCTCTCGGACAATCACAGGAAACGCATTGTACGCTTGGCGCACAAAACTGCCACCTGCACCAGATATAAAGAGTGTAATTTTAAGATACTAACGAGGTGGTACAGGGTCCCCACATTACTTCACAGATGGTTCCCTGCTGTCTCCCCCTTGTGTTGGCGGTACAATGACGCTAGAGGAGATCTCCTGCATGTGTTCTGGTCTTGCCCTTTGCTGACGGATTTCTGGTCCAGGGTTAGAGCCACGTTGAAGCATGTGACTGATTGGGAGATTCCCGAGGACCCGGGGTTCTTCCTTCTCCACCACTCGGAGTTGCCCACCAAAAGATATCAAAGATCTGTTCTTAGCCAGCTGGTGAATGCCGCACGGGCGTGCATCCCTTCGCTTTGGAAGAGCCCTACCTCCCCTAGTATGTCTCTGTGGTTGAGTATAGTGGCAGAGATAGAGAGGTTCGAGGGGATGATTGCGGCAAGCAACGACTTGTCGGAGGATCACCGCATCAAGTGGACCAGCTGGGATATTTTCTCAGAATCCCAGGAATTTCAGGCACTACTGGGGGCGGGCTAGAGGTGAGTGTGAGACCTAACCTATTTGTTTTCCTCCCTCTCTTTTCCTTCCTTTCTCCCCCCGGTTCATGGGACAATCCTAGCCCTTTCCCCTGCACTCCTAGAGATTCATATTGTGTGGTAGTGGAGTCGGGGCCGGGCTCCCCGCCTGGGCGCCTGACGATGTGATTTTTTGCTGTCTTGGGGGGGGGGGGGGACTCCTCCCTGGGGGCGGCCTGCCCCCCCTGGCCATTGATTACATCATGCATGATGTGGGAGAGATGATCTCTTCCTTCGTGTAGAAAGGAGTGGGCTGCCTGAGGCGGGAGTCCGGGGTCTTCTTATTTGTTATATTAGTAATGTAAGAATTCTTTTCCTATGCACGCCCCTCGGAAAATTTATACTGCTTTTACTTTGGATTGTCCTGGGGGCTATGTTAACCCCCGTTCTTGACTGTATGTATAAATGTTTCTTTTTCTATGAAAATGGAAAATAAAGAATATAAAAAAAAAAAAAGTGGCTCCTCCCGGCCCCTTATATTCCAGGGACCTCCCACAAATTCCCCAGATTTTCTCTGCAGTCAGCGCTGCAATGACAAGAAGATGGCTCTCTCTACTCGCAGGTGAGCGTGGGTCTATTAGCCTGCTGCCCTGTAGAACTATTTCCACCTGTTCCTCCTTTTCATGCCTCCAAGCTTTGGCTGCACTGGTCGGGTGATGGTAGGCAGCACCATTGTTAGGTGCTTAAGGAGCGCTGCTCCAACCACAATCCCCCACCAAAGGGTAGGCGGTAAAGGCCCATGGTGGGCCTTATAGGATGCCCCTCCCGTGCCCCTCGCCCCCTGCCCACCTGTGGGCTCCTGTTAGGTTGGCCGCTGCCCTCCCTCGCCTTCCCTGGTATTCTCGGGGGGGGGGTGTTGTGTGTGTGTGTGTTGTAGGTGTATTCTTCACTCTTATGGTTTACGCGGTATGGCTTGTCTTGTGTTGCCGCGCGCGTGTTGGTTGCACTGGTTGCTTTTAAAAATGCCGCCGCTTGTACGGCGTTCTGCGGTCGGCGGTGACTTTACCTCAGGCGCTGCTGTGCCATCATTGGCTGACATAGTCACGTGGGCGCCTTTGCGCTCTTCGGTGGGGGGGCAGGCCTCGAGGTATCTGCGGGCGTCATTTTGCCTTCTCGTGCTGCGTGGCTGGCTTCTACCTACCGCGGTCAGTAAGTGCCCCTGCGGGCTGGCTTATCTTTATTTGTTGTTGTGTATGCATACCGCTTACAGGACTTTTTGTTTATGTCTTGCAGGCGGGTCAAACTTAATTGTGGTTTCTCCCAGCCTATCCCCTCTATTTAGTTAGAGGCCTATTCTGCCTTTACCTCCCACTTCCCTAACGGGTTATTGGGGCATCCCGGGTGACTTTACTGTGTAAATCCCTATTGGCCGTTGGCCGCGATAATCACCATATGGAGGCTTCTCAGGATAATGTGCTTGGGGTTCCTTCGGGACAAGCCCGGCTGTGTGTGGCGTGTGGGGTGTCCCCTACTAGTGATGACAATGTGCAGGTCTGTGTGCCCTGTGCCCAGTGGGTGCTTGCGCTGCAATCTGGGCTGCCTGTGGCTGGGCCTGCGCCCCGTGTGGCTTCGCCCACTCCCCCACGCTTACATCTGACTCCCAGTGCGGTGCATACCAGTGGGGAGTCTCAGCCTGATTTGTCTACCAGCGTGGCTAGTATTGAGAAGCTGATTGCTGGCTCTACGGCGCGTAAGGCCTCGGCTAAGAGGTGGCATCTGGCACCTGGTGTTAACTTATTTCCTATGGAGGCTGAGGAATTTTTTGACCTGGCTGGCTATACCCCCCTGGAAGAGGGGGAATTGTTTTCTGATTCAGAATCATCTGATGAGCAGCCTAAGGGTTATGCTGATTCTGGCTCTGACCCATGGGCTCCAGATGATACTGACAGGCTTTTGGCTCACATTTTTGAAGTACTTTCTATCTCTCCTCCTGCCGCGGCTCCTCGGCAGCAGGGGGAGTTGTTTCACACTGCTAAGCCACGTTTGGAGTTTCCTGAGCAAACTCACTTTAATAATCTTGTGCTCAAAGAGTGAGAGCGACCGAGCAGGCTCCCTGGGGTGCCTAAGAGTTGGGATAAGAGGTATCCCTTTCCGGCTGAAGTGGTTAAGCGTTGGTCGTCCCCTCCTGAAGTGGATGCACCAATTCTAGGGTTGTCCAACACTTCTGTCATGCATTCCCCTGACTCTACTACACTGAGGGATTGTGAGGACTGGCGCATTGATCAGCTGGCTTCCCATGCCTTTGCCTGTGCGGGGTCTGCGCTGCGCCCGGTTTGTGCCTCTGCCATTACAGCTGTGGCTATTAGGACTCTGCTCAGGAGTATTTTAGATGGGGCTCCTGATGAGGCTGCTGGTGCAGAGTATAGTGCCCTTCTGGGTTGTGAGAAATTTGTTGCATATGTCCTCTCTGCCTTGGATGATACCATTAGAATGTGTGGCAGGGCTTCTGCCTTGGCGGTGGCTATACGTCGCTCGGTGTGGCTGCGCCAGTGGGCAGCTGACAACGCTGCCAAGAAGGCGCTCACTGGGTTCCCCTTTAAAGGACTGCGTCTCTTTGAGGATCGCCTGGACTTGTTTGCTAAGGGAGGCAAGTTACCCCAGCGCAAGAGACAGTCTCGGCCCTTTCGGGGTTCAGGCTCCTTTCTTCCCTCCTACCGTGCGTCCAGAATGGGAAGGGGAGCGTCATTTGCGGGGGCCCGGGGAGATTTCTGGGGCAGGGGCCGAGGGCGTGGCCGCCCTGGACCCTCCTGGGGTTCCAAATCGAAGTCTTCCCCCAAGCCCCCTCAGGCATGAAGGGGCGCCCTCACCCATCCGGGTGGGGGGGGACGGCTTTGGCTCTTTGCTCACGTCTGGAGGCTTCATGTCTCAGACCGGGGGATTCAGGAGGTAGTGTCCTCCGGTTACAAGATAGAGTTGACAGCCTGGCCGCCCCCAAGATTCATCAGATCCCGGATGCCTCAAGACCCCCTGTCAGCTCAGGGTCTGTTGCTTGCTGTGCAGAATCTACTGGAGCTGGGGGTCATCTGCCATGTGCCCTTAGGGAAGAGGGGCAAGGGCTACTATTCCAACCTTTTTACCGTTCCCAAAAGAGATGGGTCGGTCAGACCCATCCTGGACTTAAAGCTTCTCAACAAGTTTGTCAGACCCAGGAGGTTTTGCATGGAAACTCTGCCCTCAGCTGTAAGTTCACTACGCCCAGGGGACTTCATGACCTCTGTGGACATCAAGGATGCTTACCTCCATGTTCCAGTCTTTCCAGGTCATCAGAGATTCCTCAGGTTCGCTCTGGGGGATCAGCATTACTTCAGCTCCCAAGGTATTCACCAAGGCGCTAGCGGGCATTATGGCTCTGCTGAGAGCTCAGGGCATTCGCATTCTTCCCTATTTGGACGACATTCTTATCACTTCTCCGTCCTTCCAACAGGCAGAGCTGGATGCTCAGCGGGTGGTGACCACACTGGAGTCTTTCGGCTGGGTGATAAACCACTCCAAATCCTCCCTGTTTCCCACTTTGGTAAAGCCATTTCTGGGCATGAATCTGGATACAGCTCAGGCCAGGATCTTTCTTCCTCAGCAGAAGGTGGACAGTCTGCGAGCACAAGCTCAGCTCCTTCTGTCCTGCCCTCATCCATCAGGCAGGGAATGCAGCTGGTGGGCCTGATGGTGTCCTGCTTTGAGGCGGTTCCTTATGCTCAGTTCCACATGAGGCCTCTTCAACTCCACCTCTTGTCTGTATGGGACAGGGACCCTGTGTTCCTGGAGCAGGTTTTGGTTCTGTCCCCCCTAGCCAGGCAGTCCCTCTCGTGGTGGCTGGACTCAAGGAACCTTTTAGGGGGCAGATCCTTTCTGTTCCCTTGCTGGGAGACAGTCACCACGGATGCCAGTCTGACAGGTTGGGGTTCTGGAGATCCCTAACATTCCAGGGGCAGTGGGGCCCTCAGGAGGCCCACACCCCTATCAACATTCTGGAACTGAGGGCGATCAGGTTGGTCCTAGCCCGCTTGACCTTGCACCTTCGGGGTCGGGCTGTTCAGGTCCGCTCGGACAATCAGACGGCGGTTTCCTACATCAATCATCAGAGAGGGACCCAGAGCAAGGGGGCCCTAAAGGAAGTGTCTCTGATCCTGTCCTGGGCAGAGGACAATGTTCCCTGCATCTCAGCTCTGTACATTCCGGGGGTGGAGAATCTGGAGGCAGACTCTCTGAGCTGGGGGACTTCTCGCCTGCGGGAATGGTCCCTCAGCAACAGGAAGTTTTGCTCTCTGTGTCACCATGGGGTCAGCCAGATGTGGATCTGTTTGCGTCCCGTAACAATCACAAGCTTCCAGTCTTTGTATCTCTGTCCCAGGACCCTCTGGCCTTTGCCGTGGATGCTCTGACAATGCCCTGGCAGGGCTTTCAGCTACTGTATGTCTTTCCCCCGTTTCCCCTGTTGGGCAGGGTTCTGCGAAAGATAGCTCAGGAAGGGGTGCCAGCAATCCTGGTGGCCCCCTGTTTGCCAAGAAGAGTGTGGTTCGCAGACATCGTGCAGCTGGCGGTAGATCAGTACGCCCTGCCCAAGGATCCAGACCTGCTCACTCAGGGGCGGCTACGCTACCCCAATTTACAAACGCTGGCTTTAACGGCCTGGCTGCTGAAACCTCCATCTTAATGGAAAACGGGCTGCCTGCCTCTGTTGTTAACACCATGATCAGGGCTAGGAAAAAGTCCTCTTCTTCCATCTACTATAGGGTTTGGCGTACCTATATTGACTGGTGTGAGGCTAAATCTCTTCCCTGTCGTGTGTTCTCTATTCCTAGGATTCTGGAATTTCTCCAACATGGTTTGGACCTGGGGCTTCAACTCAGCACTCTGAAGGGTCATGTGTCTGCCCTGGCTGTTTTCTTTCAGAGATCTTTTGCTCAGCATCATCTGGTCAGGACTATTTTCCAGGGGGTTACTCATGTGCGCCCCCCACGTAAGCCTATGTTACCAGTCTGGGACTTGAACTTGGTCCTATCTGCCTTGCAGGGGTCTCCTTTTGAGCCTGTGCATGAGGCTGCTTTGTCCATTCTTACGCTTAAGGTAGTCTTTTTGGTGGCTATCACTTTTGTTAGGCGTGTTTCTGAGTTGGCGGCACTCTCCATCAAGTCCCCTTACTTTGAGAGATACCAGGACAAGGTGGTGTTTCGCTTTAAGCCAGATTTTCTGCCTAAGGTTGTGTCTGCTTTTCATCTCAATCAAGACATTAGCCTCGATTCAAAGACACATTCGTCCGGACTTCCGTAGCTGTCTGTGAAAGTTTGGGTGGATGTTAAGTCTTTTTTTTGCTTTTTTTCGTTCATTTTTCATTCGTAAGAACGTTCGGGAATGCGTTTTCGATGAACGGAAGCAAATCAATTTCTGTTAGTTCGGATCATTTTCCAAACAGAATCGGAAATTTTTCGTTCGTTCAGATAACTTCTGTTGTTGGGATGGGTTTCCGTCTGATTCAGAGAGCTGATTTCCGACGTACCACCACCCTATAAATCCGTTTCATTTCCGATCCACTTACGGGACCTTTGAGTGCTCGGATTGCTATTGTTGAACATGTTTTGCGGCTATGTGGAGGAGTCTGCGCGCCTTTAGCACCAAGGCATTGCATGTATCAGCATGGCCATAAATTGTATAGCAATGCATACCTAAATCAATACATTTCATGTATGCCTTATAGATGCATTTAAATGCTGACCTTAATTAGTCCTTAGCATGTAAACATTTATTTTCCCACACATCCATATAATTGCTATATTTTTAGTGAATTATATTTGGATTGTTGAACTTGAATCTTAATTTGTTGTAGGAGTTATTGTTTTAGTCGGTTACCTTTGCTTTGTGTAATTATTTTATATTTGGTTGCAGGAACCGCAAGATGTGCCACTCACACAACATACAAACAGTCTTTGGTCCAGCTATGCGATTCCTCAGTGTTCTTGCAGGGCATCCAGGGTCGTCCCATGATGCTTATATATTGCTGAGCTCCGGCTTATTTCGTCAGTTTGAGTCAGGAGAATTATCTGGTAGATGGCTCCTGGGTAAGTTTGCTCACATTCCATCAATCCATTTTCACTGTATGGCAATGAATATAGTTGATGACTCATGTCTTAACCTATTGCTGTTTTTAGCCCTTGATGACATGTTAAACAATATTGTAGCTTAGAATGTATATTTTATGTTATTATTTTTAAATTCTTTCAGGGGATTCTGGATATCCACTCCTGCCCTTGCTCCTGATGCCCGTTCTTTGCCTGCAGAATGCTGGCCAGAGGTTCTCTAATCTGGCACTATGCAAAACCCGGCCCATGGTGGCGAGGGCCCTCTGGCTTTTGACGTCCAGATTTAGGTTTTTGGACCATACGGGGGGGGGGGGGACACTGCAGTATGACCCCAACAAGGTTATACCAATATTTTAATTTAAGTTTTTTAACAGGGACCACACGTGCCAGAGTGGCACAACTGAGTGTCAGGGTCCTTCAGTTGGTGGGCGAGATGCAGGAGCTGCGCAACTCGTTGGGGAACACAGATTAAGAATAATGTTCTGTGGCCTGCCATTGCTATGTATTCTGTGGCCTGCCATTGCTATGTATTTTGTTTTTTATAGTTGTAAAAATTAGAAATTTTCTAAATTTTTTAAAAAATTTTATTTTATGATGGAATAAAAAAAAAAATGTTAGTGTCATTTCATTTACAAAATACATTAACACAAAACTAATGGGCCCAGAAATATTTAAAGATGAATATTCACATGACCGAGAAGTGATTTGGGTGAGCTTTAAGGGTCCAAAAGGGAAGATGGAGGATAGTGCTAAGTGGTTTAGCTAAACATTGTAGTAGTATAGTGCTAAGTGATTTGGGTGAGCTTTAAGGGTCCAAAAGGGAAGATGGAGGATAGTGCTAAGTGGTTTAGATAAACATTGTAGTAGAAGTGAGGGTGGCAAATATGTAGGCGAGTTAAGTTTGTAGTGCGCAGGCGCAAGATAGTAAGGATTTCCGGCTGGACGAATATTTATTGAAAAAGGGAAACCGAATCAAACGGGAAACGTAATGGATTCGTTGGAGGATACAATGGGAAAAGGGCAAAAACGAAAGCCTACGTTGTAACGTGAAAATGAAACGGAAAAGTCACGATGGAAAATGACATCCTCGTATTCGTAATCTGCCGTACGAACGGACGGAAACTTTACAGAAGGTTTTCAATGCATGCATAGAATCGCTTGCATGCTCATACGAGAACAGAAACATTTCACAAGAAAAACAGATCGGCACTAAAACTGAAGTTTTTTTTTGTCTCTCTGAATCGAGCCTATTGTTCTACCTTCTCTGTGCCCTAATCCTAGTAACTCTAAGGAGAGGGCTCTTCATTCCTTGAATGTGGTCAGGAACCTGAAGTTCTATTTGGTGGCTACTGAGCCCTTCAGGAAGACTGATGCTCTCTTTGTGGTCCCTTCGGGTCCCAAGAAGGGTCTGGCTCCAGCTAAGTCTACTATCAGCAAGTGGATCCGTCAGGCTGTTATTCAGGCCTATTCTGCTAAAGGGAAGGATCCTCCCTTCCGCCTTACTGCTCATTCCGCTCGTGCTATTGGTGCCTCTTGGGCCTTTCAGCACCAGGCTTCTGTTGAACAAGTTTGCAAGGCCGCTACTTGGTCTTCTGTTCATACTTTTTCTAAGTCTTACAAGGTTGATGTTAGGGCCTCAGCTGATGCTGTTTTTGGCCACAAAGTTCTGCAGGTGGCAGTGGTTTAAGCTGCTTGTTGTTGCTTTTGGGTATCCCACCTTACGGACACTGCTATTGGATGTCCCAAACGTAAGGAATTACTATCTGGAGCAGGACGTGCTGTATACTTAGAATAATACAATTCTGTGATTGCTCACCTGTAGAATTGGTATTATGAGTATACAGCACGTCCTGCTCCACCCCGCCCTTTTTTTTCATTGTTCTAAGTGCCTCTGTATGGTGATTGTTATCATGGTTAAAATTGTTTGATTATGGTTATTATTCTCCCAGCTTCTTGCTAACTGCTTGTCAATACTGGGGAATTTGTGGGAGGTCCCTGGAATATAAGGGGCCGGGAGGAGCCACTTTTTTGCTGTCTCTGCAGTCCAGCGCCATCTTGTGGATGTATAATCCAAACGTAAGGAATTACTATCTGGAGCAGGACGTGCTGTATACTCATAATACCAATTCTACAGGTGAGTAATCACAGAATTATATTATTTCTAGTTTAATGATAATGAATCTACTGACAATTTCAAGAACCTTATAATCAAGAGATTTGTTAAGTTAAATCGCGACTCCTCTCTGTTTCTTTTTATAGGTCGTGGCTATTACCTCATTGATCCAGCTCACTCTTAGATTGCATTCCTCATCCTCCTTCCAATGGGTCTCTTGTAAGAAGAGAATGTTGGCCCCCAGGTGTCTTAGGTGCTGCAGAATCTTCCTTCTCTTTATGTGATGAGTAAGGCCCCCCATGTTCCAGGAGATTATCTTCAGGTGGGATTTAGAGTGTTGGGTTACTTCTGCTGGTTGTTTCATCTAAAGAAATAAGACCAGAACGTTAAACTTATCCATTCCATTTGAACTAACTTGAGTAGGGAGGTCGTCCCAGGCCCCCTCCCCACCCTATGCGAGACACAAAAGATGCTATGGACCAGGGTGTCTCCCCAGTCCGATTCTTTTCTCTGCAAGTCGCATATAATGCTGTCCTTTAGAAACATGCCTTTTTCCTCTTTTTTTAACTAAATAACCATTCCCCTCATTTTCAGGGGAGTTAAAGATTGTATTATTTTTCCCCAAAGCCAACCTCGACCGAGTCATCTGGGGAAAAACAAGAATTAAACAGATGGCCCCATTTATTTACATGCCTATTACCTCTCTTTTTTTAACTTTTTTTAACTGAGAAACCAACCAAACCATTAAAGAAAAAAGAGCATTAGCCAGAGTTGGTTCAGATGGGTTCTATTATTAAATAATCCGTCTCTCATTTTCCACCAGTATCCCAAAAGGAAAACACAGCGACGATAACTGAACCTCTGGTTCATTTGAACACTTCATTGGTCCCCTTCTTATTGCTTTTAAGGAAGATTTAAGTAGGTTCTTCCTGTGATGTTCGTGGGACAAGTTCATGCTTCGCCTGAGTGGGGTCATCAAATATTTTGGGTTCTCCATTTATCCAAGGTTTCTTAAAGCATCAGAGAAACGGTAACATTTAGTTTCCAGGGAGTTTTCAGATTTAGAGGAGGAGGATATTTATGCTGCCATAGACTTTGAGGTAGAAATCTCATCCAGTAGAGAAGAGAGTAATTTGGATTCAGGGTCGTCTGATCAAGGGTCTTCTATGTTTAGCGAGCATATGGATGGTCTGATATTTTCTATTTTAGAAATGTTGGATATCCCAGTTCCTAAAAGGAAAAGGGGAGATCCATACAAGCCAGAGAAACAGAGGCGAGCAGTCTCATTTTATCAGACTTATCCAAAAGTAATGGGAAAAGCCAGACAAGCTCCCCAACATTCCTAGAGTCCTGGATACTAAATACCCTTTTCCTTCAGATCTGATTAGGTTATGGTCTTTTTCCCCCGAGGTGGATGGTCCAGTTTCAGGACTCTCTAACAACACTATTATTCCCACCTTCGACGGTGGTTCCCTAAAGGACCCAGTGGATAAGCATCTGGATCAAGTGGCCAGATATGCTTTTTCTATGGTAGGGTTGGCCTTATGAGCAGCCTGTGCTGCATCCATGGCAGCAATGGCAGGAAGAAATTTGTTAAAGCAGTTAAGTTCTCAAACTCATTCAGGTCATTCCCTTAATATATTCTCTCAGTTGTTTAATTCCATCATGGAAATTTACAGGTATGTAATTTCTTCTATGGCTGATATGATCAGACTTAATGCTAGAGCTTTGGCTCTGTTAGCGGCTTTCAGGCATTTATTTTGGCTTAAGCATTGGTCCACAGATGCTACCTCCAAGAGGACCCTGACAGTCTTCCTCTTCTGGGGGGGCTGTCTGTTTGGGGAGTGTCTGGATGACATTGTAAAAAGAGCCACAGAGGGTAAATCTACTACTACTACTACCGACTACCACAAAAAAGGTCTAACCCCTTTTTTCGCAGATCTTTCAATACTCGTCCCTTTCGCAATGGTAGAAGTTATTTTCCCTTCTAGACACACAGAGGAATTTTGGAATAAAACTAAGACCCAGAACAGGGCCAAATCTTTCTAAAGAAATAAGGCTAAACTCCCTTCTAAGCCCCCTCAAGCATGAAGGCACGCCCTCACCCTGTCGGGTGGGGGGACGGCTTCTGCATTTTGCCCCCACTTGGAGGCACCATGTAAAAGATGCCTGGATACAGGAGAGTTTATTTAGGCTACAAGATCCAATTTTCTGTCAAGGGTATCCCGGAATCCAGGAAAAGCAGAATCATTGAGATGCGCTGAAGCTCACCTGTTGCAGTAGTCCATCACGTTCCCTTTTCAGAGAGGGGGCTCGGATACTACTGAAATCTGTTCATAATCCCCAAAAAGGACGGTTTTGGGCACCTCAAGGGCCTCAACAGTTTCGTCCTTCTTTCAGAAATTTGTGTGGAATCTTTGAGATACACTTCAATTGGGGGAGTTTATGACCACAGCGGATATAAAGGATGCCTACATGCATATCCCTATCTCTCCAGGCCATCAAAAATGTTTGCGCTTTGCGGTAGATTGTGGCTCTACAGAAATGGCGGTTCGCCATTTAGATTCAATGGTTTTCCTTTTTACACACTGTGAATTATCAAGGTGTTAGATATGGAGGCGAGTCTCCAACAAAATGGTGGATCGCCAACAAAATGGCGCCGCCATTGTAGACCACTGAGCCAGACCAGCGTCGCGACGCACCATATCCAGCGGAAGCCGGAAGTTGAGGCATATGCGCACCAGGTGCTGGAGCGCATAAGAAGCGTCGATGGCGCGGGAGAGCCCGGACGGGACAGCGCACTTGGGGGCCGTGCATGGGCCCCGCTCTGTGGACTGTCACCATCACCAACAGGTATTTTAGGATGGCAATGTCGATATGCCCACAAAATGATGAATGAGGAAAATTTATGAAATAACCAATACTAAACACTAAATTAATAATCTCCATAGGGTGAAAGGGCGCACCACCAATTCTCCTAGGGGAAATTGCATGATGTACATGAATGAGAGGCCACATGATGAAATATCATAACAAGGTATTTAATCTTACCTCATCATCTACAATATATTGCTGTAAACTAACATACTAATTTACTAATATGAAACGTTTGCCTGTCATATGTATAGGGCATTGAGAAAGCCAAACTAGGCGAAACATGTTACATGTCTGCCCATGCCCATAGAGGGAATATTGGAATGTAGATGCATGCCCAAAAAGGAAATGTTGGAATATAGATGCATGAAAGGTTCCGCAAGGAGTACAGACGTGATATGATAAGAATGTGTTCAAACATATGGATGTAAATTATGTCATTTCAATGTAATGAGTATTTTAAACATATTTAATAAAAGCATATATTTTTATAGTATTAGAAGGCGTGGTCATAGTTCTAAGCCCTAAAATGTCTCAAGGGGACCTAGCCCTGGGTAAAGTACTGGTTTGAAAGAAGTGCTGTACTATGAACCAGCCCACATACTCAAGAAAGATATAGAGGATTTTGCGGTCGCCATCAGGACCAACTTTCATGGTCCACAAGAAAGATTGTGGCTCTGCCTTTTTTGGGGCCCAAGGGTGTTTACCAAGGTTCTGGCAGGTTTCATGGCCCTTCTAAGAAACTAGGGGATACAGATAATCCCTTAGTTAGACAATCAGGGCTCCATTCTTTCGAGAGGCCTTGAGAGATACAGAGACTTTAATATCGACTATAGAAAACTTTGACTGGATAGTCAACTATCCAGGGTTGCATGCCATTCCCTCAAGATCTATCTCTTTCCTGGGAATGACATTAGACACAGCTCAGGCCAAAGTTTTTCCAGAACAGAAGAAACTCATTTCAGGCCAGGTACAGGCTCCCTTGACCTGCCCTCACCTGACAATCCATAAAGTAATGCACTTATTGGATTTGATGGTGTCTTGCTTCGAGGCGGTGCCTTTTGCATAATTTCACACAAGATCCCTGCAGGCGGAATTGCTCTCGATCTGGGATTGAACCACAGAGACTCTGGATCATCCCCTTTACATGACACACTCAGCAAGGCAGTCTCTAGCCTGGTAACTGAGTCCTTAGCCTCTTCAGGTAATCAAATCTTTCCTTCCAGTACAATGGAAGACGGTCACCACGGATGCCAGTCTAACAGGTTGAGGGGATGTCATGGGGTTACAGACGATCTAGGGACAGTGAGAATCGGGGGAGAGCAGACCATAAATGTCCTTGAGCTGAGAGCAATTCTACTGTCTCTCACCGATATGAGACAACCTGACGGCGGGGGTATATATAAATCACCAGGGGGGCACCGGAAGCAGGAGAGCTCTCAAGGAGGTGAGCAGAATCTTACTCTGGAGCATGTTCCGTGCATCTCTGCGATCCACAGGATAACATGCAATCAGAGCAATCTTGGATCATAGAGAATGGTCCCTCATTCAGAAGATTTTTCAAGCCCTAAGCATGGACTGGGGGCTCTCAGACATGGATCTCTAAGCATTCCACCACAATCAGAAAGTTCAGAGATTTGTCTCCCAGTTCAGGGACCCTCTAGCTATATACTCTGACCCTGCCTTGGTCAGCATTCAGGCTTCTCTATGTGTTCCCTCCATTTCCGCTCCAAGGTCGAGTACTAAAACAGCCCATTTTGTTGGCACCTCGTTGGCCAAGGAGAAGCTGATTTTTGGACATAGTGAGAATGTCGGAAGGCGACCATTGGCAGTTTCCCGACTACCTAGATCTTCTCACACAGTGGCCTCTACGGCACCCCAATTTACGAGTTCTGGTTTGACGGCCTGGCTATTGAAACCTCCATCCTGGCAAAAAGAGGTTTATCTTTCGGTCCATGATTCAAGCCTGAAAGCAGACTTCGTCAATAATTTACCACAGGGGGGCTTGTCCCGAGCATGGTGAGGAACAGACGCGGATAACGTGGCTCCTGCCATCCCGACCCGGATAGACATTTAAAGAAGAGCAGCCAACACCATTCTGAGATGTCCAAGCGGCAGAGCAAGAGGAGAAGCGGGGGCAAGGCGAAGAGGAGCACACCGAAGTGGATGATGGCGGCGAAATGGCTCAAAAAAGAAGAAGATGATGCAAGATGTCGCCCGTGAGCAGGAGTGAAGACAACAGTGCGGCGGAGGAGGAAATCCAACTTACCTGCTCATCATGCGAAGGCTCCGGATAAGACAGGCGGGAGGACAGAGGACCCGTCAGAAGACTGGCAGAGGAGCCGCGACGAGCGGTGGGAGCGGAGGTACACCCAGATAGAGGCGGCCGACAAGCTCAGCGCTGGCGCGCTGCATCAATCTCTTAATCTGGCGGCGGAGGAGGGCGCAGGATCAGTGAGCGCCACTGAGACCCTAGTGAGAGGGGGGGCAGCCACAGCGGGGGGAGAAGGTACAAGTGCCCCAGAGAGCTCCCAGAAAGGGGGGGGGGGGCTGAACAGCTCATATGATCGAATGACCTGGAGCCGGGGGCTAAGGTAAGAAGAGAGGAAACAGGCATACATGCAGAGGTGCAAGCCAGTGAAATAAAAGGTCCACAACAAATATGGTAGAGGGGGTCCCGAAACTTGGGATGCCCCTCAGAATAAAACATGTGAGCTATGCCCTGACCTTAAAATTAGGGGCCTGGAGAAATTTGCCTACACTCCCAGGGGAATGCCCTCCTTCGGCACTAAATATTTCCCCAAGACCTATCACAGCCACTCTCCGGACTCTAGGTCAAAGGGGGTAAGCATTGTGTTATCGGCAACCATGCCATGGGAGCTGGTGGACTTTAAAACTGACGAGGAGGGAAGATGGCTGTTCCTGAAAGGTAGGGTCTCCTCATTAATGTTTACTTTCGCCAATGTGTATGTGCCAAACTCAGACCAGATAACATTCTTGGGGAAGGTGTTAGACAAGCTTTCCTCCTTTAGAGAGGGCGAACTGGTGTTGCGAGTTGACTTCAACCTGACGTTAGATCCCCTCCTCGACACCTCGAGAGGAGGCCCACATATGTCCTATGCTATATTGAAGAGGTTAAAAAGATACTGGCTTTGCACCAATTGGTGCCCCCGTGGAGGATACAACACATGGATCGTATTCCAGGATTGACATGTTTCTGGTCTCCCACGGTTCCCTGGGCCGAATACTAAATACAGATATAGGGTGTATTACCATATCAAATCACGCTCCCGTAACGATCAAACTGGCCCTCCCCTGTCTGGGACCTCTGAGTTAGTCCTGGTGACTGAAAAACTCGCTTCTGGAAGACCAGGTGGTTCTGACAGAAATTCAGAAAGATATCCAGGATTTCTTTGAGTTTAATATGACACCCGAGGTTAGACAGGGGTGCTAGCTCACAAGTGCTATATCAGAGGGTCCTTCATAGAATTGGGCGCTAGGATGAAGAGAGAAAAGTCAGACTGCACACTCGAGCTTATTTGTGAAATCAGAAAGATAGAGACGCTACACAAAAAGTCTCTCTCCGCCACTCACCTTGCAACTTTGACGGCCCTTAGAGAGAAACTAAAGACACTCTGTGGCGATAAACTTAAAGCGCAAATGACTAAATGCCGCGGAGTGTTCTATGAATCAGGGGACAAATGTGGAAGGTTATTGGCTAGGGCGCTGAGGGCCGAAAGGGCTAAGGCCTATGTCCCAAGGGTAACCAATACAGAGAGGCGTGTCACTCACCTCACCAGCGATATCGCGGAGGCCTTTAGAAAGTTCTATGAGGGGCTCTACAACTTACCCAAGACAAAGGGTTAGAACGGGAGGAGATGATAGCGCAATATATTAGAGAGTTGGGGATGCCCACGTTGCAAGGGCTAATACTGAAAGACTTAGAAGAGCCAATCTCGTTAGAGAAGGTACAAAAAGCGATCTCAGGAGCCCGGTGCCAGGCGGGCTAAGACTCGAATGCTACAAAAAAATGTTTCCACTACTGGCTCCAAGAATCCTGGATGTCTAACTCCATCAGAGTCGGAGGGAACCTGCCCCCGGACTCCCTTAGAGCACACATCTCAGTGCTCCCGAAGGAGGGTAAGGACCCTAACCTCTGTGCCAGCTACAGGCCGACATTGCTTCCAAATGCAGATATCAAACTATTTGCCAAAGTGTTGGCCTCTAGGATTGGTGGGATTTATGCCACACAGGGAGGCAAAAGACAATACCATAAAGGTACTTAACCTGATACATTGGGCTCAGCAGAGGGGTCTTCCGTCCATTCTCCTCGCCACCGATGCAGAGAAGGCCTTTGATAGAGTTAACTGGCAATTTATGCAGGCCACCTTCAGGCACATAGGCCTGGGCCCGAACGCCCTTGGCTGGATTAGCAGCCTGTACAGCACCCCCTCTGCATCAGTGAGAGTTAATGGGGTGCTTTCAGGGACATTTCAGATCTCCAACGGGACGAGGCAGGGATGCCCCTTCTCCCCCTTAATCTTTATTCTCACCCTCGAACCTCTCCTATGCAGGATTCAACGAAATCCTGACATCAAGGGACTTGGAAACCCCCAGGCCGGTATAAAGTGGCAGCATTTGCCGGCGATTTAATCTTTGGCCTGTCATACCCAGAGACTTACTTGCCCAATCTGATGAAAGAGTTGAAACATTATGGGAAACTGTCAGGATATAAAATAATCAGAAATCGGAAGCTCTAAACATAAATATCCCCGCCAAAAGTCTTAGTGTCATCCAGAGCTCATTCCCCTTTAGGTGGGCAGGAGAGAGTGTGACTTACCTGGGCACAAAGATCAGTAGGAACCTTGCCAACACATTCGCCCTGAATTTCCCTCCCCTGCTTAAAAAATTTGAGGATGAGGTGACCAGATGGTCGTCAGGCAAACTTTCATGGTTCGGACGGTGCAATGCGCTGAAGATGGTTCTACTCCCGCGTCTTCTTTTCTTGTTGCAGGCCCTCCCTGTGGCCATTCCACAGGCCTTCTTTCGAAGGGTTGAAGCCCTTTTTGTGAGATTTGTGTGGGGAGGGAGGAGGCCGAGGTTGAGCAGAACTATTCTCTCCAGGCATAAGTACCATGGAGGTTTGGGCCTCCCAGACCCAAGCCTGTACCATGCAGCGGCACACTTGAACAGGATAGTGGACTAGTGCCTACACAGGGAACACAAACAATGGGTGTCCTTAGAGCAAGTCCTCGTGGAGGCACAGGTAGATTGCATTCCATGGGTAGACCGGAAAGACATACCGCAGGCAATGAGACATCCTACAGTGGGGACTACCCTACAGGTTTGCCATCAATACTTTCAATGTGCTGGCCTCTCCACGACACCCTCACCCATGGCCCCAGTGTTGGGAAACCCTGGATTCCCCCCAGGATGTCGAGGGACGACTCCCAGGGCCTGGAGAGCGGCTGGAATTTTCAGAGTAAGACATTTATTATCAGGAAGGGACTGGACAGATGTAAAGTGGGAGACCTAGGGGTTTCACCCAGGATCAAAGGAATAGGATACTGAGATTGCCGCACAAAACCTCAATATGTAACAAGTATCAGGAGTGCAATTATAAGATACTGACGAGGTGGTATAGGGTTTCGGCGGTAATCAGTAAACGGTGTCCAGGGGTGGAGGCGAAATGTTGGAGATGCGGGGACGAGGAGGGTGACTTGCTGCATATTCTGTGGGCATGCCCGAGGCTTAAAAGAATTTTGGGAAAAGGTTAGAAGAGTGGCGAGTAACCTGGTAGATGTCGAGGTGCCAGACGACCCAGCCCTTTGTCTACTGCATGTATCGAGGGTTCCCATGAAAAGGTACCAAGGCTCTCTAGTGTGTCATTTATTAATCGCAGCCAAGGCCTGTATCCCCTTAATGTGGAAAAAGGAGGACCCGCCCTCTTTTGTAATGTGGGTACTGAAAGTAAACGACATGATGAGGTTCGAGTACCTTATAGCTTCTAGGGACGGTAGTCATGAAAAATGTGTTTGAACATGGTATAGGTGGATGGAATACACATCGCAGGAGTATAAATCCGCCCTGAGGGAGGCTTAGTAGCCTCCTCATGCACTTTGTGCCTCCCTGCCCCCCCATACCCCCCATTTCTTTCCCTCTAGTGTGAAGGGTCTATTTTTCTTGTTTTTTATTTACTGTATGCAAAATGCTTGTATATGTTGCAAATGCTAAATAAAGAATTTACAAAAAAAAAATTACCACAGGGGTCTTTATCCCTTGGTGCAAATCTAGAGGTTTCGCTTGTAGAACTTTTTCTGTCTTGAGAATTTTGGAATTTTTCAGTGAGGGTCTTCAATTGAGCACTCTAAAGGGACAGATATCTGCTTTATCCATCTTTTTTCAGAAACCTATTGATGAAAATAAATTTAAAAGGACATTTTTGCTGGGGGTCATCTATGTGGGAACTCTTCGAAAGCCTCTTCTGCCTGTCTGGGACCTGAACTTAGTTTAAGTGGCCCTTCAGGGTCCTCCCTTTGAACCACTGGCAGAGATGTCTCTAAGGTTAATGACACTTAAGATCATCTTCCTAGTGGTAATTTCCTCTGTCCGAGGTTAAAGCGGACCTTCACTCTGAATAAGAGCCTATCTTATATGTTTCCCACACCCTGTACATACAGATTGGTCACATTAAAAATCATCCTACCTGCATCTAATGCAAGTTATGAGCCTTTGCTCTGCATTCTGGGATTGCTGACCTTTTCCTGACCCCAGCTCTGCTCTGTCTGAGCAAAGCACAGCTATAACCCACCCCCTGTACTTTATCCCACTCTACTCTCCTCAGTATGTGTGATGCTTCTGAGGCAAGATGTCGACGCCCGTATCCTAAAGTCCTGAACAGAGTTGCAGCCCAGTGGGGGAAAGAATAATAAGTAAGTGACTAAAAAATTAAAATATATTAATTTTATACGCTGGGGAATCGTTTTTTAAGGGTTTGGGCTTCAATAAATCATGCTGAAGGTCCGGTTTAAGCCTCCTTATTTAGTTCTGCAAAAGGACAAGGATGTCTTCCGTTTTAAGTAGGACTTCCTTGCTAAGGTGGTCTCCCCCTTCCATCTTAACAAGCAGGTGGTTTTACCCTCCTTATGTCCGGCTCTGCTCAGCCATAAGGAGAGAGACCTCCAGTCCTTGGATGTAATGATAGCTCTTAAATATTATAACTACTCTACGCAGACCTTCTGCAAGTCTGATTCCTTATTTATTATATTTTAGAGGCAAGGTCTACTGCCAGCTAAGTCTAACATCAGATGGATTAGACAGGAGGCCTATGTGTCCAAGGGGAAGAATCCTCCTTTTCAGGTTATGGTCCACTCTACATGAGCTGTCAGAGCCTCCTGGGCCTTTCAGCACCAAGCTTTGGTAGAGCAGGTATGCAAGGCTTCTACCTGGTTTTCAGTTCATACATTTACCAAATTTTATAAGGTAGATGTTAGAGCCTCGGTGGATGCCGCCTTTGTAGAAAGGTATTACAGACGGTAGTAAGTTCTTTAGCTAAGGTTTGATTCCTAGAATAGCTCACCCTCACCTAGAAAGATCTGAAGTAAGGGCACTGCTTTTGGAGGTCCCATTTGTTACTAATGCCCTGGAGTGAAATGTTTGAGAAAATACAATTCTGTGATTCTCACTTGTAGAATTGTTTTCTCCCTTCTTGCACTCCAGGGCATCAGACTCTCCCTATCTGCTAAGCTACTATATATGTTCCTTGAATTCTATAGTCCTAGTGGAACTTGTATATATTTAAATAATTGATCAGCATTTAAAAGAAAAAAAAGTAATTTATAACAATAAAGGTGAGAGAAGAAGTGAGGAGCTTTCCTTGTCTTTCCTAGATTTCCAACTAAACATGGGGCTTCTTAGGATGCCTTATCCTCCCGGGTGGCTGTGTCTACAGCTTTTCAATTATTGGATTGCAGAGGGCAGCCAGAAGAATATAGAGGCCGGAAGAAACCACACCTTTTATCTTGCAGTCCCCACCCTTCGAACGAGAGTTAACCCGTTGGTTTCTGACTTCCTGTCACCCTAGAGTGGAAGAAGAGAGAGAAAACCATTCTACAGGTGAGAATCAAAGAAGTGTATTTTTACCATAGTCCTCATATAGATGCATTGCATAGTTACTGTTACTGTTATTGCTAGTGTACTACCTACCTTACCTTTTTCATAGTAATATAGGTGTTTTGATTCTCCTTGGGCCACACACTGCATATATTTCATGTATTCCTTCTAATATGAAATAATATTGTGATCTATATATGTATAGAGCAGCCGACGCTTGCCGAGTCCAAAGGCTTAGGATTCGGTGTTACATGCGGTTGGCTGCTGGAGACGCGCTACGCAGTAAAAGGGGCAGAGAAAGGAGGGAAACTGTCATTCTCTATATATGGTTTTAAACATCATTTAATGCAACGCTTGTTTAAGCTTACAATCTGGTAAGAGCATTTTAAGATCTGCGCACATAACTCAGTACATACAATATTACGCTATGTGTGACAATTAGTTTTTTTCTTTCATGCAAAATTTAATAAACGAGGAATACCTCATTTTAAAATATATATTGGTTGATTATCAATGAGAAGGAATCAAATATATGGAAAGTTAATCTATATCTGGATTTGAGGATTGAAACTATAAGGAAATCGAGATTGGATTATTTATCAAGGCTTGATACTAATTTACATCTGGTACGTTTATTGAGTGGCAGGTGGTGGATAATACACAAAAAGCATTCTGGTGATTCACTTGGTGAATGGAAAAGAGTGCACTTTAATTGGTCCCGCGGAGATATACCGTATACATATATGTATGCTTGTTATATATGTATTGCCATCCTTTGAATACACGCTTCTATATTTTTAATTCCTACATGCGCGTGGCGTGCATCCTTAATCTGATTAATTGTGAGAGCCTCCCAGTTTTGGATTACACTCAAGCATCAATGTCTACTGTTATGCCCTATATTTAAAAAAAAATAGAACGTTAAAAAACTAAAATTGTGCTACCATTGATGGCATACTTTTAATGGAAAACAGACATATGATGCAGTTATAAAAAAACTCAATTAATATAAATTATACAGCTGCATTACATCTGTCATGTAATGTAGCACAATAACATGAACATCATAGTGTGTGTACTGTACACGCTCATAACTAAATATATTCTTCTTTGTTAACGAATTAAAGTGGACCAAAACCCACTCCCCCAACAGCCTGGGAATCTGTAAGTTTTCAGGGCTGCTAGATTCCCTCCCCCAGGGCATCCAGAATGGCTCTGGAGGATGCTCTGCTATGTGAAACCCCACAGGTCACTCGTAAACATATCTTATTTCCCGCTCCAACAGTGCATGTGCGAGCATCGGCTGCATCCCGCTATCCCCTTAGCAGAGCACGTGCCAGCTCCAGGCATATGTGAATGGCCACTGTGGGCATGCTCCTTGTTAGAGGGTAGCAGGGGATGCGGCCGCCGGCCAGATTGGGCGACCTGTGGGGTTTCACACAGTGGGGCAACCCCGATTAGGGGGGCCCCAGGGGCAAAAACCAAAACCCCGGATAGTCAAAATCCTGGGTTTTGGTCCACTTTAAAACGGTCCTTCACTCTGAATAAGAGTCTATCTTATATGTTTCCCACACCCTGTACATGCAGATTGCTCACATTAAAATTCATCCTACCTGCATCTACTGCATGTTATGAGCCTTTAAACATCCAAGATGGCGGCTCATGGAACATCAGGCAGCCTGCCAACAGGAAGTGCCTTCTAACTGTGCTGCTGTGCATTCTGGAATTGATGACCTTTTCCTGACCCCAGTTGTGCTCTGTCTGAGCAAAGTACAGCTATAACCCGCCCCCCTGTACTTTATCCCACTCTCCTCTCCTCAGTAAGTGTGATGCTTCTGAGTCAAGATGGCGGCGTCTGTATCCTAAAGTCCTGAACAGAGTTGCAGCCCAGTGGGGGAAAGAATAATAAGTAAGTTACTAAAAACTTAAAATATATTAACTTTAGATGCTGGGGAATCGTTTTTTAAGGATTTGGGCTTTTCAATAAATCATGGTGAAGGTCCGGTTTAAGAAGGAAATTTTAGGCCAATTTGGATGAAATGTAAAGCTATTTATTATTAAATTTTCAATGCTAAAACTTAACTTAAAGTGGATATTTAAAATATCACCACATTGCCATGAGCTAAATCTTTTGCACTGACAAAAAACCAGAAACACAAGTGCTTTTTCTACTGTTGCTAATTGCTCTCCATTCCTTACCACCATTTATTGCCTCTGATATTCCTCTGTTCCTATTAGCAGGTCTGCGCACAGGACATCTGACCAATGGTCCAGTGGGTGGGGCCCACCAGAGAATCACCCGAAGCCTTAGTGAGCCTCTGCAAATGGTAGAGGCCCTGGAATTTTCTGAAAATGGCACTGGCTCTGGCTGCAAAATTACTTTAGTTGTTTTTTAAAAGGACAGCTCCCCCCCCCCCCAGCTTAGGGTAGCTTAGAGGATAAGAAAAGGACCAAGTGGTGTGTTAAATCCCCCCCCCTGAGAACCTAATAACGGAAAGTGAAAAAATCGCCCCATAACAGGCAGTGTGCAAAATACCCCCAATCTTACTAGAACAAGCAGTGTGCAGAATCTCCCAGTGCCTTTATAACAAGCATTGTGCAAATCCCCCAATCCCCCTGTTACAGTGTGAAACACCCCCACCCAATCTCCCATATAACAAACAGTGTCCCTTATACATGCAGTGTGCCGGAATCCCCTCAATCCCTCTTTAACAGGCAGTGTGACAGAATCCCCCCACCCCCCTTTAACAGGAAGTGTGTGAAGCTCCCCAATCTCCTATAACAAGCAATATGCAGAACCCCCCCCCCAATCCCCTATAATAGGTAGTATAGGCAGTGTGCAGAATACCCCCTGATCTCTCTATAACAAGCATTGTGGCAGAACCCCCCTCCCCAATCCCCCTATAACAAGCAGTGTTCAGAATCCCCTAATTCTATATAATAAGCTGTGTGCAGAATTCCCCCAATCCCCCTATAAAAAGCAGTGTAGCAGACCCCACCCAACCCACTATAATAGGCAGATTCACCCAAATCCCCTCCCCTATAACAAGCAGTGTTCAAGATCTCCCAATCCCCCTATAACTTACAGTGTGCAGAATCCCCCCAATCCCCAAACAGACAGTGTGGCAGAAAAAAAAATATTTTTACCTCACCTGGGATCCATCGATGCTAGCGGTGCGTGGGCAGCAGCACAGTAAATGCAGTTGCTTCACCCACTCAATTGAATAGCCGGGCAGGGCCACACACGGAACGGGTGGAATCCACTCTGTGAAGCAAATCCAAGATGGCTGTGCCAGGAACACTGCTGGATCCCAGGTGAGGTAAGGAGTTTTTTTCTTGTTGTATCTCCCCCACCCTGTCCACTCACCTTAATGACCATCTTACTCCACTGTTTCCTGCATCCGTCAGAACAATGGCTGCAGGAGTATGATCAGATGCAGCAGAACAATTTGGGGGGTGGGTCTTGTGTAGTGAAACATATGATTAGTATGTATAAAGTGTAAAGAAAATGTTACATGCTTACAATTGCTTTTCCAATTTTTCAATAAAATAAAAACTGAAAAGTGTGACGTGCGGATGTATTCAGCTCTCCTGAAGCAATACATTGTAGGACCACATTAAGCTGCAATTACAGCTGGGGTATTTCTTTACCAGCTTTGCAAAATGTTGCATCTTTGTGTGAATAGTAGCCTAGTGTATCCGTAATAAATTTGGCCTTGAGCTTGATATTTTCTATTTTGTGATACAAGATACATTCTAACCTTCGGTTACTGCACAGAGCCTCGTTTTTAGTTGGTTGTACTTCTGGTTAATATTAGGAAACCATTTACATGACAGGATAGGAGAACAAGCCATTTTACAGCACTTTGCTAACTACCCCATCATCTACTGATGTGACATTTACTTGTTACAAAGCACTGAATGAAACGCGTGCTGCACACCTCTCTTCAAGAGAAAATATACATTCAAGCATAACTTTTAAGAATGGAATGCCCCTGAGACCCAATTGGCTGCATACATCATGCTGCCTGCCCCTATAATCAGTTTATTACTTAAAATGAGAGAGATGACACAGATGACATGACATGCCAGGGATTTGCTTCTGTTAAGTAGGCTGTTCATCATCATTTTTTGTGTACCCCTCACCAGCAGAAAATTATCTTCATAAGAGGTAAAGGATTTCCATTTATTTCTCCTATTGATTTTTATAAGCATCTTGCCATATTTTGTATGTCTGTTATTGTCCGTGTACATCCTTTATGACATGCTCTGCTCCTTATGGATGAATTAAATCCTAAAAATGTATAAAGTGGTCTTCTGTGTGATAACCTGCTTAACTTTAGGAGAGACATTACATATGTGTGATGTGAATACCAGCAACCAATGGGATTTGTCAGCCGGATGTGCATGGCACCATATGGCAAGGGATCATAGCGAGGAGGGTATTTCTATGTCTCCCGCGCCAGGCATTTGTGAATGGCCAGCAAGGCACGCTCCCTATTAGACGGTAGCCGGAAATGTGGCCGCCAGGTGGGCTCTAGTCCACCTCCTTTAAATAAAGGCTTAGATGAAGAGAGCAGATCCGAGAGCTCTGACAATAGGCCACAAATGCGTCTTAGGACAGAGGAAAGGGGGGTTGAATTGGGCAACCTGGGGGAGTTTGACACAGTGGGGCATCCCAGAGAAAAGGACCAAAACCCAGGATAGTCCAAAATCCTTTTTGGTTCACTTTAAGTATAAGTAGAATTCTGAAAGCATCAACATTAAAAGGTTGCCTAATATATTCAGTTTTGGTTCTATGTTCTTTATTCTTTTTTTACATAGTTAGTAAGATTGAAAAAAGACATATGTCCTTCAAGTTCAACCAAGGGACGGGGTTGGGGAAAGTTATTTTTATTTTTTTAACTGATAACAGCTAATAGTAACTGTTAGAGTCTATGATCACCTCTACGCTTGCAAAGGAAAATGCTGCCCATCATTTTTAAACGCAGTTTAAACGCAGAATATATATGTGAACTCACCTATTAAAAGTTATGGGCAGCATTTTCCCTTATGTTGTGACAGCAAAGCAGAGATGTGTGAATAAAGCCTTAATGAAGGATGTCAGCTGTTGATGCTGTAACAAGCTGCTGTGGGAGGCTATTCCACAGATGGCCTGATGCAGAGCCTACCCCGATCTGAGCTTATATTTGTCCCGGGGTTAAAATGTGATGCAGAGGGGGCGTGGCTTGGCCAGCAGAGAAGATGGTGGCGTGACACCAGAGCTCCCGGTGTAAGCGCCCGTATGCGACAGCTGCAAAACCCCTGAAGCAAGATGGGCAAAAGCGGAAGGTCGGGGGTGACCTCTAGAACACCCAGAGCGTCCCGAAACACGACCCTGAGCGGCAGAAGTCTCCCGGAGCTGTTTCGTTCACAGTGCACGGAGGATGTCTCAGACCGGGCCTCCAAGATGGCGTCGCCTTCGTCGCAGGAGAGCTCACCGGAGAGGAGCGTGGAGGGCTCGCTTCACAATGTCCCACAGGACCTAACGACGCAGCTCAGCCTATTGCCTACGAGGACTGAACTAGCAAGGTTTGCAGGGGACATTAAAACCTCCATCATGGAAGCGGTAGCGGACCTCAAGGCGGACATGTGCGAGATGGGCCGCAGAATTGAGAAGGTGGAGAGAGAGGCCGCGGGAGCGGGACGCAGGCTGCGGGAGGTGAGCGAGGTAGTGGCTTGGCACAATGGCCACCTTATGAATGTCCATCGGCATCTAGAAGATCTGGATAATAGAGCCAGAAGATGCAATGTCAGGGTGCGGAGGGTGCCGGAGGCGGTGGCCCAGGACCAGATCCCTAGGGCCTTGACTTCCATTTTTAACTCCCTACTGGACCGGCCCCCAGACACTCCGATAGAATATGTACCCTCCCCCCCCCCCCCCCTCCCCACTGCCTTATTCTCAGTGTTTTTACAGTGAAGTAATATCCGGCTGAAGCTTACCTGATTAGGTACGCTACAAGACTAGGAAAGACGAGGAAAGGTCAAAAGTGGAAAGCTCATTATTCTAATCGTTTAGGCTGTTTATAATGTTATGTGTTTTATAGTGCACTGGGTTTGCCCTGGGGATCGTGAGGTGGGGGAACCTTTCTCCCTCCCCCGGGCAAATATACACACGAGAGGTTCAAAGCCGCTCTGGGATGAGGAGGGATCTTCAGGTATCCTGAATTTTGGGCAGAGGTCTGGGTGCTAGGCATAGCCCAGCGGTTGACTTTTTACTATTAAGGGGTGATCAGTGGGTGTTAATTGGGCGACGCACGGGGTTGGTGGTGCAAAGTACACTTGACTGACGGGTATCTGATCTTTTTGACTCTTTAGTCGTGGCATTTTGGTGCTGCTGCTTGGCTGGCCTTCCATGGTCCCCACATTTTTTGTACTTCTTTTGGTACGGTAAGTGGGTTAATTAGGGATTTGGTGCAGGTCCCTAGTCCCTGAAGAGATCTGGGGTATTGCCCCCTGACGTAGCTTCAGGTGAGGTGGGGAGGTAGCTGGGTTTTATTTATCTGGCGCCACCCTCTCTTAATTTTCCCATCCGTGCTCTTATACCCCGTTTGGGGGGATTTTGATTGGGGTGTTTGTCTCTGTCTTGCCCTCTCTGTTATTAATTTTCTCTTTCCCCTATTCCTGTTACTTTTTCCTTTCTCTTTTCCCTTTCTTTTGCATTCCGCTGGTTTCTTTTGTTTCTTTCCCCCACTCCCTTCTTGGGGGTTTCTATTCAGTTTTTCTTGCTGGGCTGGGGGGTGCGGGGGGGGGGGGTTGTTGGGGTCCCTGGGACGGGACCGGGCGGCCTCCCTTGACAGAGATGGCTTCAGCGGGGGGAATAGAGGTGAATATAATGACCATAAATGTAAAGGGCCTCAATTCACCAGCAAAACGACACTCTCTTATGAGAGAATTGAGGAAACATAAGGTGCATATTGCATTAATTCAGGAAACTCACTTTCAGAGAGGTAAGGTACCTTATTTAGGGAATAAGACATTTCCTTTCCATTGGACAGCGCCCTCCCCGTCCTCTAAGACTAAGGGGGTTTCAATACTGATAGATAGGGCAGGCTCCCATCAGGGAGGGTTCTTACACTGGCTAATATTTACGCCCCCAATAGGTTACAACATCATTTTATTGTTTCCACTATTAACAAATTGCAAGCCTTCAGGGAGGGTTCTCTGGTGGTAGGTGGGGACCTGAATTGCGCATTGAATCCACTGGTGGACACCTCGAATGCAAGCTCTACCATTGCATACAGGTCTTTGAAGCAGATTAGAACTGCTTTACAAAATGTACAGGTGGTGGACACCTGGAGGTTTGCACACCCTGATGGAAGGGATTATACCTACTTTTCCCCCATTCACTCAAAATATTCGAGGATCGACTATCTGTTCTTATCCCAAAGAGATTTGGAATGGATAGCAGCGGTAGAGATTGGGACCATTACGTTTGCAGATCATGCCCCGGTGGTCCTTAGGCTTCTCCTGCCGGGAAGGTCTCATAAGGACTGGAATTGGAGAATGAACACTAGCATCCTGAAGGACTCGGTTGGGGCGGAAAGGGTTAAGCAACAGATTATTCAATACTTTCGGGAAAATGTGGTGGATGACGTGGATCCTTTATCAATTTGGGAGGCGCATAAGTGCACAGTGCGTGGATTTCTCATTCAGGAGGGAGCTAGATTAAAGAGGGAGAGGTTGGCTAAAATTGAGGGGCTTACCCAGAGAGTCGCGGCTCTGGAATCCCAACATAAGAAGACGCTTTTAGAAAATCATTTGAAGGAGCTTGTGGAGAAAAGGAAGGAGCTTAGAGATGCCCTGTTAGGGGCTTCCAAGAGGGCGTTTACTTTTCGCAGTGGACTTTACTATGAACAGAGCAATAAGCTGGGCCGGCTTCTGGCGGGAGCCCTTAACCCGAAGGGCCTTAAGGCCCGGGTGCATGGGATTAGGAACTCGGCGGGAACTCTGTACCAGACGGAGACAGATATTGCTGAGCAGTTTAGGAAGTACTATTCAGCATTGTATAATCTCCCAGGACAACCTAAGGGGGGAGGACGCAAGAGTCAGATGGAAGAGTATTGTAGAATGTCCAAGATGTCCCAACTCCCTAAGGATGCAATTGATCAACTGGAGGGCCCGATTACTGTGGAGGAATGTCTATCAGCACTCAAGGAGACTAGGCCAGGAAAGGCCCCGGGGCCTGATGGTTTTCCTAGTCAGTACTATAGGGCATTTGCCCCCCAGCTGCTCCCACATATGGTACGTGCTTTTGAAGGGGCGGCTCAGTCTGGAGCACTCCCGCCGGATTCTCTGGAGGCCCATATAGTGGTTATCCCGAAGGAGGGAAAGGATGACACTCAGTGCCAGAATTATAGGCCTATATCCCTGTTAAATGTGGATATTAAATTGTATGCCAAGGTATTAGCAAAAAGGTTGGCGGGGTATGTACCAGAGCTGGTGCAGCAAGATCAGGTGGGATTTATTGGTGGTAGGGAGGCCCGTGACAACACGGTGAAAGCACTGAATGTACACTGGTGGGCCACCTCCCACAGGCTGAGGGTTATGATGCTATCCACGGACGCCGAAAAGGCATTTGATAGGGTTGATTGGGAGTGGATAGATGCAGCCTTAGAGCATATCGGCCTGGGGGAGGTGGCTCGGAACAGGATAATGGCCTTGTACTCAAACCCACGAGCAAGGGTTAGGGTTAACAATGTGACTTCGGATGGGTTCCTGATTCATAACGGGATTAGGCAGGGTTGCCCCCTGTCTCCGTTGATTTTTGCTCTTACGCTGGAGCCCCTCCTGAGGATGGTGGGGTTGAACCCTGATATTAGAGGGGTTCAGATAGGGGGGAAGGAACAAAAAGTGGCCGCTTACGCGGACGATATGTTGTTTTTTATCTCGTCCCCATGGGTCTCGGTTCCCTGCTTGTTGAAGGAGCTGGAGAACTTCGGGAGAATGTCTAATTTGAACTACTCTAAATCAGTAGCTCTGAATGTCTCGCTCCCTGAACGGGAGATAGAGAACCTGGAGAAATCTTTTTCGTTCCGGTGGGAGAAGAGCAGTATCAAGTATTTGGGGATCCAATTACCTAAGGAGCTGTCGCAGCTATTTCAGCTGAATTTCGCCCCTCTTGTCAACAAGTTAAAGGCGGACCTGAATAGGTGGAGATGTTTGAAGTTATCATGGTTTGGGAAACTAGCAGTTTTGAAGATGAACGTGCTGCCAAGATTATTGTACTTGATCCAATGCATTCCAATAAAGCTTCCTAGTTCATTCCTTATGGATGTTAGGAGAACTTTCACCGGGTTCCTCTGGGCGGGCAAGCCTCCAAGAGCAAAAAGGACCACTCTCATTTTGCAAAGGAACAGAGGGGGTTTGGGTCTACCCTGCATCGACACTTATGTGAAAGCGGCACACACCTGGCAAGGATTATCGACTGGCAGATGAATGGCCCTCAAAAGGAATGGGTCTCCATTGAAGAGGAGGTCTGTGAAGGTAGTTTGGGACTTCTTTGGACCTTTAGCAGGGGTCTCATTTCGGAAAGGATTAGGGCCCACCCTCTCATTGGCACTACGTTGGAGGTGTTTGGGCAGATTTGCAAAGGTTATGCAGGGATTTCGTCGGTTCCTGGACCTCTGCTTTCAATCCATAACAACCCAGACTTTCCTCCTGGCAAGGAGAGATCATTTTTGAGCCAGTGTGAGAATCCGTACCCATTAAGAGCTGCCCACCTGTTTGTACAGGGAGTATTTAAGCGGAAACAGGATTTGCAAGAAGATCTAGGAGGGCAACTTTCCCATTTGGAGTATCTGCAGCTGAGGCATTTTGTCCAGGCTAAGAATTTGAGAGGAAAAGTGGAGAGGGATCTCTCAGTGTTTGAAAAAGCGTGTATGGGGGAGGGCCCTAGGAACCACCTGTTGTCATGGGCATATGGTTTGTTGCTGGAGGGGGGACCTGCTCCAAGGAGACCTTGGGAGGCGCAAATGGGAGAAAGATTTGAACATGGAATTGACAGAGGAAGAATGGAGGAGGATATACCAGAGGGCATATAAAGGATTGACTAACTCCTCTACCCAGGAGACAAATTATAAGCTAATTACTAGGTGGTACAGGACCCCGAAAGTGCTGCATAAAATGTTTCCGGCAGTGCAGGATACCTGCTGGAGGTGTAACCAGGGGCTGGCTGATGTGATGCATATATGGTGGTCGTGCCCGTGTATAGTCCCTTTTTGGAAGGAAATTCATAGTATGATTGGGAAGATCATGGGCCTCTCGCCGGTCTGGGACCCTGCCTTTTACCTGTTGAACTGGCAGGGGGAGGGGTTGGGTCTGCAAGACCTTGGCCCCCTGGGTATTCATCTTACTAATGCTGCTTGCAGGATAATACCTAGGAGATGGAAATCGTCGACCGTCCCAACAGTTAAAGATTGGTTTCTTCAATTGAATCAGGTCGAGGAAATGGAAGAAATCTTGCACATAAGGCAGGATAGGGCTGAGGCGTTTAGAAAGACTTGGACGGTGTGGTCTGTCTTTAAGTCCTCTCCTGAATATAGAGCGATAATGGACCTTGCCTAAACAGGAAATCGCACCCGCGGGACTCCTGTCTGTTTTGGGTGACCTTAGGACAGGCTGGGCCCTCGTGGGGTCCCCTTCTTGCCCCCCGCCGCTCCCGTGCGGGCCCGGCTTCTGCTCGCTTGTTCTAGATAGTCTCCTTTTACCCTTTCGCGCTCTTTTTCCCTCTGTCTGGGTTTGAAAGTGGGAGGGGGGGATAAAATATTGAGGCCGTGGTGGCGAGACATTGAAGACGCTGAGACTCTATGCTGGAGTCATGGCTTGCATTGGTTGAGGGAACCCATGGAAGGTGCTCCAGACAGGCAGCAGTATTGTTCTTAGAAACGGAATATGAAGAGCTGTGGGAGGGAGGAGGAGTGGAGTAGCCTGTATCAGCACACCTACAGGATGAGAGTTGGGGAACAGGTATACTCATAATGATTGTGGTCAGGTTGCAGCCTGGGCCTAGTAAGTTGTTGTTTTATTTGCATGACCAAATGTCTGTACACCATGTCTTGTGCCTCTGAAAAATTCTGAATAAAGACCAGTGTGATTTAAACAAAAAATGTGATGCAGAGCCGCCGTCGGGGGAACTCCGTTAATGCTCCGTTTCTGTGTCTTCAATTGTGAAGGGTTTTTTCCCCCTCTCGGGGGCATGCTATTTAGTCGTGGCTTCCGTTCCCGTTCACACGGACGATCCGTTTTTGCCTCCTTTTTAATGGGTTTCCAAACGTACCTTCTTGCCATCCGTTTCCGTTTTCACCCCTATTTTGATGTTTTGGACAAATATACTTACATTTTACTTCTTCCTTGTCTTTAATGCTTACCTGAATCTTTTTCTTCTTCTTCCTTGTCTTTAATGCTTACCTGAATCTCTTTTTCTTCTTCTTCCTTGTCTTTAATGCTTACCTGAATCTTTTTCTTCTTCTTCCTTGTCTTTAATGCTTACCTGAATCTCTTTTTCTTCTTCTTCCTTGTCTTTAATGCTTACCTGAATCTCTTTTTCTTCTTCTTCCTTGTCTTTAATGCTTACCTGAATCTCTTTTTCTTCTTCTTCCTTGTCTTTAATGCTTACCTGAATCTCTTTTTCTTCTTCTTCCTTGTCTTTAATGCTTACCTGAATCTCTTTTTCTTCTTCTCCTTCTTCCTATTCCTTATCCCATATACTTACCTTTTGGGACATGTAACTGTATGTTTATGTTGTGAGAACGTACAGTGCCAGGAAAGAGAACACACCACAACATTTTTTACATTTTTTTTAATGTAATTTTTTTTCTAAAAATTCTAAGAACTTTTATAAAAAAATAAAATTTTTGGCAACATCACAGGCGGCTCTTGTTTGCTTTATTGTTGGCCTTTTCTTTGATCTGTGAATGAAAAACAACATCAATTTTGGATTGTAATTGTGTTGTGCTTATCTAGGCTTTTTTTTGGAGTCCATATTTTTTTATAAATTTCTTTGGCTAATTTTTTAAAGTTATTTTTTTGGGACCATTTTTTATTTTTGGACATGAGTTGCAAATACATTTTTTAGATAGATCATAAACTTACAAGGCTTGTGGCCAACATGGCGTCTGGGGCGCAGTCTCCTCCCTTCTTCCCCCATCTGTTGCTGCTGTGAAGCTGTTAGGATCCAAAACACAAGTATATTATTGACTGTTTGTGGCTCATGGATGTCAGATTAGGTTAGGCTTCTATGCATCAAATCACTCACCTTCCACTGGCAACTCTTCTGCTTTTCCAGCTTCCTGGACCCCTTGGGATGTGCCTGCGACGTCAGAATCTAAAAAGAACAATAGTGCACATGAGTATATGTCTTTCTTGCATGTATCAGGACATATGTAATTTTGAGAGTCTTACCGGAGTCAGTTTGCTGCTCGGTGATGCTCGACTCCCTGCCGTGCGATTTCCCCCCCCCCCCCCCCCACATACTGAGGTCAAGAGGTTCCTCATACTCACTGGCAGAGGGGGGGTGGGCGTTGGCACTGGCGGTGGACCACCTATCCCTTCACCAGATTTGTCCCACACTGGGCTGCGGGCTCTTCTCCGGGTGGGGCGGAACCGCATATTCCATTCATGCGCTGAAATATAAACACAATCATAAAAACACTCCCAGGCAAGGGCAGTGTGATTATTGCATGTCAAGTATCCCGACTTACCTGGAAAGTGTTTGGCGAAGTACCGCCTCACCCGGGGCCTATGCTTCCTCTTTAAATCAGACCAGTGTTGGGCGGTCTGTGTGAAGGTATAGGTGGTTCCCGAAATGCGGGCTATCGCGTCCACCACCGCCAGCGCCAACGTCCTCTTCTCATAATCGCACGGCAGGAAATCGTATCGATTCCTCAGCATCATCTGTTTGGAAAAAACACAATGGTACACCATTAGTCACACAAATACATGTCAAAGTCTCATGCCCTACCTAAAGTCACTTTCTGCCCCTCATTCCTACTTACATGGGCCTAGTTCTACAATCTGCATGTAGGCTAGTTTGATGTTGCGCACATGTTTAAAAGTAAGGTGGTCTAGTAGTTTACTTTAACAAGTCAGTTGATCCTCATTAATCTTGCCCTGGCATAGCCATTTTTTTTAAGCGGCTTGTGCGCGCACATAAACGCACGCTCGCCTACTCACATACATGATTAGGTTGTCCTGCTCCTCACTATATAGCGCTGGTGACATCTTGTTTGAGCTTCCGGGTATGGCTATAACATTCCCCCGCGGTGACGGGCCTGCGTGCACGCACGCAGGCACACACGCTGGCGAACACGCCCACACGGTAAAAATATTTAAAGGTCAATGCACTCAGCTCTGTGTTGGATACCATATCACCATGGCCAGACCAAAAGGGAGCCGTAAGACCCACCAAAGCCCAGAGGCACATACTAGCCGCTCAGATCCAGCACACAAAAAACAACACAAGAGCAGGCACAAGAGCCAGGATGGACATGCACCTACTAAAAGGGTGAATAAGCCACACACACAGGCAGCTCACCCAAAACGCAGGAGCAAGGAGCCCTTGCCACATTCGCCAGCACCTGCTAAATCAGCCAGGCCTCACAAGGGACCAAAATCTGTTAAAAGCCTGCAGCCTGCACCTCCTCCACACACAAAGCATGCCCAAAAAAGAAGACACACCACCAAGGGGAAGCGTAGGTCCAAAACCTCCACCCCACCCAGGCCACCCACCCCTCCTCCGCAACACTCTCACAAAGTACCTCTACCACAGATTCACTAGAGAGCTCCACAGGTGAAAGCTCCACAGGCACCCAGCCATTAACACAGAGCAGCACCCACACTCCATCACACTCACCCATAAGCCCAAGAACCCAACACGACTCCCCAGACAGCCAGCCATCTATTTAATCTGATGAAAGGGACACCACACACCCAGGGCCTGCCAGAGGGCCTAGACACACCCCTCGATTCAAAGAGCAAAAGTTAAGTGATTTCGTATCGAGAATCGTAAGTTTGGGTGGGTGTTTGTCATTTTTTCTGGTTTTTTTGGCCATTTCGTATTCGTACGATCGTTCGCGCATAGACGTATATGAACATACGCATTTCGTACGAGAATCGTATAATTTGCGTTAGTTCGTGTGTTTTTCCCGTCCAAATCGTATTATTTGCGTTAGTTCGTGTGTTTTTCCCGTCAAAATCGTATTATTTGCGTCCGATCCTATTTTTTACGTCCTTCACATGGGCTTGCGCCCAATTCAGAGAGGTGATTGCTAATTGTTTTGAAGCCCATTAAAGAGCTGCTTTACGAAATGTTTGCCGGCAGCTATTTGGCCTCGGGAGTAGGATGGAGCGGAGCGAGTTTGTGGCACATCAAGGGCTTATGCTTTTTGGCATTGAGTTGATCGAGATGTCTGAGAGCAGATTGCCCCTGCGTCGTCGCATGAACATCGATAGCATGAATGATGTTGAGCTGTTCGAGCTGACCAGGCTTAATCGCGCTTCCCTCCATAAATTATATAGTGAGCTGCGGCCATGGTTAGCCCGCACCACAAGGAAGGGGCATGCAATTTCAGGTATGACCAAGATGCTTGGCTGCCTGCAATTTTTGGCGAACGGCTCGTTCCAGAGGCTGGGTGCCCTCTCCGTGGGGATGTCACAGCCTACGCTGAGCCGCGCACTATCTAAATTTTTGGAAGGCATGGCTGCCATAACTCAAAAATATATTTATTTCCCTGATGATATGGCAGCCAGAAACGCCATTAAGCTTGGGTTTTATAATGTGGCCGACATGCCCAACGTTATTGGTGCAATTGACTGCACACATGTGGCACTCGTACCTAGGGCAGCCGACGAGTATATATATAGGTATTGAGATTGGTTATTATGTTGCCCAACGTGTCATGTCACCTGTTTTCCTTTGCGGCAGCATATTTGTTTATCCCTCATTTGTGTAGCTGCTTTATCTCGGCTTTTCATTAGTATTTCCCAATAGAGTGCAGACATGTTTTGTGTTTAATTTATTATTTTGGGTCAAATATCAATTACCCTTTTTGTATGTTTTTGCCTTAAGGAATCGTAAAATGGGACACTCACTTAATGTCCAGGCCGTGGTTGGTCCGGATATGCGGTTTATGAGTGTCCTTGCCGGCTACCCCGGATCGTCCCACGACTCCTATATACTCAGGCGATCTGGGTTGTTTCGGAGATTTGAGGCAGGTGAATTTTCGGGGGCATGGCTGCTTGGTAAGTGTGTCCTATTTGTGTGTTATTAAATGTGGCATTAATCTTGTATTTGTTGATATGTTTGTTTTGGAAAACTTGACAGAAGCGTCCAACTGCCTTTTTCTTGGCTCATATATTAGGAACTTACCCAAAAAATCCTTGTCTCGCTTTGGCCTTCAGAATGTTTTCCCTTTAGTTAGGATGTCTGTAAGTTCCTTGTGGCTAAATATATTGGTTTGGAGTTTATACCCAAGGATCTTTGACATTTGGCTCCTTTTGTACTATTGGTCGTTAAATGTCAAAGTGGACTTAAACTGCCTACATTGTAGTTTCCAGTGAAATGTGGCTAGGGATCTTTGACATTTGGCTGCTTTTGTACTATTGGTCGTTAAATGTCAAAGTGGACTTAAACTGCCTACATTGTAGTTTCCAGTGAAATGTGGCTAGGGATCTTTGACATTTGGCTGCTTTTGTACTATTGGTCGTTAAATGTCAAAGTGGACTTAAACTGCCTACATTGTAGTTTCCAGTGAAATGTGGCTAGGGATCTTTGACATTTGGCTGCTTTTGTACTATTGGTCGTTAAATGTCAAAGTGGACTTAAACTGCCTACATTGTAGTTTCCAGTGAAATGTGGCTAGGGATCTTTGACATTTTGCTCCTTTTGTACTATTGGTCGTTAAATGTCAAAGTGGACTTAAACTGCCTACATTGTAGTTTCCAGTGAAATGTGGATAGGCCCTCAGCAGCATCCTAATTGTAACATGTCTGAAAACTACAAATATATGTAAAATACAAATACCCTTGGCCGTGCAGATGTTTGTTAATTAATTGGTTTATAGAAGTGCCATTTTTATTTAGGTTATACCTTAGTGCAATATTTGGGGGCCCTAATGTGCCCTGTTTTTTCTTGGGGACACTTTACCTTACATCATTATGATATCTGTGAATTTTTTGGTGTTGGTTGTGTTGCCTTTTTAATTTTGATTACATTTAATTCTCTGTTTAAGGTGATTCAGGGTACCCACTTCTACCCTGGCTCATGACGCCTGTGCTGCGGCCCCAGGATGCCTCGCAGGAAGCGTATAACCGTGCACATCGCAAGACCCGGGCTGTTGTGGAGAGGGCCTTTGGTCTGCTGAAGACACGTTTTCGTTGCCTTGACCATACTGGGGGGGCCCTGCAATATGATCCCAAGAAAGTGATCGACATTATAATGGCATGTGCTGTTTTGCACAATTTTGCCATCCTGGAACGTGTCCCACGTTATGTGGACAGCCTGCCCTCTTCAGCCGTCGAGGATGAAGCCGAGAATTTTGAGGGGCCCCCCAGTGAGTCTGGCCAATCTGTTAGAGCCAACCTGATCAGCCAGCATTTTAGTTAAGTTTTTTCCCTGTCTCACCATTCTGTATGTCTGTGTTATCCTTTTGGAAACATATGTTGTTTTGCCCTAATGTGGCATTACCTCTAAGTAAAACATTTCGACCTTAATTGTTGCCTAATGTATTTCATGTAGTTTCCTTAGCTTTCGCTGTGCATTGTTACACCTCTTCCAACCAAAATTATCTGGTTTAGCCCAAGCTGTTACAAAAGTCTTCCCACTAAAAACGCCACAAGTATTGGAAGTTAATTTTTTGTTTTACTTAGCAAATGAAAAATTATAGTGGTTAACAGAAATCAGTCCACATACATCTGTGGTAACAAATGGATTAAATTAAAAAAAACATCGAGCACATCTACACCTGGAAGTGAGTGGCACAACCAAACAAGGACACCCAGTCCAAAGGCCAGCCTAGTCCAGTCATTAATATTGCCTGTGCCCAGGGATATTTGGGCATGGCCATAATGTCACACAAACATGTCTGCAAACAGGAGGAGCACCAACCAAATACATAGGTAAAGCCATAAGTGGCCAGATAAACTCCACATAGACCTATGGCATTGGCTAGTGGCCTTAAGCATTACTCTAAGGAGCTATATGGGAGCAAATACAAAACACAACCTGCCAGAGCAACACAAAATGGATTGTTTGAAACCTCAAAGGACAAGTAAATACAGTGGGGGTTAAGAGAAAAGATGTCCCACACACCCATGGCTTAATAGGGTGGCTGCCCATAATACCCAGGTGGAGGTCCAGGTGGAGGTCCATGGGAATGGGACCTAGCCTGGGCCATGGCAGCATTGTGAATTTGAAACTGCTCCACAATGTTTCTCTGCATATTGGTCATCTCAGCCATGGCTGACTGGATGCCATTACTTGAATTGGCCACGTTGCTGTTGAGGGTACGCAACTCCGCGAGGATGCCCTGTAGACTGGTATGGATGTTCACCATGTCTGCATGCCTTTGCTCACGCTCTGTAACGAGCTGGGCGTCATAAGAGTCCCTTTGTTGGGTCCATAATTGAAGCAGGGCACTCTGCCTCCCCTGGGAAATTGTGGGGCGGCGTAATGGCGTCCGCCGCACAATTACCCTGGCTCTTGGGCGTGCCCTGCCGCGTGGTGTCGTACCCTCAACAGCAACCGGCCTGCTTTGCAAATCCTCAGCAGCAGAGTGAACACTGGGGACTGTAGTGTCAGTCTCCCCATGTGCAAGCACAATGGATGGAGATTCACTCTGCTGCTGAGGATTGGCCAGAGAAACATTATCGAGCAGTTCCAAATTGGGACCCAGGGGGAGTTCATCCGACGTGCCCTGTACGGAGACATCATCATCTTCCTCCATGTCCTGGATCTCTTCCATGAGTGTGCGGGTCTGTAGGGACATATAAAAAAAAAAAGGCTAAGTTTGCGTCCCAATGTAGGATTTCAACAGTTTAACACATTCTTAAGCACTTGTTATTATTTATGCTACTAAATAAACTTACCGAAAATCTCTGATCTGGGCTCCGATGCTGTACGGACATGGTAGGCATAACCAAACTGGGGGGTGAGTTTACCCTTGCTGAGGGATCATGCTGGGCTGAAGAAGAGAAAAAAATACCACGTAAACACACACACATAACCTTTTTTTGGATAGGTAATCAAATATAGCTCTATTTGGAATATTATTCAACTCTAGAGCAATGGTGACCTTTGTTCAAACCCACGCAAGTTTACAGAGGTGCAATGGCTCGGACCAACTGCTAAGTGACCTCAGTTCTAAGTCATGAAGTGTACCCATTCAGCATCCAACTTTCAGGGCACATTTTTGGATTTAGCCTACCATTCGCTAGGTCCGGGGTACTCAAACAATTGTTTTAAACGCCCCTTTCAAGGTATGTGGTGAGAGGTGAATGTCTGGCCATGGTGCTGACGCAGGGGGTGTCTAGTTAAAAATAAAGACACTGGTGGAGGGGCTGGAGCTTTCAAAGTGCAAACTAATAAAGGCTGCTTGCCCTTGCTGGGCTGGATGGGCCAGAGCTGAGGGGACAGGGATTGGATGTCTAAAGGGGGGAGTTAACGTATTGATGGTGATGTGATGGATGGAGCCAATCTGTTACAAATGTATGGGGCTTATGTGGGGGGGGGGCATGGGGGGACTGTGGCACATGGGCCAGAGCAGGGGCAGCGGGACACGATTGTGGCCAGTGAAAATTTAAATAAGTTACTGTGTACCTTGCAATGCCACTTCCTGGCCAGTACTTCATATTGCAATGCTATGTTTCACGGAGCCATGACATTGGGCAGGAGACCAACCACTACATGGCCGATCAAGGGGGCAGCTCTGAGCACGTCAACACAGAAGTAACTGAGTGCAGGGCTGTCTGGCCAGGGGTCCTTGAATGTGGTGCCAAGGTCCGCATTGGGACCCCGGGCCGCCAGTTGAGTCTCGCTGCTCTTGGTCACATATGTTTGTGGGTGGCTAATTAAATAGTTAACTCAAACACAACTCACACAACCAAAAGGCAACCCATACATAATGATGTGTGTTTTGTGATTGATTCTAAATATCTCACTTATCTTGCGAAACTTCATGACTTTAACAATACAATTGGACATTTGATCTTTGCCATAATGGCTGTGGGCCTAAATGTGTGATTCACAGGGACCAAAAGAGGACACAAACAGCCACAGTAGTGCGAGGCCAACCAAGGCAAACCATAGGGGCATCCCGTTAGCTTGTTACTAGTGAACTGTCGATTATTTAGCAAACAGGCAAACATGCAGATTTAATAGTACTCACCGTGGGTACGGGTCGGGGAGTCTGTGTCCCTTAGACCAGCATGTCCACCGACCGCGACCGGATGGAGAAGTCCAAGCACAATCTCCTCAGCAGGGGTAAACTCCAATTTAGATGGGAAGCCACCTCCAGTTTTCATGCTGAAAAGAGAAAATCGTTTGGTATTCAGAAAAGGGGCATACAGCACATCCCAAACATTATATTTAGCGAAAACATTTATTTACCTGTAATTATGCCTTTTAATTTCTTTTTGCCGTACAGCATACTTCAGATCAGAGATTTTCTTCTGAATTTGGGACACATCTTTCCTCTCTTCCCCCGCTGCATTTACTTGTCGGAGGATGGTTTCAAACAATGCCATCTTGCGCTGCTTGGTGGTGTGTTTGGATTTGCTCCCATATAGCTCGTCATAGTATAATGTAAGGCCACTAGCCAATGCCATATTTTGGTCATGGGAGAATCTCCCACTCAACTGGCCGCGGCGCAATGTGCGGCCAGATGGTTGGCTTGGCTGCTCCTCCATGTGTGCAGACACATGTGGTGACATTATGGCCTGGGGCTGGGTAGGGGAATGGCCGGATTGGTGGCTTCCCAATGACTGGACTGGACTGGCCAAGGGACTGGGTGTTCTGGCGTGGCTGGCCACCGAACTTCCAGGTGTAGATGTGGTCATGGTTGCAATTCGGGGCCCTCTTGGGGGGCTAGGTTCCCGGCTGGTGCCAGGTCGGGGGCTCTGTTCCCGGCTGGTGCCAGGTCGGGGGCTTCTGGCCCTGGATGGGGTTCGGGCCCTGTAGGGGCTTCTGGCCCTGGATGGGGTTCTTCTGGCCCTGGATGGGGTTCGGGCCCTGTAGGGGCTTCTGGCCCTGGCTGGGCTTCTGGCCCTGGATGGGGTTCTTCTGGCCCTGGATGGGGTTCGGGCCCTGTAGGGGCTTCTGGCCCTGGCTGGGCTTCTGGCCCTGGATGGGGTTCTTCTGGCCCTGGATGTGGTTCGGGCCCTGTAGGGGCTTCTGGCCCTGGCTGGGCTTCTGGCCCTGGATGGGGTTCTTCTGGCCCTGGATGGGGTTCGGGCCCTGTAGGGGCTTCTGGCCCTGGCTGGGCTTCTGGCCCTGGATGGGGTTCTTCTGGCCCTGGATGGGGTTCGGGCCCTGTAGGGGCTTCTGGCCCTGGATGGGGTTCTTCTGGCCCTGGATGGGGTTCGGGCCCTGTAGGGGCTTCTGGCCCTGGCTGGGCTTCTGGCCCTGGTTGGGGTTCTTCTGGCCCTGGATGGGGTTCGGGCCCTGTAGGGGCTTCTGGCCCTGGCTGGGCTTCTGGCCCTGGATGGGGTTCTTCTGGCCCTGGATGTGGTTCGGGCCCTGTAGGGGCTTCTGGCCCTGGCTGGGCTTCTGGCCCTGGATGGGGTTCTTCTGGCCCTGGATGGGGTTCGGGCCCTGTAGGGGCTTCTGGCCCTTCTGTGCGGGCTGGAGGGGCTTCGGGCCCTTCTGTGCGGGCTGGAGGGGCTTCGGGCCCTTCTGTGTGGGCTGGATGTGCTTCGGGCACTGCTGTGGGGCCTGGGTTGGCTAAGTGCCCGGCTTGAAAGCATGGCTGGTGTGGGCTCCCTTGGGCGGCCTCTTCTGGGGGCAGAGGTGGTGGTGGCTGCTGTGGCCTGTTTTTTGGCCGCAGGGGCACGTGCCTTTGGGGCCCTTTTTTGGGAAACGGAGGGTCCAGTGTCCCTTGGTGGGGCCGAGGTGGTACTTGCCTTCTGGGCCTTCTGGGACCTTAGCTTCTTCGGTCGTTGCTGGGACCTGGTTGTTGGGCCCTCAGAGGTCTGGCTTTGCTGGCCGCGTTTAGCTGCTGCCTTTTTTGGTGCCATTTTGTCCAAAAGCTCAAAGAGAATGAGCTTTGGGTGCAGGGACCTTTAAATCATGCGCCCAGCGTCTGACGCCTATGCGCACGACTACGCGCTCGTACGGACGTACGTTCGTGCGGAACCAGGAAACCGCTGGGGTTTCACTTATCTGCTGCCTGGAAGAAGACTAAAGATGGCGCCCACTATCTTCACCCGTCAACAGGAAGAGATCCTCATGCTGGTAAGTGGCTGCCTGTGCATTTTAATGTAATAGTCAATGCTGGCCTAAATGTAAATGATGCGTTTGGAACTAGTTTGGTGTCTCTTAATGTTTAATCACTGCCTCCTCACACTTCATCCTCAAGGGCCGAGCCTGGCCACGTTTTCACCTGTCTATGCTGATGTCCTAATTCGGCCAATTGCTCCGGCTTAGCAACAGTTAATTAACCTGTGGAGTAGCGGGGCGAGCTGTCAAACCTGGCCTGTCTCGGACCTTGATGCGGATGTTTGAGGAACACTGTTTTCCTAAGCCATAAAAACACAACGGGAAGCCACACACGTGGGCCAAAAGCCTAAGCATTAGGCTACATCTTGGATCTTTAAAACATCCTAACATGCCCTAGATGCAGGTGGCCTGATTGTTGAGGTTGGCTATTATCTGTATGTACATGGTGTGTGATACATATAACATAAGACCAGACTGTCAATCACAGTCAACGTCCTCTTTAAGGCACTCCCCAAAAATGGCGGCCATTCGAAATGTGTGTGTTAATGACATTAAATACTCAACTTGTGATGCAACACATATGGGTCTGTGTGTAAAAGTACAAGCTCTGTGTCCATTATGTTTTTCAGATCATGCTTCAGCGCCGGTATGACTTCGCGCCCAATGTGTGCGAGAAAAGGGACATCGCCCGGGAGATCATCGCGGAGATACACCGTGTGACCAGCACCACCTTCACTCACACCCAGATAATGCAGCATTGGTCGGACCTGAAGCGTCTGCACATGCCCCGGGTGCGGAGGTTTTTTGGGATCCATTTCCCAAGTAAGTACTAAGCAATTGCATGGTATATGTTCCAAATGTCTAAGTTATGCCTTTATTTATAATGACTTTTCTTTGGTAGTGTTGGAAATGGATTTCAGAATTCGCCGCACCCGGAGACGTACAGGCCGACCAGTGCTGCATGACTCTGCATCTGTGAGTGAAGGTGGTGGATCTCCCGGGCGACGGACCTACCCCTCCTCTGTGGCCTCCTCAGACCAGCCCCTGGACCTTACCACAGAGGAGGGGCCAAGGCGCGTGGGCGTGGAGTCATACCTGGCCACGCATGGGGAAGGCTCTGGTATGTCACTCTTCATGTATAGGCACAAAGATATACATGGCAGGCCAAAAACTAAGTTATCCTTTATTATGTATTTGTAGAAGCTTCAGGAGCGGGTGAGATAGTGGAGGAGGAGGCAGCAGAGATGCTGGAAGGAGATCCTGGCGAAGGTGAGTGATGTCAGCCAGACTGGGAGCCAGATATGTTGGGGATAGTGACTATCTACAAATACTAACCAAATGTCACATGTTTCTCCAGGGACTTCTTCACAGCCGAGCCAGGACCAAGGGCAGTCTGTTGGCCCCAACCAGCCATCTGTCGGCCACCAACTCCGTAAGTCTCCATGCCATTATTCATATTAATGTTTGCTTAGCTAATAACACACACATAACTAAAGGCGTAGCCAATGTGTAGTTCACACTTTAATGTGGGCACTTCGTTAGCTTAAAGAGGACCCAAACTAGTATTAAGAACCAAAGACTTAGCCATCACACTGTACCTACAGATTAGAAACATGGAAAAACACCCTTCACCCATCTAATGCATGTTATTAGACAGAACCAAACCAATATTGGTGAATATGGAATGCACAATATTTACAGGCAGCATGGGATACAGATTGAAAAAAGGAAGGTGCTGCCATGCATTGTGTGAGTGATGACCTTTCCCGCAACCCAGCTATGCTCTGGATTCCCAACGCACCACTGTAACCTACTCCCCTGTACTTTATCCAACTCTCCACTCCTCATTAAGTGTTATGCTTCAGAGTCCAGATGGCGGCGCTGTAATCCCCAAAAAAGCCTAACTAACTTTTAGGTGGGGCAGAATCATTTGTGAATAGTTTTTGTTTTTCATTAAATAATGTTGAAGGTCCGGTTTAAGGAGTTTAAACACTTACCTGTGGGAAATGCATTAACTGTATCCCTTGGAAGAAGGACATATGTCATGCATTTACATGTATTTGATTAACCCTAAATCTATTTCCAGCATACCAACCGGTCTGGGACTCCTATTTATGTTTCTTTCTCTATTGGTTACAGGGATGATCCCCAAAACCTTGGCGGGTAAAAAAAAACGAATGAAGGAGTTGGTGGCCGAGCTGCTGGCCATACAGGCAACGTTGGGGCCAACAGATGAAGAAGAGGATGATGAATAGTGCCCTTGGTCCTGGCTCCTTTGTTTAACTTGGTTTTAAAGTTGTTCCAATTTTAGATAGTTTTTTATTGTTTTTAAAAAAATAAAAAATAGATTTTTTAAACTAAAAAACCCAAAAAATAAAAAAAAAGGGTTTTACTGTTAAAAAAAAAAAAAAAAAATAGATATGTTTTACCGAGGCACAAAAAAAAAAAAGGTTTTAAAAAAAAAAAAAAAACTATAAAAAAAAAGTTGCCATTTTATTCAAAAACAAACAAAGAAACAATTTTAAATAAATTATATTTGAAGCCTTCCTAAATGTGTCTTTTCTAATATGCACACACCCAAAAAATTACACAAACCAGAAACAACACACTTAGAAACATCTAGACATATGTAAATTATGAGATTTTCTTACGTTTTATGGACCGAGAAATGAAGTGGGATGCAGCCGCTACGGGGTTTAGGTAAGTTTGAGGGAGCGAGAAATGAAGTTGGATGCAAGCGCTAAAGGGTTTAGGTAAGTTTGAGGGAGCGAGAAATGAAGTTGGATGCAAGCGCTAAAGGGTTTAGGTAAGTTTGAGGGAGCGAGAAATGAAGTTGGATGCAAGCGCTAAAGGGTTTAGGTAAGTTTGAGGGAGCGAGAAATGAAGTTGGATGCAAGCGCTAAAGGGTTTAGGTAAGTTTGAGGGAGCGAGAAATGAAGTTGGATGCAAGCGCAAAAGGGTTTAGGTAAGTTTGAGGGAGCGAGAAATGAAGTTGGATGCAGCCGCTAAGGGGTTTAGGTAAGTTTGAGGGAGCGAGAAATGAAGTTGGATGCAAGCGCTAAAGGGTTTAGGTAAGTTTGAGGGAGCGAGAAATGAAGTTGGATGCAAGCGCTAAAGGGTTTAGGTAAGTTTGAGGGAGCGAGAAATGAAGTTGGATGCAGCCGCTAAGGGGTTTAGGTAAGTTTGAGGGAGCGAGAAATGAAGTTGGATGCAAGCGCTAAAGGGTTTAGGTAAGTTTGAGGGAGCGAGAAATGAAGTGGGATGCAGCCGCTACGGGGTTTAGGTAAGTTTGAGGGAGCGAGAAATGAAGTTGGATGCAAGCGCTAAAGGGTTTAGGTAAGTTTGAGGGAGCGAGAAATGAAGTTGGATGCAAGCGCTAAAGGGTTTAGGTAAGTTTGAGGGAGCGAGAAATGAAGTTGGATGCAAGCGCTAAAGGGTTTAGGTAAGTTTGAGGGAGCGAGAAATGAAGTGGGATGCAGCCGCTACGGGGTTTAGGTAAGTTTGAGGGAGCGAGAAATGAAGTTGGATGCAAGCGCTAAAGGGTTTAGGTAAGTTTGAGGGAGCGAGAAATGAAGTTGGATGCAAGCGCTAAAGGGTTTAGGTAAGTTTGAGGGAGCGAGAAATGAAGTTGGATGCAAGCGCTAAAGGGTTTAGGTAAGTTTGAGGGAGCGAGAAATGAAGTTGGATGCAGCCGCTAAGGGGTTTAGGTAAGTTTGAGGGAGCGAGAAATGAAGTTGGATGCAAGCGCTAAAGGGTTTAGGTAAGTTTGAGGGAGCGAGAAATGAAGTGGGATGCAGCCGCTACGGGGTTTAGGTAAGTTTGAGGGAGCGAGAAATGAAGTTGGATGCAAGCGCTAAAGGGTTTAGGTAAGTTTGAGGGAGCGAGAAATGAAGTTGGATGCAAGCGCTAAAGGGTTTAGGTAAGTTTGAGGGAGCGAGAAATGAAGTTGGATGCAGCCGCTAAGGGGTTTATGTAAGTTTCTGGATGAGGGTGCGCATGCGCAAGATCTTATATACATAAGAACGCACGAATCTAAGAGGCCAAAAACCAATGCAAACCAGAGGCAAACGCAAGTAATTGGAAGAGCTGGACGATGGAAGCCGCCGACAAAACAGGCTGCCGCCGCAACAGGTGAGCACATGAACGTGATTTTTACGATTGACAACTGACTGAGGCAAGTTCGGGAGATATCATACGAACGGACGTATCTTTTAGGATAGAAACGTATTTGCTTATTGAATCACTCGCAAGTTCTTACGAACGCACGAGCGGACGTGAAAAATAGGATGATCGTGAGCCAAATCCAAGCTGTTACATGTTTCTTTGAATCAACCCAACAGACAGGAATGTCATGTCGAAAGGTGAGTTTGTTTTTACAGAGAGGACACAAAAACTTGCTAACCCTTAATACACACTGTGGTTGTTGTTAAAAATAACATTACATTCTCTCTTCCAAGAACAAACTCAACACACGTCACAAGGCCAAGCAACCCCTGGCTTGTCCCAGAGGCCCATGCAACACCAGGTTTCTTCCCACACAAACCAAATTGAGTGTTTGGATGAGGTAAGTCAATGGTCCACTGTGTAGACTTTGGAAATTGCACTTGCATCCATTTTTCGGAAAAAAGTGAACTCAATAAATGCTACATTTCTTTACAGAACATACAAAGTCCCCCAATTATTGAAGACATTCGAGATTTGGAGGAGGACACAAATCAGATGCCGCAAATGCCTACAGAACCAGTGTGCGAACATCAGAACCAACAGGCACAGCAACGTCATCACCTGGTGTCCACTACCACAACCTCTGTGCCAACAACCACTTCTGCCGTCCGCACCACACACTCTGTAGCAACCCAACCACCAGCACCAACTCAGTCTGGTGCAGAACCACCCACCCGTGCCAGTGCAAGAACACAGCCAAGGCGACATATAAGCCAGAGGAGACAGCTTCAGATTATGGAGGAAGCCTGGCACCAGGAGAATATAGCATTTTCACAAACCACACAACAATTTAATGACATGGTGTGCACCCAAATAACATCGATGAATAACCAATTAGAGGTTTTAAACACAAATGTGTCTGGCCTACTGGCAGAAACAAGAAGCCTAAACAGGCATATGGGTGAAATGGTCCAACAATGGCAGCAGATTAACCAAAGCCTGGCACATATTGCTGCACACATTCACCCACCCCAACCATCAACTGCAACATCATACTCTACCTACCACTAAATGGTTGTGTTAATGTATATGACCCCACGTTTAAGTTTAAAATAAAATAAAAAAAAAAAGGAGTGAAAAGAAATTTTTGTTGATTCACAAATAAATTTAAACCAAATACATTCCCAAGGCTTATGCAAAAACATTGTCCACTAGTATTGCCTGTGCTGTGCCACTTGGTGATCCGGAGTATGGAGGGGTGTGATCTTCAGAAATCTCTAAAGTGTCCTCAGGCAGGTCAGTGTATCTGGATATCCGGCCTCGAATGGCAAGGTTGTGCAGGACACCACAAGCAAGAATGATTTTGATGACCTTGGCAGGCTGATACTGTAGTGCACCCCCAGTCTGATCCAGACATCGGAAGCGCATCTTGAGCAAGCCAAAGGCACGTTCCACCACTGAGCGAGTCCTCCTATGGGCAGTGTTATACCGCTCCTGGGCCTGGGAACATGGGTGCAGGATGGGTGTGAGTAGCCATGGTAGCAAAGGATAGCCAGAATCACCTGCAAAAAAACAAACAAAAAATAAGCACTAACAATAACACAAACACACATGACAAATGTGCCTATTGGAAACATATGTAGTGTCTGGCACCATAACTAGTCAACACATAACTATAAGGCCAACAAAAAATAACAAATAACTCTAAATATAATAACTAAACAATATCCACAAGTACCTTACATGCATTAAACAAAAATGGCATGTTAAGTAACTTGAAAAGCCTAACAACATGGAACAACAGACAGAGCCCTAAGGGGAATAACATCAATAATGTTTAGGTGTGCATTAAAGCATTATTGAACAGGGACAAATAGGTGAGCTGTGCAGTGTCAGAGCAAAGCACAGTTCTGATGAGCCAACATGCACATCCAACCAGTACAGGACGCAATAGTGGAGAATACATACAAGACTTAAGATGATCAAATAATGGTAATTAAGTGATTGCCAACTTGTACTGTTTCATTGCTATCTATCACAGATTAGTGGGGTACAGGCACCAAAATAATAAAGAAAATTTGGAAAGCAACAACAAGTTTGAGACACATACCCAGTAGCCATCCGCCAGACAGATCTCCAGATTGAAAACGTTCTAAGAGGCAGGAGTTCCTTAAAATGTGGGAATCATGCGTGGAACCAGGGAAGGCTGCAAATATACTAAAAAATTGCAGATCAGGGCCAGACACTGCCTGGACATTAATCGAATGGCCCATCTTCCTGTTCCTGCACAAACCAAACATAACTATAATTAGTGTGACCATAAGTGTCAAGATGCACACAAATATTCGTAAACATCAACAACATTAATAAACAATGGATGCTAGTGATACACAGGGTGTAGGTCTGCTTGAAACCCCCCCCCCCAAAAAATAAAAAAGCTGACCTAAACCGGCCTAAACCACATACCTGAACAGATATTCCTGGTCAGCAGGTGGAATGATCGATACGTGGGTACAATCAATGGCACCCATGACGTTGGGCATGTCGGCTATGTTATAAAAGCCCAGCTTAACCGCATTCCAGGCTCCTGTGTCTGGGAAAAATATAAATTTGGGGGCCAGGGTAGCCATGCCATCCAAAAACTTGGTTAGGCTGCGGCTCAGCGTAGACTGGGACATCCCCACGGAGAAGGCACCCAGTCTCTGGAACGAGCTGTTCGCCAAAAACTGCAGGCAGCCAACCAATTTGGTCATACCTGCAATTGCATGCCCCTTTCTTGTAGTGGGGGCTAACCATGGCCGCGGCTGGCTATACAAGTCCTGGAGAGAAACACGGTTAAGGCGGGTGAGCTCGAAGAGCTCAACGTCATGCATGCCATCGATGTCCAAACGTGTTTGGTGCAGCCTGGTTTCTGCCATGCTCAAAAGTACAAGACCGCGTAGCTGACGCCTTTGATGCTCGCGCACAGAGGAAAGCATGATACGGAGCTCAAATACGGGTGCTAATAGTGGCCGTAAGTGAAGCGTCGAGACCCTCGTTAAATGGGGCTGGTTTCAATCGGAAATCAAGGCTCTGAATCAATTTAAAAAACGGACTAATCAACGGGCCGTCCGTTTTCACGGAGTTCAGCCTCTTGCGAGCCGTCAATCGGAAAGGCGCATGCCGACACACCCGAGCGCATAAACATACACAAAAAGCAACGTAGAACCCTTTCAGGACCCAATCACAGCCCAAAACCAATGGGAAAACGTACGGGATAGCTGAACGGGGAGGCTCTGCATCAGGCCAATAGTTCTCATGGTAAAAAATGATTGTCCCTTCAGATACTGAATCTATTTTCCCAGATGGAGGGATGCCCCCTTGTTTTCAGAGATGATTTCAGTTGAAATAATATTTTTTGTATTGGCCATTTATATATTTATACAAGTTAATCATGTCCCCCCTCAGACATCTCCTCTCAAAACTAAACAGATTTAATTCTCATAATCTGTTTTCATAACTAAGATCCTTTATTCCCCTTATTAGTTTCATTGCTCTCCTCTGCACCCTTTCCATAATCAGAGCATTCTTTCTATGAACGGGTGCCAAGAACTGGACGGCATATTCCAGGTGAGGACACATCAGTGCCTTGTAAAGAGAACATCTTCAATAGACTGCACTGTGCTACATATGTTGGTGTCATATGCAAAATGCAGACAGTGCTCTTAATGCCATCTCTTCTATGTCATTTATAAACAAATTGAATAATAGAGGGCCTAGCACTGAACCCTGGGGTACACCACTTACAACCAGGGGTTCATTCAAAGTAGGTATCATTAACCGCAACTCTCTGCACACGATCTTTACGTCAGCTTTCAATCCACTCACAAACTGTATTTTCTAACCCCACAGATCCCTATTTAGATGAGTGATAATACAATATTACTTATGGCACATGCATACCTGCAGGGGGTCAGTGTTTTCATCTCTGGAGCTGAAATTACGCTGCCTACCCAGCATTGGTGCATGCCCCTGCTTCCTCTCACAATGACAACAGGGTTACCTACCGTGTGACATACTGTTGTTCATCCATCTCTGGGACCAGGATAGTTTCTAGGCTAAATAGCACTCAGGGCAAGGAAAAAGAAATCCCCCTCCCCCACTATAGTGCCAGCGCCACATCACAAACCCCATATTTATCAAGCAGGGTGCCAGTGAACCCCCAGACCCAATAAGTGATATTCAGATTACAAGTAGATCCCTACGAGAAAACATAAATCAATTCATGGCATGGATTTGACCTGTGCATAGTGCAGGCTGGGAAGCGTGCTCTTATCTGGCTCCCACATTCTGTTCCCCATCATCCGCATTTCAGGCAGGAGACATGCATACCCCATGAAAATTTGTCTGTAGCCTGGACCGTGGAGGACACAGAATGCAGGAGCCAAGAATGAGTGTGACACACTCTTTTCCTGTCAGTGCCACATCTGCCTTTTCTACACTCCCCCTAGACATGGCAAATGGAACTTTAAAGTAACCAGGGGGGAACTCCAGTACAATGCAGCGATTGTCAGCAGTCAACTTGGAACCCCCTGCCTTTCTGGTTTTCATGGCGAGAGCAACGCTATCCTGGGCCTAGAAACATCCCTGTCTGGGACTGTAACAAAGGACACTGAACCAAAAAACATCAGTAGTGTGCTGTCAGTATCAGCTGACCACACATAAACCAAACTGAAATAATCTGCAGGGCTCCAAGGGACTGAAATGTCAGTTATGTACAGCTTATTTTTGATTTTGGCATAAATCAGCTTTCCTAATATGTACCTGTCACCTTTCTTTTGTCGTTATCCTACTAGTGTTTCTTTCACATAATCATACATTCATCTGATAAGATTTGAAACAAAATACTAAATTGCGTTGCTATTACTGTTTTGTTACTTACCTATCTCCTTAACATTGTTTTTCTCTATGCTAAGGGAAGCACCCTGCAGTTGAAAGCAAGAGGTGTGCCATTTCTAATAGCATGCATAAGGGGGGAGCCAAGTGCGCAGTGTGGATGAGACGTTCTGATCCTCTGCAGGGAGGACAGATGTGAAGATCTTGCTGGGTAGGGAGTGAGAATTGCTGAGCTCAGCGTCTGCAGGAGTGGGATATTAATAGAGAGACGCAGAAACGGTGGGGGGCGTGATGCTGGGACAAGCCAAACTGGTGCAGAGAGACTGGGAAGACAGTGAGAGTGGAAGAAACAGAACCTGTCATTTAGTGCATGTAACACAGATAAGGGAAGTAGGTGCACAGACAGGAAAAGGAAATTATAATGGGTAACGCAAGCAGTGACAGAGAGTCTGGACATGATACGTGCAATAATCATACAAGAGGCTCCCAGTGATTTGAGATGGTGGTGAATGCAGACAAAGACAGTACAAGAGGGTGTGGGATATTATGGAGTTCCTTCATAGTACAGGGATAGACAATGTGAATAATAACACAGGGATGCAGGTGTACATATAGAGGATAAAGGTACAGGAATGTAGTGCCCTATTTCTCTACCACCTGTCTTGGTACTAATTTTTGGGGTGTGTGGGGACCCTATACAGCAACTTCTCTTCCCTTTTGTGGTATTCTAGTACCAAGTTTAGTGAGCACACTCCTACATTATTTATAATTTACTGGTGCGATCCACTCTCTTCTGCTTAGTTATATAAAAAATTGCATACAATTCTGTTTATCAGTTTGAACTGGACTGTATATATTATACAGAGTGCAAGAGAGATTTTGAATTAGAGGTTGTTTAGACATGAATAAAGAATGATATAATAATAAATATTGTCTTCAGACTATATTTAATGGCAGCCTCACATAATTACATTTTAGTTTCAGTCGAGTTTACATTGTAATTGTAAAAAGTAAAAGTAACATTATTTTACAGCCATAATAAGATCAGGTTGTGCACAGCGCAACTTAAAGCAGACCTGTCCCTTAGATATTAAGATATTCATCCAGCGCCACATCTGCTTTCGGGTGGGGGACCAGAAGCCAGTGCAAAAATTCTGCAGCCAGTTCACTGCTACTTGAGGAGCATTGGTGGAGGACAGGATGAGCAGCAGCTCAGCTGGAGGACAGCACCTCTATTCCAAGTATGCCTCACACCCTGCTTCGGAATGATTAATCACTTCTGGGTTATAGCCACTAGATGGCGCTTTTCTAGCAGCGATGGCAAAGAAAGAAGCCCCTCCCGGTCCACAAATACCTGGGACCTCCCACACATTCCCCAGTATAGTCTCTGCTAGAAGGCGACGACAGTCAAGATGATGGCATCTCTTTCCTTTTCAGGTAAGGCGGGTGCACACCTGGCCCCAATTTTTTTCCTATTTCCACCCAGACTCCTTTTGCTAATGTCGCTACGCCTCCCAGCTATGGCTGCAGGGTCCGGTTGAGGGTAGGGCACACCTTTAGAGGTGTTTTTGGCTAGGAGCCTTGCTCCACCGCAAATCCCCCACCAAGGGGTAGGTGGTCGTCAGGTTACGGTGTTCCTGACATGGGATGCCCTGCCCGTCCTGAAGCCCACGCTACTTATCCTAATGTAGCTATCGGCTTCCCCCCCATTTACTCCCCGTTCCCGGTTAGTGGAGGGGGGGGTCTGTCCCCTTGCCCGGGGAGCACGGCTCGCTTCTCCTAAGTCAGGGGTGGGGGCGGGGCCTGGCGCTCTTCGCGCCTGTGACGGCCCGCCCTTCCCCGGGGTGCGTCGGCCGACTCTCAGCCCTATTGGCTGGGAGCGCGGCGGCGTAGGTTTCCCGCGTGGTGGGGGGGCAGGGCCATGCTCGGGACGGGATCCGCTTTGGCCCGCCTCCCTCCTCCTTCCTTCCCTTGGGTCTGCGCCGCCATCTTCCAGCGGCTTTGTGAGTGCCCCTCGGGGTTTTTTCTTTGTCATTGTAGTGTAATGATCATTGTAGTGTAATGATATATATATATATATATATATATATATATTTTTTTTTTTTCCAGGATATTGCCTGGTATACATACCTATTGGTATCTCTAAATACATATATGTATATATATATATATATATATATATATATATATATATATATATATATATATATAATGTCTCTTTTGCCTTATGTATTTGTATGCATGTTGTACTAAAGGGGTCCCCCTGTGGTGTCTTTCAGGTGGGACAACTGAGGCTATTAAGGTCACTTGTCAAATTGGGGTTCCCTTTTGATTATAAAAAAAAAAAAAAATCCTCCCACCAACGGACTCTAAGGGGCATCCCGGGTAGCTTTATAGTGTAATTCCCATTGGTCATTGCGACTACCTAAAAATCACCATATGGAGGCTTCCCAGGATACCGGGCTCGGGATCCCTTCGGGGCAACCCCGGCAGTGTGTGGTATGTGGGGTATCCCTTGTGGGCGACAATGTGCAAATTTGTGTAACGTGCACAGCAGGCGAATGTGCGGCAATCCGGGCCCCGTGCGGCCAGGTCGGCCCCGCTGGCCTCATCACCTACACCCCCACGCCTGGTCTTGACCCCAAATGACGTTGTCAATAGCGGGGAGTCGCAATCCGATGTCTGGGCCAGACTGACCAACATTGAGAGAATGATTGCTAGCTCTGCGACCAGGATGGCCCCAGCTAGGAGACGGCACTTGGCACCCGCTGCGCCGGCCCTTGACTATGATAATTATGATCCTTTTGATTGGTCTGATTATTCCCCGCTTGAGGAGGGGGAATTGTTTCCTGACTCCTATAGTTCTGAAGATCAGCAGTAATTGGATGCTGATGCCGGTACAGAGCGCGGGGATACCGTTGATACTCCCAGGCTCTTTACCCATAATTTTGAAGTGCTTGCCATTTCCCCTCCTGCGGAGGCCCCTCCGCAATGGGGGGAATTTTTTTGGTACCGCCAAGCCTCGTTTGGAGTTTCCGGATCAGAAGCACTTTAACAATCTGATTTTTTAAGGAATGGGAAAAGCCTAGCCGGCTCCCTGGTTTTTCTCAAGGGTGGTATAGGAAGTATCCCTTCCCTGTTGATGTGGTTAAGCGTTGGTCTACACCCCCAGAGGTCGACGCTCCCGTCCTGGGATTGTCCAATACGTCGGTCGTGCATTCCCTGGATTCCACTACCTTGAGGGATAGTGAGGGCCGACGTCTCGACCAACTAGCTTTGCATGCCTTTGCTTGTGTGGGTTTGGCCTTGCGTCCGGTGTGTGCTTCAGCTCTCACGGCTGTGGCTACTAGAGCTTTAATCAGGGGCCTTCTGGATGGTTCCCAATCTAATCCTTCCAGTGAGGAGTTTAGAGCTTTGACTCATTGTGATATGTTCATTGCCTTTGTCTTATCAGCCTTGGATGATACCATCTGTATGTGTAGCAGGACCTCGGCATTGCAGGTTGCTATACGCCGATCGGTCTGGTTGCGCCAGTGGGCGGCCGATAACGCTGCAAAGAGGGCACTTACAGGGCTTCCCTTCGCAGGTCTGCGGCTGTTTGGTGATCGACTAGACTCTGTTGCCAAGGGAGGTAAGTTACCTCAACGCAGGTAGCAGCGCCGGCCCTTTCGGGGTTCAGGCTCATTCAACCCCTCCTTTCGTGGCTCTTGGATGAGCAGGGGAACATCCTTCGTTGCATTCAGAGGAGGTTCCTGGGGTAGGGGCAGAGGACGTGCCCGACCTTGGTCTTCCTGGGGTGCTAAACCCAAATCCGCTGCCGAACCCGCTCAGCAATGAGGGGGCGCTCTCACCCTTGTGGGTGGGGGGACGGCTGCGGCTCTTTGCTCTGGTCTGGACTCAAGAGGTCACAGACAATTGGATCCTGGAGGTGGTCTCCTCCGGGTACCAGCTGGAGTTAGCATACTGGCCTCCTCCCAGATTCCTCAGGTCACAGGTTCCTAGGACCCACGGGCGGCACAGGGACTGCTTCTGGTGGTGCAAAACCTTCGGGATATGGGGGTCGTTTGTTAGTGTTACTATTCCAACCTCTTTACCGTGCCCAAGAAGGATGGCTCCATAAGACCCATTTTGGACTTAAAGATTCTCATCCGGTTCATCAGAACCAGAAAATTTCGCATGGAAACCATGCGCTATGCTGTCAATTTCCTATGCCCAGGGGACTTTAGGACCTCGATAGACATTAAGGATGCTTACCTTCATGTGTCGGTTTTCCTGGGACACCAGTGGTTCCTCAGGTTTGCGGTAGGCGATCAGCACTACCAGTTTGTGGCTCTTCCCTTCGGGCTGACTTCGGCGCCCAGGGTGTTCACCAAGGTATTGGCGGGTGTGATGGCCCTTCTCAGAGTCCACAGCATTCGCATTTTTTTTTTTTTTTTTTTTTTTAAATTCTTTATTTAGTTTTTCAATACAAAGTAGTCAAGTATTACAGAAAAAAGCGAAAAGCGAGACAATACAAGGTAAGTACAACAGGGATATACAAACTGTCGTAGGGCTGGGTGTTACATATGAGGTTATCCCCATGTCTGGTTGTTTGACGTTCTCCAGGGGAGCCTCTCGCCTCAGTAGTGAGTCGGAGGGTCTAGACCCCGCGAGGGGCGCCAAGGGCAGCCCCCCAGAGGGCCCCGGCCCCCCGAATGATTTGTCTTCTGTTCGTGTAACGATAAGGTTAATGTGCCAGATCTATATCTCAATTTGAGATCTGTGTATGTTAAGCAATCCTCATCCAGTGGAGTGAGGCCGCTGAGTTCTAGCTCCAATAGCTCTATGTGTCAGGGGATAGTTGATTGCGTGTCGTTGACATTATCCAGTTCGTTGAGGGGAAGGAGGGTATAGCGGGTGGAGGGAAAGGGGGGAAGGGAATGGAGTGCGGGTATGAGGAGAGGGGGAGGGAGGGAGGGGAAGGAGAAGGGAGGGAGTCTCATCCGCGCCCCCCCCCCCACGGCGTCGGGGTCGTATGCTTATTTAGGCCGGGTCACCGTCAATCGATGGGACCTAAGGGGCCGAGGTGGAGGCAGGGCGGGCCGCCGGGGACCGGAACACAAACCACGGCGTCCAAAGCAAGCAGGTCCTCTCTTCGTTATCCTGGACTACAGCTGTTAGCTCCTCCATTTCTCCTATCCTATCCACCTCTCGAGCCCAGTCTTCTTCTGTTGGAACATATTCGGTTTTCCAATATCTGGGAATTATCGTTTTGGCGGCATTCAGGAGATGTCTCAGCATTGATTTTTTATATGCCGTTACACTGTCGCTGGTGTGGTGCAGTAACATGAGGGCCGGGCAGCATGGGACCTGTGATCCTATGATCTTACTTATAGTCGTTGTTATTTTCCTCCAAAAGGTCGTGATTTTGGGGCATGTCCACAGGATATGTAATAGCGTTCCCTCCTCTGCCTTACATCTCCAGCACAGAGGTGAGGAGCTCGGGAACATCGTGGACAGTCGTTTGGGGGTGTAGTACCATCTAGATAAGTACTTATAGTTCGTTTCTTGTACCTGGGATGAGATCGAAGACTTCTGGGAGAGCAGGAATATCTTTTCCCACTCCTCTTTTGTGAATTCCTTTCCCAGGTCCTTCTCCCAATCCCTGCAGAAGGGTGGCAGTGTCTCACGTTCCCCGCTTAGGAGCTGGTATATCTGAGATATTACCCTTGTTGGTGGGTCCCCCTGCGTGGCCAGGGATTCGAACTGTGTGAGGTCTCGGCTCATAGAGTGTTTCGGTCCCATTCGTTGCAGGAAGTGTTGAAAGAGAAGGAGTTGCCAGGGGTCCAAGTGTGGGCAGTCCCAGCGAGTCCTAAGCTCCTCGATGCTACACCATTCCTGTCCCTTCACCAGGTCTCTCCCCCGAACCGTTCCTAAGTCTCCCCATCCCCCTCTGGCCCGCGGCCTCCGGCAAGTGGGTAATGCTGGGTTCCCAGTTACTGGGATCAGAGGTGATGGCCAGGGCGAGACCTCTTTATTCCTCTTGGTCACATCCCAAACACCTAGGGTGGCTTTTATCAGTAGGTTAGATCCGCTCCAACGGTTTGAAGTCTCCGTTGCCCATGGTATCTCCCTCAGCGGGACATCCGTACAGTTATCCTCTATATCAACCCACTTCTTTCCCCTCGCGTTTCTCCCCCAATCCACTATCCTCTGCAGATGCGCAGCCTGCCAGTACCTCTTCAGATTCGGGAGTGCTAGTCCTCCTTTTGCCCTTGGTTGTTGCAGTAGGTCAAGGCGGGTTCTTGGTTTCTTGTTGCTCCAGATGAATTTCAAAATCAGGGAATTGAGGTTCTTAAAGTAGTTGGTTGGTATATGACATGGGAGGGTTTGGAACAAATATAGGATTCTCGGGAGGATCGTCATCTTTATGGCACTCATCCTACCCAGCCACGTAAGCGTTAGGGAGTCCCATCCTGCCAGGTCTGCTTTAATCTTATTAAGCATAGGAACAAAGTTATATCTGAACACATCCTCTATATCCTTCGGGATTTTTGTACCCAAGTAAGTCAGCGCAGGTGTGGACCATCTGAAGGGAAAGGAGGACCTAATGGGGGACACCACTGTTTCTGGTAGTCCGACATTGAGTGCTTCAGATTTGTCGAAGTTGATCTTAAAGTTCGAGATACCTCCGAAGATGTCAAATTCTTTCATAAGGTTCGGGAGTCCCACAACAGGGTTGGAAACGAAGAACAGAAGATCGTCCGCATACGCCGCGACTTTATGCTCCTTTTCTCCCACCCGAATCCCTCTCAGGTCCAAGTTCTTCCTTATGTGTCTTAGGAAAGGCTCCACCGCCAGGGCGAAAATGAGGGGGGATAACGGACATCCCTGTCTGGTCCCATTCGAAATCTGAAAGGGCTGAGAGAGGTGGCCGTTTACTTTCACTCTCGCATGCGGTTCAGAGTATATTCTCAGTATGTGCTCCAGCGCTCTCCCACGAAGTCCAATATATTTCAGTACCTCAAAAGCGTATTTCCAGTTCACCCGGTCGAACGCTTTCTCGGCATCCGTGGACAATAGCATCATTGGGGAATTATCTGTTCGTGACCGATGTATGAGATTTAGGGTTCTGATCGTGTTGTCCCTGGCTTCCCTGCCAGGGATAAATCCACACTGATCCTCCTCAACCAATCCAGGTAAGTAGACAGCCATTCGGTTCGCTAGTATTTTCGTAAACAGTTTGAGGTCAACATTCAGTAAAGATATGGGGCGATAACTTTTACAGCTCAGTGGGTCTTTCCCGGGTTTGTGAATCACTGTGACGTGTGCCTCCAATGCTTCTTTCGGGAATGCCATTACTGCTTCCCCCTGTTCCATGGCATTAAGAGCTCTGAGAAGGTGTTTGTTCAGGATTCCCTCAAATTTTTTGTAATAAGCTATAGTTAGCCCGTCAGGTCCGGGGGATTTACCGTTTGGTGTGGTCCGTATCGCTCTATTCAGTTCAGCCCCCGAAATTGGTTCTCCCAATCTAGCTATCGCTTCAGCATCTAATTTCGGCAAGCCAGAGGTTCGCAATATATTGCTGTATCTCGGCCAGATCCCTTGGGGGGTCTCCTGCCCTTTGCTGACGCAGGTTGTAAAGCTCGCTATAATATTCACGGAAAACCCTGGCGATGTCAGTCGTTTTGTGCCACTTCTGTTGTTTCTGGTCCAGGATTGCTTCGATGAAGTTTAAGGATTGTTGCTTCTTCAGTGCTCTGGCGAGTAGAGCACCGCTCTTATTTCCCCATTCATAGTAATATCGCCTACATCTCTTTATAGTGTATGCTGCTTTTCTCAGGAGCAGTGAGCTCAGTTGCTCCCTGCATCTTGCCAGCTCTTGCAAGGCCTCTCGTGCCTGAGTTTCTTTATGTTCCGTCTCTAGGGCTTGTATCTGGGAGATCAATTGGTCCCGTTGCGTAGTGTGGGCTTTTTTCAGCCTAGACGCATGTTGTATAAGTGTTCCTCTCACGACCGTTTTGTGTGCTTGCCAGATAATCATCGGTGTCACATCCCCTGTACAATTCAGTTCAAAGTAGTCCTTTAGGGCTACTTGTGTAGCTTCTACTGTTACTGGGTCTTTCAGCAGGCTCTCATTAAGTCGCCATGTCCATTCCCTTTTCCCCTCTTCTCTGCTGGTCAGTGAGATCCACACCGGGCTATGATCAGACAAGGAAGCTAAATCAATGGCTGTTTCGACTACTCTGGGTAGGAGGCTATGTGAGGTCAACACGTAGTCTATCCTTGCGTATGTCTGATGCACTGATGAGAAGTGGGAGTAGTCTCTACCTTTTGGGTTATGGATCCTCCAAGGGTCGCACAACTGTAGTTTGTGTAGAGCCTGCTTCACCTTCCGTATTCCGCTATACGAAACGGAAGACTTCCCAGTTGAGGAGTCTATGAGCGGATCAAGGGCGATATTCAGGTCTCCCCCCAGAAGGATTTTCCCTTCATGGAAGTCGGTCAGTTTGGCTAAAAAACGTAGGAGGAAATCTATTTGTCCGCTATTTGGGACGTAGAGAGATGCGATAGTGTACAGCTCTCCGTATAGTGTGCCCTTTACCATGATATACCTGCCGTCCGTGTCGGCAGAGACCTCCGTCATCTGAAATGGGAGCCCTCTGGCTATCAGTACCGCCACTCCTTTAGTTTTGGAGTCCGGTGAGGAGCTCATATACCACTGAGGGTAATACCTAGGGGACATCTTAGGGGTAGACTTTCCTATGAAATGCGTTTCTTGTAAAAGGACGATCTTGGCCTTCAGCCTCCGTAGTTCCGATATTGTGGCCGATCTTTTTTCGGGGACGTTAAGGCCCCTGCAATTTAGAGACACGACCCTCGTGGTCGCCCCCGATGGCCGACTGTCCCGCCCCGCCTCCATCCCGACCCCCCAAGCCCGGGCAACACCGACCTACCCGGTCCAACTACAAATGGGATGTCGTAGCTCTCCCCACCCGGGCAAGCAAGGCACAGGGCGAGGGCCTCCCCGGAGGTAAAGAGCAAGAGGTGGGCGGATAAGCAAGGGAAGAGAGAGGGGGGGTGAATCAAAGAAGAATAACTTTTCTAGGGAAGGGGGGGGGGGACACAGTGAGAGAGGAGGAAAGAGGGAAAAGGAGGGAACAACAGAATCTGGAGAGACCCAAAAGGTAATTGGGCCAATTAAGGTTAGAATAGCGACTACCCTAATATAGGCCAGTCTAGCCCAGTGTCCTCAAGGGGTGAGTCTCCAGCAGCTCTCCCCGGAGGAACACTAGGGTCGCAGGGGGAAGTGGATGCCAGGCGAACAGGAGACAAAATCGGTAACAGTTATAAAAACAACAACGATTATAAAAACAACTCTTGATCTATATGCATTTAACCCAGAGGCTTCCCGCCTCCCCCCTCATAACACCTCAACTGATGAGCGGCAACAACGTATGAATGGAACAAACAAGAAGGGAAAAAAAAAAAAAAAAGGGGGGGGGAACAGGAACAAGGTCTCCTGTCGTGTATTATCATCAGGAACTAAAGCATATCCTCTGCTCCTCTCCTCCAATGCTCTCCCTTATTTCGGGTACCGGCCCATCTCACCCACCCCCGGCCCACGGATCCCATGTTCTGACGCTATATCTGGGTCCGATCTGTATGGGCTACAGGTAATTTAGTCGGGCCCACCATATGATAGGGGGCATCCAGGCATCAAGCGGGGGGGCGGCCAGCCGGTCAGGCTTCGTGTGACTGGGGGGGTGGTCCCCCTATGGAGGGGTCTCCACTCTCCCCGTGATCCTCACGATAGTCCGGTAGGTCTGGGTCGAAGGGGCAGGCCAAGCCAGGCCCCAGGCCCGGAGGTAGGTCACCGCCGCGCCGTCGCCCGTCCACTCGGCACCGGACGCCCGGATCTAATGGACCTAGAGTGGGCGAGACGGTCCCCCCATGTCAGAAATAGCATAGCATACCTTCCTTCGGGGGCACCATACAGCAGGCTGAGGAGGGAGCGAGGGATCACCTAAACGATGTATTATCTAAGTATAGTTCAAACGACTTATGTCCTCTGTCCCCTAAAAAAAAAACATTATGGAGGAGAAGAAAGATGAGGAAAATAAAAAGAAGGAAGGAAGAAAAAGGCAAACAGAGACAAAGGTATAACATTATCTAATATCAATTGGACAGCCTCTAGGAATCACCATACAGCAGAGTAGCGATGAAGCAAGTAATCACATACACAGTGCATTCTCTAGGCATAATTCAAACGCCTTATGTCTTCTGTCCACTAATAAGCACTATGGAGAAGAGAGAGAAACAAAAGAAGGAAAAAGAAAAAGGGGCAGGAAAAGAGCAGGTAGGAACAGCGGCACAATATTATCTAACCGTTATCTAGGCTGCGCATGACTTCTACTCGCGTTGCCTGTCGTCTCGTTCATCGTTGATGGGGTCAGGACCTCTTCTGCGAGGGCCAGGTCGCTGCGCTGGTCTGCGCCGGTCTCTTTCCCGCCTCCTAGGACCCTGTGGGAGTGGAGCCAGCCCTCCATCAAGTTCCAAGTCCAGCCAGTTCGGGATGGCGATGGGGGCTGCTCCCAGGAACTCAAATAGGCCTTCCAGCTGTTCTTGTGTCTTCAATACGTAGGTTCTCCGATCTTTTCGTATCAGTAGCTGAAAGGGGTGTCCCCATCTGTAGGACGCCCCCTGTTGTTGTATTAGGTCAAGCAACGGTTTCAGCGCTCGCCGCATTTGGAGGGTTCTGCGCGATAAGTCCGACAGCAGTATGATTCGGGCTCCGTTTAGGTCGCTGGGGCCTTTGCTCCAAGCCGCTCTCATTAGCGCTTCTTTAATTTGGTAGAAATGTATCCTGCAGATAACATCTCTCGGTCTGTTAGGGTCAGGGTTCACAGGCCCCAGTGCTCGATGAATTCGGTCAATTTCGATCTCTTCCTCTGGTGGGCGCTCTAGTAACTTGTTAAACAGTTCGCGTGCTATGGATCTCAGCGCTGCTGGAGCTACTGTCTCGGGGATGCCCCTCAATCTTATATTGTTTCGACGATTTCTATTTTCTAAGTCGTCTTGCTGCACTTGAAAGTTAGAAAGCATCCTACGTGTGGTTTCTTGTTCACGTTCTAATGCTTCCACTCTAGCTTGGATCTGTGTTTGCGCCGCCGCATTAATATCTACTCTGTCGGATAGGTCTGCCATAGAGTTTTGCATGGATGTAATTTCTCTGCGGAATGTATCTTCCATTCTAGTTATGTAGGATTCAAAATCGGATCTCGATGGCAGTGCTTTGAGGGCCTCAGTGATATTGTGTTTTACTGAGTCTGCTATGGCCGATATCAATGTGTGGGATAAAGGTGTATCAGGGGCGACTGCATCAGATTGTGTCATCGGTTGTTCTTGTAGAGCAAGGTGTCGTGTCACCCCAGAATACGCCAAGGCCATGGGGCTGTGCGGTCCCGGCGAGAACGTAGGTCTCCCTCCCCATCCCGCCTGCACGTCCGCTGGGCCTCTGAAGCTCTGGGAGTTATTATGTGGCGTGGGGCATCCCGCCTCGGAAGGGCAGTCTGGGGCCTTGGGGCTGCTGGGCCCGGGCGGGGACAAGGACTCCCACCCCCATTCGTCGCCAGATCCTCGGTTCACCGGGGCACTTGCATCCCTCTCTCCACCGGGCAGTCCATGTTCTGGGGAGTGCACTCCAGTGTTCTGTCTCTTTAATGGGACAGTCCCTATTTGTTGGGCTTCAGGACAGGCTGTGTGGTCCCTCACTGCCCCCCTCTCTGGTGTTATAGATCTGGGCCCATCTGCATGCTTGTGGACCTGGGCTGTTATCACCAGTGCCCTGCGTTTGTCATGTGGCCCCCTCTCTCCCCCTCCGGAGTGACTCACCGCTGCTTTGATCTGCATCAGGCGGGTATGTGGCCTCTCCTCTTCTGCTGGGTCGGTCTCCTGCTCCCGCCCCGGCTGCCACCGCCCGGCGTCTGCAGCTCCGGGTCCCCGCCGCGGGATCGTGGGTGCGTCTCCTCGGCTCAGTGAGGCCGGCGCCATCTTGCTTGCGGCCGCATCACACCTCACGTCCTCCGGTGTCGCCGACCGCAGTTCCTCTCCCCTCAGCCCCGACGGTCGGGGGGATGCCGCCTCCGCTTCCTCTCCCGCGCGATGACAGGCAGGAGGTGAGTCAGTTGTTACAGGGACGGGGAGCAGCCGCCCCTCCGTCTCGTCCGTTTTCGTGCTGGCGTCCGCCATTGCTGATGGTGGTGATGATCGGGGGTCCTCCGTCTCTGTGGGGCCAAAGTATGTTAGGATGCGGTTCTGGGTGCAGTCTTTTGTTGCGCCTTTAGTCCTCCGCTTCTTGGTCATAGTTTGGGATGTTCTGAGAGGTGCCGCTCAGTTGCAAATGCTGTATAACGGGGTTTGAACGGGGAGCCTCACACTTTGGCTTCCTACTCCGCCATTAGCAGGCCACGCCCCCTCAGCATTCGCATTTTGCCTTATCTGGATGACCTTCTCATTAAGTCATCCTCTCTCCACCAGGCGGAGCTGGACACCCGGAAATTGGTGACGACGCTGGAGAGGTTCGGGTGGGTAATCAATTACCCCAAGTCCTCACTCTCTCCGTCAAGGGTGGCTTTCATTCCTGGGCATGACTCTGGATACCAATTATGGTGGCCTCAAGGTGGCCAAGACAGGTGTGGTTCGCAGACGTCGTGCGGTTGGCAGTCGATCAGTACAGGCTGCCTCTGGTTTCGGATCTGATCACGCAAGGTCAGCTTTGTTACCCCAATTTACAAACGCTGGCTTTGACGGCGTGGCTGCTGAAACCTCCATTCTAAAAGAAAAGGGTTTGTCTGAAACTGTTGTCCAGACGCTTGTCAGGGCTAGGAAGTAATCTTCCTCTGATATCTACTACAGGACTTGGCGGACCTACATTGATTGGTGTGAGGCTAGGGCCTTTCCTTGTCGGGTGTTTTCCATCCCTCGAATTCTGGAGTTCCTTCAGCATGGACTGGACATGGGTTTTCACTTTGATATGGACATGGGTTAGCACTCTGACGGTTTTCTTTCAGAGGTCTTTTGCTCTTCATCCTTTGGTTAAGACTTTTTTCCAGGGGGTCACTCATGTGCGCCCTCCTCGCAAACCCATGTTGCCTGTTTGGGATTTAAATTTGGTGTTGTCTGACCTTCAGGGTCCTCCTTTTGAACCAGTGCAGGATTCTGCTCTATCCATTTTCACCTTAAAAGTTGCCTTTTTGGTGGCTATCACCTTTGTTCGACGTGTTTCTGAGTTGGCGGCTCTGTCCATTCAGGACCCTACTTTGAGAGACATCAGGACAAGGTGGTTTTCTGCCTTTCAACTCAATTAGGACATTGTGCTTCCTTCCTTGTGTCCTAAGCCTAGCAACGACAATTGCACTCTCTGGATGTCGTTAGATGTGTAAAGTACTATCTGGTGGCTACTTCACCATTCCGGAAGACAGACGCCTTTTTTTGTGGTGCCCTCCGGGCCCAGGAAGGTTTTGGCGCCCGACAAGTCTATCTTTAGTAATTGGATTCGTTAGGCCGTTATTAGGGCCTATGCTGCCAAGGGGAGGGATCCTCCTTTTCAGATCACTGCTCATTCTACTCGTGCTGTACTTGGTCTTCTGTTCATACTTTTTCCAAGTTTTATAAGGTTGATGTGCGGGCAGCGGATGCTGTTTTTTGGCCTCAAAGTTCTGCAAGCTGCAGTGGTTTATTTGTGCATTATTGCCTGTTGGGATCCCCACCCATTTTTGGACACTGCTACTGGATATCCCAGAAGTGATTAATCATTCAGAAGCAGGGTGTGAGGCATACTTGGAATAATACCATTCTGTGATTACTCACCTGTAGAATGGATATTATAAGTATGCCTCACACCCTGCTTCGTCCCACCCTGAGTTGTATCTTGGATCCTCTATATGGTGAATTTTTTTCCTTGTTCATGTTGTTATTTTTAATTATTGGCTCTTCCTGGTCCCCTTACTGCTTTTATATACTGGGGAATGTGTGGGATGTCCCAGGTATTTATGGACCGGGAGGGGCTTCTTTTTTTGCCAGCTCTGCTAGAAAAGCGCCATCTAGTGGCTATAACCCAGAAGTGATTAATCATTCCGAAGCAGGGTGTGAGGCATACTTATAATATCCATTCTACAGGTGAGTAATCACAAAATGGTATTTTTTGGGGGTTAAACAATCACTAGCTTCTTTGTCATCACCAGATTTACATACAATGACTTAATTTAACCTTCCCACATTTGCCTTGATGCTTGGAAGGCGCATGCGTGAGACTGCATCTATGTAAAAGCTGCTTCTTTTTTACAGTAGGAGCACCATGCAGGAGGTCATTGTAAGCAGGGTTGCTTCCTGCTTTGGTGTTTGGTTGGCCAGTTCTAAGGTTTAGATTAGGTATTTATGTCAAGTTTAGTTGGGTTAGTACAGTATATAGAGAATACTCGGCTATAGATGCTGCTTATATGAGGGAGCTCACCCAACCTTACACATACCCAGCAGCAGTTTTCTGTGCATGGCTCATATCTCTCTTATATATCTTAGTGTACAGACTGGATGTACACTTTCCATTAACAATAGGCTGCAGAAGAAAGCGAAAACTGCTTCTAGAACACAAATTTGCTAACTTAAGGTTATACAAAAGCCCGATTGTTGTCCCATTGTCTCGAGCTACATGTTGCACTTTCCTAAACTACAATCTGTTTTCAAAAAGATCCTGTAATCCTACCCTAAGTTCCTAATCTTTAAACGCATTAGAGCATTGGAGATTCATAGAAAAAATGAAGAGAAACAGGGGGTATGGCAACTACCATGTGATGTAAGCACACTGTGATGCGTGTGAGAGGAAGGCGGGATTTCAGAGCTGAAGAGAGAGGCAGCTAATCGGGATGTCTGGGCAGGAAGTGGGGGGTGTTTCCGTTTTTGGTCCCCTGAAGGTTGACTAATGGACCAGTTCAGTGGTGTGGGAAATGAAAGCTGAATGAGGAAGTAATTTTCTTCACTAAGGCTCCAGTGCTCTGCTTTCTCCTCTGTCTCTGAATAAAAGGTAAGCTTCTGATATGTATTTTGTAACATTTGACTTGCCACAAACACTTTAAGAAAATATTAGATCAACTCAGAATATTTAGGACATAGTTTTGGCTAAAATATACACTTTATCTTTCATTGAAAGTGGATTTTCCTATTAAGGAGGTCTGATGTCTTGTTTGCGTATGCTTCAGATCAGGTATGTGGGAAGAATCTTCAGACTGGTAGTGTTGTGCTGATATAGTTGCCATGGGAAAGCTGGTATCCAGCTGTTTTATATCCAGCATTGCACACTGGGGTCACTTTCATCTTGGTCCGTCACGAGAGGACATAGAGGTGAAATACTACAATTAGAAAGTGTATTTGTTGTTGGGGTGCAAAAATGTGCATTAGCAATTCATTTTTCTGCTGAATTTTTTTTCTCAAATGAATGCTGTACCGCTGCTCTAACAGAGAGTGTGCCAGCGCTGGCCATTTACAAATGGCTGGCGCGGATACGCACCGTGCTAGAGGTCTAGCGGGGATGTAGCTGCAGCTCGCGCATGCGCCGTTAGACCGGGAAAGAAGGTGAGTATATGGGCGACCTGGGGGGTTTCACACAGCAGGCATCCCAATTCTGGATGTCCTGGGGGGAGGGAATCAATTGGCCCGGGAGTCTTATAGATTCCTGGGCTGATCTTGGTGGGTTTTGGTCCACTTTAAAGAGACCAGGACAGTATGAGTTTATCCTTTGGGGGGGGCTAAAACTATACTGTATAGTATATACCAGGGATGCCATGACAATTTCAAAGCAAATGCTGGAGCCTCCTCGTGCATGCCCCCCCAGGATGCCCAGAATTCTTACCTTATCCTCAGCCAGGAATGCAGCCCCTGACTGGCCGCCGAGTGCGGGTTAAGGAAGGTAAGGTGGGTGTTCTGGGGGGGCAATGCACAGGGGGGCTCCAGCAATTCTGGATTAGAAAGGTGTTTACAAGCACCCTGGGGGGGGGGTATCACACAGCGGGGCATCCAAAAGGGGCTTTCAGATTCCAGGGCCGGCCCGGATGGGTTTTATTATGCTTTAAGCCCCCACAACTCCCATCACTCACCTCCCCTCACACTCCAATGACGCATGTGCAGAGCTCCTCTGCACAGCAATGAGCTCACCTTGCGGCAAGTCGGCCACCTACAGCTGCACGTCCTTGCTGGCAGCCATTCAAAGCTGCCTGTTGTAGCATGGAGGAAGGTAAGAGACCAGAGATTACAGGGATACCCTGCGGTAGGGGACCAAAACCTGGGGGGGGGGGGCACCTATGATGACAGCTGCCTCACTGCTGGCAGATGATTTTCCTTATTGAAACTGCTGCCGGCTGCCCCCCTGTCCCCGCCTCTGCCGTATATGCAGGTGCCTATGTTTGCCTTGTGGCAAATACGGGCCTGGCTCCCTCTCTAGGTGGCTCATGTACTAGGTGCTACTGGCTTATTCTTAGTATACAGTATGTCCTGCTCCAAATCTAATACATACAGTTGGGATATACTCCGCCAGATGGCGCTGGACTGCAGAGACATCGAAAATAGGCTCCTCCCGGCCCCTCAAATACCCGGGGATCTCCCACAAATCCCCAGAATTTCTCTGCAGTCTGACTGCCAAGGACGAGAAATGGCTCTCTACTCGCAGGTGAGCGGGGCTATTAGCCCGCGGCCCTGTAGGACTATTCCCACCCGTTCCACTAGTAATATGCCTCCCAGCCTTGGCTGCGCTGGTCAGGTGAAGGTAGGCAGCACCGCTTTTAGGTGCTTAGGAGCGCTGCTCCACCGCAATCCCCCACCAAAGGGTAGGCGGTTCAGGCTTATGGTGAGCCTCTATGGGATGCCCCTCCCGCACTAGTGCCCCCTTGCCCCTGCCCATCGGTGGGCCCTGTTTAAGTGGCCGCTGTCCTCCCTCATCCTCCTTGTAGCCTTCGGGGGAAAAGAGGGGGGGGGTGTAAATATGTATGCTATGCATTCTGTGTTTTACACCTTTTTTTTTCCATTCTGTTTAAGTCTCGTGTCAGCCGCCGCGCTGGCTTGTCTTTACTGTCTTTTAAAATTGCCGCCGCCGCGCACTGACTTAGTTCCGCGCTTGGCGGCGGGATTACCTCAGGCGCTGGTGCGCCATCATTGGCTGCTTGCACGTTCTGGCTTCGCGCTCTTCGGGGGGGGGGGCGGGGCCCGTCTATGGCGCGCTCCGTGTCATCGCTGATACCGGCCCGCCCCTCGAGGTATACCGACGCCATCTTTATCCTGCTTGGTTGGCCCATGCGCGACGGACCCCTACCTACCGCGGTCCGTAAGTGCCCTCGCGGGCGGCTTTATATCTTTCACTTTTGTTACTGTGTGCTTACTGGCCTTTTCTGCTTATGTCTTTCAGGTGGGGCGAACCCTTTTGGCTTCTCCCGGCCCTGTATTAATATATAACTTGTAGGCTTTGTAAAAATAATACTCCCACTTCCCTAGCGGGTTATTGGGGCATCCGGGGTTGCTATATAGCGTTATTCCCTATCGGCGCATAGTGCCGCTATAATCACCATATGGAGGCATCCCAGGATAATGTGACCGGGGTCCCTTCGGGACAAGACCGGCTGTGTGTAGCGTGTGGGCAGCCTCATGCTGACGCTGACAAGGCGCAGGTCTGTGTACCCTGTGCTGAGCAGGTGCTTGCGTTGCAATCTGGCCTGCCAGTGGCTGCACCTTGTTTCACTTCACCTACTCCCCCAAGCTTAAACCTCACTCCTGCTGAGTTGCATACTAGTGGGGATTCTCAGCCTGATGTGTCTTCTAGACTGGCTACTGTTGAGCAGTTGATTGCTAAGTCCTTAGCACGTAAGGCCCCTGCTAAGAAGCGGCACTTGACGCCTAATGTCACTGTCTTCCCTATGGGAACTGAGGAGTTTTGGAATCTTTGTGGCTATACCCCGTCTGATGAAGGGGAGCTCTTTTCTGATTCGGACTCATCTGATGAGAGACCAAGGGGTCATGACGAGTCTGGCTCTGACCCTTGGGCCCCGGATGACACTGACAGATTATTGACCCAGATTTTTGAGGTTCTGTCTATCTCTCTCCCTGTTGCGGCTCCCAGGCAAAGAGGGGAGCTTTTCCATACAGCAAAATCACGCTTGGAATTTCCCGAGCAGGCACATTTCCATAACCTTGTGCTCAAGGAATGGGAGCGCCCCAGTAAACTTCCCGGGGTTCCAGAAAGTTGGGATAGGAAGTATCCCTTTCCGGCTGAGGTAGTTAAATATTGGTCATCCCCCCCCCCCCCCCGGGGTGGATGCCCCGATCCTAGGGCTATCTAACACCTCTGTCATGCATTCCCCTGACTCTACTACCCTGCAGGATGCTGAGGACTGGCGCATTGACCAGCTGGCATCCCACGCCTTTGCATGTGCGGGGACGGCGCTGCGCCCAATCTGTGCCTCTGCCATTACTGCTGTGGCCACTAAAACCCTTATCAGAAATATGCTTGATAGTGCCCCTGATGATTTACCTTGTCAGCAGCCTGTGGGCTGATGACAACGCTGCCAAGAAGGCCCTCACTGGGTTTCCCTTTAACGGACTGCGCCTATTTGGGGACCGCCTGGACCTTTTTGCTATGGGAGGCAGGTTACCCCAGCGCAGTCCCCCTTTCGGGGTCAGGGTTCCTTCTCCTCCCCTTACCGTGGTGCAAGACAGGGAAGGGGGGTTTCCTTTCCTGGGGCCCGGGGAGATTTCTGAGGTAGAGGCAGAGGACGTGGACGTCCTGGCTCCTCCTGGGGTCCCAAAGCAAAATCCTCTCCCAAGCCCCCTCAGGCATGATGGGGCGCCCTCACCCATCCGGGTGGGGGGACGGCTTCAGCACTTCGCTCACGTCTGGAGGCTTCATGTCTCAGACCGGTGGATTCAGGAGGTAGTGTCCTCCGGTTACAAGTTGGAGTTTGCTGCCGATCCCCCTCCAAGATTCATCAGATCCCGGATTCCTCAGGACCCTGTGTCAGCTCAGGAGCTAGTGCAAGCAGTGCAAGGCCTCCTGGAGCTGGGGGTCATCTGCCAGGTCCCCTTAAGAGAAAAAGGCAAGGGTTTTTATTCCAACCTATTCACAGTACACAAAAAAGATGGTTCAGTCAGGCCCATCCTGGACTTGAAGATCCTCAACAAGTTTGTCAGGGGCAGGCGCTTTCGCATGGAAACTCTGCGCTCTGCCATCAGTTCCCTGCGCCAAGGGGATTTCATGACTTCTGTGGACATCAAAGATGCTTATCTTCATATTCCTGTGTTCCCAGGTCATCAAAGGTTCCTCAGGTTTGCTCTGATGGATCAACACTACCAGTTTGTGGCCTTGCCCTTCGGCCTCACTTCAGCTCCCAGGGTGTTCACCAAGGTGCTGGCTGGCGTGATGTCTCTGCTCAGATGTCAGGGCATCCACGTGCTTCCCTATCTGGATGACATCCTCATCACTTCCCAGTCTCTACATCAGGCAGAGTTTGATACTCAGCTGGTGGTGTCCACTCTGGAGTCATTTGGATGGGTGATCAACCACCCCAAATCCTCACTGTCCCCTTCCTTGGTAACTCCATTCCTAGGAATGAATCTGGATACAGTTCAGGCAAGGATCTTCCTTCCTCAACAGAAGGTGGACAGTCTGATTGCACAGGCTCAGTCCCTCCTAGCTTGTCCCCATCCCTCCATCAGGCAGGGGATGCAGCTGGTGGGCCTGATGGTGGCATGCTTCGAAGCGGTCCCTTATGCTCAGTTCCACTTGAGGTCCCTGCAACTTCACCTATTGTCAGTATGGGACAAGGACCCAGCGTCCCTGGACAGGGTCTGTGTGCTCTCCCCCCTGGTCAGGAGGTTCCTCTCGTGGTGGATGGACTCAAGGAACCTGTTGGGGGGCAGATCCTTTCTTGCCCCTTCCTGGGAGACGGTCACCACGGATGCCAGCCTGTCAGGTTGGGGGGGTTTCTGGAAGTCCCTGCGGTTCCAGGGGAGGTGGTGCCCTCAGGAGGCCCACACACCTATCAATGTCTTGGAACTGCGGGCAATCAGGCTAGTTCTGGCTCACTTGACTACTCACCTTCGGGGCCTGCCTGTTCAGGTGCGCTTGGACAACCAGACGGCAGTTGCCTACATCAATCATCAGGGAGGGACCCGGAGCAAGGGGGTCCTCCAGGAAGCGTGTCTGATCCTGACTTGGGCGGAGGCCAATGTCCCCTGCATATCAGCTGTGTACATCCCGGGGGTGGAAAATCGCCTGGCGGACTCTCTGAGCAGGGGGACCTCTCGCCAGGGAGAATGGTCCCTATGCAGCAGGGTGTTTCAATCTCTGTGTCTCCATTGGGGCCAACCAGATGTGGATCTGTTGCGTCCCGCCACAATCACAAGCTCCCAGCTTTTGTCTCTCTGTCCCAGGATCCTCTGGCCTTGACCTCAGATGCGCTAGCAATGCTATGGCAGGACTTTCAGTTCCTGTATGTCTTCCCTCCAATCCCCCTGCTGGGCAGGGTTCTGCGCAAGATGGAATAAAAGAAAACTAAACGTGAATTGAGGACAAGGGTAAGTGAGCATATTCGTGATATAAAGAATGCCAATGAAAAAAGTCCGGTGGCGGAACATTACAAACAGTACCACAATAGTGACCCGGCGGGTACTCGTGTATGTGGTATCTTTAAATTAAGTACTAATGGGAGAAGGGGCTTCTGGGACCAGAGATTGAGACAACAGGAGGCGCGTTTTATATTTGAACTGGGAACCATGATACCTGTTGGCCTCAATACAGATGTGGGCCTCAGTGCCTTCCTATAGATATTGGTTGGAAGCATGGAAGGGCTAATAGCCCATAGTGGGGAGTCAATAATAAGGAGAGGAAAAATGATATCCCCACATAGGAGCCGATTTAGGAGTGTTGTAGATTGGATAAGCCTAGGTGTAAATATGGGCTAACTTAGATGTAAATATGAGTGTAATCCAGGGTGTCCTTCTATAATAGGGCCCTTGGTAGGTTCTTTCCATATGTCATTTTTTCCATTGTTCCATATGTTACTTTTTCCGCGTGTCTTTAAGTCCTTGAGAGAGTGCTATGGTTTGGGAGTTGATGTGTGCATTATGAATATATAAGTCTGTTTGTTGGTCTTTTTATTATGTGGATTTATCAATGAGCATGATGCAAGGGAGAGGTAGAGATGAGCATGTCAGTAACTAGGATATGAATGAAAGAGAAAAAATAGCCAGCCGCCGAATGTGCGCAACATTTACAATAAAATGCTTATACTATGCTGTAAATATGGTTGTCCCGGCCATCTGCTGTGTATGTAAGCCCGCTTGAGATTCCCAGGCACGGAGGACTCCCAGGTGCCAATAATATGCTGAATAGCTGGTGATTGGCATGAAATAGTTAAATATTGAATAGCTGAGACCGGCCCGAAAAACGAGTGCCAAAGAGGATAAATAGCGGAACCTGATTGGCCCGCGTCACCCTGACGAAGCCCCGGGGTGAAACGTACGTCGGCGGACGGCCGGCCCCTCCCTGGCTTCCCTCCTCACGCACACTGGCTGCACGTGACTTTGATGTGGGAGCGCTTGTGTCGGCAACGCGCGGCGTATGAGACAGCGGAGACAAGCTGCAGCCGCACCTCTGTGGAGAAGGTATTAGGCGGTCGAGTGGTGCCAGGCACAATGGCCCTCAGAGAGGTGGCCTGACCTGTGCGTCTCCCGCCTTTGTACACTGACCGTTACTTATCACGCATATGAATTTGCCTGCAGGCATGCATTGTTGGAGCTCTGTCTAATCACAGCTGTGGAACTGTTGCACTGAAAATCAATTAATTGCTGCTATATGTGATACGAGCCGCCTGCGAACACTGGCACTGAAAGCATTTGCACTTTAAACATCAGTGACTTTGGAACAGTGACTGCCCTTTCCTCTATCCACAGGTTTCCCCATCCATTAACCCCCTTTGGCTGGCCAGCCATATGTGTTCAATAGGTGTGTGGTAGTGAGGGATGAATGTATGTCAGGGAATGTGGCTGAATGGAGGGGCCCCCGTGTTTAATATGCTAATTAGCTTTTTAATTTTTTAGGGAATTAGGGTAGTTGTATTATGTGCCTTTGGATCAAATAAATGTGTGTTTATGGCAGACCATATATTTTCTTGTGGATTTGTTGTCAGAGTGCCAGCCTTCTGTATGTATGTGTGTCTTTGTATTCTGCGCAAGATGGCTCTGGAAAGGGTGCCAGCAATTCTGGTGGCCCCCAGGTGGCCAAGAAGAGTGTGGTTCGCAGACGTGGTACAGCTGGCAGAAGATCAGTACGCTCTGCCCTTGGTGCCAGACCTTCTCACTCAGGGCTCCCTACGCCATGCCTATTTACAAACTCTGGCTTTGACAGCTTGGCTGCTGAAACCTCCATCTTGATGGAGAAGGGGCTGTCTTACTCAGTTGTGGATACTTTGATTAAAGCTAGGAAGAAGTCTTCCTCTTCCATTTATTACAGGGTTTGGCGTGCCTACATTGACTGGTGTGAGTCTAAGTCTCTTCCCTGTCGTGTGTTCTCTATTCCCAGGATTCTGGAGCTGCTGCAGCATGGGTTGGAGATGGGGCTCCAACTCAGTACTCTGAAGGGTCAGGTTTCTGCCCTGGCTATTTTCTTCCAGAAGTCCTTTGCTCAGCACCCTCTGATCAGGACTTTTTTCCAGGGGATCACTCATGTGCGCCCCCCACGTAAGCCTATGGTGCCTGTTTGGGATCTGAACTTGGTTCTGTCAGCCTCGCAGGGTGCTCCCTTTGAACCTGTGCAGGATGCTGCCTTGGCCATTCTTACGCTCAAGGTTGTATTTCTGGTGGCTATCACTTCTGTCAGGCGTGTGTCTGAGTTGGCGACGCTTTCCATTCAGCCCCCCTTCTATGAGAGACACCAGGACAAGGTGGTGTTTAGTTTCAAACCTGATTTTCTGCCTAAGGTAGTGTCTGCTTTTCATTTGAATCAGGATATTGTTCTTCCTTCTTTATGCCCTAATCCTAGCAATGCTAAGGAGATGGTTTTGCACTCTTTGGATGTGGTTAGGTGTCTGAAGTACTACCTGGTGGCTACTGCACCTTTCAGGAAAACTGATGCTCTTTTTGTGGTCCCTTCTGGTCATAGGAAGGGTTTGGCTCCTGCCAAGTCTACTATCAGCAAGTGGATTCGTCAGGCTGTGATTCAGGCCTACTCTGCTAAGGGGAAGAATCCTCCCTTCCGCCTTACTGCTCATTCCATTCGTGCTATTGGTGCCTCTTGGGCTTTTCAGCACCAGGCTTCTGTTGAACAAGTTTGCAAAGCCGCTACTTGGTCTTCTGTTCATACCTTTTCAAAGTTTTACAAGGTTGATGTTAGGGCCTCAGCTGATGCTGCTTTTGGCCGAAAGGTTCTGCACTGCTATTGGATGTCCCAACTGTAAGTATTAGATTTGGAGCAGGACGTACTGCATACTAAGAATAATACAATTCTGTGATTACTCACCTGTAGAATTGGTGGTATGAGTATACAGTACGTCCTGCTCCAACCCACCCTTGGTTGCATTATCTTGGATCCCCTGTATGGTGATTGTTATCCGTGTTATAGTTGATAGTTTGGATTGTTTAATTCCCCCGGCTTCTCATTAACTGCTTTTCAATGCTGGGGATTTGTGGGAGGACCCCGGGTATTTGAGGAGCCGGGAGGAGCCTATTTTCGATGTCTCTGCAGTCCAGCGCCATCTGGCGGAGTATATTCCAACTGTAAGTATTAGATTTGGAGCAGGACGTACTGTATACTCATAATACCAATTCTACAGGTGAGTAATCACAGAATTGTATTTTTTCTCCTTATTTACTTGGTAGGTTATATCTGATAGCTTAAGTTGTGGCACAGGCTTCTGGATTTGTAGCAGCATCTTTTACCTCTCATCCTCAGTAATTTGAGGTGGTTTATGATACACCCCAAATAATTGATTTGCTACCCTCAGCATGGCTTTAAACTGACAGGGCCTTTCATGGTCTGTATTTTTTAAATACAGCATTACCCTCCATTTATCATTTAGACAGGTTTCTCTTCTGGCCACCATATCATGATTGCTTTTCGTAAATTTTGTTTGTCTTCTGACACAACTTTATCCACAACATACAGACATTTTGCAGCTCTATTTTTGCTGTGTTAATGAGACACTGTATCAAAATATGTGCAGCACAGCAATGCAGTCACAAAACTATGTGAACAGAGCCTAAATATTGAAAATACAATCAAATAAATGAACCAAGGAACATGGGCAGCGTTGGGATCGTAGACCAGGAAAAGCTGCCACCAGGGCAGGACGAGTATTTTGTCTGATTTAGGGATACCTTCAATCTTTAAATGGCATTCCAAATCGGGATCCCCCGGGGTGGGTCTGTATGTAGACCTTCAATCATTTATGTTGGTCTGCTTTCGAAATCACATGTTTTTGGTGTTTTTAATGTGTGTTTATTATAATAATAACCTAATGCCAAGATTTTCCATATTTTCAGATGCTGAACAGGACAGCAGCCCTCGGACAGATATTGGTTCAGACATGGAGGATACAAAACCAATTAACTTGGGTAAGTGAACAAATCAAAGAGGCTGATTTTATACTAGCGCCATGTACCGTCATGTGAGCGTCCGTATAGCGGCGCTTAGAGCCAACGCTAGTAGACAATGTAAGCAGGTGTCAAGCGCTATAACCTAGCTTAGCGGGTGGACAAGTAGTGCTGTACTATCCTGTCCAGCATTAATGAATGTGATGTGTGGTAGACGCTGTAGAAGCGCTCTCCCTGATTCACTGCAGAGCCAATCGCGAACGCTAAGTGGTGTTCCAAGGTCCTAGCGCCCATGGCTACACTACATCTAACAACAGGACAATGCTGCAGCGAGCGGCACCAGTTGAGTGTGTCCAGCACTCAGCGCTGAAACCCATATTCACCAAAAAAATACACACACACAGTGTCAGCGCTCTAGCATAGAGCGCCTGATGCTGTGTGAAAAAGGGTCTTTTTCTCAACACATACACACCAGCACCAGAGCAAAAACACATGGAATGACATTGTTTTAACACTGTGACAATGATACTGCAATTTCAGACCTGCACATACAATTCTGCATAAATAAATTAAAAATCAAACAATAAAAGTTTTTGTTTGCTGGACAGGAGAGGCCACACAATGAATTGAGCCAAAAATTTTAAAATGTAGTATAGAAAAACGCTATTTAAACACAACCAAATGAAGCGGCATTGAAATGTATGGGAGAGCGCTACTGAGTGAAAGGTACTACATGGCGCTCCTAAGTCTAAAGCGTCAGCGCTATATGCTGAGCCGCCTCTAGTAATACATGTGACGCTACATGGCGCTGTTAGAGGTGCTCACCAGCTTTCTTAAATGTGGTTTTCAAATACAACGCCCAGCTTTCACCCGATTCTACATGCCGCTACGTGGCACTACCTGGTGCTAGCATTTTTTAAATAACCTCTATGTTGTTATAAGTTTGTTACCAGCTGATGTCCCTGTCTCTACAGATTTGACAGACTTCCAGGAGAGTTTCATCACTTCTGGTGTTTTTAGTGTCACAGAATTAATACAAGTGTCTAGAAGTAAGTAAAAGGATTTTTGTTATCTATAAATTTAGAGCCTGTTTTCACTGTTTCTGGTTCAGTCACTTTATCCCATGAGGCTTGTTTCCACCATGTGTTGCAGTGCAGTACATATTCTAAGTATACAGCACGTCCTGCTCCAGAAAGTAATTCCTTACGTTTGGGTTATACATGCACAAGATGGCGCTGGACTGCAGGGACAGCAAAAAAGTGGCTCCTCCCGGCCCCTTATATTCCAGAGACCTCCCACAAAATTCCCAGTTCTTCTCTGCAGTCGGCGCTGCGATGACAAGAAGATTGCTCTCTCTACTCACAGGTGAGCGGGGCTATTAGCCTGCGGCTCTGTAGGACTATTCCCACCCGTTCCTCCTTTTCATGCCTCCCAGCTTTGGCTGCACTGTTCGGGTGACGGTAGGCAGCACCGTTGTTAGGTGCTTAAAGTGGACCAACACCCAGGATTTTGACTATCCTGGGTATTGGTCCACTTAGGTGGGGCACCCCGATCGGGGGTGCCCCGCTGTGTGAAACCCCCCCGATCGCCGCAAAAACTCACCTCTCCCCGCTCCCACGTGACCTCGTCCGGCCAATGACAGCGCTCTGAGCCGCTCTGGTATGCGCGTCCAAAGCCGCTTGGACGCGCATACCAGAGCGCTGTCATTGGCTGCGTCTCTCGCTTCCCTCTAACAGAGAGCGCGCCTGCGCCGGCCATTCACAAAACGGCCGGCGCGGGAGCGCGCCCTGCTAGAGGGAAGCGAGAGACGTGGCCGCGTCTCGCGCATGCGCCGTTGGATCGCCGGTAAGGTAAGGATTGTGGGCCTCCTGGGGGGGTTCCTCCCCGCGGGACATCCCGATTTCGGATGCCCCGCGGGGAGGGATCTGATCGGTCCGGGAATCTTATAGATTCCCGGGCCGATCCCCCCTGGGTGTTGGTCCACTTTAAGGAGCGCTGCTCTGACCGCAATCCCCCACCAAAGGGTAGGCGGTATAGGCCCATGGTGAGCCTTATGGGATGCCCCTCCCGCGCTATTGCCCCTCGCCATCTGCCTATCTGTGGGCTCCTGTTAGGTTGGTCGCTGTCCTCCCTCGCCTTCCCTGGTATTCTCGGGGGGGGGGGGGGTGTTGTGTGTGTGTGTGTTGTAGGTGTATTCTTCATTCTTATGGTTTACGCGGTATGGCTTATCTTGTGTTGCCGTGCGCGTGTTGGTTGCACTGGTTGCTTTTAAAAATACCACCGTGCACGCTTGTACAGTGCTCCGCGGTCGGCGGCGACTTTACCTCATTGGCTGACATGGTCACGTGGGCGCCTTCACGCTCTTCGGGGGGGGCTGGCCTTGCGGATGATGCGTTCCGCATCACTGTCTCCGCGCCCCGCCCCTCGAGGTATCTGTGGGCGCCATTTTGCCTTCTCGTGCTGCGTGGCTGGCTTCTACCTACCGCGGTCAGTAAGTGCGGGCTGGCTTATCTTTACTTATTGTTGTGTATGCAAACCGCTTACGGGACTTTTTGTTTATGTCTTGCAGGCGGGTCAAACTTAATTGTGGTTTCTCCCGGCCTATCCCCTCTATTTAGTTACTATTAGAGGCCTACTCTGCCTTTACCTCCCACTTCCCTAGCGGGTTATTGGGGCATCCCGGGTGACTTTATTGTGTAAATCCCTATTGGCCGTTGGCCGCGATAATCACCATATGACGGCTTCTCAGGATAATGTGCTTGGGGTTCCTTCGGGACAAGCCCGGCTGTGTGTGGCGTGTGGGGTGTCCCCTACTAGTGATGACAATGTGCGGGTCTGTGTGCCCTGTGCCCAGCGGGTGCTTGCGCTGCAATCTGGGTTGCCTGTGGCTGGGCCTGCGCCCCGTGTGGCCTCGCCCACACCCCACGCTTACATCTGACTCCCAGTGAGGTGCATACCAGTGGGGAGTCTCAGCCTGATTTGTCTACCAGGGTGGCTAGTATTGAGAAGCTGATTGCCTACTCTATGGCGCGTAAGGCCTCAGCTAAGAGGCGGCATCTGGCACCTGGTGCTAACTTATTTCCTATGGAGGCTGATGAATTTTTTGACCTGGCTGGCTATACCCCCCTGGAAGAGGGGGAATTGTTTTCTGATTCAGAATCATCTGATGAGCAGCCTAAGGGTTATGCTGATTCTGGCTCTGACCCATGGGCTCCAGATGATACTGACAGGCTTTTGGCTCACATTTTTGAAGTACTTTCTATCTCTCCTCCTGCCGCGGCTCCTCGGCAGCAGGGGGAGTTGTTTCACACTGCTAAGCCACGTTTGGAGTTTCCTGAACAAACTCACTTTAATAATCTTGTGCTCAATGAGTGGGAGCGACCGAGCAGGCTCCCTGGGGTGCCTAAGAGTTGGGATAAGAGGTATCCCTTTCCGGCTGAAGTGGTTAAGCATTGGTCGTCCCCTCCTGAAGTGGATACACCAATTCTAGGGTTGTCCAACACTTCTGTCATGCATTCCCCTGACTCTACTACACTGAGGGATGGTGAGGACCGGCGCATTGATCAGCTGGCTTCCCATGCCTTTGCCTGTGCGGGGTCTGCTCTGCGCCCGGTTTGTGCCTCTGCCATAACTCTAACTATTAGGACTCTGCTCAGAAGTGTTTTAGATGGGCTCCTGATGAGGCTGCTAGTGCAGAGTACAGTGCCCTTCTGCGTTGTGAGGAATTTGTTGAATATGTCCTCTCTGCCTTGGATGATACCATTAGAATGTGTGGCAGGGCTTCTGCCTTAGCGGTGGCTATACGCCGCTCGGTGTGGCTGCGCCAGTGGGCAGCTGACAACGCTGCCAAGAAGGCTCTAACTGGGTTCCCCTTTAAAGGACTGCGTCTCTTTGGGGATCGCCTGGACTTGTTTGCTAAGGGAGGCAAGTTACCCCAGCACAAGAGACAGTCTCAGCCCTTTCGGGGTTCAGGCTCCTTTCTTCCCTCCTACCGTGGGTCCAGAATGGGAAGGGGAGCGTCATTTGCAGGGGCCCGGGGAGATTTCTGGGGTAGGGGCCGAGGGCGTAGCCGCCCTGGACCCTCCTGGGGTTCCAAATCTAAGTCTTCCCCCAAGCCCCGTCAGGCATGAAGGGGTCGCCCTCACCCATCCGGGTGGGGGGACGGCTTCAGCTCTTTGCTCACATCTGGAGGCTTCATGTCTCAGACCGGTGGATTCAGGAGGTAGTGTCCTCCGGTTACAAGATAGAGTTTGCAGCCTGGCCGCCCCCAAGATTCATCAGATCCCGGATGTCTCAAGACCCCCTGTCAGCTCAGGGCCTGTTGCTTGCTGTGCAGAATCTACTGGAGCTGGGGGTCATCTGCCAAGTGCCCTTAGGGGGCAAGGGCTACTATTCCAACCTTTTCACCGTTCCCAAAAGAGATGGGTCTGTCAGACCCATCCTGGACTTAAAGCTTCTCAACAAGTTTGTCAGACCCAGGAGGTTTCGCATGGAGACTCTGCGCTCAGCTGTAAGTTCACTACGCCCAGGGGACTTCATGACCTCTGTGGACATCAAGGATGCTTAACTCCATGTTCCAGTCTTTACAGGTCATCAGAGATTCCTCAGGTTCGCTCTGGAGGATCAGCATTACCAGTTTGTGGCATTGCCCTTCGGTCTTACTTCAGCTCCCAGGGTATTCACCAAGGTGCTGGCAGGCATTATGGCTCTGCTGGACGACATTCTTATCACTTCTCCGTCTTTCCAACAGGCAGAGCTAGATACTCAGCGGGTGGTGACCACGCTGGAGTCATTCGGCTGGGTGATAAACCATTCCAAATCCTCCCTGTCTCCCTCTTTGGTAAAGCCATTTCTGGGCATGAAGCTGGATATAGCTCGGGCCAGGATCTTTCTTCCTCAGCAGAAGGTGGACAGTCTGCAAGCACAAGCTCAGCTCCTTCTGTCCTGCCCTCATCCCTCCATCAGGCAGGGAATGCAGCTGGTGGGCCTAATGGTGTCCTGCTTCGAGGCGGTTCCTTATGCTCAGTTTCACATGAGGCATCTTCAACTCCACCTCTTGTCTGTATGGGACAGGGACCCTGTGTCCCTGGATCAGGTTTTGGTTCTGTCCCCCATAGCCAGGCGGTCCCTCTCGTGGTGGCTGGACTCAAGTAACCTGTTAGTGGGCATATCCTTTCTAGCCCCTTGCTGGGAGACAGTCACCACGGATGCCAGTCTGACAGGTTGGGGGGGCTTCTGGAGATCCCTAACATTCCAGGGGCAGTGAGGCCCTCAGGAGGCCCACGCCCCTATCAACATTCTGGAACTGAGGGCGATCAGGTTGGTTCTAACCCGTTTGACCCCACAACTTCAGGGTCGGGCGGTTCAGGTCCACACGGACAACCAGACGGTGTTTGCTTACATCAATCATCAGGGGGGGACCCGGAGCAAGGGGGCCCTCAAGGAAGTGTCTCTGATCCTGTCCTGGGCAGAGGACAATGTTCCCTGCATCTCAGCTGTGTACATTCCGGGGGTGGAGAATCTGGAGGGAGACTCTCTGAGCAGGGGGTCTTCTCGCCTGCGGGAATGGTCCCTCAGCAACAGGGTGTTTGCTCTCTGTGTCACCGTTGGGGTCAGCCAGATGTGGATCTGTTTGCGTCCCGTCACAATCACAAGCTTCCAGTCTTTGTGTCTCTGTCCCAGGACCCTCTGGCCTTTGCCGTGAATGCTCTGACAATGCCCTGGCAGGGCTTTCAGCTACTGTATGTCTTTCCCCCGTTTCCCCTGTTGGGCAGGGTTCTGCGAAATATAGCTCAGGAAGGGGTGCCAGCCATCCTGGTGGCACTCTGTTGGCCAAGAAGAGTGTGGTTCGCAGACATCGTGCAGCTGGCGGTAGGTCAGTACGCCCTTCCCAAGGGTCCAGACCTGCTCACTCAGGGGCATCTACTCTACACCAATTTACAAACGCTGGCTTTAGCGGCCTGGCTGCTGAAACCTCCATCTTAATGGAAAAGGGGCTGCCTTCCTCTTTTGTTAACACCATGATCAGGGCTAGGAAAAAGTCCTCTTCTTCCATCTACTATAGGGTCTGGCGTACCTACATTGACTGACTGTGAGGCTAAATCTCTTCCCTGTCGTGTGTTTTCTATTCCTAGGATTCTGGAATTCCTCCAACATGGTTTGGATCTGGGGCTTCAACTCAGCACTCTGAAGGGTCATGTGTCTGCCTTGGCTGTTTTCTTTCAGAGATCTTTTGCTCAGCATCATTTGGTTAGGACTTTTTTCCAGGGGGTTACTCATGTGTGCCCCCCACGTAAGCCTATGTTACCAGTCTGGGACTTGAACTTGGTCCTATCTGCCTTGCAGGGGTCTCCTTTTGAGCCTGTGCATGAGGCTGCTTTGTCCATTCTTACGCTTAAGGTAGTGGCTATCACTTCGGTTAGGCGTGTTTCTGAGTTGGCGGCGCTTTCCATCAAGCCCCCTTACTTTGAGAGACACCAGGATAAGGTGGTGTTTTGCTTTAAACCAGATTTTCTGCCTAAGGTTGTGTCTGCTTTTCATCTCAATCAGGACATTGTTCTTCCTTCTCTGTGCCCTAATCCTAGTAACCCTAAGGAGAGGGCTCTACATTCTTTGGATGTGGTCAGGAACCTGAAGTTCTATTTGGTGGCTACTGAGCCCTTCAGGAAGACTGATGCTCTTTTTGTGGTCCCTTCTGGTCCTAAGAAGGGTCTGGCTCCAGCTAAGTCTACCATCAGCAAGTGGATCCGTCAGGCTGTGATTCAGGCCTATTCTGCTAAAGGGAAGGATCCTCCCTTCCGCCTTACTGCTTATTCCACTCGTGCTATTGGTGCCTCTTGGGCTTTTCAGCACCAGGCTTCTGTTGAACAAGTTTGCAAGGCCGCTACTTGGTCTTCTGTTTATACTTTTTCTAACTTTTACAAGGTTGATGTTAGGGCCTCAGCTGATGCTGCTTTTGGCCGCAAAGTTCTGCAGGCAGCAGTGGTTTAATCTGCATGTTGTTGCTTTTGGAGATCTCACCCTACCTTACGGACACTGCTATTGGATGTCCCAAATGTAAGGAATTACTCTCTGGAGCAGGACGTGCTGTATACTTAGAATAATGCAATTCTGTGATTACTCACCTGTAGAATCGGTATTATATGTATACAGCACGTCCTGCTCCACCCGCCCTTGTTTTTCATTGTTCTTAGTGCCTCTGTACGGTGATTGTTATCATGATTAAAATTGTTTAATTATGGTTATTATTCTCCTGGCTTCTTGCTAACTGCTTGTCAATACTGGGAATTTTGTAGGAGGTCCCTGGAATATAAGGGGCCGGGAGGAGCCACTTTTTTGCTGTCTCTGCAGTCCAGCGCCATCTTGTGGATGTATAACCCAAACATAAGGAATTACTCTCTGGAGCAGGACGTGCTGTATACATATAATACCAATTCTACAGGTGAGTAATCACAGAATTGTATTTTTAGCAACAATGCATCTTCTGTGCATGTTAGCCCTTTATTCATTTGACTGAATTAAAAATGCCCTGCTGCTAGAGGGAACCTTTTTTTGTGACTGCTCCTGAATCTACAAGAAAAACAACTAGCACCACTGAGTGCCAATTTTGCTGCTAAGGAGAGGCTCTGAAAGTGTCCCCGGCGGAGCGCTAAAGAACGGCGCTCATGATGCAGACTCCCTGTGTTAAATTCTGTAATAGCCATTCAATGCTGCTGCTTGCTTATAGACATTTCACAGCAGCGTTCTCTACTACAACACACAGTACAGATTACACACATTGTTTAGCTATATTCTTTTATTAACCATGTTTTGAAACTTAAAAATGATCAAATATCAATAATAAAAAAGTGTTTTATCGGCTTTGTTGTGCGTAAAATGAAGGAAAAGAACCATTTTTTAATCATTCACTTTTGTTAATTTTACCTGTTTATGGTTTCACTAACTCTCTAGGGGTTCTCTGGCTACATTATAGCTGTTATCCACCTTTTGATAGTTGCTAGTGTGTCTTTAAAATACAGTATGTTCCAAGTATGTCACACCCCGCTTCCACTATTCATGACATATGGGTTATGGTCCAGTAGAGGGCAAACTTCTGCAGAGATGAAAGCAAAAAAGAAGCCCTTCCCGGTCCATAAATACCTGGGACCGCCCACACATTCCCAGTTCCTTCTCTGCAGGGCGGCGAGCAAGTCAGAAGATGTATGCTGCTCTTCCTTGCAGGTAAGCCGGGCTTGCACCCGGCCATTTTTTGCCCTATTTCTGCCCGGACCTTTATACTGTAAGTCCCTATACTAGCCTTCCAGCCTTGGCTGTAGGTCCGGGTGAGGGTAGGAATCACCTTAATAGGTGTTCAGGGAGCCATGCTCCCCCGTGAGACCCCATATTAAGGGGTAGGCGGAATCCGGGTTGGTGATCCGGTTTGAGATGCCCTGTCCATATATATATATATATATATATATATATATATATATATATATATATATTTATATGTTTATATGTATATACATATATATTTATATGTATATCCCTTACATCTATGGTGCGGGATTTTCCCCCCCTTCCGGTTCCCTCTCGTAGCCCTCCGGGGGGGGGGGGGGGGGTCGGATGGGTCTTTTCATGTTCAACTTTTCACTCTTGTTGGGGAGTGTGTGTGTGAAATAGTGTGCTTGGTGCTGCACTCTAGATCGCATTTTTGTTATATGCTGAGGGGAGCTTCTTCCCCTCAGGCTGCGGTGTCGAGGGGGCGGGGCCGGACGCTCGCGCGCTGCCGCAGCCCGCCCCCTCCAGTTTGGCGCTTTTTGCGGAGCCCAGCCTATAGCTGGGTACCGCGCTGCTGGTTGTGAGGGAAGGGGGCGGGGCCAGGCGTGGCGCGCGATCCGCACTGGCCCGCCCCTCCTTCTCTCTCTCGGGAGTGCTGCGCTGCTGGCTGCCATCTTGTGAGACAGGTGAGTGCCCTCCTGGGGCCCCTCTTTTCATCCTTATTCAGCATAATTGTGTTCCCTTCAGCTGGGGGCAGCGCAGGTCACACTGTGTGGTTAACTATTTGTTGGATATTTTGCTATTTATCTGTGTGTGTGCGCATGTGTTTATGACTCACTGCTTGTGTCTTTCAGGAGGACTCCCTTCTACCTGCTTAAAAGGTGGTTCTCCCGGTCCTAGGGTCCCTAGAGTAAATTGGGCACCTAAAATGATCCCACTTGGGACTTAAAAGGGCATCCCGGGTAGCTTATCAGCGTAATTCCCTCTGGTCATTGCGACTACCTTTAAAATCACCATATGGAGGCTCCACAGGATACCGGGCTCGGGCTCCCTTTGGGACAATCCCGGCTGTGTGTGGGTTGTGGGGTACCCCTTGCGGGGGAAAATGTACTAATTTGCATACCATGTGCGCAACAGGCCATAACGCGGCAGTCGGAATCCCAGGCGTCTGGGTCAGTGCCGCCCCTCTCATCTCCCACCCCACCCCGCATTATCTGTACCCCAGGTGACACTGTCATTAGCGGGGAGTCGCATTCTGAAGTATGTGCTAGGCTGGCCAACCTAGAGAAAATTATTTCTAGCTCAGTGGGCAGAAAAGCCCCTGCTAAGAAAAGGCATCTGTCACCGACTACGCCGGTACTTGATTTTAATGATTATGACTCCCCTGACTGGTCTGATTATTCCCCTCTCGAGGAGGGGGAATTGTTTGGGGAATCTGAGACTGAAGAACTGCAGTTCTTTGATTCTGATGCCGGGCAGGCGCTGGGGGATGCTGCGGATACCCCCAAAGTCCTGGCCCATCTCTTAGAGGTTCTGGATATTTCCACACCTCCGTTGTACATACTCCTGACGTCACTACCCTTAAGGATGGCGAGTATAAGGCCATTGATCAGATGGCATGCCATGCCTTTGCCATTGTGGGTTCAGCTTTGCGGCCTGTTTGTGCATCTGCACTCGTGGCTGTGGCTACCAGGTCTGAGGTTAGGGACATGTTAAAAGAGTCCCAACTCAACCCGGCCAGTGTTGAATTCACAGCCCTTAAGAGGTGGGAATTGTTCATGAACTTTGTGTTGGCGGCTATGGATGACACTATTATGTGTAGTAGAACCTCGGCTCTGCTGGTGGCCATGCGCAATCGGTATGGCTACGCCAGTGGGCGGCTGACATAGCGGCCAAGAAATCACTTACAGCACTGCCCTTCCTGGGTATGTTTGGTGACAAATTGGATTGTGTGGCGAAAGGTGGGAATCTACCTCAGCGTAAGAAGCAGCGTTGCTTCTTTCGGGGGGCAAGCTCCTTTGATCCTTCCTTTCGCGGTGCCAGAGTGGGCAGAGGTCTTGCCTACTCTAGCTTCAGAGGTGATTCCTGGAAAAGAGGCAGGGGACGCGCCCGTCCAGCCTCTACCTGGGGTTCCAAGCCCAAGCCCGCTGGCAAGCCAGCTCAGCAATGAGGAGGCGCCCTCACCCTTACGGGTGGGGGGACAGCTGCGGCTCTTCTTCCAGGTCTGGGCCCAGGAGGTCACAGACAAGTGGATATTGGAAGTGGTCTCGTCTGGGTACAAACTGGAGTTCGAGTCCCGGCCTCCTCCCAGATTCCTAAGGTCTCGGGTGCCATTGGATCCTCGGACGGCGCAGGGGCTCCTGTAGGCTGTAAAGAATCTCCTGGACATGGCGGTCATATGCCCGGTGTCTCTTTCAGAGAGAGGCCGGGGCTATTATTCCAACCTCTTCACGTTTCCCAAGAAGGATGGCTCCATAAGACCCATTCTGGATTTGAAGCTTCTCAACAGGTTCATCAGAACCAAGAAGTTCCGCATGGAGACTCTGCGCTCAGCCATCGGTTCCCTTCATCAGGGGGATTTCATGACGTCCATAGACATCAAGGATGCTTACCTTCATGTACCAATTTTCCCAGCACACCAGAGATTTCTCAGGTTCGTGGTTGGAGATCAGCATTTTCAGTTTGTTGCCCTCCCGTTCGGGCTGACCTCGGCACCGATGGTGTTTACCAAGGTTCTGGCAGGCATAATGGACCTGCTCAGAGCCCAGGGCATTCGCATTTTGCCGTATCTGGACGACCTACTCATTACAGCTTCTTCCCTCTGCCAGGCGGAGCTGGACACCAGGACGGTGGTGACGACGCTGGAAAGGTTCGGATGGGTGATCAACCACCCCAAGTCTTCTCTCTCCCCATCAAGGGAGATCTCTTTTCTGGGCATGAATCTGGAGACCAGTCCGGCCAGAGTGTTCCTACCTCAGCCAAAGGTGCAGAGGGTTCAGGATCTGAAACGTGTTCTCCTGACCTATCCTCGCCCTTCTATCCGGCTAGGGATGACTCTGGTAGGTTTGATGGTGGCCTCCTTCGAGGCAGTCCCCTTTGCTCAGTTCCACATGAGGTCGCTCCAACTCCATCTATTGCTGAAATGGGACAGATGTCCACAGTCCTTGCATCTCGGCAGTGTACATTCCGGGAGTGGAGAACACGGAGGTGGACTCCCTGAGCAGAGGATTCTCTTGCCGAGGGGAATGGTCTCTCAACCACAACAGGGTATTTCGGTCCCTGTGTCACAAGTGGGGGACTCCGGAGGTGGATCTCTTTGCCTCTCGGCACAATCACAAGCTCCCAACCTTTGTATCTCTGTCTCGGGATCCTCTGGCCCTGGCAGTGGAGGCCTTATCCCTTGCCTGGAGGGATCTGGGGTTTCTGTACCTGTTTCCCCCCTTCTCCATGGTAGGCAAGGTAGTGCGCAAGCTGGCTCTAGAGGAGGCACCAGCAATTCTGGTGGCCCCAAGGTGGCCAAGACAGGTTTGGTTCGCAGACGTCGTAAGACTGGCGGTAGATCAAGGCTGCCCCTGTTTCCGGATCTGATCTCTCAGGGTCAGCTACGTTACCCCAATTTACAAACGCTTGCTTTGACGGCGTGGCTGCTGAAACCTTCTTCCTGAGGGAGGAAGGTTTGTCGGAGGCGGTTATTCAGACATTGATTAGAGCTAGGAAGAGGTCTTCCTCTACCATTTACTATAGAACTTGGCGGTCCTATATTGACTGGTGGGAGGCTAGGGCCTTACCTTGCAGGGTTCGATTCCTAGGATTTTGGAGTTTCTACAACACGGTCTGGATCTGGGGTTCCAGCTCAGTACTTTGAAGGGTCAGGTTTCTGCCCTGGCTGTCTTTTTTCAAAGGTCCTTTGCTTTGCATCACCTGGTCAAGACTTTTTTCCAAGGGGTCACTCATGAAAGCCTTTGGTTCCCGTTTGGGACCTAAATTTGGTTCTCTCGGCCCTCCAGGGGCCTCCTTTTTAGCCGGTGCAGGATGTGGCACTTTCTGTGCTCACTCAAAAGGTTGCCTTTTTGGTGGCTATTACCTCTGTTCGGCGTGTCTCTGAGTTGGCGGCTCTGTCTATTCAGGCCCCTTACTTTGAGAGACACCAGGACAAGGTGGTTTTTCGCTTTAAACCAGATTTCCTTCCTAAGGTGGTTTCTGCCTTCCATCTCAATCAGGATGTGGTTCTCCCTTCCTTGTGTCCTAAGCCTAGCAATGACAAGGAGAGGATTTTGCACTCTTTGGATGTGGTTCGTTGTACTATTTGGTCGCTAATTCTCCTTTTCGTAAGACGGATGCCTTTTTCGTGGTGCCCTGTGGGCCCCGGAAAGATTTGGCGCCCGCCAAGTCTACCATTAGCAAATGGATTCGTCAGGCCATTATTGGGGCCTATTCTGCTAAGGGGAGGACTCCCCCTTTTAGGGTCACTGCGCATTCTACTCGTGCTGTTGGTGCGTCCTGGGCTTTTCAGCACCAGGCTTCTGTTAAACAAGTTTGTAAGGCTGCTACTTGGTCTTCCGTTCATACTTTTTCTAAGTTTTACAAGGTTGATGTGCGGGCTTCAGCGGATGCTGTTTTTGGCCACAAGGTTCTGCACGCTGCAGTGGTTTAAGTTGGTGCGTTCTTTACTGTTTATGGTTCCCACCCATGACGGGCACTGCTATTGGATGTCCCAAATGTCATGAAGACTTGAAGCGGAGTGTATGTCACACTTGGAATAATACCGTTTTGTGATTACTCACCTTTAAAACGGATATTATAAGTGTGACATACACTCCACTTCACCCACCCTGTTTGGTGTTCTGGATCCTTTATATAGTGAACCATTGTTTCCTTACTGCTATATTACACTGGGGAATTGGTGGGAGGTCCCAGGTATTTATGGACTGGGAGGAGCTTCTTTTTTTGTATTCACCTCTGCAGAAGTTCGCCCTCTAGTGGAGAATAACCCAAATGTCATGAAGAATTGAAGCGGAGTGTATGTCACACTTATAATATCCGTTTTAAAGGTGAGTAATCACAAAACGGTATTTTTAAATGCCAACCCCAATTCCTGATGCCTCTCATGCATATCACCACAGCAAGACTGCTCCCTTAGGGCCCCATACTTGCTACCTGCTTTCTGGTGACCAGAACCTCACCCACATGTGGGATAGAATTTTATTTGCGTTTGATCTGTAGTGAGAAGAGGAACAGTCCATCATATGGGGTTATACTGGTGAAGGCAATCAATATCGGGTATCTGGGGTGGGTTATAACAAAAAGCAAATATGTGTTGAAACTATAATTAAAACTGCTTATATGTATCCTCCAACTCTAGACATGATGCATATCTATTAACTGAACACTATAATGACACACCTATTACATTCAGTGGTAAAGCTGAAATGCAAACAGCATGGCTGTTATTTAACTTTAACCCTTTAAATGCCAAGCACGTAGTTTCCACGTGGTTGCTTCTCCTACCGTTAAGTGCCAAGCACGTAGAAACTACGTGCCTGGCATTTCCCCCTGTTAGTTAAAAAATAGAAAAAAAAAAACACTTACCTCTGGTATCCCTGTGAAGCTGGGGGTCCCCTCTTCCTGGGGGGGGCATCCAATCCCCCCCCCCCCCCCGTCGTCCTCCTTCTTCAGGAGTTCCAACGCTGACAGATCGTTGTCATTTACTTACCTCCGCGCCCGAGCCTTCTGTCCAGGTCTCCTCTTCACCGGGGGGGGGGGGGGGGGTCCGATCCCCCCCCTGGGCTGCGCAGGCTTCAGGTGAGGTCCCTCTTCCGGGTCCTCACCTCTTGTAATGGCGGCGATGGCCGGCGCCCCCTAGCCCCGCCCATTGTGGGAGGAGCGGGATGACGTAATCCCGCTCCTCCTATACTACCCCGAGCATCGGCATCGGAGCCTCCTCTCCTCTCTTCCGCCCTGCGCCGATCACTATCGGTATCGATCTGAGTGAGCGGCGTGGGACAGCGACGTGGGACCCAGGATCGGAGGTGAGTACAGTTAAAAAAAAAATAATAATAATAAAGATTTTTTTTTATTATGTGTCAGTGTTTTTTTTTTTTACACATTTAACCCCTTGTTAACTGGCAAGGGGTCCATGACCCCTATACCAGTTCACAAGGCTGCGGAGATGGCAAGTCACCTGCGACTAGCAGGTGGCTTGCCATTAACCCCCGTCACCCCCATTACCTGCCTCCCCAAAGGCCAGGGGGGGGCAGAAGAGCCCGGGCCCACGGGCTATGCGGGCTTGTAGCCTGTTCCTACAAGCCCTGCATAGCTGGTCCCGGGCTGGTTACTTTGGGTAAGGGGGACCCCACGTCATTTTTTTTTTATTTTTAAGGGTTTTTAACCCTTAAAAAAAAAAAATGGGGAGGGGGGACCCTATGTCATTTTTTTTAAATTAAACCTTTGTGTTCTGTCATCCACCAGCTATAAAAGGCTTCCATCAGGTGAGCAGAAGCCAGTGATCGCCGAGGGACACAGTGCTCCAGGATGGATGGGAGGTAAGTATAAAAAAAAAAAAAAAAAAAATGAATAAAATATTTTTTTCTCTTTGTGTGTGTCTGGGTTTTTTTTTACATTTAACCCCTTGTGAACTGGTAAGGGTTCCATGACCCCTATACCAGTTCACAAGGCTGGGGGGATGGCAAGTCACCTGACTAGCGGGTGACTTGCCATTAACCCCCGGCACCCCCGTTACCTGCCTCCCCAAAGGCCAGGGGGGGGGGGGGGGCAGAAGAGCCCGATCCCACGGGCTATGTGGGCTCGTAGCCTGCAGGGCCAGGGGCCACAAAAGCTTACCCCTGTGCCCTGTTTCTACAAGCCCTGCATAGCTGGTCCCGGGCTGGTTACTTTGGGTAAGGGGGACCCCATGTCAATTTTTTGGGGGATTTTTATTTCAATATATCTTTATTAAGATTTTACAAATTATACAGAACAGAAGAAAAAAACAATAGCAAAGAGGGTCACAGGGTGAGAATGACACGGCAGCTCAGCAAATAGGTCGTTATCTCATTTGATATAGGAGGGTCCGGGCGAGCCTCGTTCCCATCAGGGTACACTGAAAGATCAGGCACAGGGTAATCGCAGACAACCACCAATAATGCCCAGTGTATCAACTGGGTCGCCCCCCCTAAAAGAAGGCACTCCCCTATCCACAGGCCCGTCCCCTCATCCAATTCCAATGTACAGCAACCGTAGCCACCCCCTGCGATCCGAGAGAAGAAAGTGGAAATGGAGAGAAAAAAGGAAGTAACGAACAAGGAGAAAGAGTTTACCTAGGAATAATTTCAAAAGGAAGAAAGGGTAGAAAAAGACAAGGAAAGGGAACGAAACACCTGGGCTTCAGGAGCCCATCGGCCCCATCCCCAACCCCCCCCCCCCCATCCGGCCGGACCCCATTGCTTCCACTAAAGGGTCATACCATCACTCAAGGCCCCCCTCCCCCTCAGCTCAACCACGCTCCAGCAGTATCTGAAAGTCGGGGGGAACCCGCGAGACCTCCCAGAGGGTCCACGTCCTAAGAAACCTCTGAGTACCCCCCTCTACCCCTTCCAGAGTCAGCTCCTCCATCCTCTTAATGCTCTCGACCTCCCCATACCACTCCACCAGGGACGGGACAACATTAGTACGCCAATTCCTGGGTATCACCGACCTAGCGGCCGTGAGTAAATGCCTCAGTAGCCCCTTCTTATTTGTTGACACCGATCCAGGGATCATCGATAGGAGGGTAACCTGCGGAGTGTGTGGGACCTTCTCAAGTGTCAGGTGTTCATATATTCCCAGTACTCCCTCCCAAAAGGCCTTCACCCTCGGGCACTCCCACCAAATATGCAACATGGTCCCCGGGGCCCCGCCGCACCTCCAGCAATGTCCGCTCCCCCAAATTTCACAAGATCCGATGGGCATCTATACCATCTCGCCAGGATTTTGTAGTTTCGTTCCTGAGCTCTGGACGTCACAGACAATCTGTGAGTAAGCGCAAAGGATTTTTCCCACTCGCCGGACTCGAATGTTTGTCCCAGGTCCTCCTCCCACCTCTTACAGTACCGGGGCAACTCCCCTTCCTCCTCCCCATCCCGGAGAATCCTATAGAAAAGAGATATCACATGCTTAGGGGGAGAAGGGTCCCGCAGGACTCTTTCCAGAGGCGTGAGAGGGCAGGAGAGGCTCGAGACCGGCGTAAGTGACTTGATATAGGCGACCAGCTGAGCATGTAAAAACCAGGAGATATTCCCATGTTCTCCCCGCAAATCATAAAGGGAGGGGGGACCCACCCCTGATACTATATCACCCAACCTGGTGTCTTGAGATATATCCCATATAAGGAAGGACTTAACATTCACCCCTGGAGGGAAGGACGGGTTGTCAAATAGTGGGGTGAGGGGACCCGGTCTGCGTGACAGTCTTCCCCGTCTCAAGAACCTATCCCAAATCTTCAGCAGAGGGCCCACCAGGTAGGGTAAACCCTGAATCCCGGGCCTGCGTGAGGGGTTCACCCAGGGCAAGGCCACCAGACCAAGGGGGGAAACGTCTCCCTCGATGCCAACCCAGCATTTATCATCTTTATGATGAAACCAATCTGAAAGACGTACCAGCACCGAGGCAGCGTGGTAAGTCCGAAGGTCCGGAACCCCAAGCCCCCCCCCCTCAATTTAGATCTGAGAAGCGTCTCCCTCTGAATCCTGGGTCCCCAGACAAATTTGAAAAAGACCCGCTGAAGGGATTGGAAGTAACCCCGTTCCGGTGCTAAAGGGACTGCCTGGAAAAGATAAAGAAACCTGGGGAGGATATCCATTTTAAGGATATTTATACGGCCCAACCATGAATACTGTTTCTTATTATATGACTTAAGGCCAGTAACCGTGGAGTGCCGAAGCGGGGCATAGCTAAGTTTATATAGCTTCCCCAGATCAGAAGGTAACTGAACACCTAAGTATTTTATAGCTTCTTCCTGCCACTTAAAGGGAAAGTTTACTTGTAAGAGACGTTGAGTCTCTGCGTCTAGCGAGACATTCAGGATCTCTGTTTTGGATAAGTTCACCTTGAAATTGCTCAATTCGCCAAAGCGCTTGAACTCCACCAGAACAGAGGGCATGGATGTGTGAGGTGAGGTTATATACATGAGCAGGTCATCGGCAAAGAGAGAGAGCTTATGCTCCCTTCCCCCGCAGACGACCCCTTTGATATTCGGGTTAGCCCTCAGCGCATTGGCCAGGTGCTCCATCACTAGCACGTAGAGCAGCGGAGACAGGGGGCACCCCTGCCGAGTGCCGTTACGAATATGGAAGGAACCAGACAGGGAGCCATTCACCTTTACCTTTGCAGTAGGTTCCTGGTATAGAGCCATGATTCTCGCTAACATAACCGGGCCTAAGCCCAACTGGTCCAATGTAGCTCTCAGGAAACCCCAATGCACCCTGTCGAACGCTTTTTCTGTATCCACCGCCAGCACGCACGCTGGAATAGCCTGCGACTGTGCGTAATGCATTAGAGAGATCGTTTTGATGGTGTTGTCTCTCGCTTCCCTACCCGAGACAAACCCCACCTGGTTGAAGTTAATCAAAGAGGGAAGCAGCGGCTGCAGCCTAAGAGTAATAATTTTGGCATATATCTTCAGATCTACATTGATCAATGAGATTGGCCTATAGCTGCCTGGCAGGGTAGTGTCCCTGCCAGGTTTAGGTATGACCGCAATGTGCGCCTCTAAGGCCTGTCTCGGGAAGGAACAGTCGCTTGAAATCGAGTTGAACACCTTAACTAGGAAAGGGGCGACCAGAGCCCCCAATGTTTTATAAAATCTGGGGGTGAACCCATCAGGGCCTGTACTTTTACCCGTGGGGGCCTCTCCTATTGCCTTAATTACCTCTTTCAAGTCAAAGGGGTCTTCAAGCAAATCACTGTCCTCAGCAGGCAGGGCTGGAAGAGCTGTGTCTCTAATATACTCTACTATCGGGGCGCCCTCCATCTGGAGCAGGTCCTGGGCAGGAGTGGATCCAAGGTTATAAAGCTTGGAATAAAAGGCTTGAATCTCGCCCGCTATCTGGGGAGTCTTGTGGAGCTCCGATCCCCCCCCCCCCCCAATCATAGGGACAAACGTGCTACCCTGCCTGGGATGGAGAGACCTAGCCAGCATCTTACCACACTTATCACTGTGTTCGTAGATACGGGCCTTAAATCTGTCACGATATTTGAGGAAGTACTGGTCGTACAGGCCCTTCAGACCCTGTCTAGCGTCCAATAACTCCCTCAAAACAGCTTGCGTGGGGGCGGTCTTGTGCGTCTCCTCCAGTTCCCCGATACGCGTCAGGGCAGCCCCAATCTGTTTCGCCCTGTCCCGCTTGAGTCTGGACCCGTGCTTAATGAAGACCCCGCGAAGCACACATTTGAGGGCGACAGCGCATGGTGGCTAAGGAAGATGTAGTCCAATCTGCTATATGTGTTGTGGGGGTGGGAAAAGAACGTGTAGTCCCTTGCCCCTCCATGTTGAACCCTACAGGTGTCTGTTACCTGAAGAGTGCGGAGTGCATCACGGAACCTATGCAGTTTAGAGAAAGGTATCCCCGATTTACCCTGGGAGGAATCAAGACGCGAGTCAAGGGCCAGATTGAAGTCCTCCCCTATTACCAGGGTGCCCTCTGAAAACTCCTCTAGTATACGCAATATCCCAAGACCAACCTCCACCTGGGCCTGATTTGGTAGATACAGATTAGCAAGAGTGTACCTGGCCCCATAAAGTGTGAACTGGAGAAAAGGGTATCTGCCCTCCGGATCTACTTTCGATTCCAATGGCTCCAGAGGGACACACCTATGAACTGCAATGGAGACCCCCTTAGATTTGTTTTCTGGATTAGAGCTGTGGAACCATCTGTCATAGTATTTATTCCTAAGCTCCGGGATTTTCCCCTGACAAAAGTGTGTCTCCTGTAGCAGAACGATATCCACCCTTTCCCTATGGAATCCGTACAATATTTTTGCTCTTTTCTCAGGGACGTTCAACCCTCTAGCGTTGAAGGTGCAGATCTTAATACCCGCCATGGCAGCTCAAGGCTGCAGCCACAACTCGGGGAAGGGTACACTGCGGTGGCCAAGGGGGTCAAAGGCCAAAGGGGACGAGTCTGCGAGGTCAGAGACGAGGACCGAGCTCCAGGGAAGACGGCAATAGATACAAAACAGTTGACAGGAAAAGAAATTGGAGACCCCAATGGGGTATAGAAACAAAAGAGGAGATAGAAAGAAGGTAGAAAAAACCCAAATAAGCCCTACCTTACAGAGGAGGGCAAGTGCAAATGTTGAGGACGATGTCCTCGAACGCCGCGCACTACCTACCGGACAAAGTCCAACAGGACGGCGCGGAAAGGTTGTTGTGGAAGGTAGCCTAACCACTCAGGAGCCAACCCCAATTTGCTCAAGGATACTAATTAGGCTCCCCATCCCCCGCCCGTCTATAAGGCAGTGAACCTCCAGTATCATCAAGGGAGTGCTCACAGCATCTCTCCAAGAACCCCCGAACTCCAAAACGAACTCAGAACTAGCTAACATAAAAAACAACAACAAGAAACATTAACCTCAGAATGGCCCCCAAGCGGAATCCACCCCCCATCAGGTCCAAAAACAACCAGGGGTCACCTCCTCTTCCATTGAAACCAAGGACAAGATGTTACACTGTACCCGCTCCCCCGGTCCCAAGACCAGCGGACAAGCAGGCAGCCCCCCCACCACCACAACGTGCGACGGATAGGACGGGGGGGGAGCCAGCCCGCCCACAGAACCCGAGAGGGGGGGTATGCCCATGCACCCATCCCACTCCCGACCACCCCCCAGCAGCCCAAACACATAGTCAATGTGATTCATAAGAGTCACTCTGGAAGTCCTTGTTAGAGGATCAATGGGATACAGAAAGCGGGGGGCGGGGGGGCACAAGGGGAGGAAAACCGTCATCAGAATGGAAGGGGCGGCTAAGCGGCAAAAAGGGAGGATGGGGGATGGAAAATGGGAGAGGGGGCTAGCAATCACGGATCGGCCCAGGAGCATCTCTCCTCTGGCCTCTGGCTATCCGGGGCCTCCGAGGCTCCCTCTGCGGCATGGGAGGTGGGGGGTCAAACCCCAGCCAGTCCGGGACCGGGAAAGGGTCCAATTCCAGGAAAATAAACAAACCCGGGAGGTCCGCCTTGCTTCTGAGGGCGAACGTGGAGTTGTCCTTGCTTACTACAAGGTGGAATGGGTGGCCCCATTTGTAAGAGGCACCAACTTCTAGTATCCTGTCAAGGAGAGGCCGCAGCACACGTCTCATCTGCAGGGTGCGACGCGACACATCCGGCAAAATCGTAATTTGAGAGCCCCTGTGTCCAATCCTTCCCCTTTCCCATGCCAAGCGCAAGATTTCTTCCTTGACAAGAAAAAAGTGAATTCTGCATAGAACGTCTCTGGGGGCCTGAGGATCCCCGGCCGGGCGCCCGGCCACTCTGTGAATTCGATCAATAATCATCTCGGCGTCTGGCGGCTTTCCTAGCAGACCGTTGAATAATTCTGTCGCCCATAAACGCAGGTCTTCCGATCTAATTGATTCTGGGACGCCTCAGAGCTTCAGATTGTTTCGTCTATTTCTGTTCTCTTGGTCGTCCGTCTGGAGCCTGATGTCTACCAGCTGTTGATGATGTAGTGCTTGATTTCTCTCAAGAGTCGCCAGACGTGTGTCGTAGTCTGAGCGGGATTCTTCAAGCGAGGCAACTCTAGTATCCAAGGCAGAAGACTTTTGCTGCAGGTCCTCGATTTCTCTGCGCAAGGCTCGCTCAATTCTGGTAGCCACTGCCTCCAGGTCCGCCCTGAGCTCAGCTTTAGTCGGGAGGCTTTGCAAAAGATCCCGAAGACTAGGATCAACAGGGGACTGCGGGAAGAGCTGTCTGACCGGGGCCTGGGCCGGGGGCATCTCATATCGGGAGTCGTGGGATTCCGCATCAGGAATAAATCGTCGGGCGGGACCTGGGCCTCCTGGCTCATCCATGTGGTCGCATAACTTAGACAGGTCACCTGGCAGGTCAATGTCGGGGCCCGGCGACCACTCCAAAGGTGGGGTCCCCATGGGGGGATGATGAGGTGCATGGTCAGTCCCAGAACCCCCAGGGGCCGGGTGCACATCCGCCCTTATAATCTGCGGGCTCCGTTCAGGACTGTCCCCCCAGGTGCAGGGTGTGAGCGGTGACTGGGCCGGTGATGGCCACTCAGGGGCCGAGGGGTCAAGCTGTGGAGAGGAGACCATGACGGTGTGGCCCTTTAAGTCTCTGTGTTTAGGGTGAAAACCTTTATCAAGACTTTTATCTGGACTGTCCTCATTTTTATTCACACTGTGTGGCAGAAAACGCATGTGGGAGAGAGGGTGGGGGCTCCACACAGCCCGTTCTATGAGGCTCCAGCTTCTCCTCGTCAGCAGCACAGCGATCTCCCGGCGGAGTATAAGTCTCCAGCGGGGCCGAGGCAGACTCAGCCCGGCGCGTCATCTGCAGGGCGGCCCCCAAGCCGCGGCGAAGCTCCCCGCCGCTCATCCGAGCTTCCCCGGCACGCTCGCCCGGTGACGTCACCGCAGGCTCCGGACAGGACGCGGCCGCATCTTCCACCGCAGCAACAGCCCCAGGAACGGGCACTAAGGTATGCTGGGAGTTCCGCCGACCAAGGGGCTCCCCGCACTCCATCGCCGCCCCTGTCACCTTGCGGCGACTCGCGATGCGCTCCTCTCCCTCACGAGGCCGGCTGGGCGCCATCTTGGGCTGCTGGACTCTGCCCCGTCGGATCCCTGCGGCCAAAAAAACTGCCGATGTCCTTCTTTGGGGGTTTTTTGGCAGACCCCCCAGCTCTCTTCTTCCTCCCGCTCCCCATTACGCCAGATCAGGGGGATTTAGGGGGCCTCGATCAACTAGTAGATAAGGGGTAACGGCAGAGCTCGTAGCCTCGCGTCCTCACTCCTTCATGGCCAGGCCACGCCCCCTTTTTAGGGATTTTTAAGGGTTTTTAACCCTTAAAAATCCCCCCCAAAAATGGGGTCCCCCGGGAGGGGGGAATCTGTCATTTTTTTTCTCGATTTAACCCTTTGTAGTGTGGATGGTATTTGTATTTTATTTGTAAATGTTATAAAGTACTTGTTTCAGTTAGGGGGTCTCCTGGGCAGGAACGGGGGGCTACTGATAAATATGTGGCACCATTCTAATCGGTAGAAATGGGGCTTTCACATGCAATATGGTTTTCCTTAATAAAATACTGTATTTTTCGCCCTATAAGATGCACTTATTTTTCCCCTAAAGTGGGGGAAAAATGTCCGTGCGCCTTATCGGGCGAATGTAAAAAAAAAAAAAACTCACCCGTTCCCGGCGCTCCCGCGTTGTCTGCCACACTGCAAGAGGCCAGAGGAACGGCGGGGGCTCGGTCCCGCCGCTGCGATCGTTGTCTTTTCAGGCAGCGATGACAGCGGCAGGGCCAGAGACAGAGCCCCCGCTGCTCCTCCATCTGCTGCCTCTTCCGGGCTCAGAGCACATGCGAGTACGAAGGTCCGGGCAGCGGGTGGGCGTGGCCTGCACCGGTGCAGGCCACGCCCACCCGCTGCCCGGACTTTCGTGCTCGCATGTGCCCAGGAACAGCAGATGGAGTAGCGGCAGGGGCTCTGTCTCTGGCCCAGCCGCTGTCATCGCTGCCTGAAAAGACCGCGATCGCAGCGGCGGGGCTGGGACAGAGCCAGCTTGTGAATGAGGTGGGCGTGGCCTGCACCGACGCCCACCCCATTCACGGAGCCGCCCGCTCAGCACAGCGGTGTCGGCGGACAGGTGAGTTAACTTTTTTTTTATATACATGGCGCCTGCCTATACTAATGGGGGGAGGGGGGTGGGAATGGGGGGAGAGGGGCCACACAGCTTATTCTAATGGGGGGAGAGGGGCCACACAGCCTATACTAATGGGGGGAGGGGGATGCCACACAGCCTATTCTAATGGGGGGAGAGGGGCCACACAGCCTATACTAATGGGGGGAGGGGGATGCCACACAGCCTATACTAATGGGGGGATGGGGATGCCACACAGCCTATGGAAATGGGGAGAGGGGGATGCCACACAGCCTATGGGAATGGGGGGATGGGGATGCCACACAGCCTTTGGGAATGGGGAGAGGGGGATGCCACACAGCCTATGGGAATGGGGAGAGAGGAATGCCACACAGCCTATACTAATGGGGGGAGGGGGATGCCACACAGCCTATACTAATGGGGGGAGGGGGATGCCACACAGCCTATGCTAATGGGGGGAGGGGGATGCCACACAGCCTATGCTAATGGGGAGAGAGGGATGGCACGCAGCCTATACTAATGGAGGGAGGGGGGATGCCACACAGCCAATGGGAATGGGGGGAGAGGTGGATGCCACACAGCCTATGGGAATGGGGGGAGAGGGGGATGCCCCACAGCCAATGGGTATATGGGGAATGGGAGGGGGGATGCCACACTGGGTATACGGGGAATGGGATGGGGGCATGCTAAACTGTCTATGGAATGGGGGCATCCCACTCGGCCTATGGGAATGGGATAGGGGAATGCCACACTGTCTGTAATGGTGCATTTTTGGTTTAAAATATTTTTTTTCTTATTTTCTTCCCCCAAATCCTAGGTGCGTCTTATGGGTAGGTGTGTCTTATAGGGCGAAAAATACGGTACATTTTTTATTTAAAATAAAGGAGTCAATTGTCTAAAAAAAAATTTATTTATTTATTTCTTTTTTTACTTAATAATATTGTAAAAAACTAAATAAAATTTACAAACAAGACATTTCATGTTAAAGCCTAAACTCTGCTGCAAAAGAAATATATATAATTTTCCTGAAAATTCCAGCAAAAATGGCGCAAAATGGGGAAAAATGACCTGTCAACAGAGGGTGACAAAATCTCAAGTAGGCTGGCAATTAAAAGGGTTAGAATTAGCTATGCGTGTTGGGTATTGTTCTGTTCGGGGGAACTTGCGCTTTTAGATTTAGCTTGTTTTTTTCTGATTTGCATATTTATATTTTAGGAAAAGGTGTTTTTTATTCAGCTTTTTTATACATTTTTTAGGGATACCCTGCACAACCAAAGAATTCTTTGAGGAATTCCAGAAAGATGAGCCCACTAGAACAAGCTGAGTACGCTTAGAAAGCTTAACATGTGTACTTTCAGGGAATATATGGTTTATGGGGGATATTCCAAATGTAAAGGGTTGTTTTGGTTGAAAAATCGCAAGGTGCGCACTTTCCCCTCGATTCAAAGAGCAAAAGTTAATTGATTTCGGATCGAGAATCGTAAGTTTGGGTGGGTGTTAGTCATTTTTTCCTGTTTTTTTGGCCATTTCCGACTCGCACGAGCCTACGTTCGAATGCGTATATGCTCTTACGATCATCGCACGTTCGTTCCTAAATTTTAGGATCAAAACGTAAAACTTAGGATCAAATCCTAAAACTTAGGATCAAAACGTAAAACTTAGGATAATCGAATGTGTTTAGGTGTGATTCAGAGAACAGTTTTCAAACCTCTAAATACGTTTTAAAAGAAAGCCACTGCCGACACCTTTTAGCAGTCGGATTGCTGTTCTTGAACAGGTTTTTTGGCTATGTGGAGGAGTCTGCGCGTCTTGAGCTCCAATGAACTGCATGTATCAGCATGGCCGAGGCCATAAATTGTATGGCAATGCATACCTGATTCATGTATGCATTATAAAAGCATTTTAATGTGGACCTTAATTAGTCCTTTGCATGTAAACCTTTATTTTGCAATATATTTGCGTTAATTAAAGAAATTTATGTCCTTTGGTATTTATTTTTAAATTGATGTACTAGAATAATATTTTTAGATTGCATTTATTGGTGTAGTTGGTTACCTTTGCTTTGTTTAATTATTTAAGCACATCTTTGGTCAGATGCATCACACTTACTGAGGAGAGGAGAGCGGGATAAAGTGCAGGATGTGGGTTACTGCTGTATTTTGCACAGACACAGCAGAGCTGGGGGCACGGAAAGGTCAGAAATCAAAGAATCCAGAGCAACACAGTCACAAGGCCCTTTCTGTTTGCAGGCTGCCCGATAATACCTGAGCCGCCATCTTGGCTGTTTCTAGGCTCATAACATGCAGAAGTTGCTGGGTTTTTTTTTATATTTGGGAGCAATCTGTATGTAGAGGGTGTGGGTAACCACACACAAAATTTTAAGTTGTACCATTTGAAGCCAAAATATTAAAATTAAATCCACAAGTAAAAAATGCAAGTTAACAAAAAATTAAACAAAGTAAGATTTACTTATGCAAATGCATTCATTAATGGTTGGTTACTACAAAATGAATGAAATAAAGAAAAATAAAAGACCAAATATTTAGAATGCACTTTAATGAGGTAAGTTTGTAGTGCGCAGCCGCAAGATCAGAAGGATTTACGTCCAGACAAAAAAGGAAAAAGGGCAAAACCAATGTTGCAACCTGAGAAATGAAACGGAAAATTCAGGATGGAAACTGACATAGGTCTGATTCCCGAACTGCCATACGAACGGACGTATATTTTAGGATAGAAACGTATTTGCTTATAGAATCACTCGCAAGTTCATACGAACGCACGAGCGGACGTGAAAAATAGGATGATCGGCACCAAAATCCAAGCTGTTACATGTTTCTTTGAATCGACCCTTTTGTCTGCAGAGCTGAAATTTTCAAGCAAAATTACCGTTACGCACATGCTTTACTTTGGGGTGTTTGGCAACTCTTCCACTGACAGTAGCAATGCATGTTGGGTATCGTTCTGTTCGGAGGATGTTGCTTTTTCAGATTAAACTTGTTTTTTCTTGTTTGTATATAGTTTTTTAAGGAAAATGTGGCTTTGATTCTGCTTTTTTATCCTTTTTTTTTGGGAAACTCTTTGCAACCAAAGAATCCATTGAGGGATTACTTCCGGAAAACTATGGCCACATCAACAAGCCTGGTACACCTAGAAAGCTTGAGGTGTTTACTTCCAGAGAATATATAGTTTGTTGGGGTATTTCAGATGTAAAGGGTTGTTTTGCTTGACAAATCGCAAGGTGCGCACTTTGTCTGCAGAGCTGAAATTTTCAAGTACAATTACCGTTACGCACATGCTTTACTTTGGGGTGTTTGGCAACTCTTCCCTTGACAGTAGCAATGCATGTTGGGTATCGTTCTGTTCGGAGGATGTTGTTTTTTCAGATTAAACTTGTTTTTTCTTGTTTGTATATAGTTTTTTTTAGAAAAATGTGGCTTTGATTCTGCTTTTTTATCCTTTTTTTAGAGAAACTCTTTGCAACCAAAGAATACATTGATGGATTACTTCCAGAAAACTATGGCCACATCAACAAGCCTGGTACACCTAGAAAGCCTGAGGTGTGTACTTCCAGAGAATATATCGTTTGTTGGGGGTATTTCAAATGTAAAGGGTTGTTTTTCTGGAAAAACTGCAAGGTGTGCATAACATAGTTGTATTTTATCTGAAAATCCCCTAAAGAGCTGTTTCAGTTTGGGGGAGTTTCCTGGGCAGGAAAGGGTGTCTACCTATACATATGTGGTATCGCTGTAACCGGGAGAAATTGGGATTTCACACACAATAAGATTTTGACAAACTTACATTTTTTATTACAAAAAAAACTACAATATATATATTTTTTTGCATATATTTCACTCAAAAATATTGAGAATACACCTAAAAAATGACAAACAAGCCATTTCATGTTAAAGCCCAGACTCTGCTGAAAAAAAACAATATATGGTAATTTTCCTGGGAAATCCCTTCAAAAATCACATTTGAACATGGGGAGCGCATAATAGTGCAAAATAGTCTGGCAACAAAGGGTGACAAAAACTCCAGGTAGGCTGGCACTTAAGGGTTAAAGGAAACCATAGCTAAAGCCATCTTTCATTTTTATTACAACCAAAGTGAATTCTGAACTCTCTAGCCCTTCTATTAGTAAATATATTCACCTAATCTTGAAGCTGGGGCACACCTTGGGACAGAGAGGGGACAGCTAGAAGAGGGGGTTTAGGATAGTAAGGAATAAATAGCTGGTCACAGATACTGAAGTGCTCAGACATTAACATTGTGATTGTTCCAGGTCAGAACCTCAGGAAACATTGTCCAGACACCTGACATTTTAAAAAGGATGACTGTAAGACTATACTGAACTCTGTTTTTTATTCTACTTTCCTATATTATCAGTGATGTTATAAATCTGATCTGATGTCTTTCTTCATGTGACATTTAACATCTTTATCTGCAGCTCCGGTTGTGTCTGGAACAGGCCCCAATTTCTCTCTAGGAGAGCTACAGGGACACTTGGCATATGATTTAAATCCTGTTGGAACTGGCATGAGAAGAACCATACCTAGCACATCATCAAGCGGGTGTGTCAACTATACACTATGTAAACTTTTGGTTTTAATTTGTGCATGCATTAATATCATTTACCCATCCTGATTTATTTATTGTACATTATATGCTTTAGATAATAAAGCAACAGCTTAGTAAATATATAGGACAGTGCTCATTTGATAGAAGAAAATAGAAGAAAAAAAAGGAAAATATTTTTGCTGCATATGAAGACTGAACATTTGTATTTATTAATAGCAAAATACTGTAATATAGAAAAAAATTCATTATACTTATACAACCAGAACATCTGAGTTTCTGTCTTCAGACATCACACAGGCATTCCCTGGTGTGCAGGGCAGTGACAATCAGAGCTCACAGTATAGGGAAAACCATTGTCAGTTTGTGGCTCTACTGTGCAGCCTGGTGACAGTACCCAGGGCTTTCAGCAAGGTGATGGCCATAGTCCTAGTCCTACATTGGGAGCAAGGAGACCAAGCAGAAATTGTTTGTGATGCTGGATTGTGGTTTGCCGTCATTCTTGACCCAGTCCAAATTCATATTTTTTCTCGATATGTATGGTGACACTGCGTTTACCATATACTTTATGCCTTTGTAGAAATATTTTGACATCTTAAACTTTGGTTCACTAATAATGGGTTCATGAGTGTTTTGGCTAATAGTTGCCCCCTATATTAGAAATTTCCTGTCAGGCCCTGTCAGCTAGTTAGAAAATGGAACATGATTCCTCACTCATTAGGATATGTAATTGATCAGTAAAGTGGTTGCTTCTTTAGTGCCTTGCTCTAGTGGCTCAGGCTGGCTCAATTCCTTCCTCCTTTGCCAGTAAAAGTTTCTGACAACCTAGGACTGTGTTAGGGGAGGAATGGGCAGTCTAGGTGCAATGGACTTCATAGGAAGCACAGCCCTTTATTAATGTCTTGGAGATGGGATTCATCTTTGGGCCTAGATTCTGAAGTGTTCAGCAGTTCGGCCCAGTAAGACATGCATGCTATGTCTTTGGCACAGATCATCCGCTGTCAGTCCCACGCCAGGCACTGCTCCCTTCTCCTCCGCAGCCTCAAGGCTCGACACCACTGTGCAGAAGGGGAATACAAAGCGCCTCACCCCCTCTTTACATTAACTATAGCACGCCCCTCTCTACTGAAGTGAATGGAGAGGGGCGTGCCATAGTTCCTGTGACAAGGGGCAGGGCGTGCCAAAGTCCCCTTCGGCACATCGGTGTTGAGTGTCAAGACAGTGGAGGAAATGGGAGCGGTGCCTGGTACACTGCACCAGCAGCAATAGCCTGCGCTGCATGGAACATGAGTATAGTGGGGTTTTTTTTGTTACTTTAACTTTAACTATTCTGATATACGGAGCAGGGCTGCCCTGGAGGAAGCATGTCTTATTCTTTGCAGGGCAGAGAATCATGCATGCAATCTGGTTCTGACAGCAGTTTACATTACTGGACTATGGACTCTTTTAGCAGATTGAACATAGCCCACAGCATGGAGAAGCATGTCCATGCCAAAAGTTCCTGTTAAGGTGGGCGACTTCATACATGGATCCATACATATTTTCAGGGCCTGATCCTCATTGACGCGATGGTGCCACTGCACCAGGCCTACCATAGCTGGGGGGCCGCACCATTGGGCTTCTCTGCGTGATTGGCCGCCAGATGCAGAAGCCGACTAGCCTCCAGGTTTGTGCAGCAGGCAACCGCAGTATAATGAGCTGGCGACTGGCAACATTTGTGTTTGCAAGGGAGCTCAGGGAGGGGCAGCGGGATCAGTGGCAGTTGGTGAGGGCAGCATGCAGACCGCCCCCTTGTGCCATGTGGTCACATGTCAGGAAGTTGGGCAGTGTCAGCAGCTTCAGTGATCTTTCTGGAAGTAAGAAGCTGCACAACATATTTATACAGACAGCAGTAGCGCCATCTGCACTCCCACACCCACAGCTTGTGTTGCTGCCCCCTCATTCACTGCTGAAAAGTTTTCTGACCACAGCATATTTACTCTGACGGCTCCCTGAAGACTTGGCAGACATGGGGGCAGAAATGGGGGGTTAGTATAACGGAGTTGGGGGACAGCATGGCAAACATGGGGGGCAGCATGCAGGGGCAGAATGGCAGACATGGGGGACAGCATGCAGGGACAACATGGGGGGGCAGCAGGGAAGACATGGGGGCAGCATGCAGGGGCAGAATGGCAGACATGGGGGACAGCAAGCGGGGCCAGCATGGCAGACATTGGGGGAGAGCATCAGTGCAGCATGGCAGAGATGGGTGAGCAGCATTGCCAAGTTGGGGGCAGCATAGCAGATATGGGGAGCAGTGGAGAATAAGGTGGAGATCTCACAGGCAGCAGCTGATGTTCCCAGCCAGCTCTCAGCAGCAGGATTAAAAGAATAAAGGGATCATGCGAACAAGTGTGGCAAGCTCCTTGCTAGATCACTTCCTCACAAGTCAGCAGCACCCTTCATCCCATCCATCAAATAAGGGGAAGGATAGAATGTCTCGAACCCTGTTAAATTTCCCGGGGCATTCAGGGACTTCTACAAGAATCTCTACAATCTCCAGAAGCTCTGGCAAAAATTCAGGACTACATAACCGAGACCCCAATCTCCCAATGGAGATCGCCGAGCTGGAGGCCCCATTCACTGTTCTAGAGGTCTTGATGGCCATTAAAGACTCCCCCACGGGGAAGAGCCCAAGGCCAGGTGGCTTCACTCCTAGGTTCTACAAGGACCTAGCTGTGCAGATCGCTCCTTTCTTAGTGAGGGCCTTTAACCACATTGGGGTGGACAAGACCTTCCCGAAGCAGGCCCTAGAGGCCACTATTGTCGTGCTCCTGAAACTGGGCAAAGACCCGTCGGTCTGTGGCAGCTATAGGCCCATCTTCTTACTCAACCTTGACTTGAAAATATTTGCCAAAATTATAGCTACCAGAGTCCAGCCATTGATCCCCAACCTGATCCACCTGGATCAAGTGGGCTTCGTCCGGGGCAGAGAGGCCAGGGATAATACAAACAAATTGCTGGATCTTTCTCTCCTGTGATGCCGGGGAGGCATTTGATAGGGTGAGCTGGGGCTTCCTAAAGGCTACCCTCTCCCAAATCAGTCTTGGGCCTAGCATTTCTTCCAAGATATTGGCGCTGTACAAGGACCCAACGGCACGGGTCAGAGTCAATGGTGTCTTGTCGCATTTTGACAACCCCAAATGGCACCCGCCAGGGCTGCCCCCTCGCACCCCTATTGTACATCCTAACCATGGAGCATCTCACGATTGCGATCAGAAAAAATCTGGATATCAGGGGAATTGAGTGTGACCTGCTTCTTTATCTGACGTTCCCGGCTGTGTCATTTCCGAATGCTCTAAAGGAGTTTGAGCGCTTTGGCCAGCTGTCCAACTTTCACATCAGTTATACAAAATCGGAGGCTTTGAACCTCACTCTTCCGCAGGATCTGGTGGACAAGCTTAGGCATAGCTTTCCCTTTAGGTGGCAGCCCACGGCTGTAAAATACCTTGGAATCCATATACCAACTTTCCTGGACAGCTTATATGAGCTCAACTTCCAAAAAGTCAAATCTAAAATATTCCTTTGATCTCCAAAGTATGATAGACGGCGTTACTCTTGGTTTGAAAGGATCAAAATCTTGAAGATGGATATCCTCCCCTGTTTCTTGTACTTGTTGCAGACAATCCCCATCCTCCTCCCCTGGCAGTTCTTTAAATCTATTCAGTCAGCATTCCTAAAATTTATCTGGGGAACTGGGAAACCCTGTGTCAGGTTTGACATATTGGCCAGAAAGAAAGATGGCGGAACTGGGATGCCGGATTTGAAACTCTATCACGCGGCGGCAGTCCTCACGAGGCTGTCGGACTGGACGTATAGAGGAGGAGACAAACTTTGAGTCCAACTGGAGCGGGACCTAGCAGGCTTCAGTCCGTGTACCATTCCCTGGTTGCCTACCCCGGGCGTTGCGGATAGGAGCGGTCTCCCTTTCCTGACCCGGCACTTCCTCTCCTGCTGGAATAGGCTTCAGAGAGCAGTTAGTGAGCAGCCCGGTCCTCTCACCCCAATATTCAACAACCCCGACTTTACGCCAGGGCAACAAACTGCACGGTTCTTGGTTAGACTGCAAGATATCCTCACCGGGGGGCGACTGCCTACCCTGGCTGAGCTAAAAGCGCAAAACACAGGACGCCACATATCTTGGCTCCTACATAGGCAGCTAGAGGCATTCATTAGTTCCGGGGGGTCGTCTTCAGAGGGCATCCCTCCCCTAAACCCCCCTGGAGAGTTGCCTCACACAAGCCATGCCTTTGGAGCATGCAATCTCAAGGTTCTACAGCCTGCTGGTAGTATCCAGGAACGCCTTGAGGCTGAAAGTGGGAGAGGGATCTGGGGATCTCAATAACGAGAGACGAGGCCCTCAAAATATTTATGCTGGCACACGGACTTTCTGGCGCCAGCTCGGCGCAGGAGAAAAACTACAAGGTCCTCACGAGATGGTATAGGTGCCCATCAGATATAGCAGCATTCTCTCAGAGGGAAACAGGAGCATGCTGGAGGTCTGGTGCGGCTAAGAGTGGTATCCTGCATATATGGTGGGAATATCATACCCTACTGAAGCTGTGGGCGCTCGGCAGAGCGCGCGGGGGAGCCTTGTACACCCGGGTTTGATTATTTGTTTCACATGCGGCTTTGAAATCTTGTCATCAATTCCTTGTTATTGTTGTAATTCATTTATCCGTACTGCCATGGCCCTTGAATGATAGCCAGTGGAGTCTGTAGACTACATGCTAGCTTCATGCATTATCAATTGCATGGCATTTTAAACATTATTTATTTCACTAGCACTTTAGAGTTTGCACTGATCAATTGCACAAATAGTATCTAGTATGTATTGTAGTTAGGCTATAATTATTTTTGTTTTATAGCACTTTATATTAGGCATTAGTCATTTATTTAGCACGGTCACTTTATATATACAGTGTGTATTGTTATTAGGGGTTACTAAGGATTAGTTAGTCACATTTTTTACTCTTGTGTTTTGTATATAGGAACTATTATGGGGTATGATGAATTTATAATAGATTGAGAAGCCGCACATATTTTGTACTCATTTGACTTAATAATACTGATAGCATTGTGATTTATTTATTATTTATTAATCTTGTATATGTATTGTAGTCTTATTTGCCCTGGGTGTTTTAGTGTTATGTTTTAAAGAGTTTTGTCATTGTGTCATTTGTGTTTTTTATATTCTTTGATGGCTTAGTTTATACAATAAATATCTCAATTAATGTTTTATCTGGTTGAGTGCCCCGGTTCTGTTTGGACTCCCTGGTTGGGTTGTTCTTTAGCTTGCGCTGTATAAATGTGGGGAGCCCAGGATGCACCTTCTGGATGTAATACAGTCTTGTAATTGTTAGTGGTGCCCTCCCCTGTTTCTTTCATGGTGGAAATATCCTCGGGTTCCTGCGCTCTGGGAAGCATTCTTCAAGATCCACAACGGAGGTGGAGGGCGTTGTTGTGCCAATCTCCCTGGGGGTGGCCCTTCTCTCCCTGATCCCGGGTTCTATGGCTGGGGCAAAGAGGGGGCTCCTCAAACTTTTCAATAGAGCACTTTCAAATAAAGCACTTTCCCCGTGCTCTAGCCGCTCGGATGCTTTGCTTCCCCTCATTGGGGCCATGGGGACCATCCGGTCATGACAGACTCAGCATCGAAACCGTAATCGCAGTGGGTACCCAGGCAGCCCTCTGCTGCAGCCCAACATCCACGGGACACCGGTCGCTGTGCACATCCTTTTGCGGGGGCTTGGGCCCACATGCCCCTTGGGGTGGGGATGTTATTGCTTTCACATGTGCCCCCCTTATCTGGGCACCTGTGGCTGGGGGTATGAGATGCAGACACTGGTTTCTTTTTTGCGGTCATGCCCCTCCACCAGAATAATACTGGGGTGTCGTGTGGAGCTGGCCGTGGTGGGGCCCTCACTGGTGGGCGATATACATGTCTTCCCTTCTGTCTCTGTATCTTTGTATTGTGTACACCTCTGTATTTTGAAAACTCAATAAAAAGAGAGGTAAGTGAGGGAAAGTGTGGCTGCAAAGGGGGTGTAATTGTGGTTGCTGGTGGAGATGGCAAAGAAGAGCAAAGGACCCAGTGGCGGCATTGGAAGACCAGGCAGTGAAGACCGGAGGACCCAGCTGAGGTGACATAGTGAAGACAGTAGAGAGCAGCAGCTCCTGACGATCGGCCCGATCAGGTTGCCTCGGGGCAAGAACCAAAACCCAGGATAATCCTGGGTTTTGGGCCACTTTAAAGCAGACCTAAACTCAGTGTCAACTCTGCGAGGAAAGGGAATGGTCTACATGTGTCAAACTCAAGGCCCAGGGGCCAGATGTGGCCCTCCAAGCCTTTTTATGTTGCTCCCTGACAGTGGAAGACGAGAGTAGTATCTGCAGCTGTTCTGTGTCTCTGTGAAACTATCTCCCACATAACCCACCCAATTAACTGCCGCAAAGGGTGCTGCATCTACTGCAAGTTTTATTGCTACCTAATGCCAAGTAGGGTGAGGAAAATGATTGTGGGGCTGTTGTGGCTTTTGATGGATTCTGCATCTCTCCTAGAAAAAAATAATTATTTGCTGGGCAAAATAATTTAGCGTCTGCATCTTTTTTTGGGCAAAATAATTTAGCGTCTGCATCTTTCCTGAGCAAAAACTATTCTGCGGCTTTCTTGGGCAAAATAATGGTGCATCTGTCCTGTGCAAATTAATTCAGCATCTGTCCACATATTTGTTATTAACCGGCCCTTTGAAAGCAACCAGAATGCTGATGTTGCCCTCTGTGAAAACAAGTTTGACACCCCTGGTCTACAGGGACACTAACCCACCCCCTCTAGCCCCCCCCCATGAGCCCCACATTTAGCAGATATATTCATATTCTTAGTATACAGTACGTCCTGCTCCAGATATAATACTTACTATCGGGTATTACTCCGCCAGATGGCGCTGGACTGCAGAGACATCGAAAATAGGCTCCTCCCGGCCCCTCAAATACCCAGGGACCTCCCACAAATCCCCAGATTTTCTCTGCAGTCTGGACTGCGAAGGACAAGAAATGGCTCTCTCTACTCGCAGGTGAGCGGGGCTATTAGTCTGCGGCCCTGTAGGACTATTCCCACCCATTCCATTATTAAGTGCCTCCCAGGGGGCGTGTCCCGGCATGATACAGGGAAGACGTGTGTGAGTGACCCTCTGCTCTCCCGGCACTTCAAAACCCCACTTACCGGGCGGTTCTTGAGCGTTCAAAGCCATGTCCAGGAAGCAGAAGCGCCATAGAGGCAGGAGAGATGGAGGAGGAACACCATCAGGCCAGAGGCTGTCAGAGAAGGAGAGAAGACGGGATGAGGCCGACGTGATCAAAATGGCGGCGGAGGGGGCGTATGACTGGCGAAGCGAGGAAGGAGAGGAATCTGCCACCTCCCCGCCTTGCGATGTCTCCAGCGGCGAGTCTGAGATGTCGCTGCAGCACGGTGAGCAAAGCCCCTGCTATAAGCCGCCGATCCCGGAGCGGGTATGGAGACCGGCCCAGAGAGGTGGACCAAGATGGCCGCCGGCGCCCACCTGACAGCACGCGCCGGAGCGGAGGCGGCTGGATGCGGAGACGGAGCGGAGGGAGAGGACCGGTGGGTGAGTGCCGCGGGAGGACTCAGGGCCGAAGGCGGTGTTGACAGGGAGGCGCCTCTGAGCAGAGGGCTCTGGGAGGCAGGAGAGAAAGGAGCGGTGGGGTGTAGCAAGATGGCTGACGCCATCTCCCCAGGCACAAACAATCCCGGGAACGGAGTCACTGAGTCACCTTTAAAGACACAGGCGACCACAAAACTTCATCAGTGGGATATGGAGGGACGCTCCAGCAGGGGATCGCAGAAAGGGAGAGGGGGCAATGAAAGACTGTCCCAACAAGCTCTCCATGAAAAAGAGCCTCAGTTAACGCAATCTAACGCGTCCCTGTCAGAAAGAAGCGCGAGATGCCAGAGCCCCACGATGCATGCTGAAATTAAAGCAGATGCTATCTCAATGTTGGAACAAGGTAGAAACTCTTATCAGCATACAGAGACATACCTCCACAAGCCTGGGCAGATTCGCCTTCACACCCAGAGAAGGGCAAAGCCTGACACCCCTCCTCCGGTCCCCCCATAGATCCACAACGCGGACCCCGGGGACGCAGTCATTAGCCCTACCGCAGAGAATGGTGAAGCGCAGTGTGGAGCAGAGAGGGGAAAATAAAGTGGTGGAGAGACCTGACACGCTACTGGGCTCGCCATCATCCCCACTACTGCCCTCCCCGGAAAGAATGCCATCTGCTAGGGGCAATAGCCCAACAATGATGTCACCAGAGGCCTCACTTGTAACCCTAACCCCTACTCCAGAAGCACCCGACGATTGGGGGACGAAGATACAAGTAGAAATCCCATCTGAAGAAAAGCTTCAGGAGCGGCAGATCCAGTTGGAAACTATCTCCCTGCTGAGGGGTATGCCGTCTAAATCAGAGATTGAAAACCTTATAGCCAAATATGAAGCAAAACACAAGCAAGAGATAGCCGCAGTCCGCCAAGAAGTAGCTCATGTAGCATCCAGAGTTCAGGTCCTGGAAGCAGAAGGGCCATCATATGATAGCCGGATTCGAGCGCTCGAGGCTCGGTGCGACTCACTAGAAGCTACGATCAAAACTTGTCACCTGCACCTCGACGACCTAGAAAATCGTAGTAGAAGAAATAACTTGAGAATCAGGGGCATCCCTGAAACGCAAGGCACGGAAAACATTAAAGAGATCGTCACCACCATATTTAACTAGGTGTTAGATAGGGACCTCTCCACACCCATTGAGCTAGATAGAGCTCATAGGGCGCTGGGCCCCAGGAGCATGGATCCGGCCTTCCCAAGGGACATAGTCTGTAGAGTCCATCTCTTCACTTTGAAAGAGGAAGTCCTGAGGAAGGCCTGGAACAAGGGCCTCATCAGCTTCAGAGGAGCATCGATCAAAATACTACAAGACCTGTCTAAACGGACTCTCCAGATGCGCAAGCTGCTGAAACCGCTTCTCGATACTATCGTGAGCACAGTAGCGACATACAGGTGGGGCTTCCCTTTCCACCTGCTTGTCAAGAATTCTAAAGGAGTTTTCCCTTTGAAGACACATCAAGATCTAGAGAAACTGTTCAATTCCTTGAGTGTGACCCAATCAGTATCCCAGACTGGCTGGATCCCAATGGGCTCCAGTGGCCTGCACGGCCGCCCAGAAGAAGAAACCTGGGCCAAAGAAGCTACAGAGATCTCAAGCGCCTCAAGGGCCCCATGCAGGCGCCCTCGGGTAGCACACTTGAGCCCCTCCGACAGGGAAGTTCAGTACCCAACAAATCTAAAAATTCCCATGTATACGGTCGGCCTCGTCCCCCCATTCCCTCGGTTACCCATCTGGGGCGGGGGGAGGGACGGCTGACTGCTGACGTTTGATGAGGTATTGGAAGTTGCTCTCTAAGTGTTTGTTTCATTATCCCCTCGTGGTGGGCCCTCCTGCCTTTTCTCTGTTCTGCTTTGGGTTTACTTGAAATAAGTTGGCACGTATTTTGGTTGTGGAATATAGAAGCTGTTACTGGAACCCCGGACATGAGGCTAACTTGTCTCACGAAAGAGGCTCTCCAGACCGCCTGGTGGCGGACATCGACGTGACATTAGGGGCCGGGAGAGAGGGCGATCTTTGACCCTCTAAGTAGCTCCTAGGCTCTGTCGGACGCAGCACACCCAATAGGCTGATCTCCTGGACACGTGTTGTCCTTGTAGACTGAATTCACCCCGTTTGAGGGGAAACTTAGTGTTTTAGTATTATCCTGTGCGGAAGCGCTGCTCCCGCACTAGATTCACCCCCCCTTCCCAGTTTGGTTTTACTCCCCCTGTCATCCACACCCCTTATACAACAGTCGGATCCCCCCTCCGGTCCCTTCCTCAGCTGGTGCGGTTCTCTGGGTGCCTCTCGCGGTTTACTGAGCCGCGTGAACGGCCCTGAGTGGTCCTGGTCATGACGGAGATACAGATAGTCTCTCTTAACACTAAGGGGCTCAACAATTCTGAAAAGAGGTCCCTTATACTGAGAAACCTTAGAGGCCTAAGGGCACAGGTGGCCTTTTTGCAGGAAACTCATTTTAAGGCTGGCAAACCGCACTCCCTCGGCAACAGATATTACACAAGGGCATACAATAGCTACTCTACAGACTCCAGATCACGAGGAGTTAGCATACTTTTAAGCGTGTCCCTCCCTTGGGAACTGGAGGACTTTAAGACGGACGATGAGGGGAGGTGGATCTTCCATAAAGGGAAGATCGCCTCCCGTAGCTACACGTTTGCCAATGTGTACTTGCCGAACACAAATCAAGTTGCCTTCCTGGAATCAGTTCTGAGAATCTTGTCCACCTTTAAAGAAGGGGAGCTGGTCGTGGGGGGAGATTTCAACCTCGCCCTTGACCCCCTCCTGGACACGTCTAGGGGAAGCCCACATGACTCCTATAGGAGACTTAAAAAATTAAAGAGAACACTTGCACTCTACAAACTAGTCGATCCCTGGAGAATACTCCACCCCAATGAGCGGGATTACACATTCTACTCCGGCCCACATGGGTCTTACTCAAGGATCGATTGGTTCCTGGTGCCCCAGGCCTCTCTGTGTCGGATTTCGGACGCTACCATCGGTAACATTACGGTCTCAGACCATGCCCCAGTCACCCTCACTGTCACTTGCCCTACCCAAATCCCGAGGGGCTGGTCCTGGAGGCTAAATACGTCCTTGCTTGAGGACCAAAGCATATTAGAGGAAATACAGTCTGAAATCAAAAACTTTTTTCAGCTCTACTCTTCCCCCGAAATTGGCCCTGGGACTCTGTGGGAAGCGCACAAATGCGTTATTAGAGGCATTTTCATTAAGATCGGGTCCAGGATGGCAGAGATTGGGAGAGTAGAGAGGAAACATAAAGAATCCCTAGCTGTGGAATGCCTGCCTACTCTAATCTCCCTAAGGGAGAAGCTCAAAACGTTGTGCTGTGATAAAATCAAAGCCCAACTCAGTAATTGCCGTAGAATTTACTACGAATCGGGAGATAAATGCGGGAGATTGTTGGCGAAAGCCCTGAGGGAGGAGCAGGCAAAAACCTATATCCCCAAGATAGTCAATTCAGAAGGACGGGTTACGCACCTCTTTAATGAAATTGGGGATGCTTTCCGAAGGTTTTATGAACGGCTATATAACCTCCCTAAGGAACGAAGCCAGGGGACGGGTGGCCCCATAGAGCAATATATATTGGAATCCGGGCTCCCTAAGTTGCCCAGGGAAATTCTTGAGGGCTTGGAAGAACCCTTAACTATAACTGAGCTACATAAGGCAGCATTTGGGGCAGCGGGAGGTAAGGCCCCGGGTCCTGACGGTTTAAGCATCCCTTACTATAAGAAGTTCTTCCCTCTCCTAGCTCCGAAGCTCCTGGAAGCCCTTAATATGGTTAAGGACGGGAATCCCCTCCCGGCAGATACCCTGAGAGCTCATATTTCGGTAATCCCGAAAGAAGGCAAGGACCCGACCCAGTGTGCAAGCTACCGACCGATTTCCCTCCTGAACTCAGATCTGAAACTCTTTGCTAAAATTTTGGCCTCCAGACTAGCCCCTCACCTTCACCATATCATAGGCCTGGATCAGGTGGGGTTCATGCCGCACAGAGAGGCTAGGGACAACACCATTAAGGTGTTGAACCTAATACACCTGGCACAACGGGAATGGGACCCCTATGCTCTTACTTGCGACGGACGCTGAAAAGGCATTCGATCGGGTGAACTGGGATTTTATGCTAGCCACGCTCAGACACATTGGACTGGGCCCAAATGCCTTGAACTGGATAAGAAGCTTGTACGGGGCCCCGTCGGCCGCGGTCCGTGTGAATGGGTTCCTCTCTGACTCTTTTGGGATAACAAATGGGACGCGACAGGGTTGTCCGCTCTCTCCCCTCATTTTCATACTTACCCTGGAACGTTTCTTGTGTGGAATCCGTCGCAATCCGGATATCACAGGTCTTTCCAATAATTCTAAACAATACAAAGTTGCAGCCTATGCTGATGACCTAATTTTCAACTTGTCATGCCCTGAAGTATCGCTTCCAAATCTTATGTCCAAACTGAAGCAATATGGGGAAGTGCCCGGATATAGGATTAATTACCAAAAATCGGAAGCTCTTAATGTAAATATCCCACCTAAGAGATTCGACACAATTCGGGACACTTTCCCGTTCAAATGGGCCAGGGAAAGTATCACTTATCTGGGGACCAAGATTGGAAACAATCTAGCTAAAATATTTGAACAAAACTTTCCGTCACTCTTGAAGAGGTTCGAAGAGGAAACAAACAGATGGGCTAAGGGCAAGATATCGTGGTTCGGGCGTTGCAACGCTACCAAAATGAATTTGCTCCCCCGGTTGCTATATTTGCTGCAGGCTCTTCCAGTGCAGGTCCCACAGAGCTTTCTGCAGAGAGTCAGGGGGGTCTTCGCCGGATTTGTCTGGGGTGGGAGGAAGCCAAGGGTGAACAAAACGCTGCTGGCGCGGTCTAAAGAGAGTGGAGGATTGGGCTTTTCGGATCCGATAATTTATCATGCCGCTGTCCATCTCAGTAGAACTGTCGACTGGTGTCTGCATGGGAGGCATAAGCAGTGGGTGGGGTTGGAGCAGGGATCCATTGAGGTTCCTATCGCAGGAGCAGCATGGTTGAACACCCACGACATCCCGTTAGCCCTGAATCACCCCACAATTGGAGCCACTATCAGAGCTAACCTGCGGCACTTTAAACATCCAGAGATCTCCCCTAGCCCCTCCCCGATGCTACCAGTCCTGGGCAACCCGCGATTCCCTCCTGGCAATGAGGGTCCTATCTCGAAAGCATGGAAAAAAGCAGGAGTGTTCAGGGCAGGTCACTTTTGGACGGGAGATAACTGGTCGGATCTGAGGGCGCTTGCCCAATCAAGAGGCCTTTCGGCTTGGTCAGATTGGCAGAATATACAATTGGTCCACTTCCTCCGCTCTCTTAAAGACTTTGATGGTGGTATGAGGAAAATCACCCCTTTCGAAAACCTCTGTGCCAGTAACGAAGCAGGCAAACACACTCTATCACACATATATAAAATGCTCATTGCCCCTCCGGACGGGGAGAGGCCTTCTTTTCTGAGAAAATGGGAGGAAGGTCTAGGGATCTCCCTGACACCGGAGCAGTGTAGAAACTCTTAGCTATGCAGCATAAAACATCCATATGTACACGCATCCAAGAATGCAACTACAAAATCCTCTCCCGTTGGTACAGGGTGCCGACCGTAATTAGTAAATGGTCGTCAGAAGCCTCTGACAGTTGTTGGAGATGTAATGGGGAGAGAGGCGACATGTTACACATTTTCTGGTCATGCCCTGCTCTTAGAAATTTTTGGGGCTCAGTCAAGGAGATCGCGGGCAGGGTAACAGAGGAGGTGATACCTGACGACCCAGCTTCCTGTCTTCTGCACTTGACTAAGCTCCCCCTGAAAATATACAAAAAATCATTGTTGTGCCACCTCCTTAATGCAGCAAAGGCCCCTTAGGTGGAGGTCCCCCGAGCCACCCACGGTGGCAATGTGGATCCTGAAGGTGAATGAGCTGATGAGGTTTGAGAGTGTGATACTCTCCCGTGAAAATAGATTTGAGCATTTCACAATTACTTGGTACAGTTGGCTGAGATTCTCGGAATCTGCAGGCTGCAGTGCCTTACTGGGCGGCACCCAGGGACCCGCACCCTAAGCCCCTCTTCCCCCCCTCCCCTCCCAGTTAGCCCTCTTGAAGCATCATAAACCTTTATTAAAGATTGGATCACCAGAGTTTACTTTGTAACAATCTTTATTGCCCTTTTTTTATTTTCTTGTCATGATAATTCTCACATCTTGACTGAACCAGTCTATGTTAATTGTTCTTGTTGTACGAGAATGTATTTCGGATGTATGTTTTCTGTTGGAAATCAGAAATAAAGAATATTAAAAAAAAAAATTAAGTGCCTCCCAGCCTTGGCTGCGCTGGTCGGGTGATGGTAGGCAGCACTGCTGTTAGGTGCTTAGGAGCGCTGCTCCATCTCAATCCCCCACCAAAGGGTAGGCGGTTCAGGCTTATGGTGAGCCTCTATGGGATGCCCCTCCCGCACTATTGCCCCTTGCCCCTGTCTATCGGTGGGCCCTATGTCAAGTGGCCACTGTCCTCCTTCACTCTCCTTGTAGCCTTCGGGGGGAAAGAGGGGGGGGGAGGTGTGCGTGTGTATGCATATACATGTATTGGCTTTGGGCTTTATTACATGGTGCTTGTGTCAGCTGCCGCCCTGACTTGTTTTACTATTACTATACTTAAAATTGCCGCCGCCACGCGCCTTTTCTTTACTATGTTCCGCGCTTGGTGGCGGCGTTACCTCAGGCACCGGCGCGCCGTCATTGGCTGCTTGTCATGTGTTGGCTTCGCGCTCTTTGGGGGGGGGGGCTGTCTCGGGAGCGTTCCGCATCATTGCTTGTGCGGGCCCGCCCCTCGAGGTATACCGATGCCATTTTGTTTATTACCACCCTTTTATTATTGTCTGCTTACGGCTCATTTGATTGTGTCTTTCAGACGGGCGAATCCATTGGCTTCTCCCAGCCCTCTATTAGTTGGTTAACTTGTGAGGCCTAGTGTAATTACTCCCACTTCCCTAGCGGGTTATTGGGGCATCCCAGGTTGCTGTATAGCGTTAATCCCTATCGGCCTATTGTGCCGCTATAATCACCATATGGAGGCATCTCAGGATAATGTGACCGGTGTTCCTTCGGGACAAGCCCGGCTGTGTGTAGCGTGTGGGGTGTTTCATGTTGACGCGGACAAGGCGCGGGTCTGTGTACCCTGTGTTGAGCAGGTGCTTGCGCTGCAATCTGGCCTTCCAGTGGCTGGGCCTGCACCTCGTTTCACTTCACCTACCCCACCAAGCTTAAATCTCACTCCTACTGAGTTGCATACAAGTGGGGATTCTCAGCCTGATGTGTCTTCTAGACTGGCTAGTGTTGAGAAGTTAATTGCTAATACCTTGGCGCGTAAGGCCCCTGCTAAAAAGCGTCACTTAACGCCTAATGTCACTCTTTTCCCTATGGAAACTGATGAGTTTTGGCATCTTTGTGGCTATACCCCTTCGGACGAAGGGGAGCTATTCTCCGACTCAGGTTCTGTCTATTTCTCCCCCTGTTGCGGCTCCCACGCAAAGGGGGGAACTGTTCCATACCGCTAAGTCACGCTTGGAATTTCCTGAGCAAGCACATTTCAATAACCTTGTGCTCAAGGAATGGGGGCGTCCCAGTAGACTTCCCGGTGTACCTAAGAGTTGGGATAGGAAGTATCCCTTTCCTGCTGATGTGGTAAAGTGTTGGTCATCCCCTCCCGAAGTGGATGCCCCGGTCCTAGGGTTATCTAACACCTCTGTCATGCACTCCCCTGACTCTACTACCCTGCAGGATGCTGCGCCCGGTCTGTGCCTCGGCCATTTCCGCTGTGGCCATTAGGACCCTGCTAAGAAGTATACTTGATAGTGCCCCTGATGATTTGCCTTGTGAGGTGTTTAATGCACTCTCCAGTTGTGATGTTTTTGTAAATTTTGTCCTCTCTGCCTTGGATGACACCATTAGAATGTGTGCCAGGACATCTGCCCTTGTGGTGGCTATACGCCGCTCGGTTTGGCTACGCCAGTGGGCTGCTGACAATGCTGCCAAGAAGGCCCTCACTTGTTTTCCCTTCAAAGGACTACACCTGTTTGGGGACCGCCTGGACCTTTTTGCTAAGGGAGGCTGGTTACCCCAGCGCAGGCGGCAGTCTCGGCCCTTTCGGGGTCAGGGCTCCTTCTCCTCCCCCTACCGTGGTGCTATACAAGGGAGGGGGGTTTCCTTTACTGGGGCCCGGGGAGACTTCTGGGGTAGGGGCAGAGGACGTGGATGTCCTGGCTCCTCCTGGGGCCCCAAGATTAAGTCCTCTCCCAAGCCCCCTCAGGCATGATAGGGCACCCTCACCCATCCGGGTGGGGGGACGGCTTCAGCACTTTGCTCACGTCTGGAGGCTTCATGTCTCAGAAAGGGTGGATTCAGGAGGTAGTGTCATCCGGTTACAAGATAGAGTTTGCTTCCTGTCCGCCCCCAAGATTCATCAGATCCTGGATTCCTCAGGACCCTGTGTCAGCTCAGGAGCTAGTGCAGGCAGTGCAAGGCCTCCTGGAGCTGGGGTTCATCTGCAAGGTCCCTTTAAGAGAAAAAGGCAAGGGATTCTATTCCAACCTATTCACAGTACCCAAAAAAGATGGTTCAGTCAGGCCCATCCTGGACTTGAAGATCCTCAACAAATTTGTCAGGAGCAGGCGCTTTTGCATGGAAACTCTGCGATCTGCCATCAGTTCCCTGCTCCCAGGGGATTTCATGACTTCTGTGGACATCAAAGATGCTTACCTTCATATTCCTGTATTTCCAGGCCATCAAAGGTTCCTCAGGTTCACTCTGGAGGATCAACACTACCAGTTTGTGGCATTGCCCTTTGGTCTTACCTCGGCTCCCAGGGTGTTCACCAAGGTGCTGGCTGGCATGATGTCTCTGCTCAGGTTTCAGGGCGTCCGCATGCTGCCTTTTCTGGACGACATTCTCATCACCTCCCAATCTCTACATCAGGCAGAATTGGATACTCGGCTGGTGGTGTCCACACTGGAGTCATTTGGATGGGTGATCAACCACCCCAAGTCTTCGCTGTCCCCCTCCTTGATGACTCCATTCCTAGGAATGAATCAGGATACAGTTCAGGCAGGGATTTTCCTTCCTCAACAGAAGGTGGACAGTCTGATTGCACAGGTCCAGTTTCTGCTATCTTGTCATCATCCCTCCATCATGCAGCTGGTGGGCCTGATGGTGGTGTGCTTCAAGGCGGTCCCTTATGCTCAGTTCCACTTGAGGCCTCTGCAACTCCACCTCTTGTCAGTGTGGGACAAGGATCCAGCGTCCCTGGACAGGGTCTGTGTACTTTCCCCCCTGGTCAGGAGGTCCCTCTCGTGGTGGATGGACTCAAGGAACCTGTTGGGGGGCAGATCCCTGACCCCTTCCTAGGAGACGGTCACCACGGATGCCAGTCTGACAGGTAGGGAGGGTTTCTGGAAGTCCCTGCGGTTCCAGGGGAGGTGGGGCCCTCAGGAGGCCTACAACAACGTCTTGGAGCTGCGGGCGATCAGGTTAGTTCTGGCTCAGTTGACTCCTCACCTTCGGGGCCTGCCTGTTCAGGTGCGCTCAGACAACCAGACGGCAGTTGCCTACATCAATCATCAAGGAGGGACCCGGAGCAAGAGGGCCCTCCAGGAAGTGTCTCTGATCCTGACCTGGGCGGAGACCAATGTTCCCTGCATATCAGCTGTGTACATCCCGGGGGTGGAAAATCGCCTGGCAGACTCTCTGAGCAGGGGGACCTCTCGCCAGGGAGAATGGTCCCTATGCAGCAGGGTGTTCCAATCTCTGTGTCACCGTTGGGGCCAACCAGATGTGGATCTGTTTACGTCCCGTCACAAGCTACCGGCCTTTGTCTCCCTGTCCCAGGATCCTCTGGCCTTGACCACGGATGCTCTAGCAATGTCATGGCAGGACTTTCAGTTTCTGTTTGTTTTCCCTCCATTCCTCCTGCTGGGCAGGGTTATGCGCAAGATTGCTCTGGAGGGGGTGCCAGCAATTCTGGTGGCCCCCAGGTGGCCAAGAAGAGTGTGGTTCGCAGATGTGGTGCAGCTGGCAGTAGATCAGTAAGCTCTGCCCATGGTGCCAGATCTGCTCACTCAGGGCTCCCTACGCCATCCCAATTTACTAACTCTGGCTTTGACGGCCTGGCTGCTGAAACCTCCATCTTGATGGAGAAGGGGCTGTCTACCTCGGTTGTTGATACCATGATAAAGGCTAGGAAGAAGTCTTCTTCTTCCATTTATTACAGGGTTTAGCGTGCCTACATTGACGGGTGTGAGTCTAAGTCTTTTCCCTGTTGTGTGTTCTCTATTCCCAGGATTCTGGAGTTCCTACAGCATGGGTTGGAGATGGGGCTCCAACTTAGTACTCTGTAAGGTCAGGTTTCTTCCCTGGCTGTTTTCTTCCAGAAGTCCTTTGCTCAGCATCCTCTGATAAGGACTTTTTTCCAGGGGGTGACTCATGTGCGTCCCCCACGTAAGCCTATGGTGCCTGTTTGGGATTTGAACTTGGTTTTGTCAGCCTTGCAGGGTGCTCCCTTTGAACCTGTGCAGGGTGCTACCCTGGCCATTCTTACTCTCAAAGTTGTATTTCTGGTGGCTATCACCTCTGTTAGGCGTGTGTCTGAGTTGGTGGCGCTTTCCATTCAGCCCCCCTACTATGAGAGACACCAGGACAAGGTGGTGTTTCGCTTCAAGCCAGATTTTCTGCCTAAGGTAGTGTCTGCCTTTCATTTGAATCAGGACATTGTTCTTCCTTCATTGTGCCCTAATCCTAGTAATGCTAAGGAGAGGGTTTTGCATTCTTTGGATGTGGTTAGGTGTCTGAAGTACTATCTGGTGGCTACTGCACCTTTCAGAAAAACTGATGCTCTTTTTGTGGTCCTAGGAAGGGTTTGGCTCCTGCCAAGTCTACTATCAGCAAATGGATCCATCAGGCTGTGATTCAGGCCTACTCTGCTAAGGGGAAGAATCCTCCCTCCCGCCTTACTGCTCATTCTACGCGTGCTATTGGTGCCTCTTGGGCTTTTCAGCACCAGGCTTCTGTTGAACAAGTTTGCAAGGCCACTACTTGGTCTTCTGTTCATACCTTTTCAAAGTTTTACAAGGTTGATGTTAGGGCATCAGCTGATGCTGTTTTTGGCCGCAAGGTTTTGCAGGCGGCAGTGATTTAAACTGTCTGCTGTTACCTTTTTAAGGATCCCACCCTACTTTATGGACACTGCTATTGGATGTCCCGATAGTAAGTATTATATCTGAAGCAGGACGTACTGTATACTAAGAATAATACAATTATGTGATTACTCACCTGTAGAATTAGTATTATGAGTATACAGTACGTCCTGCTCCACCCCACCCTTGGTTTTGCATTATCTTGGATCCCCTGTATGGTGATTGTTATCATTGTTATTGTTATTAGTTTGGATTGTTTTAATTCTCCCGGCTTCTCGTTAACTGCTTTTCAATGCTGGGGATTTGTGGGAGGTCCCTGGATATTTGAGGGGCCGGGAGGAGCCTATTTTCGATGTCTCTGCAGTCCAGCGCCATCTGGCGGAGTAATACCCGATAATAAGTATTATATCTGGAGCAGGACGTACTGTATACTCATAATACCAATTCTACAGGTGAGTAATCACAGAATTGTATTTTTTCTTCCTTTTATACACATAGAAGACCCAGCCTCCCAGATTCGAGACAACAGAGCAGATCAGAGTGCCAGCTCTGTTGCCTAGATGGAGGCAGTTTCCAGTGTACATGAATTCTGCACTGTATAAAGTGGGGACTCTGCTCAGCTCTGGTAGTGTGGTTAAACAGTGGGGGACTTGGGGAGTATGTGATGTAGCGTGAATTGTTGATTGGGGGGGTCATTCTTATGCAACAGTAAGATGGAGATCTTTGGGGGGAAGATCTGAGCATCCTCTGGTTATTACTTGTTAGGGAAGACCGGGGACTGTTTTGTTGCCAGGTCAATCTAGCAGCAGACGGGACATGGTGCCAGCTGCTACAGTCAGAATTGCTCTCCCAGGGCTCTCTATGGTGCCCTATTTTACAGTTGTTAAAAACAGTATCTTATAGAATAGGAGCCTCTCTTTACCTGTAAGTAGTTCTATGTATATTGTAGGTACTGAAGATCCTTTTATTAAAGCAGCACCCATTTTTTTTTCTATACCTAGGGTTCTCAACTCTTTACATTCAGGGATGTATGCTGTTTTTTCAGGGATGTTTCATTGCACCCTTAAATTACAAAACTCACCTCTGTAGGTATGATTATAGAGGTCCTTGGCTACAAACATGCTGGTTAGCGCATTTTACCTAGTCAGTTTAATTGTTTTTTATGTGCTGTAATCGCCTTCTCTTGAGTCCTTGACAACAGTCTTATCATATCTGCCTCAGATTGTAGCCTTCATAACTTTATTCCTGAAGGCACTGCTGCCGCAAGCATTTCTTTCACATAAATAAGGTTGTTGCACTTCATTCCATTTATCTAGCTTTTACACAACCAACCAAGATGTGTTGAATTGCTAAACATGGTCAAAAATTTCAGATTTAGACCAAACAAGCTTTGAAGTACTCCTGTTCTGAAGTCACTGGAGTCCTCTGCAACATGTGTTTGGTCACAACATTCTACATGCAGCAGTTTTAGTTCTTATCTGGTTGACAAGGTTGCTTGTTGTCATTAGTGTTCCTCATAGCAGCCTTTATATTGATGTTGGGTTTACCACCCCCCATAACACAGCATTTGGAATTCCCAGCAATATCCACCAAGCAGCTGTGTCTTCCTTTATTTGTTTTTTTTTTTAATACAATTCTGCTTTGTACAACGAGTCATGAACCAAGAGGCTGAACAGTTTTGCCAAATGTAGTTCCTCCTGGCAGTTAGACACAACCATGGAATGTGTGATTGGATACCATGTCTTTCATGAACCCTCAAGTCAAGAATTCATGTTAAGCAATAGAGATGAGCAAACTTTGGCTCGTTTCGAAAGTTTGGTTCCGCGATTTGTCGAAATTTTCCCAAGAAATTTGTGTTCGGCCGAACCGAACTTTTAATGAACTCGCTCAAAAAGTAAAAAAAATAAGCTCTCCTCAATCCCGGTGCCAGTGCCAAGCGATGTCCTCATCCCTGTGCTCTGCCTCTCAGGTCTCCGCAGCATTCAGCACCCGGCGCCACTCCTGGTATCTCTTTTCTGATGTCACAACTCCCTCCTACTATAAGTAGCCCCTCCCTGTGGCGGAGAGAAGAGGTACGCCGGGAGCGCCACACAAGGCGCTGGATGCTTCAGAGACAGGTGTGGGACAGCGAGATCAGCGCAGGACAGACGGGGGACAGCCAGAGAGCAGGTGAGTGGGGATTTCAGTTAAAGTTTACAAAAAATTAGGTTACATGGAGGATTGAACCTTAACTAAAATCACTCATCTCTATTGAGCAACTAAAGTTGAGGAATGGCCATGCTGTTAAACTTATCCATGGTTGGTTACAAAGCTCCTGCATCCACCATAACCAAAATAATAGCATGTGTATTCAAATAGTATCTTAAAGTGTACCAAAACCCACATTTTTAGCTAGCGCCCCCTAAATTGCTCCCCCTTTGAAGAGCAATTTTCGGTTCTTCTTCTGCACTTTACCCCCAGCTGCCTGGTTTAGCTGTATAGCCCCACCTCCTCAAGTCATTGCCACTGTTGTGATGTCATTGCCATACCACTGCCGACTATTTGGCAAGCGAAAAAATATATTTCTAGTTTTAGCGAAAATATATATTATTTCTAGTTTCACACTTTAAAAAGGGAGCATCAGCATTTTATCCGGGCTTTTATCCGATTTTAAGTGATATTGCACAATACAGTGAATGTGGTGCAAACTACAAAAATGTGACCCCCCCCCCCCCAATAATGGTCATAAATAATGGCAAAATTTATGAAATTTTAATCCTACTGCAACATTTTCTTTCATTCGTGCATGGCCTTCAAATTTCTAAAGGATTGGATGTGTGCTCATTTGTTTGAAAGTTACAAGATAAGAAAATTGATAAGACCCCACTGGCCTTGACTAAGAGCATTTAGCATAAGTTATTAGGCTTACTGGTAGAGTCACACAAAAGGTTCCTTTTACATGTAATTAAATAATTATTACGTTGAAATGAAGGTGCAAAATATAACAGTAATACCAATATTACTATTACAATAATACCAATAACAAATAATATTAATAAATGCACATACTGTTACATAGTTAATACGGTTGAAAAAAGACATATGTCCATCAAGTTCAACCAAGGGTGTTGGGGTCGGGGAAGTTATTTTTTATTTTATAGGGGAAGCCATTTATTTTATTTTTTGTTTTTATTTTTTATTTTTTTACTGATAACCGCTAATAGTAACTGTTAATGTTATTTTCTTCTAAATAAGCATCTAACCCTTTTTTGAAGCTGTCAGCGGTTGATGCTGTAACAAGCTTCTGTGGGAGGCTATTTATAGTTCTTATGGTAAAAAACGATTTTTGCCTCCGGAGACTAAATTTCTTTTTTTCCAATCGAAGGCAGTGCCCCCTTGTCCTTATAGAGGATTTTACATGAAACAGTGTTCCCCCATATTTTTGTATGGTCCATTTATATATTTATACAAGTTAATCATGTCCCCCCTCAATCGCCTCCTCTCAAGACTAAACAGATTTAATTCTCGTAATCTTTCCTCATAACTAAGATCTTTCATTCCCTTTATTAGTTTGGTGGCTCTCCTCTGCACCCTTTCCAGAGTCAGAGCGTCCTTTCTATGAATGGCCGCCCAGAACTGGACGGCATATTCCAGGTGAGGGCACACCATGTGCCTTGTAAAGAGGCAAAATTACATCTCTATCCCGTGATTCCATGCCTCTTTTAATGCATGATAGTATCTTAGTGGCCTTGGAAGCAGCTGCTTGGCATTGCATGCTGTTATTTAGTCTGTGATCTACCAGTACCCCCAGATCCTTCTCAACAAGTGACTCTCCCAGTTTTACTCCCCCGAGGACATATGTGGCCTTCAGGTTATTAGACCCCAAGTGCATGACTTTGCATTTTTCCACATTGAACTTGATTTGCCAAGTGGATGCCCAGACACTCAATGTGTCCAAGTCAGCCTGAAGCTTGTGAACATCTTCAATAGACTGAACTGTGCTACATATCTTTGTGTCATCTGCAAAAATAGAGACAGTGCTTTTAATTCCATCTTCTATGTCGTTTATAAACAAGTTAAATAATTTGGGGCCCAGCACTGAACCCTGGGGTATGCCACTTACAACCGGTAACCATTTAGAGTAGGTATCATTAACCACAACTCTCTGCACACAATCCTTCAGCCAGTTTTCAATCCAGTTACAAACTGCATTTTCTAATCCTGAAGATCTCAATTTCCCCAATAAGCGTCTATGGGGGACAGTATGAAATGCTTTTGCAAAATCCAGAAAAACTATATCCACAGCCGCCCCTCTGTCCAGGCTTCTACTCACCTCCTCATAGAAGCCAATCAGGTTAGTCTGGCAGCTTCTGTCCTTAGTAAAACTGTGTTGGTTGTCACTTATAATATTATGGATAGTTACATATTCGTGTTCCTTTTTAAAAATGGGCACCACATTTGCCTTGCGCCAGTCCCTTGGCATTATACCAGTTGCTAGTGAGTCTTTAAAGATTAACAACAGAGGTGACGAGATAACGGAACTGAGTTCTTTGAGAACTCTTGGGTGAAGTCCATCTGGTCCTCCAGTCTTATTCACATTTAAATTATTTAGTTTTTCTTGGATGGTATCCACATTTAGCTTGTTAATTATTATACTTGGGCTATTGCTATCAGTGGCATCTCCTGTGTTGGCTCCTTGCTCTTCTCTTGTGGCATCTCCATTTAACAGCTCCACCTTATCTTCATCCCCAGTGACCATTTCCCCGTTATCATTAATTAGGGCACCTACCTGTTCTGATTTAGTTTTCTTCGAATTAATATATTTAAAAAATCTTTTAGGGTTTGTTTTGCTTTCTTTGGCCACATTTCTTTCATTTTGTGCTTTTGCCAACCTTATTTCTTTCTTACACATTTTATTTACTAGTTTATACTTCTCAAGTGTTACAGCTGAGAGTTCAGCCTTGTAATGTTTAAATGCCCTTTTTTTGTTCTTTATTGCCCTTTTAACCGCAGGTGTCAGCCATGGGGTGTTTAATTTTAGCCGCTTATATTTGTTACCCGTAGGAATACATTTTGCAACGTTGCTACTCACAATTTATTTAAAGCACTCCCATTTGGCATCTGTGTCCTTATTCCTAAACAGATGCTCCCAGTCAATGTCCTTGAGTGCAGCTCTGAGCCTGGGGAAATTGGCCTTTCTAAAATGTAATGTTTTTGCCATCCCAGGCAGAAAATCTTTCTTACAGTTTATGTTAAATGCAATTATATTGTGGTCACTGTTACCAAGATTTTCACAGACTGTTACTGCCCCCATCAGGTCATCATTATTTGATATTACAAGATCTAGAATAGCATCACCCCTAGTGGGTGCCTCCACGAACTGATTCATATAATTATCTTGTAGCAAGCTGAGGAATGCTCTCCCCCTTGTAGTGGAAGCCGAACCGTGTCGCCAGTCGATTACTGGATAGTTGAAGTCCCCCATCACCACCACTGTACCAGCCTGTGACGCCCGCTCTATCTGTTTATGCAGTTGACCCTCTATTTCCTCAGTTATATTTGGGGGCCTATAGATTACACCAAACTGTATCTTAGCATTGTTTACATCGCCCCCTACTTCTACCCACAAGGATTCTACATCCTCACAATCTTCTGCTAGTATCCCCTCATTAATATATGCTTTGAGTTCTTGCTTTACATAAAGACACACGCCACCCCCTTTCCTTTTTGATCTGTCTTTCCAAAAAAGAGCAAAACCTTGTAGATTGACAGTCCAGTCATGTGTGGAATCCAGCCATGTCTCAGCCACACCAACAACATCAATATTCTCTGCCAGCACCAGAGCCTCAAGCTCCCCCACTTTACTTGCCATTGGGGTATAGTATTAGTTCCTGCAGTAATGCATCCATCTAATTTTTTACTGCTGGTTTGCAACACATGGATCTCCTTATCCATCAAAGCAGTTCTCCCCCCCTTCTAATTCTCCACCCACCATTATGTACTGTCCCTTAAATAACCTGTCTTCACTTTTGTTTTCACTCTTGCCCTCCCCCCTCATCTCTAGTTTAAATAACTCTCCACCCCCTCTAGTATCCTCTTACCCAGCACAACAGCCCCCCTTCCATTCAGGTGCAAATTATCTGTGGAATACAGTTTGTACCCCAATGAAAAGTCAGCCCAGTGCTCTAGGAACCCAAATCCCTCTGCCCTGCACCAGGACTCGAGCCATGCGTTTAACTCTCTAAGCTCCCGCCCTCTTTCATGTGTAGCGCATGGCACTGGCAGTATTCCAGAGAATACAACCTTGGAGGTCCTTCCCTTCAACTTTGTGCCTAATTTCTTAAATGTATTCTTAAGGATCCTCCATTTTCCATTAATTCTGTCATTGGTCTCCACATGGACCACGACAGCTGGGTCATCCCCAGTCCCTCCCAGTAATTTGTCCACCCTTTCCACCACATGCCGAACCCTGGCACCAGGGAGACAGCAAACCATTTGGTTGAGGCAGTCTTGGTGACAAATTATTCTATCAGTCCGCCTGATAATAGAATCCCCTATGACCACTAACTCTCTAGTCCTACCTGCAGTCCCAACCACCCGCTCACTAGCTGGGCTGTCCTCCCAGCTGTTAGGGAGAGCAGTATCTGCTAGGGCTGCCATTTCTGAGACTGACACTCTTGCATCATTACCCAACTTGGCAATTTTGCTAGGGTGCGCAGACACAGGAATGGCCTTCCTTTTCTGTGCACCCTTTCTACTCCCTCTATCTACATTTACCCAGCTACTTATCTGCTCCTCCTGACCCATTTCTCCACCCTCTGTATCTACCCCATTTACTACCTGCTCAGTGAACAGAAAACTCTTTTCCATATTGTCAATCCTCCTCAGTCTTGCATTTTTCTCCTCCAGATCTCTAACCCGAGCTTCCAGGTTTGCAATTTGCTCACATTTACCACAGCGGTATTCACCCGGGAACTGCTGCTCCTGAAGTGTATACATATGACAAACTGTGCACTGAAGTAGACCTCCAATATTGCTAGCCATTATCCTAGTTACAATACAGCAGTAAAAACAATTTTAGTGCTCACAGTTGCAGCAACTTTGGCTTTTACCTTCTTATTTTAGCACATAGGCAATAAGAACACTTGAAGTTCCCCAATCTAAAGTCCCTTAATGAAAAGTCCCCTCACTTACAATACAAGCTCACTTGAAAATACAACCGGAACTCGCAAAAGCTCCTGAACTCGCTTTAAGCAATCTTAATTATAACAAAGCAATACTTCCCTTCACCAGTGTCAGGCTCTGTCTGGCAAACAGTCGGAAAGCTGGCCTCAGGTGAAATAAATAGGCAGCTAATTAGGCAGGACCACCCCCACCCAGGTACTGCTTTCTATCAGATGGGAGCAACCAATGTAATCAAATGCAAGGCTAAACCCTGCAATACAAGAAAGGAGAAAGAAAAAAAAAATAGCACAATTCTTTTTTTTTTTCCCTCTTCCTTTTCCTTCCCTTAATGAAAAGTCCCCTCACTTACAATACAACCTCACTTGAAAATACAACCGGAACTCGCAAAAGCTCCTGAACTCGCTTTAAGCAATCTTAATTATAACAAAGCAATACTTCCCTTCACCAGTGTCAGGCTCTGTCTGGCAAACAGTCGGAAAGCTGGCCTCAGGTGAAATAAATAGGCAGCTAATTAGGCAGGACCACCCCCACCCAGGTACTGCTTTCTATCAGATGGGAGCAACCAATGTAATCAAATGCAAGGCTAAACCCTGCAATACAAGAAAGGAGAAAGAAAAAAAAAATAGCACAATTCTTTTTTTTTTTTCCCCTCTTCCTTTTCCTTCCCTTAATGAAAAGTCCCCTCACTTACAATACAACCTCACTTGAAAATACAACCGGAACTCGCAAAAGCTCCTGAACTCGCTTTAAGCAATCTTAATTATAACAAAGCAATACTTCTCTTCACCAGTGTCAGGCTCTGTCTGGCAAACAGTCGGAAAGCTGGCCTCAGGTGAAATAAATAGGCAGCTAATTAGGCAGGACCACCCCCACCCAGGTACTGCTTTCTATCAGATGGGAGCAACCAATGTAATCAAATGCAAGGCTAAACCCTGCAATACAAGAAAGGAGAAAGAAAAAAAAAAATAGCACAATTCTTTTTTTTTTCCCCTCTTCCTTTTTCTTCCCTTAACCCTTCTATTGCCAGCCACGTAAATTTTACGTGGCTGCCTCTCCAACAGTTAAACGCCAGCCACGTAAAATTTACGTGCCTGACTTTCCCCAGAAATAAAAAAAAAAAGTAAAAATAAAAGACACTTACCTGACCCCTCGTTCGATCCGGTCGGGTCTCCTCTTCAGCCAGAGGGGCTCCGATCGCCCATCGCTGCAGGGGAGGGCCCGGAACAGGGTGCCCCCCCCCCCCCCCATTTCAGCAGCCGCCCGGTTTCCTATCAAAAAAAAAAAAAAAAAACAGTCACCTACCTTTGTCCCCGCCGGCTCCCGCAGGCTCTCCTCTTCACGGGGGGGGGGGGGGGGGGGGGGGGCTCCGATCCCCCCCCCCCCGCTCTTCTGTCTTCTGGAGGGGGCATAACAGCCCTCCTCCCTTTGCCTTCCGATGGCGGCCGCCATCTTGGTGACGTCATCGGGGCGGGGCCAGATGACGTCACCGCCGGGTGTCATCGGGGCACCCGGCAGTTGAACTTTCAGATGCCGGTGACGGCTGGGCGGGGAAGGAGGGAGGTATGCGATCCTCCGATCGCCTGCCTCCCCCCTTCTCTGCCCAGCCGTCACTGACAGCAGATCGCCGCGGGACACAGAAGATGAAGATCGGAGGTGAGTAAAGTAAAAGTTTTTTTTTTTTTTTTTTAATAAACTTTTTTTAAAAAACGTGTGTGTCTTTTTTTTACCTTTTAACCCTTTGTGAACTGGTAAGGGGTCCATGTGACCCCTATACCAGTTCACAGGGCTCGGGGGTCTGGCAAGTCACCTGCGCTAGCGGGTGGCTTGCCATTAACCCCTGGCACCCCCATTACCTGCCTCCCCAAAGGCCAGGGGGGGGCAGAAGAGCCCGGGCCCACATAGGCTATGTGGGCTCGTAGGCTGCAGGGTGGGGGGGCCACAAAAGCTGGCCCCCCCACTCTGTGCCTACAAGCCCCCATAGCTGGTCCCGGGCTGGTTACTGTGGGTAAGGGGGACCCCACGTCAATTTTTATTTTTAAGGGTTTTTAACCCTTAAAAATAAAAAAAAAAAATGGGGTCCGCCCCCCCTGGGAGGGGGGACCCTATGTCATTTTTTTTTTTGATTAACCCTTTGTGTTCTGTCATCAAGCAGCTATAAAAGGCTTCTAGCAAGTGAGCAGAAGCCAGTGATCGCCGAGGGACAGAGTGCTCCAGGATGGATGGGAGGTGAGTACAGTGTAAAAAAAAAAAAAAAATTAATAAAATATTTTTTCTCTTTTGTGTGTCTGTGTCATTTTTTACTTTTAACCTCTTGTGAACTGGTAAGGGGTCCATGACCCCTATACCAGTTCACAAGGCTGGGGGGATGGCAAGCCACCTGCGCTAGCGGGTGGCTTGTCATTAACCCCCGGCACCCCCATTACCTGCCTCCCCAAAGGCCGGGGGGGGGCAGAAGAGCCCGGGCCCACATAGGCTATGTGGGCTCGTAGGCTGCAGGGTGGGGGGGCCACAAAAGCTGGCCCCCCCACTCTGTGCCTACAAACCCCCATAGCTGGTCCCGGGCTGGTTACTGTGGGTAAGGGGGACCCCACGTCAATTTTATTTTTAAGGGTTTTTAACCCTTAAAAATAAAAAAAAATGGGGTCCGCCCCCCCTGGGAGGGGGGACCCTATGTCATTTTTTTTTTTTATTAACTCTTTGTGTTCTGTCATCCAGCAGCTAAAAAAGGCTTCTAGCAAGTGAGCAGAAGCCAGTGATTGCCGAGGGACAGAGTGCTCCAGGATGGATGGGAGGTGAGTACAGTGTAAAAAAAAAAAAAAAAAATTAATAAAATATTTTTTCTCTTTTGTGTGTCTGTGTCATTTTTTACTTTTAACCTCTTGTGAACTGGTAAGGGGTCCATGACCCCTATACCAGTTCACAAGGCTGGGGGGATGGCAAGCCACCTGCGCTAGCGGGTGGCTTGCCATTAACCCCCGGCACCCCCATTACCTGCCTCCCCAAAGGCCGGGGGGGGGGCAGAAGAGCCCGGGCCCACATGGGCTATGTGGGCTCGTAGGCTGCAGGGTGGGGGGGCCACAAAAGCTGGCCCCCCCACTCTGTGCCTACAAGCCCCCATAGCTGGTCCCGGGCTGGTTACTTCGGGTAAGGGGGACCCCACGTCAATTTTTTTTTTGATTTTTAAGGGTTTTTTTTTCTCGATTTAACCCTTTGTAGTGTGGATGGTTTTTGTGTTTTTTTTGTGAATGTTATAAAATACTTGTTTCAGTTAGGGGGGGTCTCCTGGGCAGGAACGGGGGGCTACCGATAAATATGTGGTACCGTTCTAATCGGTAGAAATGGGGCTTTTACATGCAATATGATTTTCCTTAATAAAATACATTTTTTATTTAAAATAAAGGAGTCAATTTTCTAAAAAAAAAATTTTATTTATTTTTTTTTTTTTCACTTAATAATATTGTAAAAAAAAAAAAAAAAAATTACAAACAAGACATTTCATGTTAAAGTCTAAACTCTGCTGCAAAAAAAAAAATATATAATTTTTCTGAAAGTTCCAGCAAAAATGGCGCAAAACATGTCGCAAAACATGACGCAAAATGGGGAAAAATGGCCTGTCAACAGAGGGTGACAAAATCTCAAGTAGGCTGGCAATTAAAAGGGTTAATAGTACCTATGCATGTTGGGTATTGTTCTGTTCGGGGGACCTTGCGCTTTCAGACTTAGCTTGTTTTTTCTGGTTTGCATATTTATATTTTAGGAAAAGGTGTTTTTTATTCAGCTTTTTTATAAATTTTTTAGGGAAACCCTGCGCAACCAAAGAATTCTTTGAGGAATTAATTCCAGAAAGATGAGCCCACTACAACAAGCTGGGTACCCTTAGAAAGCTTAACGTGTGTACTTTCATGGAATATATGGTTTATGGGGGATATTCCAAATGTAAAGGGTTGTTTTGGTTGAAAAATCGCAAGGTGCGCACTTTATCTGCAGAGCTGAAATTTTCAAGTAAAATTACCGTTATGCGCATGCTTTACTTTGGGGTGTTTGGCAACTCTTCCCTTGACAGAACCTATGCATGTTGGGTATCGTTCTGTTCGGGAGATGTTGCTTTTTCAGATTAAACTTGATTTTTCTTGTTTGTATATAGTTTTTTTAGGAAAATGTGGCTTTGATTCTGCTTTTTTATCCTTTTTTTAGGGAAACTCTTTGCAACCAAAGATTACGTTGAGGGATTACTTCCAGAAAACTATGGCCACATCCACAAGCCTGGTACGCCTAGAAAGCCTGAGGTGTGTACTTCCAGAGAATATATAGTTTGTTGGGGGTATTTTAAATGTAAAGGGTTGTTTTTCTGGAAAAACCGCAAGGTGCGCATATTGCATAGCATAGTTGTATTTTATCTGAAAATCTCCTAAAGCGCTGTTTCAGTTTGGGGGAGTCTCCTGGGCAGGAAAGGGTGTCTACCTATACATATGTGGTACCGCTGTAACCGGGAGAAATTGGGATTTCACACGCAATAAGATTTTATTGACAAACTTACATTTTTTATTCCAAAAAAAACTACAATATGTAAAAATTTTTTTTTTTTTTTTGCACATATTTCACCCAAAAATATTAAGAATACACCTCAAATGACAAACAAGACATTTCATGTTAAAGCCCAGACTCTGCTGAAAAAAACAATATATCATTTTCCTGGGAAATCCCTGGAAATCCCCTCAAAAATCACAGTTGAACAAGGGGAGCGCAAAATAGTGCAAAATGGTCTGGCAACAAAGGGTGACAAAATCTCAAGGTAGGCTGGCGGTTAAAGGGTTAATGAAAAGTCCCCTCACTTACAATACAAGCTCACTTGAAAATACAACCGGAACTCGCAAAAGCTCCTGAACTCGCTTTAAGCAATCTTAATTATAACAAAGCAATACTTCCCTTCACCAGTGTCAGGCTCTGTCTGGCAAACAGTCGGAAAGCTGGCCTCAGGTGAAATAAATAGGCAGCTAATTAGGCAGGACCACCCCCACCCAGGTACTGCTTTCTATCAGATGGGAGCAACCAATGTAATCAAATGCAAGGCTAAACCCTGCAATACAAGAAAGGAGAAAGAAAAAAAAATAGCACAATTCTTTTTTTTTTTCCCTCTTCCTTGTCCTTCCCTTAATGAAAAGTCCCCTCACTTACAATACAACCTCACTTGAAAATACAACCGGAACTCGCAAAGCTCCTGAACTCGCTTTAAGCAATCTTAATTATAACAAAGCAATACTTCCCTTCACCAGTGTCAGGCTCTGTCTGGCAAAACAACTGATAACTATATACCAGAGGTCAGGACTGATATTTATTGCAGAAAACATTACTGACTCCATGCTCCCACATAGGCTGCAGGGGTACGGGAAGCAGCAGCCTTGAATCTGCTGTGGGTGCAGCACTACATTCACCTAAACTGCTGGCAACTCACCCTCAGGGCTATTGAGGATGGCCAATGCATGAGCTCTCTTACTTATATACAGTGAAACAAGGATGTAGGTAATTCTCTAACATGTGGAAGAGATTGACACTTTATGTGGAGGGTGCTCCCCAAAATGGTGACTGGTGACTAGTGTTCCCTCACCTGAGCCCCCCCCCCCTCCATTGCATGCCTATTCAATCCCATAGCACTTGTGTGGACCTAATCTGACATTCATTGCGTGCACCCCCACGCCAGGCATATCCACATGGCTCGCTGTGAGTGTGCATAGTCAGAGGGAAGCAGCCAATGGGACACACGACAATCAATGCTATTGTCATTCCATGAATTTTGATGCCCCAGAGGAGGGCCTTTTGGGCTTTGGTACCCTTGAAAGAGGACGTTAAGTGGACCACCAGTCCAGGGACAAAGGTTTTTGGTGCTCTGCTCTTATTGTTATCCTCTTTCAGAATGTAGAAAAAACGTGTGTTAGGATTGTGTACCTGTGATTTACTTATCAGCATGCCATTTCTAAATCTTTCTAGCTAAAGTGGGCACCCTTTAGTATAGCTTCTGCCTATAAATCCCAGCAGCTTTTCACTTTCAAATCTGAGCTGAGCAGCAGCCCCCCCCCCCCTCACAAAGCAGAACTCTGAATAACTAGGCAGAAGTAATGACAGGAACCCCTCCCCAGGTGACATTGCTGTCAGTAACCCTTTAGCTATTGGAATACACACTTGTAATCTAAGGCCAAATTAGACTAGGAAGGGTTAAACCTTTGAGCTCTCAAGTGATGAATGTCTGTACATCAAACACACCATGTTTGTGTACATTTTCTAGTAACACATTGTTACTAGAAAAAAATATTTCTTTTATACACAGTTGCAAACCAATCAAAAATTAAAAAATGAACAGATAAATTTCACCTTGAGGACATCATTGCCATTTAAAAAGTGGCAGCCAGCACACCAGGTATAGGTTACCCGAAGCCTTGCCAGGTCACAAGCTCCTATGGCCTTCGTTGCGGGTCCGGTGCTCCTCCAGTGGTGAACACACCTATGGGCACCAAGCTCTACCATAGCCTCTTCGCCCTTGGGGGGATGGGAAATTGTGCAGGGTAATGGCAGATAACTTGCCACCGCCCACCCTTTGAACTAGTATAGGTTTTTTTTCCCTAACCTTTCACTATACTTACCCCTGCCATTTTCATCCAGCACAAGTAAGAGTCCTTCCACTGTCCAGTGCCGGTGGGGTCCCGCTTCGTTCTTCTTGTGCCGGAATAAGCAGTCATAATGACCACTCTGCCAGCGTTTGGAAGGAAGGAGGGCAAGGGTCCCCCTTCCTTACAAGCTGGCATCTGACATCTGCACCAACTGCTCTGACGCAGACCATGAGGCAATTGTTCTTTTTGATTTTATCTTGGCTGGACAGTGTTTTCAAATATACCCACCATAATACTCTTTGAAATACATAAACAGGGTCGTAACTTGAGGGGGTACAGGTACCAAAAGGTCATAGGGGCCCCATTATTGTTGCTTCTCCACCTTGGGTGTGCTCAATTGACATCATTTAGAGAAAGGAAGCACCATTTGTCTATGCTGTTTCGGTCTTTAGTAGTCTAGCTGTATCCAATCAAGTTAAAAGACAGAAAAACACACACCTAGTTAGTTAGTTATTTTGTTTCATATTCTTTAAAATGTAATTTGCAAAAATGCTTCTTCGGAAGAGTCAACCTGTTATTTGTTAAGGAGAAAAAAATTGTAAATAAGTGATGTGCATGCACAGAAGCTTGTACCTGCTATTGTTTGTCCTTCTGAGCATACGTTTGCATTAATATATGGTAGTAATGCTCACTTTATTCATCTCCTATAACATTATTAATTCTCCCCCAAACAGAAGTAAGAGACACAAGTCCGGCTCTTTGGAAGATGATGTGGACACAAGTCCTGGAGGAGAGTTCTATACGTCTCCTTCATCTCCAACTGGGAGTAGCAGAAACTGGACTGAGGATATGGAAGGCGGTAAGCTTGATGTTATATAATTATAATTCACTATCCTGGTGATAGGTCCATTTCCCTGGGACATCTTGATTTGTGATGTCCTGCCATGTGAAAACCCCCAGATCGCCCACACAACTTCCGATGGCACGTGCACAGGCTTTCGTCAAATCAGCGCTTTATGCTGTGCATGACATAAAGCATTTTTTTGAGCAGCGCACCGGCATAGGGAGCAGGATCGGCCACATCCCGATCCTATCTGAATTGGATCAGGAAGAGGTTTTACAGGGAGTTCTAGGGGGTTTTACACAGAGGGGTTTCAATGCAACAAAACCCGTTTCAGGAATTGAATTGTAGGGAATACTATAATTGGGTTATAGTTTCAGGAAATGAATTGTAAGGGACACCATAATCAGTTTTATAGTGAACAGGTTAGTTTTAAGGTGCGGCCCGCCCCCCCCCCCCTGCTCTTGCCGCCAGCGCGGAGCCCAGTCAGTGGCTGGGAGCCGCGTCTTCATCTTCTGAGGGAGGGGGCGCGCGTCCTGCGCTGGCCCGCCCTTCTTCTCCCCCTCGCTTGTGGCTTGCAGTTGGCTGGACGCCATTTCTTGGTCTCAGTAAGTGCCCTGTGGGCTCCTTCTTTCACCGTTTGTTATGGTTTTCTTGCTTTTTTTCTTGCGCTGGGGACAGCGTCCCAGGCCTTTACATGTTATTTCCGTTATATACTATATAATTATATATATATATATATATATATATATATATATATATATATTATATGTCCCCCTTTTGACTTTCTGACTGTGATTGTGTATGACTATGACTGCGCTTATGGGCCCCTTTTTAATTTCAGGAGGATCCCCTAGCAAGTGTGTAAAAGGGGGGTTCTCCCGGTCCTAGGGTCCCTTGGTGTTAAATTGGGGTATCACTCAAATCCTCCCACTCGGGACTTATAGGGGCATCCCGGGTTGCTTTAACAGCGTAATTCCCTCTGGTCAGTGCGACTACCATAAAATCACCATATGGAGGCTCCCCAGGATATCGGGCTCCCTTCGGGGCAATCCCGGCAGTGTGTGGGCTGTGGGATATCCCTTACTGGGGGATAATGTACTGATTTGCATGCCATGTGCTCAGCAGGCCATAACGCGGCAGTTGGGGTCCCAGGCGTCTGGGTCAGTGCCGCCGGCCTCATCACCTACTCCACCCCGCCTGATCCGTTCATTGAGTGACATTGTCATTAGAGGGAAGTCGCAATCTGATGTATGTGCTAGGCTGGCCAACATCGAGAGAATGATTTCTAGCTCTGCGGCCAGGTCGGCCCCGGCTAAGAGAAGGCACACGTCTCCGGCTGCGCCTGTTATTGAATTTGATGATTATGATACCCTTAACTGGTCTGATTACTCCCCACTTGAGTAGTGGGAATTGTTTGAAGAATCTGATGCTGAGGATCAGCAGTTTTTTGATACTGATGCTGGGTGGGCGCTGGGGGATGCCGTGGATACCCCCAAAGTCCTGGCCCATTTATTTGAGGTACTGGCTATTTCTCCGCCAGCAGAGTCCCCTCCGCAGAAGGGGGAATTCTTTGGGACTTCCAAGCCTCGCTTGGAGTTCCCAAATCAGAATCATTTTGAAAGCATGATTCATAGGGAATGGGAGAGGCCTAGCCGGCTCCCCGGTGTTCCTCAAGGATGGGATTGGAGGTATCACTTCCCGGTGGACGCGGTGAACCGCTGGTCATCCCCTCCTGAGATCGATGCGCCGTTCTGGGGTTGTCCAACACCTCCGTTGTACATTCTCCAGACGCCACCACTCTTAAAGATGGTAAGGACAAACGCATTGATCAGATGGCATGCCATGCCTTTGCCAGTGTGGGTTCAGCCTTGCGGCCTGTTTGTGCCTCGGCGCTCGTGACTGTGGCTGCCAGGTCTGTGGTTAGGGATCTGTTGAGTGGTTCCCAGCTTAACCCGGCTAGTGATGAATTCACAGCCCTTAAGCGGTGTGAATTATTTATGTCCTTTGTTTTATCTGCTATGGATGACACAATTATTATGTGTAGTAGAACCTTGGCTTTGCTGGTGGCTATTCGCCGATCGATCTGGTTACACCAGTGGGCGGCTGACATTGCGGCTAAGATATCACTCACAGCGCTACCCTCCCTGGGTACGCGGCTGTTCAGGGATGAATTGGATTCAGTGGCGAAAGGTGGAAGGTTACCTCAGCGTAAGAAGCAGCGTCGCTCCTTTCGGGGGGCAGGCTCCTTCAATCTTTCCTTTCGCTGTGCCAGAGCAGGCAGAGACTTTGCCTACTCTAATTTCAGAGGTGATTCCTGGAACAGAGGCAGGGGACGCGCTCGTCCAGGCCTTAACTGGGGTGCCAAGCCCAAGCCTGCTGCCAAGACAGCTCAGCAATGAGGGGACGCCCTCATCCTTGCGGGTGGGGGGACGGCTGCGGCACTTCTTCCAGGTCTGGGCCCGGGAGGTCACAGACAAATTGATTTTGGAAGTGGTCTCTTCCGGGTACAAGCTGGAGTTTGAGTGCCGGCCTCCTTCCAGATTCCCAAGGTCTCGGGTGCCCTCGGATCCCCGAGCTACGCAGGGGCTCCTGTTGGCCGTAAAGAATCTTCTGGATATGGAAGTCATATGCCCGGTGCCTTTCTCAGAGAGAGGTGGGGCTATTGTTCCAACCTCTTCGCGGTGCTCAAAAAGGATGGATCCATAAGACCCATTCTGGATTTGAAGCTTCTCTACAGGTTCATCAGCACCAGGAAGTTCCGCATGGAGACTCTGCGCTCAGCCGTCGATTCACTTCGTCAGGGGGATTTCATGACGTCCATAGACATCAAGGTTGCTTACCATCAGCATTTTCAGTTTGTGGCCCTCCCTTTCGTGTTGACTTCGGCACCAAGGGTGTTCACCAGGGTGCTGGCGGGCATAATGGCCCTTCTCAGAACCCAGGGCATTCGCATTGTGCCGTATCTGGACGACCTCTTAATTACGGCATCCACTCCCAGTCAGGCGCAGCTGGACACCAGGTTAGTGGTGGCGACGCTGGAGAGGTTCAGCTGGGTGGTCAACCACCCCAAGTCTTTTCTCTCCCCCTCTTGGGAGATCTTGTTTCTGGCCATGAATCTGGATATCTTTCAGACCAGGGTGTTCCTACCTCAGTCCAAGGTGCAGATGGTCAGGATCTGATACGTCTTCTACTGTCCAATCCTCGTCCTTCTATCCGGCTAGGGATGAGACTGGGGGGATTGATGGTGGCTTCCTTCTAGGCAGTTACCTTTGCTCAGTTCCACATGTGGTCGCTCCAGCTCCATTTATTGTTGGCCTGGGACAGATGTCCGCAGTCATTGGATCAGTCATTCCTGATGTCTCCCTGGGTTCGGCAGTCCCTTCAGTGGTGGCTGGAACCAAGCAATCTGATGAGGGGCAGATCCTTTCTGACCCCTTGTTGGGAGACGGTTACCACGGATGCCAACCTGTCGGGCTGGGGAGGTTTTTGGAAGAAACATCTGTTCTAGGGGCTGTGGGGTCCTCAGGAGGCTCACACCCCCATCAATGTCTTGGAGCTGAGAGCTGTTTGGTTGGTTCTGTCATGCTTGACGCATCACCTACGGGGCTTACCGGTTCAGGTTCGATCAGACAATCGATCTGCGGTCGCTTACATCAATCACCAAGGAGGGACTCGCAGCAGGAGTGCCCTCAGGCAAGTTTCTCTGATTCTTGCATGTGCGGAGAGCAATGTTCCATGCATCTCAGCAGTGTACATTCCGGGAGTGGAAAACACGGAGGTGGACTCCCTGAGCAGGGGATCCTCTCGCCGAGGGGAATGGTCTCTCAACCACAAGATATTCCGGTCCCTCTGTCACAAGTGGGGGATTCCGGCAATCACAAGATACCAACGTTTGTGTCTCTGTCTCAGGATCCTCTGGCCCTGGCAGTGGACGCCATGTCTCTTACCTGGAGGGATCTGGGGTTCCTGTACCTGTTTCCCTCCTTCCCAATGGTTGGCAAGGTGGCGCGCAAGCTGGCGCTAGAGGTGCGCCAGCAATTCTGGTGGCCCCAAGGTGGCCTAGACGGGTTTGGTTCGCAGATGTCGTAAGGCTGGCGGTAGATCAGCACAGGCTGCCCCTGTTTCCGGATCTGATCATTCAGTGTCAACTGCGTTACCCCAATTTAAAAACGCTGGCTTTGACGGCGTGGCTGCTGAAACCTTCATCTTAAGGGAAGAAGTTTTGTCTGAGGCTGTGATTCAGACTCTTGTTAGAGCTAGGAAGAAATCTTCCAGCTCAGTACTTTGAAGGGTCAGGTTTCTGCCCTGGCTGTCTTTTTTCAAAGGTTATTTGCTTTGCATCATCTGGTCAAGACTTTTTTCCAAGGGGTCACTCATGTTCGGCCCCCTAGAAAGCCTTTGGTTCCCGTTTTGGACCTAAATTTGGTTCTTTCAGCCCTCCAGGAGCCTCCTTTTGAACCGATGCAGGATGTGGCTCTTTCTGTGCTCACTCAAAAGGTTGCCTTTTTGGTGGCTATTACCTCTGTTCGGCGTGTCTCTGAGTTCGCGGCTCTGTCTATTCAGGCCCCTTACTTTGAGAGACGCCAGGATAAGGTGGTTTTTCGTTTTAAACCAGATTTCCTTCCTAAGGTGGTTTCTGCCTTCCATCTAGTCAGGATGTAGTTCTCCCTTCCTTGTGTCCTAAGCCTAGCAATGACAGGGAGAGGGTTTTTGCACTCTTTGGATGTGGTGAAGTACTATTTGGTTGCTGCTTCTCCTTTTCGTAAGACGGACGCCTTGTTCGTGGTGCCTTCCGGGCCCAGAAAAGGTTTGGCGCCCGCCAAGTCTACCATTAGTAAATGGATACGCTAGGCCATTGTTGGGGCATATTCTGCTAAGGAGAGGGTTCCTCCTTTTAAGATCACTGCTCATTCTACTCGTGCTGTTGGGGCTTCCTGGGCTTTTCAGCACCAGGCTTCTGTTAAACAAGTTTGTAAGGCTGCTACTTGGTCTTCCGTTCATACTTTTTCCAAGTTTTATAAGGTTGATGTGCGGGCCTCAGTGGATGCTGTTTTTGGCCGCAAGGTTCTGCAAGCTGCAGTGGTTTAAATTGGTGAATTTTTGCTGTATTTGGATCCCCACCCATGATGGACACTGCTATGGGATGTCTCATATGTCATGAATAGTGGAAGCGGGGTGTGTGACATACTTGGAATAATACCATTTTGTGATTACTCACCTGTAAAATGGGTATTATAAGTATGTCACACACCCCGCTTCATCCCGCCCTTTTGGTATTCTGGATCCTTTATATGGTGTACCTTTTAGTGTTCTGATTGTTATGTTTGGTTCTTCCTGGTCCCCTTACTGCTGTCCTATACTGGGGAATGTGTGGGAGGTCCCAGGTATTTATGGACCGGGAGGGACTTCTTTTTTTTCTTGTCATCTCTGCTGGTCATTACCGTATGTCATGAATAGTGGAAGCGGGGTATGTGACATACTTATAATACCCATTTTACAGGTGAGTAATCACAAAATGGTACTTTCATAGACATTGCATGCTGTTCTAGGTAAGTCTAGTAGTTTCTGTCTCTGAAATTGGGGAGTTGCAACTTTATTTCTGGATTACATGTTCTTTGATAGCATGGGGCTAGAACATTTCATTGGCACTGATTTCCTATTAGAAATATTTTCCCATATTTTGTTCCCTGTGTCTAATTTTAAACACAGAAAAGATGTACAATTTTCTGTAGCACGTTATATTTGTTAAAATTCGTATTCTCTGAGCTGGTGAACATCCATATTTAAGATGGAAAATACATATTTTAGGCCTCCACAAAACACCTATCTCACCTAAAAGTGTTACATCACAAACATAAGAGAGATAGTAGTGTTTTTAAGTGAAAAAAAACCTGGGATTTTGGCTTTCCCCGGTTTTATTCCATTCCCTAGTTCCCTATGGGGCATCCCTAGTTAAACTCACCTCTCCTCGGGCCAACGGCACATGTGTGGGTGCTCAGCCAATGAGAGCATTTGCTATGTGTACATCTTTTGGAAATAGCTGTCATTGACTATTTGAATGGCTGGGGCTCCACATTGACAACAATGAGAGCCACCTGCCGAATTAAGTCCGTTCAGCAGGCGGCTCTCATTGGATGAGAGCTGTTGGACTGGGGAAAGGTGAGCGTGTTCGGGTGACCTGAGGGGCTTCACAAGGTGGGGCATCCCAATTCGGGTTGCCCCAGTGGGAAAGCCAGCGGCAGGCCTTGGAATCTTTTAGATTTCAGGCCGGCTCCTGATGGATATTTGTTCCGCTTTAAACCTAATGCGTTATTTGTACACCTCTGCAGCTACACAGGTCTTTTATCCACAAGTAAAATGTATCCACTCAACTACATTCTCCTCAAACATTTAATTAATTGCTGAGTGCTAGAAGATCCCACTTTATTCTGCTCTTTCTTTCTCTCATGTCCCTATCAGCTTGCTACTGCTCTGCACAGATCTTAGCAGAAATCTAATTTATGCCTGCCTTTTTGGGTGAGGTTAAGCTCACTGTGTATACCTCAGTTTTATGGAAGATGGATCCCTTGGCATCACATCACCCACAAACTCCTCCAAGGGGAGCTGATGATGTAATTCAATGGCATTCCTGTCCCATGGAAAAGCACATGTGTGTAGTCCATGGTGTCTCCTATGCATTCAGAAATGTTGAGAAAGTAACTTCATATTTGTGTTGCCTGTGTTGTGTTGGCTTTTACCGAGAAATTCTTTAGAATAATAGGTAAAACCGAATGCTGCAAGAAAATGTGAATCAAATATTGGGCTGTCAAAATCAACAGCATGATATAAAGCAGACACTGAAAGCTATACATCGTTATTTCTATATTTTGGAAATATTATCTCAGCCCTGATAATCCTAAAACGAAGAAGAGAGGTTGATAGGATGCTTCATCTCACTGGTCATGTGGGACACCCTATTGTTTCTCAACTTGCGGTACACGTGTAGGCTGTCATGGGTATCTGGAGCCATCCTGACTGTGCTGCTTATAACAGCTGCTGGAGGTGCATAGGAGAGGATCTATAGCACAAATAAGATGATCAAGGTGGTCCAACAGATGATCAATTGGATTTGAAGCAGGCCAAAAGTCGAAAAAATCAAGTTCAGTAAATTGCACCCATAAAGCCCCACTCTAGTAATTGGTGACATAAACTATTTGAGAGGGCTTAACGCCATGCAGATGTTATGGAATAGCAAGCAGATTCTACGCTGCATAACTGCATGGGAGCAGCCATCTTGCCACATACATGAGTCCGGCTTAGGAATAACCCAGTTCTACAGTCAAAATTGCCTCACATATCAGTGTAATCCTCCTTTCATTTCTAGTAGAAAGCCATCAGCTGTGATGGCTCATTGCTCTGCTGGACAGCTGAAAGAATTGTAACATTTTAAAATATACATATGTTTACACTGATTGAATGGTGTGTGGTAAATCACAGATTTCCCCTCACACACATACAATACCTCTAACAGCTGTTAATACACACATATACTGCCCGTGTTTCTGAGGCATTTATCTCTCTGTTTGGTGTGGGCTGCTGCTGGCATTGCTCTCCCCTCATGCTTAACTGTGTGACAGGATGGGCACCCTCATGCAGTTCTGCAACAAAGAATTGGCCTGTTATTCCAGAAGATCTGCATTGAGTTAAGCCCTCTCAACGTTTTGCAAGAGGGGGGCCTTTAGGCGGAGCAATTTACTGAACTTGATTTTGACTTTTGGTCTACTTCAAGTCTAGGTAACTGCGGGGCAAAGTCATGGTCATGCCCTTCCAACCAATGTCCAATATTTCTATCCATGTGACATGTTGCATTGTCTTGCCGGAAGATCCAGTCTGCCCCAGGGAAAGACAATCTGCAAGTTTGGGTGTGCATGATCTGCAACATTCAGAGGAAGATTCATACCCAAATCCATGTGGATGAATGGGCCTAAATGATGCAACAAAAACATTCTCTAAACCAGGATTTTTTAGGATCGTTTTAGGTGGATGACAACCCACACATACCGGCTGTGTGTAGTGTGTGGACAGCCTCATGCTGACGCTGACAAGGCGTGGGTCTGTGTACCCTGTGATGAGCAGGTGCTTGCATTGCAATCTGGCCTGCCAGTGGCTGCACCTCGTTTCACTTCACCTACTCCCCCCAGCTTAAATCTCACTCCTGTTGAGTTGCATACTTGTGGGGATTCTCAGCCTGATGTGTCTTCTAGACTGCCTACTGCTGAACAGATTATTGCGAGGTCTTTAGCGCGTAAGGGCCCTGGTAAGAAGCGTCACTTGACGCCTAATGTTACTGTTTTCCCTATGGGATCTCAGGAGTTTATGAATCTGTATGGCTATACCCCATTTGATGAAGGAGAGCTCTTTTCTGATTCAGGCTCATCTGATGAGAGACCAAGGGGTCATGACGATTCTGGCTCTGACCCCTGAGCCCCGGATGACACTGACAGATTGCAAGTGATGGGAGTGTACAATTCCTAGCCGATGGAAGGAAAAGATTGTTGTGGCGCGCCTTCAAGCGAATAAAGGATACCGCAGGAGTGTTTAGATTAAACACACTTTTATTCAGGAACAGGGATAAAACAAAGGAAGGGGGTAGCGGTAGGAGAAAGTCACTGTGGGGGGATGGGGTTGGGGAAAACCAGGCGGCGGTAGTCCGTGCTGCTGGGCTGATAAAAGGTTCTTAGTTCATGGAGGTAAAAGTTTATTGTCTATTTCAGACTTTTCCAATTTTCATAGAATTAATGGTCCATTGTTTCCTTAAAAGTTTGATTGGAGCGGCGTCCTTGCCCGGCTCCAAAGATCCGACGCGCGTTTCGGTGTTGCCACCGTCCTCAGGGATTCGGTTAGGAATTGTACACTCCCATCACTTGCATTCTCAATAGGGGAAGTGACCCCCTATAAGTGGCAGCAGCTTCCTACCATCTCCAGCGCTCATCATCCACAATATACCGACACTGACAGATTATTGACCCAGATCTTTGAGGTTCTGTCTATCTCTCTCCCTGGTGAGGCTCCCAGGCAAAAAGGGGAGCTTTTCCATAAAGCAAAATCACGTTTGGAATCTCTAGACCAGGCACATTTCCATACCCTTGTGAACAAGGAATGGGAGTGCCCCAGTAAACTTCCCGGGGTTCCAAGGGGTTGGGATAGGAAGTACCCCTTTCCCCCTGAGGTGGTTAAATGTTGGTCATCCCCCCCCCCCCCAAGGTGGATGTCCCAATCCTAGGGCTATCTAACACCCCTGTCATGCATTCCCCTGATTCTACTACCTTGCGGGATGCTGAGGACCGGCACATTGACCAGCTGGCCTCCCACGCCTTTGCATGTGCGGGGACGCCGCTGCGCCCGGTCTGTGCCTCTGCTATTACTGCTGTGGCCACTAGAACCCTTATCAGAAATTTGCTTGATAGTGCCCCTGATGATCTCCCTTGTGAGGTGTTTAATGCACTCTCCAGTTGTGATGTTTTGGTAAATTTTGTCCTATTAGCATTGGATGACACCATCAAAATGTGTGCCAGAACTTCTGCCCTCGTGGTGACGCTTGGTTTGACTGCGACAGTGGGGTGCTGACAATGCTGCAAAGAAGGCCCTCACTGGGCTTCCCTTTAAGGGGCTACGCCTGTTTGGGGCCCGTCTAGACCTTTTTGCTAAGAGAGGTAAGTTACCCCAGCGCAGACGGCTGTCTCGGCCCCTTCGGGGCCAGGGCTCCCCTTCACCCCCCTACCATGGTGTTAAACAAGAAACAGGGGTGTCCTTCGTGGGGGCTCGTGCAGACTCCCGTCACAGGAGCAGAAGACAACGTCCTGGCTCCTCCGGGGGGCTAAGCCCAAATCCTCTCCCAAGCCCCCTCAAGCATGATGGGGCGCCCTCGCCCGTCAGAGTGGGGGGACGGCTGCGGCACTTTGCTCAAGTCTGGAGGCATCACGCCTCAGACCAGTGGATTCAGGAGGTAGTGTCCTCCGGCTACAAGATAGAGTTTGCTGTGCGGCCTCCCCCAAGATTTATCAGGATACTCCAGGACCCTGCCTCTGCTCAGCTGTTGGCGCAGGCCGTGCAAGGCCTGCTGGGTCTGGGGGTCATTTGCAGATTTCCCTTAAAAGACAGAGGCAAGGGCTCTACGCCAACCTTTCCACAGTTCCCAAAAAAGATGGGTCAGTCAAGCCCATTCTGGATTTAAAGATCTTCAACAAAATTGTCAAGAACAGGCGTTTTCACATGGAAACTCTGCGCTCGGCCATCAGCTCCTTGCGCCCCTGGGGTTTCATGACGTCTGTGGACATCAAAGATGTTTACCTTCACATCCCTGTGTTTTCAGGACACCGAGGTTCCTCAGATTCGCGTTGGAAGATCAACACTGCCAATTTGTGGCTTTGCCATCTGGCCTCTCTTCAGCTCCCAGAGTGCTCACCAAGGTGCTGGCGGGGGTGATGTCTCTGATGAGGCCAAGGGGCATCCGCGTGCTGTCCTACCTGGACGACATACTCATCAACTCTCAGTCTCTACAGCAGGCAGAGTTGGACACTGAGCTGGTGGAGGCCACTCTGGAGTCCTTCGGCTGGGTGATCAATCACCCCAAGTCTTCTCTGTCCCCTTCCCCGGTGACCCCGTCCCTGGGAATGATTCTGGATACGGTTCAGTCAAGGATATTCCTTCCTCAACAGAAGGTGGGAGCTCTGACTGCGCAGGTGGGGTTCCTGCTGCCGTGTTTCCATCTCTCCCTCAGGCAGGGAACGCAGTTGGTGGGCCTGATGGTGGCGTGCTTCGAGGCAGTGCATTTTCCTCAGTTCCATTTGAGGCCTCTACATCTTCACCTTCTGTCAGTTGGGGACAAGGACCCAACGTCCTTGGACGAGGTCTGTGTGCTCCCTCTCCCTTGGTCAGACGGTCTCTTTCGTGGTGGCTGGATGCCAGGTACTTGCTGGGGGGCAGGTCCTTCTGGCCCCCTCCTGGGTGACGGTCACTACGGATGCCAGTCTGTCGGGGGGGGGGATTCGGGTAGTCCATGCGGTGCCAGGGGAGGTGGGTGCCTCAGGAGGCCCACTTACCTATCAACATTTTGGAACTACGGGCGATCAGATTGGTTCTGGATCGGTTGACCGACCACCTGCTGGTCTGTCTGGGCAGGTGCGATCAGACAACAGGACGGCGGTTGCATACATCAGCCATCAGGGAGGGACCCGGAGCAGGGGGCCCTCCAGGAGGTGTCGCGGATTATGACATGGGCGGAGGCCAATGTTCAATGCATTTCGCCTGTGTACATACCCGGGGGCAGAGAGTCTACTGCCAGACTCTCTGGGCAGGGGGACCTCTCGTCAGAGAGAGTGGTCCTTCTGCAACTGGGTATTCCAGTCCCTGTTTCACCGTTGGGGTCTACCAGATGTGGATCTGTTTATATCCCGTCACAATTACCAGCTACCGGCCCTTGTCTCCCTGTCTTAGGATCCTCTGTCCTGGACCAGGGATGCTCTATCCATGTCATGGCAGGAATTTCGGCTACTGTATGTCTTTCCTCCTTTTCCCCCTGCTGGGCAGGGTTCTGCGCAAGATTGCTCTGAAAGGGGTACCAGTGATTCTGGTGGCCCCAGGTGGCCAAGAAGAGTGTGGTTCACAGACGTGGTGCTGATGATAGTAGACCAGTACGTTCTGCCAGGGGTGCCAGATCTGCTCACTCAGGGCCCCTTACGTCATCCCAATTTACAAACTCTGGCTTTGCGGCCTAGCTGCTGAAACTTCCATCTTGATGGAGAAAGGCTTGTCCGCCCCGGTGGGTGTTACCATGGTGAAGGCTAGGAAGAAAGCATCTTCTTACATCTATCACAGGGTATGACGTACCTACTTTGACTGGTTTGAGTCTAGGTCTCCTCCCTGTTGGGTGTTGTCAGTTCCCAGGGTTCTGGAGTTCTTACAGCATGGGTTGGCGTCAGTTGGCTACTAGACCACTGGAAGGAGTTAAACAGGCTGAACTGGATGGACTAAAGTCTTTATTCAGCCTTACATACTATGTTACTATGTTACTATGTTACTATGACTGCAACTCGGAGTGCTCTGTAGGGTCAGGTATCTGCCCTGTCTGTCTGTTTCTTCTTTTAGAAATCTTTTGTTCAGCATTCTTTGGTTAAGACTTCTTTCAGGGGGTTACTCTTGTGCGTCCCCCACGAAAACCTAAGGTCCCTGTTTGGGATTTGAACTTGGTCTTGTATGCCTTGCAGGGTGCTCCCTCTAAGCCTATTCAGGAAGCTGCTCTTGCTGTTCCTTTTTTTTTTTTTTTTTTTGCAATAAACAAACAGACAAGACAAGACAATACAAGACATCTTGTAATACAATTAAAGTGCCACAGGCACCCAACTTCAGAGCTGGCAAATAGACCAACAACACGAACAACCATTCACACAACTTTCATACCGGACTCCGGGGGACTCTTGCTACCAGCACGGTTCAGGTGAAGGACAGGGATGCTGATGTAACCTAGTTATTATTGGACGGGGCGTACATGTTCTAAATTTCCTCCCACTTCTCATCGGTCAGGTTCCAACACCCGGCCCAAGCCTCCTAAATTTAGTATAGATATCAGACTTGACCCAGGATACTCACTGCCAGGCCCCACTCCCGGCTCACCCATCGTCAGACGTTGACTCTTGGCTCTGCAGCCATTGGTCCCAGACCTTTCCGAACTTATCCGGCACTCCCCTTGCGGCATACGTCAATTTATACATAGTAAGTTTCTGATTGACTAACCTTTTCCAGGCTTGCACTGAGGGTTTAGCGGGGTTTATCAGAATGCACTTCCTGGCGTAAAAGAGCAGCAGACGCATCAAGGCCCTCAGAGCTCTCAGTTCCGACAGCGGTTCAACTACCCCCAGAAGACACAATGAAACGGATCCCTGCAACCGAAAGCCCACAATTCTACTGATCAGACCCATCACACCCTCCCAGAAGACCGTCAGGGCTTTACATGACCAGATCATGTGTATCCATGTGCCACTACTTTTTCCACATCTAGGACATATATCAGTGTCAGTTAAGCCCATTCTGTGCAGACAAACCGGGGTGATGTATGCCTGATGAATCCACTTGGTTTGGATAAATCTGTCTCTGGCTTCCACTACCGAAGTATGTAAGTTGTCCATTATCTCCTCCCAGACATCCTGGTCCAAATTTGGGTCTATTGCCTGCCATTTAGTTTCAATCTTGCTTCTAGGGGATTCCAGCTCTCCCATCAAGCACTTATACAGAGTGGAGACTGTTTTTTAAGGCTCCTGTCTCTGATTACGTTCTCCACGCTAGACCCAGAAATCCTCGGGCCCTCCCTGTGGAACTGGGCGTGTAGTGCGTGCCTGAGTTGCAGGTAGCGGAAAAAATCTCGATGGGATATATGAAACTCCTCCTTAATCTGATCGAAGGACATCAGCACCCCCCACCCCCCCCATATAATTGCCCAATCCTATGGATGTCTATTCTTGTCCAGAACCGCGGGTCCTGCATAGCACCCAGCTCTGGTAGCCTAGGGTTGTCCCACAAGGGGGTATAAGAGGACCAGGCCGGGGTCTCACCCGACCTCACCCCTAGCTTAGCTGCCCTCTCCCAGATGTTACTAGCCGCCCTCATACACGTGGTTGCCTCTCTGATCCCACTCGTACCCCTGTACGCCAGGGAGGCCAACCGTTCTGGGGAGCCTAGCAATGCCACTTCTAAACACACCACTGGATTGTCCCTCGGCTGGCAGAGCCACCAATGAGCAAACAAAAGCTGTGTTGCGTAAAAGTATATTTGCAAATGTGGCACCGCCAGTCCCCCCACATCTGTTTGCGCCTTCATTATTTGTCGGTTTAGCCTTGGGGGAGATTGTCCCCATATAAAGCTAAAGATAATTGACTCCAGTGCTTTAAAGTGGGAGCTAGGAAGCAGTATAGGGGAGGCCTGGTATATGTACAGGAATTTTGGAAGAAAGATCATTTTGAATATATTAACCCTGCCGATGACCGACAGCGGGAGGCTCGCCCACTGAGTGACTCTCTGCTTCAATTTCGCCACTACCGGAGAGATATTGAGAGGGATAAACTCATTAGTCTGCTTGCTGATCATTATCCCCAGATATTTAAATCATTGGACTACCTTCAGCCGGGAGATATCCCGAGGGTCGGGCGCATCTATTTGCATCAGGCTGGATTTATCCCAGTTAACTTTCAGGCCGGAAAATCTCCCAAACATCACAATGGCGTCCAATGCAGCCTCCAAGGACTCACAGCTGTCCGCTAGATATAACAGGGTGTCGTCAGCGTAAAGCAAGATTTTCTCCTCTATCTCCCCCAGCTTCCATCCAGTGATAGCTGGAGAGTCCCTGACAATAATCGCCAATGGTTCAATGGCCAATGCAAAGAGTAATGGCGAGAGTGGGCAACCCTGCCTGGTCCCTCTACTTAGTACAAATGGGTCAGAGTAGCGTCCGTTGACCCGTACTCTGGCCATCGGACGGCCGTATAACCTGATATATGATACGAAACCTGCAGGGAGCCCGAATCTGGCCAGCATCGCCCAAAGATAGGTCCATTCGATCGAGTCAAAGGCCGGCTACCATAATTGTCATGTACTATCTGTAAGTTTGACATAAGTCTGCGTAGATTTATCCCCGTAGTGCGTCCTGGCATAAAGCCTGACTGGGCAGGTCCAATCAATTGTAATATAACCCTGTTCAACCTGTTGGCTAGAATTTTAGCCAATATTTTGGCGTCTTGATTTAATAAGGAAATGGGTCTGTAGGATGCACAGACATCCGGGGGCTTCCCTTCTTTGTGAATAAGAACCACGTGCGCTTCATGAAAGGAGGCCGGGAGACTCTCATCATCCAGCGCCCGTTTCAGAACCTCCCAAAGTCTAGGGGCGATCTGTTCAATTTCCTGTTTGTACCACTCGGCCGGCAATCCGTCAGGCCCTGGTGCCTTCCTACTGGGAAGTGCGCTTATCGCAGTCCTAACTTCTTCAATAGTGATGGGAGAATCAAGGATCCCCCGATCAGCCAGTGTCAATTCTGGGAACTTAATCTGATCCAGATAGTTCTCCAGTTCTTCCATCCCGTAATTGATCCTAGAGGAGTACAAGGCCGAGTAGTACCTGAGGAACTGTTGTGCAATTTTATCTCCCTCTGTCACTGTTTCCCCCGCTACCACTATCCCAGCAATACTATTTGACTTGTTCTCACCCCTTGCTAAATAAACCAGAGTCTTACCATTCTTATCCCCCTTATCAAAGATCGTCGCCTGCTTGTACAGCAATAATTTCCTGGTCGAGTCGGATAACAGCAGGTTATATTCTCGCCTGAGAGACAACAACTTCGAATGGGCCCAATCGTCAGTTGAGGCAATAAATTCCGCGTTCGCAAGTTTACTTTCGAGATCTGCTCTTTCTTTCCCCCTCTTTTCCCTAACCACGGCTATAGCGCTTATGGCGCATCCCCTAGTAACTGCTTTAAAGGCATCCCATCTCACCCCAGCAGTCGTCTCGTCCGCGTTACACTCCCAGAAGACCTCCGCAGCGGAGGCCAGGCTACCCTTGACTTCAGGGGTCTCCAGCCACAGGGGATTTAGGGTCCATCCCACCCGGCTTGCCCGCGTACGTAATAACCCAACCTCTACTAGCAAAGGCGAGTGGTCCGAGATGCCTCTTGGGAGATAGTTACAGGTCGTCACCCTCGCCAGTAGGTCAGGTGATGAAAACGCGAGGTCTATCCTGGACAAGGACCTATGAGTGGCCGAGTGACAGGAGTATGCCTTGTCAGTTGGGTGTTTCCACCTCCCTAGCTCCTGTAGGCCCATCGCCTCTGCCCAGGACGCCAGTTGTGTCCTAGGGCCTGGGTTTCTGTCCAGTCTATCCAACGCTGAGTCCAGCACCATGTTAAAGTCTCCCAACAGTAGTATCGGGGCCGGGGGTTAATAACTACTTTCTCTATGATCCGGTACAACATCTGTACAAAAAAGGGTGGGGGAATATAAATGCCGACAATAATTATATCCGTGTCCATAAGCTTGGCGTGGAGAATCACATAACCCTCCCGGTCCATCTGCACAGAGTATAACACGAATGGGGTTCCCTTGGAGATCAGCACGGAGACCCCCCTAGAGTAGGCCGAGAAGAGAGCATGAAATGAGTCCTGGATCCAGGGTCTCCTCGAAGCGAGTCCCCTCCGCCCCACGAGGTGAGTCTCCTGGAGGATCACCACATTGGGTCTATATCTCTTAATAAATTGGAGGACTGTAGACCGCTTGATTTTGTCATTTAGCCCCCTGACATTCCAGGAGAGGATCCTATAATCACCCATTCTCACAAATCAGATTACAATCCCCATGGTCAAGTGTCCATCTCCACTGGTAGGCCTGCCCCTCCACCCATGATTGCCCAGTCTTTAAGGTCCGGCTTCCAATCATCCCATTCATACCAACATACCGACATGCAATATTTAAACAGTTAAACTCTACATTATACATAGAATTACCATTCCCAACTCCCCCCACCCCGCTCCAACTTTGGCGAGCTTCATATCCCCCCAACAGTACAATGCAACAACGGTGAAACTAGTTGCACCCGGGGTGCAGAGACCCATTGCCTATGGGCCCATAACATAAAATTACCATAACTACATACAGGTTGGCGGCATAGCCACCAAGGGTTCCCAGGGGCGATTAGGGGTAGTCAGGAGCGACAGGAAGGAGTGACCAGGGAGGGAGGGAATGAAGGTGGGGGGGAGAGAGGGGACAGTCAGGCAAGGGAGGTTAACAAGAGCAGTAGTATAGTGGAGAGAGGTTCAGGCGTGGAAGGGGGCCATCACACCATGGGAATCCAGAGCTGCAGCTCTCCTGTAACGATCAGATCAGGATATATTGTGACTAGAGCAGCCAGAACAAATTTCAACAGTTTCAACAGCCATCAACGAATGAAACAGAGTGGTCCCTGCTTCTGGGTGTCATCTAAACACCCGGCCCCAGCGCCAGCCGGGCCGCAGTGGAAGTAGGAGCCCCCCCGTCAAGGGACACAGTCATCATCACAAAATATTAGTGGATTCAGAGAGCGGCCCTCCCCCGCCCGGGCCCAGTTCATCAAGCCCCCGACAGAGAGTCCAGCCATGTGTTAGCATCCTCAGCCGAAGTAAAAAATCTGGTCGCCTCTCCATCTTGCACGCGTAAGCGCGCCGGAAACATCATGGCCTATTTAATTTTTTTCCTTCTGAGCCTCTCTCTCACGCCATTGAAGGAGCGCCTCAACTTTTGGACCTCTGAGGTAAAATCCAGGAAGAAGGATAATCGTGCGTTGTCGAGGGTCACCACCCCCTTCTCTCTAGCTGCAGCCAGGATAGCATCTCTGTCCCTGTAATGGAGGACTTTGAATATAAAGGGCCTTGGTGGGGCCCCCGGTGGAAGGGGTCTCGTGGGGATCCTGTTTGCCCTCTCCACAGTAAAGAATCTGGTTAAGTTCACCGGTGCCAATGTCTCTGTTATGAGATTTTCCACAAACCTCTCTGGAGAGGTTCCCTCCGCTTTTTCGGGCAGACCCGAATGTTCCTCCGATTTCTATTTTCACCGTCCTCGGCCCTCCCCATGAGAGTGGACACCTGCCTCCTCAGGGTGGCAATTTCCCCTGTATGGGTGGAAAGCTGATCCTCAGCATCTCTGATCCTCCTCTCCGGCGCGGTCTCGGATTTTATCCAGATCATGGCGGAAGTAATTAAATTGCTCCTGAAGGGTGTCAAATTTAGCTGTGAGGGCACTCTGACATGAGGCAATAGCCGCCATTATAACTGCAGTATCAGGGTTGGAGGGCCCCTGTTCAGCCACGTGCGGGGTCTCCATTGTTTGCGTGCTACAGGTGACCACGGCTGTTTTACGCTTCTTGTTGCCTCTCATATGTAGGGGGCCCCCCGGCAGGAACAGCTCAGTAGGGTTCAGAGGGCTGATCCGCACTCCCGTGATATGGTCAGTCACTGCAGCCTAGGGTCTTAGCGTACAGGGATGGATAGGGAACACTGGGGCATCCCACACAGTCTTGGGGTAGGTACTGTTACAAGGGCTTACAACCCACTCTGATCACTCAGGCTTCCCCTGTGCAGGGATATGGGGATCAGCAGAGCGTCCAGGCAACTCCAGACCAGCCTCACAAACAGGGGAGGAGGTCTTGTCAGCAGGGGACACAGGGAACAGCTGAGTAGGGGAGGATGTTTCACCCTCAGGGCAGTGCTGTCACCCCTCTCTTCCCCCGACTTCTGCCCAAGCTGAGGCCAAGCACCAGGGGCACCGGGACACTCCCCTTCCTCTCCCCCTTCAAGATGGCGACTGGCTGTACACTATTCCCGCGTCCTCTCCTCCAGAGCTCCACTTTCTTTAGGGGGGTGCCCCTCGCACTCTTCAACACCCTCCCAGCCCGGGGCAGGTTTAATTACCGCCTCTGCTGAGGACTCCCGCCGCCGTCTCTCCTCTGCACACGTGCGTCTGGGGTCCGCCGTCGTCGCCTCCACCCCTTGCACGGCAGCGATCTCCCTGCTGCGGGGAGGCGCCCCTCCTCCTCCGAGCGCCTGTCCCCTCACCACCGCCGCGGCCCGAGCCGAAACAAGCTGCCGCTGACAGATCTGAAGCGGCAGCCTCCCTCTCCACCACACGTCTCCGAGCTGCCGCCCCTCCTCCGCACCTCGTGTGAGACTCTCCACCGCCGCCGCACTGAACCTGGGCTTGAGCCAGGGAGAGCCTCAGCAAGGATTCTGGCCGCCTAGTCACCGGCTAAAAGAAGGTAAGTCAGGATGGAGCAGGATAATCGCAGGGAGCCCCGATCAGGCACGTCTCCTCAGGTCGCCATCTTGGCCACCACTCTGGCTGTACTTACCCTCAAGGTTGTCTTTCTGGTGGCTATTCCTTCGGTCAGGCGTGTGTCTGAGCTGGTGGCTCTGTCTATCCAGCCCCCATACCTTGAGAGACACCAGGATAAGGTGGTGTTCCGCTTTAAGCCGGATTTTCTGCCTAAGGTGGTGTCTGCCTTTCAATTGAATCAAGATATTGTGCTTCCTTCATTGTGCCCTAATCCTAGCAATGCTAAGGAAAGGGTTTTGAATTCCTTGGATGTGGTCAGGTGTCTGAAGTATTACCTAGTAGTCACTGCGTTCTCCCTTTGTGGCCCCTTCTGGTCCTAGGAAGGGTTTGGCTCCTGCCAAGTCTCCTATCAGCAAATGGATCCGTCAGGCTGTGATTCAGGCCTATTCTGCTAAGGGGAAGAATCCTCCCTTCCGGCTCATTCTACTCGTGCTATCGGTGCCTCTTGGGCTTTCCAGCACCAGGTTTCTGTTGAACAAGTTTGCAAGGCCGCTACTTGGTCTTCTGTTCATACCTTTTCAAAGTTTTACAAGGTTGATGTTAGGGCCTCAGCTGATGCTGTTTTTGGCCGCAAGGTTTTGCAGGCGGCAGTGATTTAAACTGTCTGCTGTTACCTTTTTGTTGGGGATCCCACCCTACTTTATGGACACTGCTATTGGATGTCCCAAGTGTAAGTAATCTATCTGGAGCAGGACGTACTGTATACTAAGAATAATACAATTCTGTGAAATTATCACCTGTAGAATTGGTATTATAAGTATACAGTATGTCCTGCTCCACTCCACCCTGGTTTTTGCATTATTCTGGATCCCCTGTATGGTGATTGTTATCATTGTTATAAGTTACCAGTTTTTGGGTGGTTAAATTCTCCCGGCTTCTTGTTCACTGCTTTTCAATGCTGGGGATTTGTGGGAGGTCCCTGGGTATTTGAGGGGCTGGGAGGAGCCTGTTTTTACATGTCTCTGCAGTGCAGCGCCATCTGGCGGAGGATAACCCAAGTGTAAGTAATCTATCTGGAGCAGGACGTACTGTATACTTATAATACCAATTCTACAGGTGAGAATTTCACAGAATTTTATTTCTTTACGTCGTCTATCCATTTGGTGAAGCAGAAAATGAGGCTAATTAGAGAAGTATCCCTTTGCCAGTAGAACTACAATTCAAATACTGCTGTGAAAATTGAAGCATTTTCTGCCCATGCAACTTAAATAGCAGAGGTATAGTGACAACCCTTTTGCTTTGGAGCTCTAAACACAGCCGGGTTCACTGAACTGTTGCTTTAGACGTGTCTTGTATCCAACTGGGTGCTTGTGTTGGTGAGCTGCTGCATTGGGGGTCTTAGGGAGTTGCAGGTATTGTAACATTAAAGTGAAAGAAGATTGTTTGAGGGGGTAGGGGAAATGGATTGTGGGGAAATGACCAGTTCTTTTTTTTTCCATATTCAGGACATGGAAAAATGGCTTTTCCCAGGGGCATCTTGAATTGGGCTTCCCTGCTTTGTGAGACCCCCCCAGGGCATCAGTACTTGCTTACCTTTCCCCAGTCCATCTGCGCATGCATGGGCTCTCGTCCAATGAGAGCCGCCTGCTGTGCCAATGTCATTTGGCAAAGGGCTCTCATTGTTAATGGGGAGCACTTGCTGCCACGTCCACAGCAGATGTCAATGAGAGGCCTTTGCCGAAGGATGTAAACACGGCAAATGGCTCTGATTGGCTGCTCGACCGCGCATGTGCCGTAGGAACGAGGAAGAGGTGGGTTGTACTGGGCATTCTGGGGGGTTTCACAATTCAAGATGCCTCTGGGGAACAGAACAAAACCTGGTAAAGTCAAATTCCTGGGCTTTGTTCCACTTTAAGAAAACAATAGAAGTTTCCAGTGCAGGCTAACTTTTTGTTACCAGGACTGGTATGCAAAAAGCAACATTCATCTGCAAAGCACTGCAATGCAGTGTGAACTTCTCTCCAGGACAGGCTCATTTTGAACCTCTGTCTGTCCATTAACTGTAAATGATATCAGCATAACATGGAAAGTGGGCGTATTTTTTATTATTAATCAATAGAAATGCTGTTTTGGAGTTTAGCCTTTCAGTTTGTTATTAAAATAGGGCCGCTCAGTGAACAGCAATGACAGGAAGTTTAAAGTGTAGCAGCAACGGGGAGTTTGTCTGTGGCTGGAGAGGGGACTTGTAGGTTTCCTCCCTGTTCTGTCACATGTTTACTGTATTATAACTAGGCTGTCCTGGGATGACCCTGCCAGGTCCTGGCAACCCCTCCCTTCAGCCTCCCCTCCTCTCCCTCATAGCTCCCCCTCCTTCTTCCCTTAGTTAATGTCTTTGTTCAGACTGTGGTTGGCTGTGCAGCGGGAGTTTGTCTCAACACATTGAGCCAACACTGGAATTTCACTCCCTCTTGCTAAGTTAGCTTTAGGCATATATAAAATATGCATGCTAGTTAAGTACTTCATAGTTAACGAATTTAACTGGGCTTTGTTACCCACTGACTTGGTAAATTATACTGAATGAATCTGAGCATGAATACTAGTGTGCGGCTGTTGATTGCAAATCTGTAAGCCTCTACCTCCCTCTAAGGGAAGAAGTGGGAAAAGCTGTCAAGGATCTTGGTGTTTTCTAACCCATCGAACATCTTAGGTGGGAACACATTCCCCTCGATTCAAAGAGCAAACGTTAATTGATTTCGGATCTAGAATCCTAAGTTTGGGTGGGTGTTTGTCATTTTTTCCAGTTTTTTTGGCCATTTCCGACTCGCACGAGCCTACGTACGATTTCGTATATGCTCTTACGATTATCGGAAGTTCGTTTCTAAATTGTAGGATCAAATCCTAAAACTTAGGATCAAAACCTAAAACTTAGGATCAAAACCTAAAACTTAGGATCAAAACCTAAAACTTAGGATAATCGGATGTGTTTACGTGTGATTCAGAGAGCAGTTTTCCAACCTCTAAATACGTTTAAAAAGAAAGCCACTTCTGACACCTTTTAGCAGTCGGATTGCTGTTCTTGATCAGGTTTTTTGGCTATGTGGAGGAGTCTGCGCGTCTTGAGCTCCAATGAACTGCATGTATCAGCATGGCCGAGGCCATAAATTGTATGGCAATGCATACCTGATTCAATACATTTCATGTATGCCTTATAAAAGCATTTTAATGGGGACCTTAATTAGTCCTTTGCATGTAAACCTTTATTTTGCAATACATCCATATATTTGTCCTTTATTATTTATTTTTAAATTGATGTACTAGAATAATATTTTTTATTTGAATTTATTGGTGTAGTTGTTTACCTTTGCTTTGTTTAATTATTTTAGCTCATCTTTGGTCAGATGCATCACACTTACTGAGGAGAGGAGAGCGGGATAAAGTGCAGGATGTGGGTTACTGCTGTATTTTGCACAGACACAGCAGAGCTGGGGCACGGAGAGGTCAGAAATCAAAGAATGCAGAGCAACACAGTCACAAGGCCCTTTCTGTTTGCAGGCTGCCCGATAATACCTGACCCGCCATCTTGGCTGTTTTAATTTTTGAGAGCAATCTGTATGTAGAGGGTGTGGGTAACCACACCAAAAATTTTAAGTTGTACCATTTGAAGCCAAAATATTAAAATTAAATCCACAAGTAAAAAATGCAAGTTAACTAAAAATTAAACAAAGTAAGATTTACTTATGCAAATGCATTCATTAATGGTTGGTTACTACAAAATGAATGAAATAAAGAAAAATAAAAAAACAAATATTTAGAATGCACTTTAATGAGGTAAGTTTGTAGTGCGCAGGCGAAAGATCAGAAGGATTTACGTCCAGACAAAAAAGGAAAAAGGGCAAAACCAATGTTGCAACCTGAGAAATGAAACGGAAAATTCAGGATGGAAACTGACATAGGTCTGATTCGCGAACTGCCATACGAACGGACGTAAATTTTAGGATAGAAACGTATTAGCTTATAGAATCACTCGCAAGTTCATACGAGCGCACGAGAGTTCGGGAAAAATAGGATGATCGGCACCCAAATCAAAGCTGTTACATGTTTCTTTGAATCGACCCCATTGACATAAATTTCCCTGAGCTAATTTGGTGCCTAAATTAAATGCAGTTTACTGAGCCATCCAAATTAGTGTCTGTGCTTCTAGTTTCTGCAATTTCTACTATATAGAATAAAACTGTAGTGCTTCACGCAGCCATTTAAAAATATTTCCAGTAAAAAGAGGCACAACAGGGGACAACAAAGCACATGGGGGTGCTTGTGACAACTTAATTCTAGGTCATGTTGGCCTTTCTAGCCAGTAGAGACATCTTTTGACTCCAAGTGACTCTGGAGAAAGGTAAGTAAAATATTTTATGCCCTCGTTTTATGTTAAATATATCTCTTACAATACTTTTTCAAAGCTCACAATGTATATACTATATAAATGAAGTATACTTTAAAGTGATTAGTTAAATTCAACAAAGAATAGACCAGTTAGATCGTGTTCTCTCTGTTTTATCAAGCAAGTTTTCAGTGATCATCTCCTGTATGTGGGGACCACCTATGACTTTTTGTCTGAACAACTACCAGAAAGGAACTTAAAATAGCAGGTGGCCCATTTTGGCCTTTTGCGCAATTGCAATGATTAACCTGCAAACAATTTCTTTATTTCCTTTCAGAATTTAAGGAAAAGCAAGTGGTGCCAAAATAAACTAAACATAAATAACCAGTGCTAAAAAGTGCCAGTTTTTGTTTAAAAAAGTATTGTTGCCAGTCTCCGCCTCCCCCCCTTATAACTTAGGTTGGTCAAGGTAGGTATAGGGAATAATGTTTAAGCTAGGCTTGTGCCTACATTGTTTACACCTACAACAGCATCTAAATGGTTGGTGCGGATCCGCATCACTGAAGGGGAAGGGCGCAACACTGACACTTATTCTGAATGGAGTACCAGGATTGTGCTGCTGTCCTCCAGCAGTGTGCGCCCACGTTGGCCCGTTCAGACAGGTAAACAAACGACCCTGCATTCTTTTAGACTCTAGATGCCAATAGGGGCAAAACAGCTATCTGTGGCACCCTGGACTACACAGGTACAAGGCATTGTAAGCATGACACTAAAAAAAATTCTTGCACTTTTATTCTAATTTTTTTCTGTCCCCCTGCCCCCAGTGACTTTTTGCCTGCCCCCCCCCCCCTTATAATTGCCAGCCAGCTTTTACCTTTACACTGCCTGGCTGGCACATTTACATGGACTCTGGCACAGTGACAGAGCTGCCTGGTGTCCTGTTCTTTATTATATGTCCACCTGGTAGCAACAAGCAAAATGTTGTTCCAGGTGCACAGGGTCAGATGCTGTATGCAGCTTAACAAGAAAAACAACTTATTTTGCAATAAGGGGATCAAATCAATATTTGCCTTCATGTGTCCTTTAAAAACTGAGATTGGGGGGGCGTGTCCCGGCTTGGAGCGGATGAGACGTCTGTGAGTGGGCTCCTGCTTCCCAACCCTTCCATTTACCACTTACCAGGCGATTAGAGGATCCCAGCTGTCATGACCAGGTGCTTGAAAGGCCACAGGAGAGGCAGAGAGAGCGGTAGAGCTCCGCAGGATCGGCATTTGTCTGAGAAGTCGAAGAGAATGGAGGAGGCTGCAGCAATCAAGATGGCGGCGGGAGTGTCTCGCAGGTGCAGCGTGGAGAGGAGTGATTCTGCCTCCTCTTCAGCAGGGGAAGACAGCGGAGACGTCTGCTACAAACAACGGAGGCCGTCGGCGGGGTGCGGAAACGAGGCACGGGGAGAAGACCGCAGCAGCTTTGAGGTACGCTACGCCCTCTGACCGCCCGCAGCTGACACAATGGAGCTGGAGGAGCTGAGCCGGCGCGAACATGGCGAAACCGATGGAGGGGAAAGAGGGAGCCTGAGGGACAGCTGCAGAGTCCATGGGTCTGACTCCAGTGGGCGTGGGTGCCCCGGAAGTCCCCCCTGTGGGGATCCCCGCACACCAAGATGGCGGCTGCTGCTGCACGTGAGGCCGGTGCACAGGTCACAGCCCATCCTCCTAGCTTGTCCCCCGAGATACTCCCAGCAGTAAGAGACCTTCTGTTGAAGGGGGAAGTGTGGCACACTGTAGGGGGAAAGAAGAAAAGGAACGGGAGGAAGAGCGCCCCTGATCCACCCAGTATTGCAGGGGATGTTCACTCCCAAGATTACAGTGCGGGAGGACGGATGGCAGGTGAATTGTGTCTGCGGTCTGATCCCCCCTTGTCTGAGGAAATCAATTATCAATGGGGCCCGGCTGATAAGGGGGAGTGCCCAAGAGGAAAAACGGGTGAAGCAGGCAGGGCTGGAAATGGTAGTGTAACAGGCTTTTCCAATAAGCTGGCAGCAGGCTTGGTGAAGTATGCCTATACACCCAGGGGAACGAGTGAAGCTGGATCCCCTAAATTGTCCCTCAAAGCACCTTCAAGATCAATCCCCGAAGCCCCAGCTACAGGTCTCCCACAAAGTCAGTCGAGATACCAGGCTGAAAAAAGAGTGGCGACGGGAGGGATCGATGAGGAACGCGCGCCTATGAGGTCACCCGTGTCGCCTCTCCCGCCCTCCCCTGCAAGATCCCTTGAAAGGCTCTGCAAAAGCCCATTACTGATGTCGCCGGCGGCACTGTTGGCTTCTCCAACGCTTACTCCAGTCGTGCCAGATGATTGGGCAGTCGTGGTGGCTCCTGATATCCCTGGAAACGTAATTCCTCGAGAACAGCAAATCCACTTGAAAACTATCTCCTTATTGAAGGGGATGCCTTAGAAAACGGATATAGAAAATCTCATATAGAAATATGAAGCTGGGTTCAAGCATGAAATTGCAGTGGTCCACCACGAGGTTGCCGAAGTGACATCTAGAGTAAATATCCTAGAGAAAGGCGAGAGCTCAACTGATAGCCGTATGAAAGCCTTGGAAGAAAGATGTAAGAAGCAGGATGCACTGATCAAAAACGGCCAGCTACACCTGGACGATCTTGAAAAGTCGTAGGAACAATTTGAGACTCAGGGGGGTCCCAGAGTCCCGAAACGTGGAGGACGCGAGAGCTATTGTCATTGCTATATTCAATGAAATATTGGAGAGAGAGCCTTCCACTCCTATTGAATTAGACCGAGTTCACAGGGCTTTGGGCCCCAAAAGCGCCGACCCTGCCTACCATAGAGATATTGTCTGCAGGGTACACCTCTTCTCGCTTAAAGAAGAAATCTTGAGGATAGCATGGAACAAAGGTACGGTGTCGTTTCAGGGAGCGGGTGTGAAGATTCTTCAAGACCTCTCTAAACGGATTCTCCAAATGCGCAGGATAATGAAGCCCCTACTTGAGGTCATTACGAATAACAGAGCGACGTACAGATGGGGTTACCCGTTTCACCTGCTTGTAAAAAACGCAAGAGGAGTGTTCCTGCTGAGATCCCACCAGGACTTGGAGGAGCTGTTTGATTTCCTGCAATGTGATCCAGTTCGTATCCCTGACTGGCTTGATCCTGACGCGCCGCTTTTGCGCCCTCGCCCTACAGGCAGGAAATCTGGAGGCCCGAGAAGCTTTCAAGATCTCAGACGCCTGGGGGGGCCCCCCTAAGCAGCCCGCCGGAGCTAGAAGCTGGGCTCCCCTCGGCAGCAGATTTGTTGAACTCGGACCTGTGGATCCCCAAGGTAATGGGTCGCGGCGTCCCCTCTCTCCCCCGGCCCAACCATCTGGAGGGGGAGAGGGGACGGTGGCCTAAAAATTGGCGGTTATGGCGGCCCTGAGTGAAAGTAAGCACTGGCCTGAAAGGCCACGGTCTCCTAATAGTGAGCTTCCATTAATTCTTGTGGTTTGCGGGCCACCTTCCTAAGGTAGATTCCATCCTGGTTGTACATACTATGGTTAACAGTGTTTTGTTGTTTAGGCCCCCCCTTCTGGAGAGCCTATGGTTCCCTCTGGTCGCCCGGCTGCTGTGTGTGATGTGCCAGGCTGGGTTGGGGGGCATTTTGCCGAGGCCCGGGACGTGCCTTGCCTCCTTGACAGACACAGCACCCCCAGTAGGTTTTGGTCGACGGGTACTTAGTACCCATATAGACCGAGTCAAGTGTTTTCCTGTTGAGGAAAGTCTTAGAATTTCCCCGGTTTGTTCCCTCATAGTTATCTCCCCTGCTCCCTTCTGTTTCTGCCCCTACCATTAGAGGGAGGTCCTTCTCTCCCCTTATCTTCCTACTCCTCCAGTGCGGATCTCTGAGGGCCATTGACATTGGTGGATACTGAACCAGTTGTAATACGCAGTGTTCCTCCATGGCTGAGGTACGTATAGTCTCCCTCAACGTCAAAGGGCTTAACAGTCCAGAGAAGAGATCGCTCATTCTTAGGACCCTGAGAGGCCTAAAGGCACAAGTGGCCTCTCTACAAGAAACCCACTTTAGGGCCAAAAACCCACCCTCTATCGGCAACAGACTCTATTCAAGAGCTTATCACAGTCACTCCAGGTCTAGAGGGGTCAGCATCCTTATAGATGCGACCCTCCCCTGGGAACTGGAGGACTTTAAGACTGATGACGACGGGAGGTGGGTCTTTCTCAAGGGAAAGATCGCCTCCTGTTGTTATACATTTGCGAACGTCTACTTGCCGAACACGGATCAGGTGTCTTTTTTGGGTTCTGAACACGCTGTCCTCCTTTAACCCTTTAAACGCCAGCCACGTAAAATTTACGGGGCTACCTCGCCTGCAGTTAACGGCCAGCCACGTAAATTTTACGTGCCTGCCTTTTCCCACTAACAGCGTAAAAAGTAAAAAAAAAAGTCACTTACCTGACCCCTCGTTCGATCCGGCCGGGTCTCCTCTTCAGCCAGAGGGGCTCCGATCGCCCATTGGGGCTCCTCCGGCTGCAGGGGAGTGCTCAAAATGGAGTGCCCTCCCCCCCCCCCCCCGTTTCAGCAGCCACCGGGATTGCCTTAAAAAAAAAAATGACAGTTACTTACCTTCATGCACGATGGCTACCGTCGGCTCTCCTCTTCACGGGGGGGGGGCTCCGATCACCCCCCCCCGCTCTTCCATCTTCTGGGAGGGGGCATAACAGCCCTCCTTCCTCCGGATCTCCGATGGCCGCCGCCATCTTGACTTCTAGTCCCGCCCCCTTTTTTTTTTAATAAACTTATTTTGAAAAGTGTGTGTGTCTGTTTTTTTACTGTTAACCCTTTGTGAACTCGTAAGGGGTCCATGAGACCCCTTATACCAGTTCACAAGGCTTGGAGGTCTGGCAAGTCACCTGCGGCTGGCCCCCCAAATTACCTGCCTCCCCAAAGCCCGGGGGGCAGAAGAGCCGTGGCCCTAGGCTATGACGGCTTGTAGCCTGCAAGGCCAGGGGCCACTAAAGCTGGCCCCTGCGCCCTGTTCTACAAGCCCCCATAGCTGGTCACAGGCTGGGTAGGGGGGACCTCACGCCATTTTTTTTTTTTATTTTTAAGGGTTTTAACCCTTAAAAATCCCCCCAAAAATGGGGTCCCCTCCGTCATTTTTTTTTTAAAGTGGACCAACACCCAGGATTTTGACTATCCTGGGTTTTGGTCCACTTCGGCGGGGCACCCCGATCGGGGGTGCCCCGCTGTGTGAAACCCCCCAGAAACCCCAAAAAACTCACCTCTCAACGCTCCCACGTGAGCGCCGCAGCCAATCCCCGCCAACGTCCAGGCGGGGATCAGGAGCGTCCAAGCCGCTTCCGCCGCCGCTGCCTCCCGCGCGTCACTCTCTGCGCGCGCGCGCCCCCGCCGGCCATTCACAGAGGGCCGGCGCGGGCGCGCGCACGTCTGGAGGGGCGCGCGGGAGGCGGCGGCGGCGGAAGCGGCGGCGGATCAGGTAAGATCTTTTTGGGGTTTCTGGGGGGTTTCACCCCGCGGGACATCCCGATCTCGGATGTCCCGCGGGGTGGGAGGTGATCGGCCCGGGAATCTTATAGATTTCCGGGCCGATCACCCCTGGGTGTTGGTCCTCTTTAATTAACCCTATGTTACCTGTAACCCAGTAGGTATAAAAGGCTTCCAGCAGCAGCAAGAGAGCAGAAGCCTAAGTGATCAGCATGGGACACAGGGATGGATGGGAGGTAAGTATTAAAAAAAAAATATTAAAAAACATTTTTTTTTAATAAAGATATTTTTAAAAAGTGTGTCTGTGTGTTTTTTTTTACTTTTAACCCTTTGTAAACTGGTAAGGGGTCCATGACCCCTATACCAGTTCACAAGGCTCGGGGGTCTGGCAAGTCACCTGCGGCTAGCGGGTGACTTGCCATTAACCCCTGGCCCCCCAAATTACCTGCCTCCCCAAAGCCCAGGGGGGGGCAGAAGAGCCGTGGCCCTAGGCTATGACGCTTTGTAGCCTGCAGGGCCAGGGACCCTTAAAAATCCCCCCCAAAAATGGGGGGGGGGGACCCTATGTCATTTTTTTTTAATTAACCCTATGTTACCTGTAACCCAGTAGGTATAAAAGGCTTCCAGCAGCAGCAGGAGAGCAGAAGCCTAAGTGATTAGCGTGGGACACAGGGATGGATGGGAGGTAAGTATTAAAAAATAATAATAAAAAAAAAAAATTAAATTTTGTGTGTGTCTCTGTGTTTTTTTACTTTTAACCCTTTGTGAACTGGTAAGGGATCTATGAGACCCCTATACCAGTTCACAAGGCTCTGGGTCTGGCAAGTCACCTGTGGCTAGTGGGTGACTTGCCATTAACCCCGAGACCCCCCATTACCTGCCTCCCAAAAAAACCCTTAAAATTCCCCCAAGAAATGGTGCCCCCCCCTTTGAAGGGGGACCCCACACCATTTTTTTTATTTAATCCTTTATTATGTGGATAGTAGTTGTATTTTATTTGTACATGTTATAAAGTGCTCTTTTCAGTTTAGGGGATCACCTGGACAGGAATGGGGGGGCTACTGATACATATGTGGTATCATTGTAATCGGAAGAAATGGGGCTTTCACATGCAATATGGTTTTCGTTAATAAAATGAATGTTTTGTTAAAATAAAGGAGAGATATATATATATATATTTTTTTTTTTACTTATTCATTTAAAAATATATAAAAAAAAGTAGAAAAAATGCAAACAAGACATTTCATGTTAAAGCCTAAACTCTTCCACAAAAAGAAAATATGCCATTTTCTTGGAAATTCCTGCAAAAATCACAGTTAAACATCACGCAAAATGGTGAAAAATTCTGTCAGCAGAGGGTGACAAAATCTCAAGTAGGCTGGCAGTTAAAAGGTTACAGGTACCTATGCATGTTGGGTATTGTTCTGCTCGGGGGACCTTGCGCTTTCAGATTTAGCTTGTTTTTTTTTATTTGCATATTGATATTTTAGGAAAAGGTGTTTTTTATTCTGCTTTTTTATACATTTTTTGTGAAACCCTGTGCAACCTAAGAATTCTTCGAGATATTACTTCCAGAAAGATGAGCCCACTACAACAAGCTGGGTACACTTAGAAAGCTTAACATGTGTACTTTCAGGGAATATATGTTTATGGGGGATATTCCAAATGTAAAGGGTTGTTTTGTAGAAAAAGCACAAGGTGCGCACTTTGTCTGCAGAGCTGAAATTTTTAAGTAAAATTACCATTATACGCATGCTTTACTTTGGTGTGTTTGGCAACTCTTTCCTTGACAGAACCTATGCATGTTGGGTATCGTTCTGTTTGGGGGATGTTGCTTTTTCAGTTTTTCTCTGCTTTGCATATAGTTTTTGTTAGGAAAATGTGGTTTTGATTCTGCTTTTTTATTCATTTTTAGGGAAACCCTGTGCAACCAAAGAATACATTGAGGGATTGCTTCCAGAAAACTGCACCCATGTCAACAAGCCTGGTACGCCTAGAAAGCCTGAGGTGTATACTTCTAGGGAATATATAGTTTGTGGGGAGTATTTCAAATGGAAAGGGTTGTTTTTCTTGAAAAACTGCAAGGTGCGCATATTGCATAGCATAGTTGTATTTTATCTGAAAATCTCCTAAAGCGTTGTTTCAGTTTGGGGGAGTCTCCTGGGCAGGAAAGCCTGTCTAACTATACATATGTGGTACCGCTGTAACCGGGAGAAATTGGGGTTTCACATGCAATAAGATTTTATTGACAAACTTACATTTTTTTATTACAAAAAAACACTACAATTTGTAAAAAATAGTTTTTATTTTTTTGCACAATTTTCACCCAAAAATATTGAGAATGCACTTATAAAATGACAAACAAGACATTTCATGTTAAAGCCCAGGCTCGGCTGAAAAAAAAAACTATATATCACTTTCCTGGGAAATCCCTGGAAATCCCTTCAAAAATCATAGTTGAACATGGGGAGCGCAAAATAGTGCAAAATAATCTGGCAACAAAGGGTGATAAAATCTCAAGGTAGGCTGGCGGTTAAAGGGTTAAAGAAGGAGAACTCATATTGGGTGGAGACTTTAACCTAGCTTTTGACCCTCTCATAGACACCACTAGAGGGAGCCCCCACGAGTCCTACGCAAGACTGAATAAATTGAAAAGTGCGCTCGTGCTCCACCAACTGGTCGACCCCTGGAGGATTCTCCATCCGAATGAACGTGATTATACCTTTTTCTCAGCACCCCATGGGTCCTATTCGAGGATAGATTGGTTTCTGGTGCCCCACGCCTCTCTGTGTCGGGTTTCGAGCGCCACCATAGGTAACATCACGGTCTCAGACCATGCACCCATTATGTTGACAGTCATTTGTCCTCACCCAATTCCGAGGAGCTGGTCGTGGAGGCTGAATACCTCGTTGCTCGAGGATCAGCTCATCCTGGAGGAAGTGCATACAGAGATTAAAAATGTTTTCCAAACCAATACTTCTCCAGACATTTCCCCTGGGGTCCTCTGGGAGGCGCACAAATGCGTTATCAGGGGCACCTTCATTAAGATAGGATCCAGAGTTAAGAGGGAAAAGGCTGAACAGGTACGGGCCCTACTTAGAGAAATTGGGAAACTGGAAAGGAAGCACAAAGAGTCCCTGGCTGTAGCGTGCTTGGCCCATTTAACCTCCCTAAGAGAAAAACTTAAATTGCTGTGCTGTGACAAAATTAAAGTGCAGGTGAACAATTGGCGCAGAATTTTTTATGAATCGGGAGACAAATGTGGCAAACTTCTTGCTAAAGCGCTGAGGGAGGAGCGGGTTAAAGCATATATCCCAAAAATCACCAGTACCAGAGGGAGGGTCACGCACCTTCTAAGTGAAATTGGAGAATAATGTTGCACGTACTACGAAAGATTATACAACCTCCCAAGAGTTCAAAACCAAGACCCTGGGAAGCCTCTAAAGCAATACCTACTTGAATCAGGTATGCCTAATCTTCCGAGAGAGGCCCTTGAGGAGCTAGAGGGCCCCATCTCAATGGCTGAACTGCACAAAGCAGTTTCTGGGGCGGCGGGAGGGAATGCCCCAGGCCCCGATGGCTTTAGCCCTCAGTATTATAAGAAATTTTTTGCTACCCTTGCCCCTAAACTCTTAGAAGTCTTAAATTCCGTTAAAGATGGGAAGACCCTGCCGGCTGACACCCTGAGGGCGCACATTTCGGTCATCCCGAAAGAGGGTAAGGACCCAACCCAATGCGCCAGTTATAGGCCAATTTCCCTCTTGAACTCTGACTTGAAATTGTTTGCTAAGATCCTGGACTCCAGATTAGCTCTTCACCTCCACCATGTCATTGAATTAGACCAGGTTGGGTTCATGCCGCACAGGGAGGCGAGGGATAATACCATTAAAGTGATGAACCTTGTCCACTTGGCTCAAAGGTGCCGTCACTGTTGCTTGCGACAGATGCTGAGAAGGCCTCGATAGGGTCAATTGGGATTTCATGCAGGCCACTCTCAAACATGTGGGACTCGGCCCGCACATGTTGAGCTGGGTTGGAAGCCTTTATGACTGCCGCGGTACGGGTGAACGGCGTGCTCTCAGAATCCTTTAGGATAGCCAATGGGACAAGGCAGGGTTGTCCACTCTCACCCCTTATATTTATTCTTACGCTGGAGCCTTTTCTCTGTCGGGTCAGGAGAAATCCAGATATTAAAGGGTTAATTAGCGCAGTGGCTCACTATAAGGTGGCGGCTTACGCAGATGACCTGATCTTCTCCCTGTCCTGTCCTGAGGTTTCCCTCCCAAATCTGTTGTCCGAATTAAGGTGTTATGGTGATGTCTCGGGATATAAGATCAATTACCAAAAATCGGAGGTCCTCAACATAAACATCCCTCTGAGAAGATTCAGTGCCATCCAAGATTCGTTCCCATTTAGGTGGGCCAGGGAAAGCGTCACTTATCTGGGTACGAAAATTGGAAATAACCTTGAGGTTCGAGGAAGAGACGACCAGATGGGGAAAGGGCAGGTTGTCCTGGTTTGGCAAATGTAATGCCACCAAGATGAACTTCCTCGATTGCTATACCTTTTACAGGTGCTCCCAGTGGCGATCCCCCAGAGCTTCTTACGTAAAGTCTGGGCGCTCTTTGTCAGATTCATTTGGGGGGGTAAGAAGCCTAGGCTGAGCAAAACTATTCTCTCCCGGACCAAGGAGAATGGAGGGCTGGGCTTCCCTGATCCGACTAGATATCATGTAGCGGTCCACCTTAACAGGGTTGTGGACTGGTGCCTTCACGGTGGTCACAAGCATTGGGTGAGACTGGAACAGGGGATTCTAGAAGCCCCGATTGATGCTGCAGCCTGGCTGGTGGGAAATGCTGCCCCCCTAGTAGTTAAACATCCTACAATAGGTGCCACACTGAAGGTCTGTCAGCGACATCTGGGCCACCCTGACTTCTCCCCGGCTCCTTCCCCGATGTTCCCAATCCCGAAGAATCCCCGCTTACCCCCAAAAAACGAAGGGCCAAAAGCAAGAGAGTGGAGAGAGGCGGGTCTTTGCAGAGCAGGTCATTTCTGGGCGGGTGAAGGGTGGTCAAATTTGGAGGCCCTGGCCCAGACAAAAGGTCTAACAGCTTGGACAAGCTGGCAGAGGAATCAAATCACCCACTTTCTCCACTCACTACTGGAGTTTTCCGAGGGTATGAGGAGACTGACGCCTTTTGAAAGTCTATGCTCTGGCGGTCGTGCAGCTAAACTTTCTCACATACATCAATTGCTGGTCGCCCCTCAGGAAGGTGATTCTCCTACCTTTCTGAGAAAGTGGGAGGCGGATTTAAATGTTTCCTTTACCCCAGACCAGAGTAAAAGGCTCCTTGCCATACCACACAAAACTTCTATCTGCACTCGTTATCAAGAGTGCAATTATAAAATTTTGACGCGATGGTACAGAGTGCCAGTGTCAATTAATAAATGGTTTCCAGACGTCTCAGAGAGATGCCGGAGATGTGACAAGGCAAATGGAGACATGCTTCATATATTCTGGTCCTGCCCGGTCCTCAGAACCTTCTGGAACTCGGTGAGAAGATTGGCGAGCAAAGTGACGGAGTCGGAGGCAACTGATGACCCAGGTGTCTGTCTTCTCCACCTGACAAAGACCCCATTGAAATCCTATAAAAAATCTTTGCTGTGTCACTTTCTAAATGCAGCAAAGATTTGCATCCCACAAAAATGGAAAATTGCTGACCCCCCCCTCAATCACTTTGTGGATACTGAGGGTAAATGAACTGATGCATTTTGAAAATGTGATTCTCTCCCGGGAGAACAGATTCGATCAGTTCACATGCACCTGGTTTAGTTGGCTGAAATTTTCAGAATCCGATGAGTGCAGAACACTTCTGGGAGAGCCTTAGAGATCCACACAACCCCCTCCCCTCCCACCCCCTTCCCCCTCGACGACCCTAAATAGGGTTCTTTAGGACTAATTCACAACCTGATTGTCACGTCTTATTGTGTAACCCCCTTGCTCCTGTATCTGCTTTGCATAACTTTTACGGCACTGACTTGATAGTGTATGGAGATATTGTTACGCTGTATGTGTCTTTTAAATAAAGAATGTTAAATAAAAAAACTGAGATTGATCATCTCTGACTAACCCCTGAGTGCTTGTATTGATGTCTTTACATGGTCTGTGGGTATTGCTTCATAAGAAATTGTGGAGCTCTGCTCATTTCATAGCGTTGTGACTGCTTTGCTGCGTATTTACAAAACAGGGAAAGAGCTGGGTTGCACGATATATTAGGAACATTTTCATGCTTTGTTTTCAATGCAATGCTAATGTAAAGTCTATAACAATGTAACACATGTAAAACGCAGTTTACTGTACTGTACCTGCATTGCTCCCTTTGTTTCCCTAAAATGGCTCAATACCCCCCCTCTTTTTTGGCCATCCTGGAATCTAAAAATGCCCCTAAGGCATCCAAAATCGGGATGCCCTGCATCTGTGAAATCCCCAGGATTGCCCGTAAACCTACCTTTCCCCGCCACTTCTATGGCACTATATTTGCTGGTGACCCCATCCCCAGCTTTCATGAAGCTGGGATTCAATTAAAGTTGTGGAGTTTTGGCAATCCACCTGCTGGCATGTCAGACAGTCGGATCCCTACCCCCCTCCCTCCACTGGTATAGGGATCCCTTGTAAAGTTAAAAAGACACAATACAAAAACAGTGTATTAAATTACATTTCAAGAAGGCCGAACCATTTCCATTTCTAGCATTTCCCGAACTGACCCCACTCCAAATTGGTTCTGTGCTGAAGGACAAAGGTGTTTGTAACTTGCAAGGGCTTAGGTGCAGCCGCTTGCCCTCCAAGCTGCCAGCCCCTATGCCTGGTGCATCAACCATATTTTGATAGAGTCCCTCTCTAGTGCAGCTAAAATCTATAACAAAATGTCCATGCTTATCACAATGCAAGTGCAACGGATACATGTGAACAGCCTGAGCCTGAGTGAAAGAGCTATATGTATGGTAGGATTGGCTGTGACCAGGTACTGGACCAGCAGATAAAGGGAAAGCTCTCTTTACTAATGTTAATGGTAGTGGTACAAAAGCATTTTACTATGAGAACTGATAGTTCTAGTGCACTGCTTTGGTATAGTATAATATATGAATGATTGTAACGCGGATACCAAGATAAAAAGTTGGGATGCTGACTAGATAGTAACAGTGGTAAAGTGAAATTAATGCACATGTAGTTGTATAAAACTCATAGATAAATAAAAATGAATATTGATGATCTGAAAACGCCTAGCAATGGCAGGGTCTAGAATGAAAATTACCCATCTCCTGTGATTTGCTTATTTTAATACAATTATTCTATATACACAAGAGGGGGGGGGGCTTGGATGTGGAGGTCACAATAATTGTCCCTACTAATTGCAGTTTTGATTAGGCACTTCTTGGCCTGCAAGGCTCTACGAGAGAGGGGGGTGGGGTCCGTTCAGTCTCCCACAGGTTTCCAAATGTTCTGAGGGGACAGTGGCTGGATCCGTTTAGTACCTTGTGTTCATTCACTGTAAAATGTTGCTGATGACAATTTATTAGAACACATATAGAATATATAATGTCACATGATACAAAGTTAACTGTGTATCATGTGACATTTCTGTATATGTATTATGTATATAAATATATGTTCTAATAAATTGTTACCAACAACATATTACAGTGAGTGAACACAAGGTACTAAACGGATTTAGCCACTCTCCCCCTGAAACACTTGGAAACCCGTGGGAGACTGAACGGACCCCACCCCCCTCTATTCTATATACACCTTATCACACAGCTCAGTAAAACACATGACATGAATTCTTGTAGCCTATGCCTGTATGCGAAAAATACAAAAGCTTTTTTACTCGCCTTACCTCCTATAGCTTCTTATCATGTTCTTTTTCTGTACTCCTCAACCAACTAGTAGCAGGAGCACACTCTGGAGCCAGCCAGGGTGACAGCCGAAGTGTCAGCAGCCAGAACTGGCTGTGGGAGGATGCTTTTATTTTTGGCTAAACATATAGCTAAAATAAAAAGCAAGAATATATATATTTCATTATGCTTTTTCCACCACTATTTAATTTGTATCCACCACAATCGCTATCTCCACAGCGATGCCAAATTGTCACATTAGATCAAATGTGTTGTTTGTGATAGGTGTCTACCATCACTCCTGATACCTTTTCTGTATTGTAATTACTTGGATAGGAATGTCTCCCACTGTGAAGAAATCTGAATTGGATAAATCACCATTTCACAGTCCGTCTCCTCAAGATACATCCCCAAGAATCAGTGGCTTTACCCAGCATCACAGGCCGGTCATAGCTGTGCACAGTGGTGAGTGAATCCCCCGCTGTACTCCTTAGTGAGTTTATACCCTGGTTGTGAATACACAACACAAAATATAGACAGGATTATTTGTGTGTCAGGCTTTATTGTTACATGTCACAAAACTTTTCTTTGTGTTCTTATTATTGTTTATTTACCCCATCTTTTTCTTTTTCCTTATCTCTCCCTCTGTTACATTACCTCTGAACTTTTCAGGGCTTGCCCGCAGTCCCCATACCTCCACAACATTACATTTTCCACCATCCTCCCTTCTTCCCCAAGCTGCGTCCACTTACTTCCCACACACAGCTATCCGCTACCCCCCTCATCTCAACCCTCAGGATCCCTTGAAAGACTTGGTATCCCTTGCCTGTGACCCATCCTCTCAGCAACCAGGCCCGGTAAGCATGTGAGAGTTGCCAAACATAATCTCAAATATTATTTGTGTATAGAATTTATAGAAAATATTTAGTAGAAATAATAGAAACACATTTCAAATATTTTAGCATAAGAATTGATGGCAAATATGTTTTCTTTATTTAGTTACTTTAAGTATAATTTAGTCTTAAACTGGGTATTTTCCCTGAAATTATTATGTCCCCTGGGGCAACACCCTAGATTGTTATTTCTTCTGCTCTCCACCCACTTGCTCTCTCAGCTCAATGGGAGCGGCCAGGTGAAGGTTTCGAGTCACTATATCTCCACGCAGATGTTGGCCCCACCTCCTCCTGGAATGCCCCGTCTTGCATTGCCCTCCGACACCAAATCTACTACTACATCTGATGGGGGTACCTCTTCACCTACTTCTCCAAGTGAGTACCTTTTTAGGGTAAGGTATTCACATTTAGAGATAATGTGCAAAATTCATATTCTATATAAACATAAAGGTTGTTTAATTATCAAGAAAGTGAGAAATAATATTTCTGAAGCTCTAACCTTAATGAAAAAGTTTGATATATATATATATATATATATATATATATATATATATATATATATATTTATGTAAAGCATTTTCTTGATTACTGACAGTGCAATGAAATGTTCTATGCTCTCTGTACGAGCTTATACTTTGAAGTCACCGAGGCAATTGCTTGAGTTGACAATCCAAAACCCCAAAACAGGACAGAAGCTGCAATGTTATCCAGTCAGCATTAGGTTTTCTATGTTGTGCCTGTTATCTATCTTTAATTCTATCCAGTCAATGTATTGGGCACATCTAAATTCAGTCTGTTCTGAACATTTTTATGTGCAGCATATATAGCATGTCAATCCTAAAGTCTGTTTTATGTCAGATTGCTTTCCACTTTTTTGCAGCATATTCTGCCCCAAGCACGCCTCCCGCAAACAGATCCTTTGTAGGACTCGGCCCCCGTGACCCTGGGAGCTTATATCAGCCACAGGTCGGTGTACATTATGCATAGTTTCTGTTCAAAAGTTCAAGCTAATTTTTCTAACTATAAGTTATAGGCCAGTGACATTGTGGTGAGTAGTACTTATTTTAGCATAGTACATTGGTGGCCAATTTTGAAACAGCGAAGGTGGCTAACAAACTCTGACCTACTTTGAGCAAGTATGCTGTACCAGAGTTACTACTCTAGCAAGTAAGATTGATTTAGACTGGTAAATTAGCATATTAAAAATATAAGCACTGGCAAGTTTTTCAAACCAGCCCACCTAAAGTTGTTCTCACCCGTGTGTACCTACCAGCAGCTACACTACATTAAACTTTTTGTACAAATAAGTCCTCTACACAATCAACTTGACCATGTGGTGTTTGCACAGTATATTGAGTGGCATAGCATAGTTGAGTTGATCCCATTTCAATTTACCTAAAAAAAAGTCAATGGTCATCATTTTCATCAATTAGCAAATAACCTCCCAATAGGGAATTTAAGAAAACATAAGGAGCTCTTTCACATGAGGCAGATATTTCTCCACACTTAAAAAAAATACTGTATATAGTCAAATGGTTGCAGTGTTGATGATCCCCTTGCTGCGTAGGGGGGGTGTCGTGGCCTAGAGGTAAGCAAGTGGTCCTGTGACTGGAGGGTAGCAGGCAACACTCATTGGATTGATTGTTGCACTAGGTATTGGCTGGCCTGTGTCAGCAACTGTTGGACCTGAATACCGGTTATAACAGCGCCACTTTGTTTGCCCGTCTTTTAGGCGCTGCACACTGTGAAATGAAAATGAAAGATTGGTGCTGTATTTTACTGGCACTGGTCAACGTTTCATAATAACATTTACAGAATATCACTGCTGGTGACAAAGGGAACAGATGGACCCCCACTGTGCAAACAGATACTTTGATTTGAAGAATCCATTCTGTACAGCAAAGCCTAGGGAGGTAAGCAATGTTGACAAAAACCACCAAAAGGTGTTTGCACAACATTGTGTTACGATCCAGATCTCCATTACAGGTATTTCATTGACCTCAAAGATTCAGAATCAGAACGTCAGAAATCAGAATCAGAACGTCAGAAATGGTGGGTGGAATGGGGGGGGTCAGGCTTTTGAGGCCTTCACAAGGGAACTTCCTACTTCTGGGATTATGGTGTTCTTTGGCATAATGTATGGTAGCCAGATCCCTCAAGTCTTATTTCAGGAGTGGTATGGAAGTACTGCAAAGGACAAAAGGTGAGTTTATATGCTTTTGGGTATTCTTGTCTTTTTTTCCTTCTTTATGGCTTTAATAATAAGTTGTTTTATGCATGTGTTCTGGCATAGATCAACTAATGGTTTATGTCAAGCCTGATTGTACACTAGCGTTTCTTTTTAAAGATAAAGTTCAGCACATACAGCTGGCCCCTGCCTACATTTGTGCTGCTGTTTTAGAAAATTAAGCAGTTTGAATTTGGACCTATAAAATGTCCACTACTAAAATGTCTTTCCTGACAGCGCTCTTTGGTGCCACTATAGAAGCATCTCCATATACTATGGGTATTCAATACATTATCTACCTGAATATGAAAAATTGAACTTTTACACTTATTCTACTTCATCTCTAGTGATCAGCTCAGAAAGGAGGCTTGTTGCCACTGCAGGACCCCTGTTACTGTGCTTTGACTGCATTTTTCATCAGGAAATCATTGCCACACAGAATTTGTTTAGGGTTTGAAAGAAAGTAATCACTGGGAGCCAGGTCTGGAGTGTAGGGTAGATGATTGAGCTCCATGAAGCCGTATACCCTGATAGCACGTTGTGATTTGAGCTGGCACGTCATTGTGAAGCAGCAACACACCAGCTGACAACTTCTCACAGCTTTTCTCTTTGATAGCCTTGTGTAATGCCTTAATTGTTGAAGCATAGGTGTTTCCAATAATTGTCTCAGGCTTATGTTAGTGGACCAATGTTTCATAACCTGTATTCATTTGATAATAGAAGTCTCCTGGAATTTCTCTAAGCATGTCTAAATTATCTTGGATAAATTGCTGGTGACACATTTTTTGCTCAGGCATCAATGTTCATTGCACCCACCTGAATAATACAGAAAACTGTGCTAACTGAACTATTCATGAGCTATTACAGTGACTATAGCCCTCAATTTACAAAACTTTCTCATATGCTTTAACAGGATACCCCGAACAGGGGCCATCTTGAATTGATTTCCTAACCCAGTTAAACTTCTTGGCCCAAATCCTTATTTGGTAGTAATTAGGTGCATCACCACCATATACAGCAATTATCCTTCTTTAGGCTTCCACAGCAATGGATTTCTTTAGGCTTCTTTTCTTCTTCTGTAAGGAATTTAATCACAGAACAGAGCTTTGTTGACACACTCTATATTGCAGTTGCCATCTTGTCACTTCCAATGCTTTCGTCAGACTGAACTACTACTATGCGTGTTGCATCTATAGACACTTCTTAACCTACACAGACAAGTTCAGGTCACTGGCAGAATATACTGGAGTAAAAGATTTGTTTCATAGTATAACAATTTCAAACTCTTTCTAAAACCTTAACATATTTTTTGGGGCATTTTACTCACAAGGACATTGTGGTAGGTTGGAGGCTGAAATATCAATGTTCATATTAATATTTCCTAATTATAACCGATACCTGCATTGGGGGGGGGGAGGCAGCAAATAGCAGGGCAGAGATGGGGATGCAGCAAATAGTAGGGCAGATAAGGTGGGTGCAGCAAATAACAGGGCAGAGATGGGGGGCAGAAAATAGGGCAGAGATGGGGAGCAGCAAATAGCAGGTCAGAGATGGGGAGCAGCAAATAGCAGGGCAGAGATGGGGTGCAGCAAATAGCAGGGCAGAGATGGGGTGCAGCAAATAGCAGGGCAGAGATGGGGGTGCAGTAAATGGCTGGGCAGAGATGAGGGCGCAGCAAATGGCAGGGAAGAAATGAGAGGGTGCATCAAATGTCAGGGAAGAAGTGAGGGGGTGCAGCAAATCGTAGGGCAGAAATGAGGGGGCTCAGCAAATGGCAGAGTAGAAATTAGGGGGTGCAGCATAGAGTGGGGCAGAGATAGGGGTACTGCAAAGATTGAGGTAGAGATGGGGGTGCAGCAAATATTTAGGTAGAAATGGGGGTACTGCAAAGATTGAGGCAGAGATGGGGTGCAGCAAAGATCGAGGCAGGGATCGGGGTGCAGCAAATATCGAGACAGAGATGGGGGTACAGAAAAAGAGCGGCAGATATGGGCTGTACAGATAACAGGGGGGCAGGCCCTTCCTTCCTCCCAAATTATGAGACGCCACAGAGGCAGCCCCCCCCCCAGGTCCACTGTATACTCACCTCATGCTGGGATCCTACAGTACCTCACTGAGGGATAGAGCAGAGCGAATTTCCATGCCGCAACATTCCCACATCTTCTGTTCTGCGAGCCCCCACTGGTAAAATGTAAGGTCTGCTGGTCATGCCTAGGAGGGATGCCTATGTAGAGATGCACAAGAGATCCCAGAACAAGATGAGTGGTAGGCAGGGGGGGTCCTGCTGTGGGACATCCCAAATCAAAAGTAAAGTTTCAGCCCTGAGGCGCACAGCGTGCAATTTATGAAACCAAAATAGGCTGCGCTGATATGGCCGTCTAATTTAACAACGCCAAAGAGGTTGCAGCGCTGGGTGCTCTGGTTGAAGCTGTGCCAGTTTAAAGTGGTGCTGTAGATCCCATAGAGCACAATGGGTAGAACAGTATTTAAGTGTTTTATGCTTTGCAGGCATGCAGCAGGTTATAAGCTGAAGGGGATATACATTTCTCCCAGAATGCTAGCTTGGGTGAGGTGAGAAGTCTAGGAGGCTGTTTGCTTCAGTGCTTTAGAGCACTGAAGCATTTTCTTTACGTTTTCCCGGGCCTGGATTTCTATGGAACGGCAGGTAAGGTAGGTAGTGGGGCCTGCTGTTCCCCCTTCCTCCTGTCCGGAATTTGCCTGACGGTCTCAGTCACATTGGTAGCTGGGTCTGGCTCATCACAGAGCTAGAAAGAGGCTGTTCTGTCCTGCAGTCTGGGGAAAAGCCTTGTGGTGAGACAGCCAGTCTCATGTGTGGAGCCTGTGAGTGAGCAGCCTGGGCCTGTATGCCCTGAAAGTGGACCTGTTATATTGAGGACTTGGTATACTCTGTACCTATCGGACACTGGACATTCCTAAAACTGGTGAGGAAACTGCTGTTTTGTTGCTGAATTTACTGCACCCTGCATTACACTCTGAATTTAAGAGACTTTTCTGTTGGACAATAAACCAATAATTTTTTCACCTAAGAACTGTTTCCAGAGTCTGTCATTGCTGTTAGCAACCCTGATCCTGACAGCTTATAATTAATATTGCACACATGCATTGTGACTTGTCAATAATGTAAATGCAGGGCCTACATGTCACCAAATGTGATTTATTTCTTTCATTTTTCGTGATTACTAATGTGTAACTTGGACAACTAAGGGGTTTATTCATCAAGGGATAGCGGCAGGTAGTGCCTCGCAGCCGCAGGTAGCGTCTGGTGAATGTTGGGTGCTGTACGCAATACCACATTTATGAAGGCGATTCTGGTGAGCGAATCTAACAGCGCCATGTAGCGTACAATTCATCATTACAGGCAGCTCAGCGTATAGTGCCGGCGCTCTAGCTTCCAGAGCGCCAGGTATTACTTGTCGCTACCCGCCAGCCTCCCATACATTTTAATGGACGTTCCTTTTCTTCTGTTTAAACAGGGTATTTTGTTTTTAATTTTTTTTTTCTCTCAAATAAATATGTCAGTTCTCCTGGCCTAGACGGGGAGGCCGATTTATTAATAGCGCCAGGTAGCGACAGATGAGCGACAGTAGCGTGATTTTCGGCTAGTATTCGCTGTGCTTAGCCGTTGTTCGGTTGTTGACAGCGACTCAGTCGTTGTGCGGTAATGTTGAATACGGGGTTAGGAGTCGCTGTTTGACAGGTTCCGCGCTGTATGGGAGCGCATGACAACGAATGGCCATAGCGAACGGCTCCCAGCATATTCATTAACAAATCACGCTCAAAAAATTCTTGCGCTGTAAAATGCATGTTTAAACCCCAGAGCGCTGGCGGCGATGTGTTAAAAGTAGTTTTTTAACCCCCAAACAACCTTTTTTTTGGGAAAAAAATAATAAACCAGTTTTTATAAACATTTTGTAATATGAATACATTAATATCAGACCTGTAATATCAATTCTGCACAAATTTTTTTTTTTTTTTTTTTACCTTAAAAAAAAGATATAACATTGCAGAAGTGGTCACCGAATTTCAGACATTTAAAAAAAAAAAACACATTAATATCAATTAATTATGAATATTTAAAGATTGCTCCATTGAAATGCATTGGAGAGCGCCAGGTAGCGAGAGGTCATACCTGGCGCTGTGATGGGATTAGCAGCGGCGCTGTTCGCTGAAGTCTGCAACATGATGAATCCCGCGCTAGATGACGCTCTCGCCGGCGCTAGCCTCATTTAGCGTGATAAATGCGTGATTGTGTTCGCAGCCTGGCGTTCTGGAGTCGGTAGCCGCCGATAGCTGGCGCTACCTGGCGCTAGTGAGACACTACCTGGCGCTATCCCTTGATAAATAAGGCCCAAAGTCATTTTTTAAATTTTTTTTGATTTTTTTTATATTTGTATGCAGAATTGTCATTACAGGTCTGGCATTAAAGTATTAATGTCACAATGTTACAACAATGTCATTCCATGTGTTTTCTCTTTGTTACTGGTGGATATGTGTTCAAAAACAGACTTTAATCACATAGCGTCTGCCGCTCTATGCTAGAGCGACCAGATCCAGATGCTCTGTGAGTCGGTAGCACTGAGCTGGCGCTTGCTGCAACGCTGTACTAGTGTTAGAACGCCCATCATACATCTCATTCATCAATGGAGTTGATATAATTCAGGTCCAACAGCCGCTGACAAAGGCCATACAATACTGAATGGGACTATGTTAATTAGTTAAATGACTTCTAGTGCCATTGTAGTGAAAATCGCATTGCCAGAAAATATGGCCGTGCTCCTAAACCAGTGCTATAGCCACCAGAAAGATGCTAAACAGCGCACTTCATAAATAATAATAAGGCCCTCAATTTTTCTGCTAAAGAGTCTTTCTAGGCCTGGGATTTAGTTTTAAAAAAGCATGATTTTAGTATGTATTTTTGTATTTTAACAATATTCCTGCCAATTGTAACTTTTTGATTATGGTTTTTCAGTCTTGGTACCTGGGCTAACAGTCTCAATCTACCTCCCACAACCAGTGGAATCAGCAAAATGAAATGAGAATGAAAATGAATGAGAAATGAGAATGAAAATGAATGAGAAATGAGAATGAAATGAAAATGAAATGAGGATCTCAACATAGATCTAGGTCCACAGGACAAGTGCTAAAATCATGTTTATTGTCAGAAATGCTGTTCCCATCGACAAATTCGTTAAATTCATTGAATGCTAAGTGGGAGATGATAATTTGATTGGTCAAATAGCGGACCTTTTTTCTTTTTAAAGAACAGTGACAGGGCTGTTGTACTTGCTTCAATGATTATAGGCAAATGTAAATGTACCGTATATGATTTTAATCTTTTATTCATAACCAGTTCTCAAGGGGGAAACCATTCAACCAGCAAGAAGGAAGAAGCTGATTCGTCTTCCTGGGGGGATGTCATTATAACACAGATAATATAAGATAATTGTTTATTTAGTAATTTTTACTCTATCTCAAAAAGGTTTAACCTGTTTTTGGCTGAAAAACTTTAGCTTATTACAGCTTGCCATTGACCAGATACACAAAATGTTGTGATATGCACCTTACTTTTATGCTGAGCTTGTGTCTGGAACTGCAGGGACCTGCTGCCCTATATATATATATATATATATATATATATATATATATATATATACTCAGACTTGTTAGTATACTTGTACTGTGTCTTCTTGAGAGATTTAAGTCACACTATACTATGTCTATGCATAGATATAAACACACACACACACACACACACACTAATTGCAGGGTGCGACTGACGCCTTGATTTTGCTGACTTTGTGATATGGCGTACATGAGACCTATGCTATTTGCTTTGTATATTGCAGACATCTGATGACCATGTGCAATACAGCTTTAGGTTGTGTGAAATGTACATTCATAGTGTATGTATAGTTTGAATATGTGTTATTATGTCATATGTATATAAAGACACACTTATTACTATCATGTTCTATCTTTTACGTTTCTAAAGCAAAAAAGAATTAAAAATATGTTACCGCCCCTTTTTGCTCTTGGACGGAAGTCTGTCAGAAGTGCAAACAAAAGGTTTTGCCAGCCTGCCATGGTGGGTAATGCCATTGATTGACTTACCTTCCATACCATGGCAGCCTGTCAACTCTAGGTCAATTCCAGGTTTAAAGTCATGGGGGCGTTTAACAAAAAAAATACAGCTATACTAAAATTCTTTTAAACTTAGAACATATGGATTCATTCGATTCTATTCAAAATATTTCCCCAAAAGCTGCAATTCTTACTTCTGGCTCATGCGTGTCTCTATATATTTGTGATTGAAGATTATTGTATAAATGTACATCAAAAGGAGAATTGTCATCTGGTGCTTTATATGTTGTGATGCTGTCATTGTTCATGTATCATTCATTGATAACTATATTACCGTACTAGGTAAAATAATATTTGCCATTTTTTAGAGTGGTCATTAGATCCCTGAGTCATGGGAAGTAAGAAAGCCTGCATTATATTCAATAGCCCATTATAACAGCTGTTTTCTTTAACACTTGTTTCCTCAAGCATTTGTTCTCTAACTTTTATTTACCCCCCCCCCCCCCCCCAATGCTTTCCCCTTCCATTCACCACTTGACCACAACTGATGCCAGTATTGAAAAATAACCACCTTTTCATTTATTCTAAGTATACAGCACGTCCTGTTCCAGAAGATATTCCTTACACTTGGGATATACTCTCCAGTAGATGGCGCTGGACTGCATAGACAGAAAAGAGGCTCCTCCCGGCCCCATAAATACCTGGGACCTCCCACAAAATCCCCAGTTCTTCTCTGCATCCTTTCCGCCTTACTGCTCATTCCACTTGTGCTGTTGGTGCCTCTTGGGCTTTTCAGCACCAAGCTTCTGTTGAACAAGTTTGCAAGGCCGCCACTTGGTCTTCTGTTCATACTTTTTCAAAGTTTTACAAGGTTGATGTTAGGGCCTCAGCTGATGCGGCTTTTGGCCGCAAGGTTCTGCAGGCGGCAGTGATTTAAACTGTCTGCTCTTACTTTTGGGGATCCCACCCTACCTTACGGACACTGCTATTGAATGCCCCAAGTGTAAGGAATATCTTCTGGAACAGGACGTGATGTATACTTAGAATAATACAATTCTGTGATTACTCACCTGTAGAATTGGTATTATATGTATACAGCACGTCCTGTTCCACCCACCCTTGTTATCATTATCTTTAGTTACCTCTTTATGGTGATTGTTTTTATGTTCAAATTTTCATGTCATGGTTATAGTTCTCCCGGTCTCTTGCTAACTGCTTTTCAATACTGGGGATTTTGTGGGAGGTCCCGGGTATTTATCGGGCCGGGAGGAGCCTGTTTTCTGTCTCTGCAGTCCAGCGCCATCTACTGGAGAGTATATCCCAAGTGTAAGGAATGTCTTCTGGAACAGGACGTGCTGTATACATATAATACCAATTCTACAGGTGAGTAATCACAGAATTGTATTATTGTTCCCCAATCTCACCCAGCTGTGTTAAAAGTGTGTTAAAATATGTGGTAAAAGTTGTGAATCCAAAAGGAAATAAGGGTGAAAAGTGAAAAAACAGACTGGCACTTTATTAATATGGGCAAATGTGTATGTTTGTATATATTTGTATTTACATATTTAGTAAGTTGATCACTTATGTTTTTTTTAAATATTGTGTGTGTGTGTGTATATGAATGTGTGTGTGTGTGTGTGTGTGTGTGTGTGTGTGTGTGTGTATATATATATATATATCTTACACACAACTCTGCTGTTGTGGTCAGCACTTGTACATACATGGAGGCTGCACTCTCAAGAGTAGCTGTACAGATATGTGAACTATATACACTACTTGGCCATATTTCTGGTTGGTGGCCTGAAACAGTAGATAAGTAAAATTTATCAGCCACATTACAGTGTAAACTGCATGGTGCTTCTCCCTGCTGTCAACCCCAAATATGCACTAATCATAAAGGCTTGTGGCTGAAGACCTGCATGGCAGTTTTTAATATGGCACTATATAGTGTAATAGGATGGGAGAGTGCATACTCAATTTCTGCAAATATTAGTCTGGGTTACCAGGGGTTTAATGAACAAATCATATTCAAATCCATATGCCATCTCTAGGCAGAAGAATAGATTACAGATAATACCTGTAAATATGTTTTCAGTTTCTATACAATGACCAACAACCCCCTTTTTCCTCAGCCTTTTAATTCCACCCTTGGAGAAGCCACTTTCCTTTTTTTAAACAGGCATGTGTGTTTGAGGTGCTTCTAACAAACGAGCAATGCCATGAAATATGATTAACAAGGTGAAGAATGAGGTGATGAGGAACATTACAGTTGTTTCTGTGGGGCCATCAGAAAATCTAGGATGGGGGTCTGCTGCAGTTCGTATGCATTTGAAGGATCTAATTAAAATGTTATTCATAAAACACTAGAAAGTACAAAAATAAGATATCCTTCAAAACTAATACATATATATATATATATATATATATATATATATATATATATCATTAAATATGTACAAATTATCTTTTCTTTCCTTATTTGCACGAAAATTTCTATCACATTATGTGCCTTGCCTTCTGACAAATGATGAAATAACCACTTGCTCATTTGCTGCATGCTCTGACTTCAGTATACAGGAAATATAAAATATGTACAGACATTAAACAGTTAATGATTTCTGATTTCTTATGATTTTATGTGTTTTTTTAGTTTCTTTGTCTTGTCTATGTTTATTTTGTGTGTTTGTTGCATTACCCCATTATATATATATATATATATTTATATATATATATATATATATAGACAGAGAGAGAGGAGAGGGAGAGAGAGAGAGACAGACAGAAAGGCTGTTAAACATTGTTTTTGCTGGGAACACATACAGCATCTCAAATATGGCCCACCTTCTAAATTATAACTATTATTACAGCTCTAAAAGTGCATGTAGAGCATTGTCCATCTGAAGGGTCTAGAATCCGGAATTGCCTTTTTGTGTTCATGTAGCAATACAAAGACTACATGGTATGAATATTTTTGGTACATATGATATATATAATGCAAATAACAAACAATCTGTGGGCAGCCATAGTGGAAAAGACCTGTTTGAGGGTGATGCACTGTGCTAATGTTACAAGGAACCTGGGTAGGGAGGCATTTATTTTGTGTAGAACTAATCTGCAGAAACTTTTTATATCATCACCTATTTTTTTTAGATTACTCACGCTCTATTTTTTCAAACTCCGAGTGCAGTGGTTCTCAACCTTTTTACGGCAAGTGCCCCCTAGCAACAAACAGTTGCAACCAAGTACCCCAAGAAGGGGATCAATTACTACTGGTATCAAAATAAGTAGGTCATTAGCCTTGTAGCACTTTTTAAAACCAGAAAGAATACTGTTTTTAAAATAATATACCAGACCTGTCATACCCCTCTATTTGGTTCACCCTTGAACATTGCTGAGTAGAGGGTCTCTTTACGCATAACTATCTGATGGCAGACCACCCGTGTCTACAGCAATATGCTGGACATAAAGGGAATGTTTGTTTACTATTGGCTAACTATTAAGGATCTGTACCCGGGAGAATGTACTGCATAGGAGGAAAAGGTGACTTGGTTATTCTAAGTATGTCACACACCCCGCTTCAAGATATCCATAACATGTGGGTAATACCGACCTGAAGAGGGCGTTCTGCAGAGATGATAGCAAAAAGAAAGCCCCTCCCTGATCCATAAATACTTGGGACCTCCCACTCATTACCCAGTTTTCCATCTCTGCAGACAACGAGCAAGTCAGAAGATGATGGCTCCTCCTTGCACAGGGGGTTTTCAGGTAGCCGGGGTAACTCCCGGCCTGTTATTTGATTATTTCCGCTCGGACCCCTTTTTCCCTGAATTGACCTTAAGATACATGCCTCCACAGTCTTGGCTGCTGGCCCGAGCGAGGGTATACTGGCACCTCTGGTGCTTAGGAGCAGAGCTCCCCCGTGAGACCCTAAATAAGAGGGTAGGCGGTTACACCGGGTTGGTGATCCCGGTTTGGGATGCCCCGTCCCTTGGTATTTGCCCCTGGGTGGTCCCTCTACAGTCCCCCTTTTTATCACAGTGGGGGTTGGGGGTCTCTATCCTAGGGCTAGTTCTTATTCATTTTATTCTGCTATGCACTTTATTGTGTGGTGTATGTGTGTGCGTGGTTTGTTACTGTCTCGGCGCCGCGGCCGCCATTACAGCCGGGGCGCCGGTCCTTTCACCTTGTGAGGGGAGCTTTCCCCTCACACACTTCTGGGGGGGAGGGCCGGCCCGCGGCGCGCTGCCGCGGCCGGCCCCCCGTTGGCTGTGTCTCCCTGCAGCGAGCAGGGCGGGTGCTCCGCTGGACGCCGCGGTCGCACCCGCCTGCTGTGTCATTTAGACCGGCGCCGCGGCATGTCGGCGGCGCCGGTCTCTGAGTAGGCTGTGAGGGAGGGAGCTTCTTCCCTCGCGTCTTCGTCGGAGGGGGGGCGGGGCCGGGCTTTCGCCGCGGCTCCGCCCCCTCTGCTTCTGGCGCCGATGCGGAGCTTGCGGCTCCGTACTGTTGGAGGAAGGGGGCGGACTTTGCTCTTCGCGCGGTCCGCGCTGACCACGCCCCAATCTCGGCCTGCGTCTCTCTTCACGGATGCTGCGAGGTCTTCATTGCTCCTGCTCCCTACCCTGTGGGCCCTATTTATTCTAGCCTTACTTCCTTATATTAGTCCTAATTGGCATTTATTGGGTTCCTTTCTGTCTTTCAGGCGGAGGTTTTATCAGGAGGATCATCATTAGTATTTAGGGGGTTTCTCCCGGTCCTAGATCCCTGGGTTCATTTTTTGTTCATAAATCCTCCCACTCGGGACATTAAAGGGGCATCCCGGGTTGCTTATTGGCGTAATTCCCTGGGTCATAGCGACTACTAAAAGTTCACCTTATGGAGGCATCCCCGGATACTGGGCTCGGGACCCCTTCGGGGCAACCCCGGAAGTGTATGTTGTGTGGGGTATCCATTACTGGGGACGATGTGCTTTTGTGTATACCTTGTGCACAGCAAACTATTACGCGGCAGTCCGAACCCCAGGCGTCTGGGTCAGCACCGCCGGTCGTTTCATCTCCCCCTCCCACCTTGACACGCACCCCATGTGACGTCGTCATGGGCAGGGAGCTGCAATCTGAGATGTGCGCCAGATTGGCCAATCTTGAGAAAATTATTTCCAGCTCGGTCGCCCGTAAGGCTCTAGCTAAGAGAAAGCATTTGTCGCCGGCTCCGGCGGTGGATGACCTTGATGACGTTAATAATCTGGATTGGTCTGATTATTCCCCGCTAGAGGAAGGGGAGGTGTATGAGGATTCAGATATTTCGGACGATGAGCAGTCTTTTGGCACTGATGCCGAGCTTGGTGACTTGGGGAGATTCTCGGATACTCCTCACGCTCTGGCTCTGATGTTGGAGGTTCTGAATATTTCTCCTCCCGAGGAGGCGCCACAGCAGAAGGGTGAGTTGTTTGAGGAATTCAGGCCGCGCTTGGAGTTTCCTACGCAAAAGCATTTTGACAAAATTATTGCTAAGGAATGGGACAGGCCGGCTCGGCTCCCTGGCATTCCTCAGGGGTGGGATAAGAAATATCCCTTCCCTTCGGAGGCGGTTAAGCGCTGGGCATCCCCCCGAGGTGGATGCACCGGTTTTGGGGTTGTCCAACTCCTCTGTTTTAAATAGACCTGATTGTTCCACCCTCAAGGATGGAGAGGATAAACGCATTGACCAGATGGCTTGTCATGGTTTTGCTAGCGTTGGGTCAGCCATGCGGCCCGTTTGCGCTTCGGCGCTAATGGTGTTGGCTGCCAGATCTGTGGTCAAGGATCTCTTGACTTCCTCCGGGCTTCGTCCTGGTAGTGAAGAGTTCCTTAGCCTTAAACGGTGTGAGTTGTTTTTATCTTTTGTGTTAACAGCCTTGGATGACGCCCTGATGATGTGTGGTAGGACGTCGGCTCTGCTGGTGACTATTTGGCGGTCGGTGTGGTTGCGCCAGTGGGCGGCCGATTTTATGTCCAAGAAGTCACTGACGGCTCTACCTTTTGTTGGATTACGGCTCTTTGGAGAGACGTTGGACTCTGTCACCAAGGGTGGTAGGTTACCTCAACGCAAGAAACAACGCCGTCCCTTTCGGGGGGCGCCTTCCTTTACCCCCTCCTTTCGTGGGGCCAGATCTGGCAGGGGATTTGCCTTCCCCTCTTCCAGAGGAGATTCTGGGAGCAGGAGCAGAGGACGTGCCCGTCCAGGATACAGTTGGGGCTCTAAGCCCAAGCCGGCTACTAAGCCAGCTCAGCAATGAGGGGGCGCCCTCACCCATGCGGGTGGGGGGACGGCTGCGACACTTCTCTCAGTTCTGGGATCAAGAGGTCTCGGACAGATGGATCCGGGAAGTGGTGTCTTCCGGTTACAAGCTGGAGTTCGAGCTCCGCCCCCCTTCCAGATTTTTCAGGTCTCGGATGCCTTCGGAGCCTCTGGCGGCGCCTCCTGGTGGCAGTAGAGAATCTTCTGGACATGGCTGTCATTTGCCCAGTGCCCCCCTCGGATCAGGGCAGGGGTTTTTATTCCAATCTGTTCACGGTACCCAAAAAGGACGGATCGGTCCGTCGCATATTGGATCTGAAGTTTCTCAACAGGTTCATCCGGCCGCGGAAATTCCGCATGGAAACGCTGCGCTCGGCTATTCACTCTCTTCATCAGGGAGACTTTCTGACGTCCATAGACATGAAGGATGCTTATCTACACGTTCCGATTTTTCCAGCACACCAGAGGTTTCTCAGGTTCGTGGTGGAGGATCGGCACTTTCAGTTTGTGGCACTCCCTTTCGGTCTCACCTCGGCTCCTCGGGTGTTCACCAAGGTGCTGGCGGGGGTGATGGCTCTGCTCAGGGTGCAGGGTATCCGTATTGTGCCCTATTTGGACGATCTTCTGATCATGGCCTCTTCCTTCAACCAAGCGGAGTTGGACACCAGGGTGGTGATGTCCACTCTGGAGAGGTTCGGTTGGGTGATCAACCACCCCAAGTCTTCTCTTTCTCCGTCCAGAGTAGTGACCTTTCTGGGAATGTCTCTGGACACTTCGCAGGCCAGGGTGTTTCTGCCCCAGGCCAAGATTCTTTTGATTCAGGAGTTAGTTCGGCTTCTCTTGTCGGTCCCTCGTCCGGCCATCCGGCTAGGGATGAGGCTGGTGGGGTTAATGGTGGCCTCATTCGAGGCAGTTCCCTTTGCGCAGTTTCATACAAGGACGCTTCAGCTTCATCTGTTGAAGGTTTGGGACAAGTCTCCACTATCGTTGGATCAGTCCTTCCTGATGACTCCCCGAGTTCGTCGATCCCTGCAATGGTGGCTGGGGTCTGTCAATCTGCTGAAGGGCAGATCCTTTCTGGCGCTGTGTTGGGAAACAGTCACCACGGATGCCAGTCTGTCAGGTTGGGGGGGTGTTTGGAAGGACCTCCAGTTTCAGGGTCTGTGGGGCCCGCAGGAGGCTCACGAGCCCATCAATGTTCTGGAGTTGAGAGCCATCAGGTTGGTTCTGTTTCGCTTGACTCATCAGTTGCAGGGCCTGCCAGTTCAGGTCCGGTCGGACAACCGGACGGCGGTTGCTTACATCAATCACCAGGGGGGGACTCGCAGCAGGAGTGCCCTCAGGGAAGTGTCTTTGATTCTGGACTGGGCGGAGAGTCACGTCCCGTGTATCTCAGCAGTCTACATTCCGGGTGTGGAGAACACGGAGGCGGACTCTCTGAGCAGGGCCTCCTCTCGTCAGGGGGAGTGGTCCCTCAGTCCTCAGGTGTTTCGCTCGATTTGCCTCAGGTGGGGGTTCCCGGCGGTGGACCTCTTTGCCTCTCGTCACAATCACAAGCTTCCGGTATTTGTGTCTCTCTCGCAGGATCCACTGGCCCTGGCGGTGGATGCCATGTCTCTGAACTGGAGGGATCTGGGGTTTCTTTACCTGTTCCCTCCGTTTCCAATGTTAGCCAGAGTGGTGCGCAAGCTGGCCATGGAGGGCGCGTCGGTGATTCTGGTGGCGCCAAGGTGGCCAAGGCAGGTTTGGTTCGCAGATCTGGTAAGGCTGGCAGAGGATCAGTTCGTTCTGCCTCTACTGCCGGACCTGCTCACCCTGGGTCGGCTACGCTATCCCAATTTACCTTCGCTGGCTTTGACGGCGTGGCTGCCTAATCCGCCATCTTGAAGGAGGAAGGTCTTTCTGACGCGGTGGTTCAGACTCTTATTAGCGCCAGGAAGCGCTCTTCCTCTACTATTTACTATAGGACCTGGAGGTCCTATATTGACTGGTGTCAAAGTAGGTCTTTCTCTTGTCGGGAGTTCTCCATTTCCAGGATCCTGGAGTTTCTTCAACATGGTCTGGATCTGGGGCTTCAACTTAGTACCTTGAAGGGGCAGGTTTCTGCCCTGGCGGTGTTCTTCCAAAGGTCCTTTGCACTTAATCCCTTGGTCAAGACTTTTTTCCAAGGAGTTACGCATGTACGGCCTCCTAGGCCGCCCTTTGTTCCAGTTTGGGATTTGAACCTGGTTCTTTCTGCTCTTCAGGGTCCTCCGTTTGAGCCCTTGAATGAGGTCGCTTTGTCTTCACTTACTCAAAAGGTGGCCTTTTTGGTGGCTATCACTTCGGTTAGGCGTGTTTCTGAGTTGGCAGCCTTGTCCATTAAAGCTCCGTACTTCGAAAGGCATCAGGACAAGGTGGTCTTTCGTTTTAAGCCGGATTTTCTTCCTAAGGTGGTCTCTGCCTTTCATCTGAATCAGGACATTGTTCTGCCTTCTCTATGTCCTAATCCCAGCAACGACAAGGAAAGGGCGTTGCATTCCTTGGATGTAGTTCGTGTTGTGAAATATTATCTGGTGGTTACGTCTTCCTTTCGTAAGACTGATGCCTTTTTTGTGGTGCCCTTTGGGCCTAGGAAAGGTTTGGCTCCGGCCAAATCTTCCATTAGTAAATGGATTCGTCAGGCCATCATTGGGGCCTATTCTGCCAAGGGGAGGAGTCCCCCTTTTCGTGTTACTGCTCATTCTACTCGTGCGGTTGGAGCGTCCTGAGCTTTTCAGCACCAGGCCTCTGTTGAGCAAGTTTGTAAGGCCGCTACTTGGTCTTCTGTTCACACTTTTTCCAAGTTTTACAAGGTTGATGTTCGGGCCTCAGCGGATGCTGTTTTTGGCCGCAAAGTTCTGCAAGCTGTTGTGGTTTAAGTTGTACCTTGTTGCCTTGTTTTGGATCCCCGCCCTTTTATGGACACTGCTATTGGATGTCCCACATGTTATGGATAGCGGGGTGTGTGACATACTTAGAATAATACCATTTTGTGAAATACTCACCTGTAAAATGGGTATTATAAGTATGTCACACACCCCGCTTCACCCGCCCTTCTTGTATTCTGGATCCTTTATATTGTGAACTTTGCGTTGTTTTAACTTATATTTGCCTCTTCCTGGTCCCTTACCTTACTGCTTCTTTATACTGGGTAATGAGTGGGAGGTCCCAGGTATTTATGGATCAGGGAGGGGCTTTCTTTTTGCTATCATCTCTGCAGAACGCCCTCTTCAGGTCGGTATTACCCACATGTTATGGATATCTTGAAGCGGGGTGTGTGACATACTTATAATACCCATTTTACAGGTGAGTATTTCACAAAATGGTATTTTTAACTGTTTTTGTTTGTCTTTGCCTATAGTGGTCCTTTAATAAAAATATATAATATATGCCTTTATTTAATTACCTAATCAAGCCCTAATATGATTCTGTAAAAAACATTCCTTTCCTGTAGTAAAATTGCCTCCCTAACCCTTTTTGCTGCATTTATCATTAAAAAATCCATGTCAGGCTTGAATATAACGACCAGCCAGTTTTAACAGCCTCTCTAGATGCTTAGGTCAGATGCATCCAGTTCTGCATTCTATTAGCTTTTCTTGTAGTGTGTCTTGGAATACAGCATTTGTTATACCCTACAGATTCCTCTTACTCTCTCATACAAGTTATCCCTGTAATTTTCACTGTTTGATATTGTCACAACAAACAAGTACAATGCAACGGCTACACATTTTCTGTATACTTACATTGGTTTGCTTCTTTTCTCTTCTGCACTACTTAGCATTCCCATGTTACTGTATTGTTACATCGATTTGATTTGGTCAACCTCTGTTAGAAATGTAATATGATTCCCATGTAATTCAAAGACAAAACACAAAAAAAAACGTATGCCATATTTGTATCTCTCTCAAATATTACATTTGTCATAATAAACCCTTTTATAGGGTTAAGGTCAATGTATCTTCACCTTGATCTGTAATCCCACAGTGCATGTGCAACCATCACCCTGCTCACAGCTCAGCATATCTGCCCCCTGCTCTGCATGCTTCTGCTGACATTCAGGTCTGTATTGCTTGCACAGCGGGGATGCACCATGGGATCCCAAAAAGAGGTGAGTATACAGGGACACTGAGGCAATCCAAATTACTGATGACAAAAAGGGGTACATGGGGCCTTTTTCAAAAAGAGGATTTTGTCTGTAATCTGTGGCCTGACTTCAGTCATGATTATCAGATAAAAACAAAGAAAACAAATATTTATTAAGCACTCTTTGTCAAAAAACGCTACATCAGTGCAAATTAGAATGGGAAAAAATATATAATTTATATATGTTTTTACACTGCCACACACTGCTGCACTGCAAGAAACATATTTACTAAAACATTAGTGTTGCAGCAACACACAGAAAAAAATATAAATTACAAATTGCGCTTTTCTAACTTGTACCAGTGTGGCATATTCTGGCAGATATTGCTTGATAAATTTGGCCCAAAATGTAATTTACCTATTAGCACAAAATGGAAATGGGCTTATAAGAACTAAGGATTCCTCATTTTGTCCATCATTGTCCTTATTACTTCAGAAATTTGATATCATGTGGATGAATAGCTTTCTAAAAACAGTCCCGGGACAGTCCTAGATCTCAAAGCAAAGGGCGCTTAAGAAACATTATTGCTACTGTGTGGAAGCCATTGTTCTTGCCTTCAGTCCTAGTGACACCCATGGGTCTGCTGTAATCAGGATGTCCTTTTAATCAGCCTAATTCATGGTTTAAGAAATGCATTTTGTTGTATTGTTAGATTTCTATTACAGGAAACGGAATAAGGAAATAATGAAAAATTTAAAAACAAAGGAAACTACAAAACAACCAGCAAGCTTCTGCACATTCATAATTACATGGCAATCATTTTACATCTAACTTTTTTGAGCAATTTTAAACACTGTCTTTTATCCTTTTCTCTGTAGATTGCTAATTTCTTCTGCATTTTGTATTTCTATTGCCTCTTCCAAAGCCTCCTAAATATATGCAACTAGTTATATTTGTCCTATGCCTGTGAGAATCCATGGGGAAGGGACATCCACTTCAGTTTGCCAAGGATTGTATATAACGGGGAGGGTCACATGTTAGGGGCTATTAATCGTGTATGTATATTTCAATAAACCAAATTTAGGATGTCCTTCTCCCCTAGAATTTAGTAGGACATATATCAACATCAATGTAGTTAAAAGGGTCTGTGGTGTATTGCAGTCTCCTTTAGCTGCTCAAGCGTTCATTTGTTTTGTTAAATACAAATTACTGAGCTTTTGATTTGTATAGTTTTACATGCACAGAAATTTTCTTTCCTTGCATTGATTCTTTGTCTCTTTGGGGGTTCTGGGACTGAGGGTGAGAGGAAATGTGTTTCCCTATTTTTTTAGAAACAAATAGTTTCTTTTGTAAGCGATCAGAAAAGCGAAGGAAAAAATATTAAAAAAATGAAATGAAACTTGATTTTTTGTCATTTTTTATATACCAGAGAATGGATCCATATACAGGTGCTGGTGTAAATGCAGATTGTGAATGTGCATTGCATGGCTGTGGGTGTGAACTGCTAGAGGAGTTGTTAAGTTAAGGACCGCCTATGCTAAAACAAAAAGATGTATAAAACAAGTGAAATATACAGCTACAGGCTGTCGGGGTGCATGGAAAAGACAGGCAAACTAGCAACCTCACAAATCCAAGAGCAAAGCAGAAGGATTGCAGCTCCTGGACATCAAGAGGGTTTTGATCTGCTTTAACTGGTAGAGTGGGATGGAACAGCTGTGACAGACTAAAGAGAAGTATGTTATTCTAAGTATACAAAAGTCTTAAAGGAGCCACAGCACTCAAGCCAGTTAGCTTGCTGACCAACCTACAATCTGTCTCTAAACTTGGTTAAAAACAGAGGGCTCGGTCACACACATCTGCAGAAGTATGCTTAAGCTGCACCACCAGTGCCAAGGTGCCCCTGTGAGGTGCAGTCCTAACACTAATCTCTGAGAGACCCATTTGGGACATACAATGCAATAGATAAATTGGGAGAAGGCTTACCTGAGGTTGCCCTAAACCTCAAGTGCAAGCCATGGGGTGGAAGGGTCAAAGACCTTGCAATACAGCCTAGACCCCACACCCCATGTGCTTGCACAAATTCTAAGTATACAGCACGCCCTGTTCCAGAATATTCCTTACACTTGGGTAATACATCCACAAGATGGCGCTGGACTTCAGAAAACAGCTTGTGGCCCCTCCTGGCCCTATATAAGCCAGGGACCTCCCAAAAATTCCCCAGTTTGTTTCTGCAGTCTGCGCTGAGAAGATAGCTCTCTTGTGGCGCAGGTGAGCGGGGCTTATTGCCTGCGGCCCTGCAGGACTATTCCCACCGTTCCATCCCATTTACTGCCTCCCAGCCTCGGCTGATAAGGTTTGGGTGAAGGTAGGCGATTGAAGCACTATGGTGCTGAGGAGCTAGGCTCCTACCGACGTCCCTGCTCTAACAGGGTAGGCGGTTTAGGCTAATGGTGAGCCTTTTGGGATGCCCCCACTGCCTCATGGGTTTGGCCAGGTTACCCTGTGCAGTTAAACCCTATTCCCATTCCCCCTCCACCCTCACTCATATTAGCCCCTGGGCGCCGTTTCCCCCAGGGTATTCTGTCGTTATCCTCCCTCACTCTCCCTTCGGGAGGGGGGGGTTTGTCTAGTGTTTTATGACTTTAGACTTATTTGTGCTTGTAACGTTATTAAAACACGCCGCTGCGCGTTTGTACTGCGCTCCGCGGCTGGCAGCCCCATTCACCTCAGAGCTGCCGGGCCACTACTGGCCAGCCAGATCACGCGGGCGCGCTTCGCGCTGTTCAGGGGGGGGGCTGGCTCTGTGGATGGTGCAGTTTACCTCATATCTCCACGGCCCGCCCCTCGAGGTTGCGGACGCCATTTTGTCTTCTTCCTGTCGCTGCTGGCTCCTTGCGGTCTGTGAGTTCCCCGGTGGGGTGAATTTTTCTTATTTTTATTTTTCTTATGCTTATTCTCATGGGTATATTTGTTGTGTCTTTCGGGGGTTCCTTCGGGACAAGCCCGGCGTGTGGGGTATCCCCAATCGGTGATGATGTCAGGGTATGTGTATCCTGCGCCCAGCAGGTACTTGCACTGCAGTCTAGGTTGCCTGTTGCTGGGCCTGCGCCCCCTCGGGCTTCGCCTACCCCCCCCCCCACCCCTGCATCTGACTCCCTATGAGGAGCATACCAGCGGGGAGTCTCAGCCTGATTTGGCTGCACGGGTGGCCAGCATTGAGAAACATATTGCTGGGTCTGCCTTGCGTAAGGCTTCTGCTAAGAAGCGCCATTTATCTCCCACCGCCTCCCTCTTTCCTGTGGAAACTGAGGACATTTTTGACACTACTGGTTATTCACCCCTGGAGGAGGGGGAATTGTTCTCTGATTCAGAATCATCTGAGGAGCAGCCTAGGGCTTATTGTGATACAGGGTCTCCCTTTGGGGAAGATCTATGCTCCTCAGATGACACTGACAGGCTTTTGGCTCATATTTTTGAAGTGCTTTGTATCTCCCCTCCTGCCGTGGCTCCGCAGCAGCAGGGTGAGCTCTTTCTTATGGTTAAACCACGTTTGGAATTCCCTGAGCAGTCTCACTTTAATAATCTGGTGCTCAAAGAATGGGAGCAGCCTAGCAAGCTGCCAGGGGTGCCCAAGAGTTGGGACAAAAGGTATCCCTTTCCTGCTGATGTGATTAAGCATTGGCCATGTCCTCCTGAGGTGGACGCGCCCTTTCTGGGGCTGTCCAATACATCTGTCATGCATTCTCCTGCCACTACTACCCTGAGGGATGGTGAGGACCGGCATATGGACCAACTGGCTTGCCATGCCTTTGCCTGTGTGGGGAACGCGCTACGCCCGGTTTGTGCATCTGCCATTACAGCTATTGCTATTAAGGGTTTGCTTAAGAACCTCTTAGAAGGGGCCTCTGATGACGCGGGAGGAGAAGAGTATAGATCTCTCCTGCTTTGCTATGATTTTGTTGCATATGTTCTGTCTGCTATGGATGATGCCATTAGAATGTGTGGTAGAACTTCTGCCCTGTTGGTGGCTATACGCCGCTCTGTCTGGCTACGTCAGTGGGTAGCTGATAATGCTGCTAAGAAGGCTCTCACTGGTTTCCCTTTCAAGGGCCTGCGCCTTTTTGGTGAACGCTTGGATTTGTTTGCCAAGGGCGGTAGGTTACCTCAACGTAGGAGGCCGTCTTGGTCCTTTCGGGGGATGGGTGCCCTTCTCCCATCCTTCCGTGGTTCCAGACCTGGCCAAGGAGTCTCCTTTACTGGGGCCCGTGGAGATCACTGGGAAAGGTGCAGAGGACGTGGACGTCCTGGCCTCTCCTGGGGTCCTAAGCCAAAATCCTCACCCAAGCCTCCTCAGGCATGAAGGAGCGCCCTCACCCATCCAGATGGGGGGACGGCTTCGGCTCTTTGCTCACGTCTGGAGGCTTCACGTCTCAGACCGGTGGATAGAGAAGATAGAGTTTGCAGCCTGGCCGCTCCCAAGATTCATCAAATCCCGGATGGCTATAAACCCCCTGTCAGCTCAAGGTCTGTGCCTTGCTGTTCAAAACCTTATGGAGTTGGGGGTTATCTGCCAGGTGCCTTTTTCGGAAAAGGGGCAGAGGCTACTATTCCAATCTTTTCACTGTTCCCAAAAAAGACGATTCCATCAGACCTATCCTGGATTTAAAGTGCCTCAACAAATTTGTCAGATTCAAACACTTTCGCATGAAGACTCTGCGCTCAGCTGTCAATTCATTATGCCCAGGGGACTTCTTGACCTCTGTAGACATCAAGGACGCTTACCTTCATGTACCAATCTTTCCAGGTCATCAGAGATTCCTCAGGTTGGCTCTGGAGGATCAGCACTATCAATTTGTGGCTCTGCCTTTCGGTATCACCTCGGCTCCCAGGGTATTCACCAAGGTACTGTCGGGCGTACTGGCTCTGCTGAGATCTCAGGGCATTCGCATCCTTCCTTACTTAGATGACATTCTCATCATGTCTCAATCTCTCCAGCAGGCCGAGCTGGATACTCAGCTGGTGGTGTCCACACTGGAGTCCTTCGGCTGGGTGATCAACTACCCCAAGTCTTTCCTGTCACCGTCAATGGTGAGGTCCTTTCTGGGCATGACTCTGGATACATCTCAGGTCAAGATTTTTCTCCCTCAGCAGAAAGTGGAGAGTCTTCAGGCCCAAGCCAGGTTCCTTATGTCTTGCCCTCATCCCTCCATCCGGCAGAGGATGCTGCTGGTGGGCCTGATGGTGTCTTGCTTCGAGGCGTTTCCATACCCCCAGTTTCACGAGACCTCTTCAACTTCACCTCTTGTCAGTATGGGATCGGGACCCTCGGTCCCTGGATCAGGTGTTGGTTCTGTCCCTTCTGGCCAGACGGTCTCTCTCGTGGTGGCTGGACTCAAGAAACCTGTTGGTGGGCAGATCCTTTCTGGCCCAGTGCTGGGAGACAGTCACCACAGATGCCAGTCTGACAGGTTGTGGGGGCTTCTGGAAATCCCTGAAATTCCAGGGTCAGTGGGGCCCTCAGGAGGCCCACACCCCTATCAACATTCTGGAATTGAGGGCGATAAGGTTGGTTCTCGCCCAATTGACTCCACACCTTCGGGGTCGGGCGGTTCAGGTCCGCTCGGACAACCAGATGGCGATTGCCTTCATCAATCATCAGGGAGGGACCCGGAGCAAGAGGGCCCTCAAGGAAGTGTCCCTGATACTGTGTCTTGGGCGGAGGAGAATGTTCCCTGCGTTCCCCGGTGTGAGTCTAAGTTGCTTCCCTGTTGGGTGTTTTCTGTCCCAAGGATTCTGGAATTCCTGCAACATGGTTTGGATTTGGGTCTTCAACTTAGTACCCTCAAAGGTCATGTTTCTGCTTTGGCAATTTTCTTCCAAAGATCCTTTGCTCAACATCGTCTGGTCAAGACTTTCTTTCAAGGGGTTACTCATGTGCGTCCTCCACGTAAGCCTATCTTACCAGTAGGGGACTTGAACTTGGTCTTATCTGCCTTGCAGGGGTCTCCCTTTGAGCCTTTACATGAGGCCCCTTTGTCCATTTTGGTGTGTTTCTGAGTTGGCTGCGCTTTCCATCAAACCCCCTTACTTTGAGAGACACCAGGACAAGGTGGTGTTTCGCTTTAAGCCAGATTTTCTGCCTAAGGTTGTGTCTGTCTTTCATCTCAATCAGGACATTGTTTTGCCTTTCTATGCCCTAATCCTAGTAACCCTAAGGAGCCGGTTTTACACTCTCTGGATGTGGTCAGGACTCTGAAGTTCTATTTGGTGGCTACTGAATCCTTCAGGAAGACTGATGCTCTTTTTGTGCTCCCGTCTGGACCTAAGAAGGGTCTGGCTCCAGCTAAGTCCACTATCAGCAAGTGGATCCGCCAGGCTGTGGTACAGGCCTATTCTGCTAAGGGGAAGGAGCCTCCCTTCCACCTTACTGCTCATTCTACTCATGCTATTGGTGCTTCTTGGGCTTTTGAGCACCAAGCTTCTGTTGAACAAGTTTGCAAGGCCGCTACTTGGTCTTCTGTTCATACCTTTTCTAAGTTTTACAAGGTTGATGTTAGGGCCTCAGCTGATGCTGCTTTTGGTCGCAAAGTTCTGCAGGCGGCAGTGGTTTAACCCTTTCGCTGCCAGCCTACCTGGGGTTTTCGTCACCCTTTGTGCCAGACCATTTTGCACTATTCTGCGCTCCCCATGTTCAAATGGGATTTTGGAAGGGATTTCCAGGGATTTCCCAGGAAAATGATATATTGTTTTTTTCAGCAGTCTGGGCTTCAACATGCGATGTCTTGTTTGTCATTTTTTAGGTGTATTCTCAATACTTTTGGGTGAAATATGTGCAAAAAAATAAAAAAAAAATCTATTTTTTGCAATTTGTAGTGTTTTTTTGTAATAAAAAATGTAAGTTTGTCAATAAAATCTTATTGCGTGTGAAACCCCAATTTCTCCCAGTTACAGTGGTACCACATATATATAGGTAGACACCCTTTCCTGCCCAGGAGACTCCCCCAAACTGAAACAGCGCTTTAGGGGATTTTCAGAAAAAATACAACTGTGATATGCGCTATGCGCGCCTTGCAGTTTTTCCAGAAAAATAACCCTTTACATTTGAAATACCCCCAACAAACTATATATTCTCTGGAAGTACACACCTCAGGCTTTCTAGGTGTACCAGGCTTGTTGATGTGGCAAGCAAAAAGGAGGGAGAGAGGATCCGCACTCCTAAAATCTTGAGGCTTTATTTGAAAAAATTAATTTAAAAACAGCATCTTCAAAAATATCCACGGCAGTGTAAAAGCAGTAAAGGACCCCGGCACATAAAGTTATGCCACACTCACTAACGCGTTTCGGACGCACACACTCGGTCCTTAATCATAGGTAATCAGTGGCATAAACATAATCACTTATATAGGATATATTGGACTCACCTCCCACCGTCTGCCGTCACTGACGATAGGCCTTCTCTATTCTGATTGGCCATTGGTTCTATGCCTGCTATTGGTGGGACCAGACGCTGCCTTGCGCATGACGTCACTCCGCCTTGACGACGGCAGCGGCGGTGGGGGAGCTCGTGCCCGCGGGCGGCAGACGGCGGGAGGTAAGTCCAATATATCCTATATAAGTGATTATGTTTATGCCACTGATTACCTATGATTAAGGACCAAGTGTGTGCGTCCGAAACGCGTTAGTGAGCGTGGCATAACTTTATGTGCCGGGGTCCTTTACTGCTTTTACACTGCCGTGGATATTTTTGAAGATGCTGTTTTTAAATTAATTTTTTCAAATAAAGCCTCAAGATTTTAGGAGTGCGGATCCTCTCTCCCTCCTTTTTGCTTGACGTGTGTGGGGCAGGGACAGCCCCAGATCCTGCACCCAAATCCCCAGTGTGCCTTTGCATCTTTTTCTTGTTACTTGTTGATGTGGCCACAGTTTTCTGGAAGTAATCCCTCAATGTATTCTTTGGTTGCAAAGAGTTTCCCTAAAAAAAGGATAAAAAAGCAGAATCAAAACCACATTTTCCTAAAAAAACTATATACAAACAAGAAAAAACAAGTATAATCTGAAAAAGCAACCTCCCCCGAACAGAACAATACCCAACATGCATAGGTTCTGTCAAGGGAAGAGTTGCCAAACACCCCAAAGTAAAGCATGCGCATAACGGTAATTTTTCTTGAAAATTTCAGCTCTGCAGACAAGGTGCGCACCTTTTTTTCAACCAAAACAACCCTTTACATTTGGAATATCCCCCATAAACCATATATTCCCTGAAAGTACACATGTTAAGATTTCTAAGCGTACCCAGCTTGTTGTAGTGGGCTCATCTTTCTGGAATTAATCCCTCAAAGAATCCTTTGGTTGCGCAGGGTTTCCCTAAAAAATGTATAAAAAAGCTGAATAAAAAACACCTTTTCCTAAAATATAAATATGCAAACCATAAAAAACAAGCTAAGTCTGAAAGCGCAAGGTCCCCCGAACAGAACAATACCCAACATGCATAGCTACTTTTAATCCTTTTAATTGCCAGCCTACTTGAGATTTTGTCACCCTCTGTTGACAGGACATTTTTCCCCATTTTGCGCCATGTTTTGCGACATTTTTGCTGGAATTTTCAGGAAAATTATATAAATATATTTTTTGCAGCAGAGTTTAGGCTTTAACATGAAATGTCTTGTTTGTAAATTTTATTCTGTTTTTTACAATATTATTAAGTAAAAAATAAATAAATAAATAAAATTTTTTTTTAGAAAATTGCCTCCTTTATTTTAAATAAAAAATGTATTTTATTAAAGAAAACCATATTGCATGTGAAAGCCCCATTTCTACAGATTAGAACGGTACCACATATTTATCGGTAGCCCCCCGTTCCTGCCCAGGAGACCCCCATAACTGAAACAAGTACTTTATAACATTTACAAATAAAATACAACTACCATCCACACTACAAAGGGTTAAATCGGGGGGAAAAATGACATAGGGTCCCCCCTCCCAGGGGGGGGGGCATTTTTTGGGGGATTTTTAAGGGTTAAAAACTCTTAAAAATCCAAAAAAAAAACGACATGGGGGCCCCCTTACCCGAAGTAACCAGCCCGGGACCAGCTATGCAGGGCTTGTAGGAACAGGGCACAGGGGCCAGCTTTTGTGGCCCCTGGCCCTGCAGGCTACAAAGCCCGTGGGCCCGGGCTCTTCTGCCCCCCCCCCCTGGCCTTTGGGGAGGCAGGTAATGGGGGTGCCAAGGGTTAATGGCAAGTCACCCGCTAGTGCAGGTGACTTGCCATCCCCCAGCCTTGTGAACTGATATAGGGGTCTCTTGGACCCCTTACCAGTTCACAAGGGGTTAAATGTAAAAAAAAACCACCACACAGACGCAGAAAAAAATATTTAGTTTTTTTTATTTTTATTTTTTTTTAATACTTACCTCCTATCCATCTTCCCCTCCCAATCACTGGCTTCTGCTCATCTGCTGGAAGCCTTTTATAGCTGCTGGGTGACAGAACATAAGGGGTTAATTTAAAAAAAAAAACGACATAGGGTCTCCCCTCCCAGGGGGGGGGGGGACCCCATTTTTTTTTTTTATTTTTAAGGGTCAAAAACCCTTAAAAATCAAAAAAAAATGACGTGGGGTCCCCCTTACCCAAAGTAACCAGCCCGGGACCAGCTATGGTGGCTTGTAGGCACAGAGTGGGGGGGGCCAGCTTTTGTGGCCCCCCCCACCCTGCAGCCTACGAGCCCACATACCCTATGTGGGCCCAGGCTCTTCTGCCCCCCCGGCCTTTGGGGAGGCAGGTAATGGGGGTGCCAAGGGTTAATGGCAAGCCACCCGCTAGCGCAGGTGGCTTGCCATCCCCCCAGCCTTGTGAACTGGTATAGGGGTCACATGGACCCCTTACCAGTTCACAAGGGGTTAACAGTAAAAAAAAAAAAAACCACACAGATTAAAAAATTACTTTATTAAAAAATTAAAAAATAAAAACTTTTTTTTACTTTACTCACCTCTGATCCTCAGCTTCTGTGTCCCTCGCAGCTCTGATGACAATTATTGTCATCGCTGGCCAGTGGAGGAGGGAGGCAGGCGATCAGATCATCACCTGCCTTCCTCCTCCTGTGGTCAGCGATGACAAGTGTCAGAAATGACAGCCGGAGCCAGGAAGACACCCGAGGCCCAAAGGGGCGGGGCTTATCGGCAAAATGGCGGCGCCCGTCGAGCAGGCCCTCTCCTGAAGCTGGAGAGCCAGGGGGGGGCGATCGGAGGCCCCCCTGGTGAAGAGGAGACCCGGCGGGAGCAATCGATCACTAAGGTAAGTAAATGTCATTTTTATATATATTTTTTTTTAACATGTATTTCGGCGGCTGCTGAAGGGGGGGGTGGCTATTCCGGGCTCTCCCCTGCACCCGGGGGGGCCTGGGTGGGGGATCGAAGCCCCCCCGGATGAAGAGGACACCCAGCCGGATCGAACAAGGGGTCAGGTGAGTGTTTGTTTTTTTTTACTTTTACTGTAGCAGGGGGGAAAGTCAAGCACGTAGATTCTACGTGCTTGGCACTTAAGTGGAGTGGATGCAAGCACGTAGAATCTACGTGCTTGGCACTGAAAGGGTTAAACTGCCCGCTGTTACTTTTGGGATCCCACCCTACTTTTGGGATCCCACCCTACCTTACGGACACTGCTATTGGATGTCCCAAGTATAAGGAATATTCTGGAACAGGACGTGCTGTATACTTAGAATAATACAATTCTGTGATTACTCACCTATAGAATTGGTATTATACGTATACAGCACATCCTGTTCCATCCCACCCTTGTTATTATTCTTAGTTACCTCTGTATGGTGATTGTTCATATGTTCATTTTTGAATTCTGGTTATTATTGTTCTCCCGGCTTTTTGTTAACTGCTTGTCAATACTGGGGAATTTGTGGGAGGTCCCTGGCTCATATAGGGCCGGGAGGGGCCACAAGATGTTTTCTGCAGTCCAGCGCCATCTTGTGGATGTAAGGAATATTCTGGAACAGGACGTGCTGTATACGTATAATACCAATTCTACAGGTGAGTAATCACAGAATTTAATTTTTTTTAGCCTACATAAGTTTAGGCAATTGTCTCTCCTGGTCTACCTTCTCAATTAGATTTGCAAGTTTTAGGGCCTTATTGAAGAACTGCACTGGTTATTGTCTTTTTGCACCGGCATCGATTTCCATTTTGGTACTGCTTTTTGTACAGAATGATGCCGCAATGTCACAATGCACAGTGTTAAAAAAAATCAGCTTGGATTGGTTCACTAGGTATTGCCAGCCTGTGTCAATGGCTGTTAAACCCTTTTGCTGATAATAAGATCAGGAGCAATGTTAGAAAATATTATTTTACAGAAAGAGTAGTAGATGCTTGGAACAAACTTCCAGCAGAGGTAGTTGAAGAATCAACAGTCACTGAATTTAAATATGCCTGGGATAAGCACACATCTATCCTAAGATAAAGAGAACATACAGTATACACATAAGGGCAGAGTAGATGGACCGTATGGTCTCCTTCTGCCGTCAACCTTCTATGTTTCTATAACTGCACCAGTGCACGCCACTCTGTAAAGGAAGAGCAGAGGCCGCCTGTGAGTCCTCACTACTGAGCATGTGCAGGGGCCTATAAAAACAGACAAGGCCTGTCCTCAATTGCCAGTTGGTCTTTTCCTGCATGCTCCTGAGTTCATGTGATTCCTTCCTGTGTACCGACCCGGCTTGCTTTTGACTTCGATCCTGCTTTCCTGACGACTTCAGCTTGTTTTGTGACCACGATCCTGATCTGCCTGCCCACGACCTCTGCTTGTTTCTCGACTTTGATCCAGATCTGCCAGCCCACGACTTCAGCCTGCCTCACACTCCCAGATCAGCTCTGGTCTGTCTCCTACCCGGAATTCTGCAAAACCCACTCCTAGGTTGCCTGACCTGGGGCCTTCCTGCAGCCCAGCCTATCCTCACCATCAGAGGCTCTAGTGAATACCAGGTTGGTCCTTAGACTCCAGGCTTCCCGGTCGAGAGGTGAGCAGTGTTGCCGTCTCCACAACCAGGGTTCACACCCGGTGTTCTGACAGTACCAACTAGCCAATAATGAGCTCTGGCGGAGATCACCCGGCTTTTGACGCTTTGGTTCAGCAGATGACCGCTCTGACACAGGCGGTGGGCAATCTACATGGTGGATTTTTACAGCTGGAGCCCCGCCTGGATACGCTGCAAGCCAGCCTTCCTGCCACTACTAACCCTGTCCCGCCATCAGCCTCTGTTATGCCTGCGGCTTCCGACAATACCAGCTCTTCACCCAGTACCTTTGAACCTCCACATACCTTTGCCTGAACGTTTTTCTGGAGATCGCAACCGTTTTCGATCGTTCAAAAATAGTTGCCAGTTGCCGTTCGATCTCCAACCCCGGACTTACCCCACAGAGGTCATCAGGGTCAAGACTGTTATCTCCTTGCTGCTGGGGAACCCTCAGATTTGGGCTCATCGCTTACTTGAACAATCAGACCCTATCATATCCTCTCTGGAGTCCTTCTTTAATGCTTTGGCGACTATGTATGACGACCCTTGGCATATAGCTTCAGCTGAGGCTGTACTTCGGACCCTTATTCAGGGACGCCGTCCTGTCGAGGAGTATGTGCAGAATTCCATTGCTGGAGTACTGAGACTCTTTGGAATGACAATGCTCTCTGTCATCAGTTCCGTTTTGGTCTGGCCGATTCTGTCAAAGATGAACTGGCTCGTTCCGATCTGCCCGCATCTCTGGAGGAATTGATCAAACTCTCCATCAAAATTGATAGGAGACTAAGAGAACGTCGTCTTGAGAAAAGTAATCCTCAGTCGCTCCATTTGGATCCTCCTCGTGCCGATGCTCCCAGCTCCTCTCCACCCGCCACTGCTGTTAACAGTGGTTCGGAGCCGATGCAACTCGGGGTTTCTCGCCCCTCACTGATATCTGAGGAACGCCTTCGCAGACGCCAGCACAACCTGTGCCTTTACTGCGGGGAAGCCGGCCACTTCCTCTACAGATGCCCCGTCCGTCCTCCAGGTAGGAGGTTACCTACTAGACATTGTTCGGGCTCCCTCCTGCTTTCTGGTGCTAATCATGTTTCTGTTTCGCTCTGTCTCCAGTTGCCCGGAAGAAAAATTGAGGTGGCAGCCATTATCGACTCTGGAGCCTGCAGCTGCTTTATGGACCTAGAATTTGCCAGGACCCATGACATTCCTTCCAGACAACGTCCCTTTCCACTTACCATTTCCTTGGCTGATGGTTCCCTGCTCAAGACCGGTCCTATTACTTTACAAACTTTATCCTTAACAGCATGTATTAATCCTGATCATTTTGAATGGCTAAGTTTTGATCTCATACCATCCCCTGCTTTTCCTGTTATTTTGGGTTTACCATGGTTATTGGCACATAACCCTTCAATAAATTGGTCCACGGGTACAGTGCTCTTCAAGTCTCCTTATTGTCTTCATGCCTGTTTTTCCAATTCTACTTCCAGGCACCAACTAGCTCTGACTAATTCTGCCCAGGGACAGGATATTCAAAGCTTACCTGAAGCTTATATGGACTTTAGGGATGTCTTTGATAAAAAGGGAGCTGACACTCTTCCTCCCCATCGGTCTTATGATTGCCCAATTGAACTTTTGCCTGGGGCATCCATCCCTTTTGGCAGGATTTACCCGCTATCTGATCCGGAGTTGTTGACCCTTCGTCAGTATCTGGATGAAAATTTGAAGAAGGGTTTTATTCGGCCTTCCACTTCCCCCGCAGGTGCTGGTATTTTCTTTGTAGGCAAGAAAGATGGTTCCTTACGGCCCTGTATTGACTACAGGGAACTGAACAAGGTCACTTGGCTTGATGCAGAGCCTCCCCGTTCAGCTCCCCCGTGCGTTTCCCCGTTGGTTTTGGCCTTTGATCGGGTCAGGAAAGGTTGCTACGTTGATTTTAGTGTGCGTTTATGCGCTCAGGTGTGCGCTCAGCCGCCTTTCCGATTGTCGGCTCGCACGAGGCTGTTTCCCGGGAAAACGGACACCTCGTTCATTGGTCCGTTGTTTTCAGTGATGCAGAGCCTTGATTTCCGATTGAAATCACCCTAATAAAACGGGGCCGCCGAGCCTTCACTTACGGCAAGTCAGAGCAGCCGTATTTGCACTCGGGCAATAATATGCAGTCCTCTGTTGGAGCACATCAGCGGCGCCAGCTCCACGGTCTTGTCCTGCTGAGTATGGCAGAAACCAGGCTGCACCGCACGCCTTTGGACATCGATGGTATGAGTATTTTATATATTTTAGGGTTTTTTTTGGGGGGTCCTTTTTACAGGGTCTCCCTAATTTTTTTTTTTATTGCCTGTGTGCAGGAATTGGAAGATGGGACATAGCATAAATGTGCAGGCACTGGCTGGCCCTGAATTGGTTTTTGGGACTCGTTTTGCTGGCTTTCCCTGCTCGACGCATGATGCGCACATCTTGAGGAATTCCTGCCTAGATGAGCGATTCAAATTTGGCGATCTTTTTGGTGGCTGGCTACTGGGTATGTGTATGAAACTTGTATTGGTTGCCCACCTTGTCTGACTGTGTTTTTTCCATTAACACATTATTTTGTAACTATTTTCGTAGTATATTTTTAGCCTAATTATTGAGCTTTAAATTAAATCGGTTAAGTTATTGTACCCTATTGCGTCCTGTTCTTGCCCTCTTATGTAAGTACCATCCCACAGACATGTTTAAGGAGTGTCCAGGTTGGATGTGCAGGTAGCCTCATTCCAAATGTCTTTTCCTACAACACTAGCCCGCTCACCTATTTGTCCCTCTTTAATAATGTTGCTATGCACCCCTAAACGTTGGGAGTTGCTATAAATTTTTTTTTTTTTTTTTTTGGTAGGTGACTCTGGCTATCCTTTGCTCCCCTGGATGCTGAACCCCATCCTGCACCCATCTTCCCAGGCAGAGGAGCGCTAGAATACTGGCCATAGGAGGACTCGCTCGGTGGTTGAGCGAGCATTTGTTTTGCTCAAGATGCGTTTTCGCTGTCTAGATCAGACTGGGGGGGCATTCCAATATAAGCCGGCCAAGGTCATACAAATTGTATTCGCTTGCGGGATCCTACACAACCTGGCCATTCGTAGCAGGGTTACCAGATATTCTGACCTGCCTGCCGATCATATTTTTCTTGCTGAAGAGCACACCCCTCCTTTATCAGGCAGCCAAAGTGGCACCGCACAAACCATACGTGCGCAACTTGTTGAGAATGTATTTGCATACAACACAAGTGTTTTTTCGGCTTACTTTTTATTGTGCTTAAACAAATTGTTAGTTTTCTTTTTTTTTTTTTTGAAAAAAGGAAACTTACACGTGGGGACAGATATTGTAACCAAAATCTTTAGTGGTATGTGTGGGAGGATGGTGCAGATGAATGCTGGTGTGGAACAATATTTGCAGCAATGTGTGCCAGGCTTTCCTTAATGTGCTGCCACTGTTGGAATAGGTCAACCATATGGCTGGTAAGGGCAGACACATTTTGGTTTAATACCTGTAATTGGGTACTTATGTTGGTTAATTGTGTGCACACAGTGGCACTGAATTGCTGTGTGCTTGCTGCAAAAGCTATATTTTCCTTGCGCCACGCTTCCTCCATAATTTGCAGTTGCACTCTTTGGCTAATCTGGCGCCTGGTATGGGTTGTAGCAGTGGGCTGGGTGGTTGTTTCGGGTTAGGAAAGAGGTTGTGGATGTGGTGGTTGTGGCTGTGTTGACTGCGTTGCGGCCACTGGCTCAGTAGTGGTTGGTAACAGATGTGGGTTGTCCTCCTTAAAATCTCGGATATCTTCTATTATGGGTGTGCTTACTCTGTGCTGTTAATAAATCTAGTTTCATTTTACTTTTTGGATGGCACACCAATCGTTCCTAGTTCAAAGTTAAAAGTACACACAAAGGACCATTGACTTACCTCCTCCAAATCCTCATTTCGGGTTCATGCTGTTGAATCCTGGTTTGGCCATGCCTTCGGGGTTAAGGCAGGGGTTGCTTGGCCTTGTGTGTCCTGTTGCCTTTGGCCTTGGAATTGAGAATGTAAGATTATATTTACCCCAAAGTAGAGTGTGTTGTCTAGCCTAACACTGGCTTTTGCCCCTCATTTTAAAAGCTCATGGAAAATTCAAACTCACCTTGGGACCTTACATTCCGGTGTCGTGTGCCTCTTGCAGGCCCCTGGACGCTGGCAGGGTGTATGTATGTATAGACATGTTCCTCGGCGGGTGTTAGGATAATTTTTGTGGGTAAGGCACCCCCTGTCTGCTGGCAGGGGAAGATTAAATCACACCTAATAAGTGTTACATCCTGTTATGAATGCAACTATAAAGGCATTTAAAATGGGCTTTACCTCTGCTGCCGGCGCATGTCCCTTTTTTTTTTGGCTATAATATTTAAGGTCCCCAAATTTCCTTTGGATGTGTGGAATATCTCGCCGGACAGATCCCACACTATTTACTTGCCGCCAAATATTCGTCAGGATCTCCACCTTAGCCTGCTTAGTGGTTGATTTGGAGGTCCGGCCAAATAGGGCATCATAATGCTCACAAACTGCATTTGCACCAGCCATGCTTTGAGCATCGCAAAATCGTGCAGTTAGTGAGCCACGGCGTAGTTGTCGCCCACATGGGTGTGTTGTGTCCCCTGCATCTGTGGAAATTGATGGTTGACTATCTGGGGAGTTGTGTGTGTGTCTTGGGCTTATGGGGGATGGTGATGTGTTGTGTGTGTGCTGCTGTGGGTTAATGTATGGGTTCCTGTTGAGCTCTCACCTGTTGAGCTGGATGATGTTTCTGAGGTACTTGAATTGGGAGAACCAGAGGGTTGAGGTGGAGGGGTGGGTGACCTTGGTGGGGTGGAGGGTTTGGCACTACGCTTACCCTTGCTGATGTGTTTGTTTTTGTGTGTATGCTTGCTGTGTTGCGGTTGAGGATGCTGCAGTGTTTTAATCGATTTGGCACCCTTTGGAGGTCTGTTTTTTTTGGCAGGTGGTGGAGAATGTGTTGTGGTATCTTTGCTCCTGCGTTTTTTAGAATGTTCCTGTGGCTGTGGAGTACCCACCGTTTTAGTTGGGGCATGTGTCTTGTGTCTTCTCTTTTGGCTTTTTTTTGATGAGCCATGTGTGCGCCTGCTATGTGGCTCGGGGCTTTGATGGCTTTTTTGGCTCCCTTTATGTCTGGCCAGATTGATATGGTATACAACACTGAGCTGAGGGCCTTGCGCTTTAAATATGTGGCCCGTGTGGACGTGTTCCTTGGTGCCTGCGTGCGCGTGTGCGCACGCACGCATGTCACTGCGGGGGCTTGTCACTGATAAACCTTGAAAAGAAAACAAAGATGTCGGCCGCCATCTTCACTCAGGAGCAGGACAAAATCATCATGGATGTGAGTAGGCGAGCGTGCGTTTATGTGTGCGCACACATTTCTTGTAATAAAAAAAAACAAAGCGCAAGAATAGTCTTGAACAACTTAGTTTGTCACGTTAAATACAAGCCCACCTTAGTTTAACACATGTACGCAGCTACAAACTAGGCTAGATGCAGATAGCAGAACTAGGGCAATGTGAGCCAGCAAGAGGTTAATAAAGTGACTTTATTTAGGGCAGGAAACATATTAATGTATTTTGGGGATTAATGGTGGGTCCTTGTATTTTTTAATAACAGATGATGCTGAGGAATCGCTACGACTTCCTGCCGTCAGATTATGCCAAACGGACGTTGGCCCTGGAGGTGGTGGACGCGATAGAACGCCGATCCCAAACCACCTATACCTTCACCCAGATCGCCCAACACTGGTCTGATTTAAAAAGAAGGCATAAGACCAGGACACGCAGCCCAGTGTTGGGCGAAACAGGTGAAGGTGTAGGTGGCCCACCGCCAGGGTCAACGGCCACCCCCTCCTCTGTAAGTGACTCGGAGGAGCCGCTGGACCTCAGCATGCAGGGGAGGGGGGGATCTGACGGCAGGGAGTCGAGCATAACAGAGCCTCAACCTGACTCCGGTAAGGGAAATCTAGTTAGATATGTGGAAATACATGCATTAAATACAGATACTCATGTGCACTATTGTTGTAGATTCAGACGTCGCTGGAACATCTCAAGGGATGAGCGAGGAAGGGGCGAGGAGGAAGAGGTTGCTGGGGAAGGTGAGTAGATTGATACCTAGAAGCCTAACTTAATATTCTATTCATGAAAGAACAACAGTCTCTAATATCAGTGTGTTTGTCATCCATACAGATTCACAACAGCAACAGAGGGAGGCTGAAGGGAGACTCCGCCCCGACGCAATGTGCTGGCCAAACCTTGTAAGTGGTGTTTATTTAAACTAAAGAAAATGAGCAAACAATTACATTTGAAAAATAAAATTCAGAGACATTTCCAAATTAATTTTTATAAAAAAGCACTTAAAGCGGACCTTAACTCTGAATAAGAGTCTATCTTAAATATTTCCCACACCCTGTACATACAGATTGTCCACCTTACAAATCATCTTACCAACCTTTTCCAGAGCACAGCTCTGCTCTGTGTGAGCAAAGCACAGCTATAACCCACCCCCTGTACCTTATCCCACTCTCCTCTCAGTAAGTGTGATGCTTCAGAGTCAAGATGGCGGCGCACGTATCCTAAATTCCTGAACTGAGTTGCAGTCCAGTGGGGGAAATAATAATAATTGATTGACTAAAAACTTACTATATATTATTTTAACCCTTTTGTTGCCAAGTCCGTAACACCTACGTGCTGGCTTGGCTGGGCCTTAAACCGGACCTTCACCATGATTTAATGAAAAGCCCAAACTCTTAAAAAACGATTCCCCAGCATCTAAAATTAATATATTTTACATTTTTAGTCACTAACTTTTTATTCTTTCCCCCACTGGGCTGCAACTCTGTTCAGGAATTTAGGATACGGGCGCCGCCATCTTGACTCAGAAGCATCACACTTACTGAGGAGAGGAGAGTGGGATAAGGTACAGGGGGCAGGTTATAGCTGTGCTTTGCTCAGACAGAGCAGAGCTGGGGTCAGGGAAAGGTCAGCAGTCCCAGAATGCAGAACAGCACAGTCATTTCCTGTTTGCAGGCACTTCCTGTTTGCAGGCTGCCTGATAAAATGGCGGCTTCCATAAGCCGCCATCTTGGATGTTTAAAGGCTCATAACATGCAGTAGATGCAGGTAGGATGATTTTTAATGTGAGCAATCTGTATGTACAGTGTGGGGGAAACATATAAGATAGACTCTTATTCAGAGTGAAGGTCCACTTTAAGTGCCAAGCCCGTAGGTGTTACGTGCTTAAATTTCCTCGCTTCTAGTTTAAAAAATAAAAATAAAAAATACTCACCTGACCCCTTGTTGGATCCGGCCGGGTCTCCTCTTTAATTTGGTGCCATCCGATCCCCCGTTGGGGGCGGGGCTTATGACGTCATCCCGGCCCCGAACGGGCTTCAGCTTTCTTAGCTTCTCAGATGCCGGTGATCAGCGCTGGGGAAGGAGGTGGCAGGAGATCCTCTCCTTCTCTGGATGCCGATCACCGGCATCTGTCAGCTGAGCGGCGAGGGACAAGAGCTTGCAATCGAAGGTAAGTACAGTAAAAAAAATTTTTTTTTTTTTAATAAAATACTTTTTATTATTGTGTGGTGTTTTTTTTTAACAGTTAACCCTTTGTGAGCTGGTAAGGGGTCCATGAGACCCCTTATACCAGTTCACAAGGCTGGGGGGGTGGCAAGTCACCTGCCCTAGCGGGTGACTTGCCATTAACCCCCGCACCCCCATTACCTGCCTCCCCAAAGGCCAGGGGGGGGCAGAAGAGCCCGGGCCCACATAGGCTATGTGGGCTCGTAGGCTGCAGGGTGGGGGGGCCTTCAAAGCTGGCCCCCCCACTCTGTGCCTACAAGCCCCCATAGCTGGTCCCGGGCTGGTTACTTTGGGTAAGGGGGACCCCACGTCATTTTTGTTTTTGGATTTTTAAGGGTTTTTAACCCTTAAAAATAAAAAAAAAAATGGGGTCCCCCTCCCCGGGAAGGGGGACCCTATGTCATTTTTTTTTTTTTTTAATTAACCCTTTGTGTTCTGTCATCCAGCAGCTATAAAAGGCTTCTGGGCAGGAAAGGGTGTCTACCTATACATATGTGGTATCGCTGTAACCGGGAGAAATTGGGGTTTCTCACGCAATAAGATTTTATTGACAAACTTACATTTTTTATTACAAAAAAACTCTACAAATTGTAAAAAAATATTTTTTTTTTATTTTTTTTCACACATTTCACCCAAAAATATTGAGAATACACCTAAAAAATACAAACAAATGAAACATCGTCTGGCAACAGGGAGTGGCAAATGCTGCAGGTAGGCTGGCAGCGAAAGGGTTAAGATGCTGCGGAATCTTTTAAAAATAGTTTGTGCTTTTCATGAAATCACGCAGAAGGTCCGGTTGGGAAAGGGCCCCAAAAAAACCACGCCCAACCAAACCAAAAAAAAAATGCTAAACTAATGTTTTTCATTCACAGATCAAAGAAGACATCCCGAAGACCCCGAGGCATAATTTTAAAAAATATTTTAAAAATGTAAATATTGGTTTATGTTTTACCCCCCCCCCCCCCAAAAAAAAACCTACAAAAAAAAAACAACCTTTGAATAATAAAAAAATTAACATATTTTGAGAGTTGGCTTTCCTGAAAAAGTACAATCACACAACATCAGCACACATTTCCATGACACCAAAGGTTTACATATGGAACAATAATTCAGAAAAACACACAAACAATTATGGTATGCATTAAGGACAAGGAAGAAGGAACAAGCAAGGAGATTAAGGTATGCATTAAGGACAAGGAAGAAGGAACAAGCAAGGAGATTAAGGTATGCATTAAGGACAAGGAAGAAGGAACAAGCAAGGAGATTAAGGTATGCATTAAGGACAAGGAAGAAGGAACTACTAGATGATTAAGGTATGCATTAAGGACAAGGAAACCCCCCAAAAAAAACAACAAAAAAAAAAAAGATCTGTGTCACATTTGCATTTGTGGCCATATGCATATTCCAAGGGAGTTTGAGGGATGTGCGCTTTCGTGTAGCCCGATTGGCAACTGAAGAGCCATGGAGATGTAAGTATACTTGCTAAAACCACCAAAATGGAAGGTCAAATACGACGGAAACCAAGCAGGTATGTTCAAAAAGCCAGGAAAAATCAGGGAAAAACGGGCCGCCCGTGTGAACATGAACGGGAGCCCCGATCAAATTGAAGGCACCCGAGAGAGCAAAAAAAGCTTTCCGAGTGAAATTGACGGATCAGTTAGGGAGCCATTCCGACGGAGGCTCTGCATCACATTTGAGCCACGATTCAAACTGGAGCCCCGGACAATCGGAGGGTTTTAAGGGCAGTTCAGAGGAGGCTCTGCATCAGGCCCACTGTCAAGAATCGCTACCCTCTACCCTTGATTTCAGACCTCTTTCAGCGCCTTAAAACTGGACAGATTTTTACCAAGCTTGACCTTAGGGGGGCATACAACCTCGTCCGGATAAGAGAAGGGGATGAGTGGAAAACGGCATTTCGAACTCGTTACGGACACTTTGAATATCTTGTCATGCCTTTTCGGTTTGTGCAATGCCCCGGCAACCTTCCAACACTTGGTCAATGCCAATTTTAGGGACTTACTTGATATTTTTGTCATTGTGTACTTGGATGACATTTTCGTCTTTTCTGAAAACCTGACCGAACATCGGGAACATGTGCGAACAGTACTCTCACGACTTCGGGCACATCAACTCTTTGCCAAGTTAGAGAAGTGCGAATTTGAAAAAACATCCATCTCTTTTCTGGGGGTCCTCATCTCGGATCAGGGGTTCTCCATGGACCCTAGTAAAGTTTCGGCTGTACTTGATTGGCCAGCACCTACCTCCCGAAAGGAGGTCCAGAGATTTGTTGGATTCGCCAATTTTTATCGCCGGTTTATCCGTAACTTCTCTGCCATAGTCCGGCCTATCACGGATCTAACAAAGAAAGACAAGACCTTTGAATGGACTGAATCTGCTCAGCAAGCCTTTCAGACCTTAAAGGAATGCTTCACTTCTGCCGATGTTCTCACGCACCCGGACTCTTCCTTACCATTCATCTTGGAGGTTGATGCCTCATCCATTGCTGTGGGGGCCGTCCTATCGCAACGTTCAGGGGAGAAGGCCGTTCTGCATCCAGTCGCCTTCTTTTCTCGCAAATTGTCAGCTACTGAACGCCTGTATGACGTAGGAGACCGAGAACTTCTATCCATTAAATTGGCTCTTGAGGAATGGCGGTACCTGTTAGAGGAAGCAGTTCATCCTATTCTGATCCTGACTGATCACAGAAACTTGGAATATCCACGTTCTGCCAAACAATTAAAACCTCGTCAGGCGCGTTGGTCCCTGTTTTTCTCCCGCCTTAATTTTCACGTTACCTATCGGCCGGGCAGCCGTAACACCAAGCCTGACACTCTGTCCCGATTGCCGCTTCCGGACACTTTGGATGAGACTGATTCCTCGGAACTACCAATCCTCCCAGAAGGACATTTCTTGGTATTAGAATCCGAACTCATCTCTCAGATCCGGAGAGCCTCCTCGGAATTACCACTTGAGGATTGTGAAGACCTGCCTTGCTCTGACGGTTTATTTATCCATCAAGGCAAGGTATTCGTACCTAGGTCTACCAGAACTGCGGTTTTACAGACTTTTCATGACGACCCCTTGGCAGGGCACTTTGGACTACACAAGACCTTGGAGTTGATCCGTCGGCACTTTTGGTGGACTGTGTTTCCTTTATCGATCTCTGACGGAATTGTGCCCGAAGTAAGGGTTCTTCTCACAAGCCTGTGGGGTTACTTCTTCCCATGCCAGTGCCTGAAAGACCATGGTCCCACATCTGCATGGACTTCATCGTGGAATTACCTCCCTCTGAGGGATTTACCACCATCTTAATGGTGGTTGATAGATTTTCTAAAATGTCTCATTTTATTCCCTTAGCGGGTATTCCGTCCGCGCATATACTCGCTCAAGTGTTCATCAGGGAGGTGGTCCGGCTCCATGGTATACCCACCGAAATTGTCTCCGATCGAGGATCTCAGTTTACGGCGCGGTTTTGGTCCCGTCTGTGTGAAGCGCTCCAAATTTCTCTGGCTCATTCATCTGCCTATCATCCTCAGTCGAATGGGCAATCAGAACGTACCAACCAGACGCTTGAACAATACTTACGTTGTTATTCTTCTGCCCTGCAAGACGATTGGTATCGGCTCCTACCTCTGGCTGAGTTTGCATACAATAACTCCTGTCACAGTTCCACTGCCAGATCACCATTCTTCGCAAATTTCGGATTTCATCCCAATATCTTGCCAGACATGCCTAAAGAGGTGAACTTACCCGCTGCCCAGGACTTGGCCTCTTTCTTGGCAGAGACACATCGTGAGTTAAGGGAATGTCTTCTCAAAGCCCAGGAACAGTATAAAAGGAGTGCCGATCGTCATCGTCAGGCCTCCCCAGTATATGCTGTCGGTGACAAAGTCTGGCTGTCCACTCGAAACCTTAAGCTACGTTGTCCTTCTAAGAAGCTGGGCCCTAAATTTATTGGTCCATTTCTCATTAAGAGGCTTATTAACGCAGTGGCCGTGGAACTTCGCTTACCGGCCTCCCTTCGCATCCATCCAGTGTTCCATGTCTCCTTACTTAAACCTGCACCAGTTTCCGAAACCTTAGATGACGGTTTTGAGTCTCTGATTGAGGATGAATCAGAAGAATATGAGGTGGAGCAAATTTTGGATGCCCGTCGCAGAGGAATGGGTCTTCAATATTTAATTAAATGGAAGAATTATGGAATCGAAGAGAGTTCTTGGGAGCCATCTAGGAATGTCCATGCTCCTCGTCTGATTAGGGACTTTCATAGGTCCCATCCCGAGAAACCTGGTCCTAGAGTCAGCCGTAGGCCTCCCTTAAGGGGGGGGGCAATGTCAGAGAACCAGGACTGTTCCCTCTGTAGTCCAGCAGAGGGCACCTGTTCGTTTATGCCGGAGAACCAGGACTGTTCCCTCTGTAGTCCAGCAGAGGGCGCCTGTTCGTCTATGCCGGAGAACAAGGACTGTTCCTCCTGTTGACCAGCAGAGGCCGCCTGTGAGTCCTCACTACTGAGCATGTGCAGGGGCCTATAAAAACAGACAAGGCCTGTCCTCAATTGCCAGTTGGTCTTTTCCTGCATGCTCCTGAGTTCCTGTGATTCCTTCCTGTGTACCGACCCGGCTTGCTTTTGACTTTGATCCTGCTTTCCTGACGACTTCGGCTTGTTTTGTGACCACGATCCTGATCTGCCTGCCCAATACCTCTGCTTGTTTCTCGACTTTGATCCAGATCTGCCAGCCCACGACTTCAGCCTGCCTCACACTCCCAGATCAGCTCTGGTCTGTCTCCTACCCGGAATTCTGCAAAACCCACTCCTAGGTTGCCTGACCTGGGGCCCAGCCTATCCTCACCATCAGAGGCTCTAGTGAATACCAGGTTGGTCCCTAGACTCCAGGCTTCCCGGTCGAGAGGTGAGCAGTGTTGCCGTCTCCGCAACCAGGGTTCACACCCGGTGTTCTGACAGCCTGTTACAGGCACTAGTCAGCGTTTCTTCATTACAATACACAGTTGGGTGTCCAGAACTTCAATATCCACACAGATCTGAATCTATGGTGTCAAAAGCCTATCTTGGTAATAAAAAAAAATGTTCCCAAATCGTCCCAATATTAGAATTCCCAGGGGATGTGTACACCCAGTATTGGCTGTTGTAGAGTGTTGGTGCTGGGTGAAGTCAAATACAAATAGGCATTAGTGGTATCACAGGAACCAGCTTTACTGAAACATGAATGCAGTAAGAGAATGTCACCTTGACATGGTGGCTAACACAGACAGGAAAATAAGTGATAGAGCGCAGCTCAAATGTACAGGAAATACCACATGCAGCAGAGAATGTACAACAGAGACTACACATAGATATATGCAACAGCACCATCTACTGTCATAAATGTAGATAAGCAGTACGCTTTTGCACAGTATCTTCAACACCCCTTCTCAACAGCTGAGGATTAGTCTGTAAAACCCATCTTCTGTGTAAGTGTCAAGTGTGCCTTAGTGGTAGTAGGCTTAGTAGATATATCTGCTGTCATATTCTCAGAAGGGCAGTAAAGTAGTCCCTGCTCTTGAAGATCCCTCAGAAAGTGGAACTTCACATCAATGTGCTTAGTTCTTGAACTACAGTTCTTAGCATCTGTGCAAGTGCAAGGCATCCTTGATCGTCCTCAAAGATTCTCACTGTTTTTTATTGTGGTTGATCCATGTCTGTTAACAGTTGTGTTAGTCACATAAGTTCTTGGCTTGCCTGCACTGCAGCAACATACTTTGCTTCACTAGATGAAAGTGTAACAGAGAGCTGATTTCTGCTAGTCCAACTGATAGCACCTCATGATAGCAGAAACATGTAGCCACTGGTAGATTTTCTATCACTGGTGTTTCTGGCCCAGTTGGCATCCACATATCCTGTCAGGATGCTTTCACCACTTGCCAACTTTAGCTTTTAATGTCCCTTTTAAGATAGCAAATGACTTGCTTTACAGCATTCCAGTCCATCTGACTTGGCATTGAAACCTTTCTGCATAGGATTCCAATAGCTGCTGCAATGCCAGGCCTTGTAGCCGTGGTAATGTACAATAATTTCCCTATTGTTCTCCTGTAATGTTGGTAGTGGCATATCTTGGCTGTTTATTTTCTTCAGATAGTTTCCATAGGAGATTTTACTGGTTTGGCATCTTCCATTCAAAATGTTTTAATTATTTTTTGTGTTTTGTGCTTTTGGTTTCACTTGCAATTACCTTGTGACGGTTACTGCCAGCAAAGTCCTTATTGAAGGATCGATTTACTGGCTTCCCCTTCTGAAAGCTGACATGTCTTCCAAAGGTGCAGGTTCATTGGTACTGGCAGTGCATGCATTGTATGAAAGACATTCAGGTGGTTTACCTATGTTTTCTCTCATTGAGTGCCTTGGTTCTGTGCCTGAGCTTGATTGTGTCTGTTCTTCATTACTGATAGGCTCTACGCTCACTTCAACTGTTTGTTCAGAAGTTACAGGTGATGGTTGATCGGCATCAGTTTTTCTTCTGTTATTACTTCCCCAGTTGTCATCACATTGATTCATGGTTGTGCATGAATTCATTTGTGCACATTTTTTTGCGCGCCAAGCCGCACTCGGGCTTCCCGCATGATTCATGGACGTCAAAATAGGATGTGCATTTGTTTTTGCACCAGTTTGTACACTAGCATTCGCCAATGCACCGATTGCGTCTGAAATATTCATATAGCGCCATTTTGGCGCAGAAAACTGTCTCTGGCCCCTGATTTATGGTATGGTTGATCAGCATCAGTTTTTTCTTCTGTTATTACTTCCTCAGTTGTCATCACATTAGGGTTGATTCATAGTTGTGCATGAATTAATTTGTGCACATTTTTGGCTCGACCAAGCCGCGTTCAGGCTTTCAGCATGATTCATGGTCTTTAAAATGGGATGTGCATTTGTTTTTGCACCAGCTGGCACACTAGCATTCGCCAATGTACCATTTTGTGTCTGAAAAGTTCCGCTAGCCCCATTTTGGCGCAGCAAACTTTCTCCGGGCCCCTGATTTATGGTATATTTAGAAGGCAGAAAAGTGTGCGCAAATGTGGCAATTTGAAGAGTGAATTTGCTGGTAGCGTGTTTTTAAACAATGAAAATGTCAGACGCAAGTTCTTTTTAGGGATTGAACCCCCTTTGTTAGGTTTTTGTTCATGTTACTATGCAAACCAAACAGAGGAAAGAGGGTTAAAGAAAACATCTGGGCCAAAAAATGTTAAGGGTTAAACTGGAATCAGGATATACCCCCAAATAAAACCCAAAAATGGAGAACACAGGTTCTCAAGAGAATACACTTCGAAATGGTGAATAGAACTTCGCAGAAAACATAGAAGCTGGAGAGACCAAATCACTATAGAGAAAAAGTAAAAGGGGAGAAACATGGGGGCCTCATATAGAGTGCCTGGTACAGAGAGTATGTTACATAGGAGGTATAAACTCGGTTAAAAGGTGTTTCATATGACGTTCCATTTACAAATAATTTGTTTCAGTATGGGTGCCCGCTCCTAGATAAAACAGAGATACCACCCAATACCCTTTTTGTTACCTTTGATGTAGAAGTTATATAGCTCAATCCCACACAGACTAGGCATCCAAGCTGTCAAATACTTCTTAGAAACCGCAGAAATAACACAAAATGACTTGATGTAGAAGTTATATAGCTCAATCCCACACAGACTAGGCATCCAAGCTGTCAAATACTTATTAGAAACCGCAGAAATAACACAAAATGACAGAAACATTTTCATATTACAACTCCTATGCATACTAACTCACAACAGATTCACTTTTATGAACTCCTACTGCCAACCTGTGCGCCATCCTATGCCAATTTGTACCTTGGGTGGTGGGAGCAGACCAATTTTCTGACAAAATAATCTGGTGGGGGAGGTATATAAATGACATCTTCTTTCTCTGGTTGAACAACACAGATCTACTCAAACAATTCATCCACACACACTCAATTCTAATAATCTTAAGCTCAAGTTCACCCTTGAACCCAGTCCAAACAACACACTTCCAACATACATTACAATGCACAAGACAGACACAGGCACACTAACCTTTCGCAAACTGACCGCAGGAAGCACAGTCTTACAATCCACAAGCAACCATCCTTTTTCCTTCATAAATGGCATGCCAACAAACCAATATATTCGCCTCAGACGAAATTGTGCATAAGATACCGATTTTGAGATAGAGGCCAGGAAATGACATTAAAGTCTCACGAAAAGAGGCTATCACGACAAATGCATAAGGAAGGTTTACCAAAAGACCACCCTACACCAATTACCTACCTACCTAACCCAGAACAAAAAGAAACCCATTGGGGGTGTTGTTACGCTATGGCCATGTGAGGAAGTGTGTGTGGGAGCTCTGCGCCTAAAAAACCTTTGTTTTTCTCTTATCCCCGCAGTTTGGACCCGATTAGACCCATGTCCAAAAGAAAGAAGAATACGGCAGCGACTGGGAATGCCAGAGCTGCAAAAATCCTGTCAGGAGGGCCACAATATGGCACGCAATGGAGGAGACGAGGGGAAAGGGACTGAATCCAGCGGGGCTGTGGAGCCCGCCGGTGCCCGGAGAAGTGAACCAGATCTGGCCAGAGAAAGAGAGGTGGGAGAGGAGGCAGTGGCATGTGGGGTCTCACCGGATGCGGAGATCGTGAGGTCGCGTTGTGGCGAGGTGGCGAGAGGACGGAGGAAGAGCAGCCCAGCATTACTCCCCACTTGTGAGGAGGAGGTGCCGCCGGGGAAGTCCACGGCGGTGAAGATAGCTGCTGCAGAGGAGCAGCGCGAGTCAGCGACAGTGCCGATAGGTCCGACCGGCGCAGGAGAGAGGCTGCGCTCATCACCTGCAAGAGGTGAGCTGGAGAGCGAGCCACCGGGAGCCGCTGCCGCCAGTGTTGAGGAGAAATGGCGGCCAGGCGGGGCGGGAGGAGCGGCACTCCAGTCCCCCCAGGCTACCCAGGGAGAAAGTGTAGGGGAGGAAGCTCAGCGGGGCACTATCAGTATATGCCCATCACCTTCTTCCGATGATGAGGCGGATGTCCCCCACCATGTGTCTGTCCGACCCCAACTCCAACTCCAGTGATGGATTTGTCAGCTGGCCACAGGCAAAAGAAGGGGCTTTAGGGTGCCAATTAGGCTTTCCCCCCCAGCTCACAGAATGTTGCAGTGCAGCAACCACCGGTTGGGGAATGGTACCAAGTGCCTGGCCCCGGAAGACTCCCTCCCACATGGCTGTTCAGGAGTATACCCGAGCAACCCCAGCCGTGACACTGCTAGAAAGCAGACCGCCTCCGGGCAGACCGGCGTGGCAGGGGGCAATGGGAGCCCTGCCACATCGAGGGAAAATGGAGAGTGGAGCAGCTGCTGGTGTGGCCGTCTTGAATACTTCAGACCCTTCTTTCGTGAGCCCGGCGCCATCTGTCTCCCAGCTGGGACGCTGCGACAGAGCTGACGAGTCAAGCTCTGGTCATGCAGGGGTGCAGAGCATTCGGAATGTAGCCCCCAGCTCCAATTGGGGCTGAGCTCACCGTCCGCCCGGGGATTCTCTGCTGCAGAGCCGCCCGTGTCTGGGTGTATGCCTGGTCCATCGACGTCCCCTACTATCACGATCCCCGAGTGCATACCCTCGGCGCAATACAATACAAGTCCCAAGAGTTGGGGGTTACCTCCACCCCCCGTGGGAAGCCCCGGGGACTAACAATTGTACTCACTACATAAGTAATATCAAAATATGATTTTTATTTTCAATGCAGCAAAAGTTCTCAGTTAAAAACACATAAAATACTATTCTATTGCTTACAACATACGCCACAAGGGGGAGCCATTCTATACATTTATATTATCCTATATGTAATAATCAATCTTATAAACCCTACTTAATTAATTCCTCAATTTTTTTAAAAAGTGCATGTGCCTAGTAATTAGTGCATCAGTATCCAACAATGTGCAAAATATACAAAACAGTCCGAAGTATCGGCATAAAGTGCAACAAGAGTACAAACACAAAACAACACAGGGAAAAAATTTTTTATTACATGTAATTTCATAAGTATACTTGATTATAGGGTCAGTCAATTGTTCAGGCCCAGAGACCATGGTATTATGAAGCTATGGAACAACATAGCAGGATTATGTAACATATATATGGTACTGGCTGACAACATGGTTTTTTGACAGAGGGACATATGGAGGGACTGACCCTTATAATCAAGTATACTTATGAAATTACATGTAATAAAAAAAAATTTCCCTGAAACCCTATTAAATTGTATATAAAGCCAAAGTAAGGATTAGAGTACTTATATTGTGATATAATGTAATGTATAGACATAGGATATGATCAAGATAGTTATTGCATGTTGTTGTATTTTATTTAATATAGATTGAATGATATCCCATGTATTCCATGTTTAATACGGCTGAATTGGTTTGTTGTGGCGGGGAATACTCACCTCTCCTGATGCCCAGTCCCGCGCCGAGCTTGTGCTGCTCAGAGCGCATGCGCCTGCCAGTCTGACCGGCGGATGCTGGCGGCTGGACAGGACGGCGCTCCACAGGAAGTAACAGCTGCGGACGTCTGCGCTCCAGGCTGGGGCGCAGGCGTCTGCTTCCTGTAGGTGGGATGACGCACTTCCGGCCGGAGTGCGCCAGCCCGCAGAGACGCACAGCTGGGCGCGGGAACGGGTGAAGAGGTGGGTATATAAAAAAGGGGAGTATGGGGCCCCTCTTGCCATCAACTTACCTGTGCCTTGAGAAAGAGACCCGTGGGAGGTCTCGGAACGCGTGGGTCTTAGCAGCCCAGGGGTCACCATTCTTTTAATAGTAAGAAAAGTTTTTGTGTTGTTTTGTGTTTGTACTCTTGTTGCACTTTATGGCGATACTTCGGACTGTTTTGTATATTTTGCACATTGTTGGATACTGATGCACTAATTACTAGGCACATGCACTTTTTTAAAAAATTGAGGAATTACCGTATTTTTTGCCCTATAAGACGCACCCGCCTATAAGATGCACCTAGGATTTGGGGTAGGAAAATATGAAAAAAAATATTTTAAACCAAAAACGCACCATTACAGACAGTGGGGCATCCCCCCTCCCATTCTCATAGGCCGTGTGGGATGCCCCCATTCCATTCCCCATATAGGCAGTGTGGCATTCTCCCCCCCCCCCATTCCCCATATACCCAGTGTGGCATCCCCCCTCCCATTCCCATATAGGCAGTGTGCACCCCCATTATCATAAGCAGTGTGGCATTGCCCCCTCCTATTCCCCATATAGGCACTGTGCCCCCCCATTCCCATAGGCAGTGTGGCATCCCCCTGCCCCCATTCCCATAGGCAGTGTGGCATCCCCCTGCCCCCATTCCCATAGGCAGTGTGGCATCCCCCTGCCCCCATTCCCATAGGCAGTGTGGCATCCCCCTCCCCCCATTCCCATTGGCAGTGTGGCATCCCCCTCCCCCCATTCCCATTGGCAGCGTGGCATCCCCCTCCCCCCATTATCCCCCTATTAGTATAGGCTGTGTGGCATCCCCCTCTCCCCCCATTAGTATAGGCTGTGTGGCATCCCCCTCTCCCCACATTGGCAGTGTGGCATCCCCTCTCCCCCCATTGGCAGTGTGGCATCCTCTCTCCCCCCATTGGCAGTGTGGCATCCCCCTCTCCCCCCATTGGCAGTGTGGCATCCCCCTCTCCCCCCATTGGCAGCGTGGCATCCCCCCTCCCCCCATTGGCAGTGTGGCATCCCCCTCCCCCCATTCCCATTGGCAGTGTGGCATCCCCCTCCCCCCATTATCTCCCTATTAGTATAGGCTGTGTGGCATCCCCCTCTCCCCCCATTAGTATAGGCTGTGTGGCATCCCCCTCTCCCCCCATTGGCAGTGTGGCATCCCTTCTCCCCCCATTGGCAGTGTGGCATCCCCCTCCCCCCATTCCCATTGGCAGTGTGGCATCCCTCTCTCCCCCCATTAGTATAGGCTGTGTGGCATCCCCCTCTCCCCCCATTAGTATAGGCTGTGTGTCATCCCCCTCTCCCCCCATTGGCAGTGTGGCATCCCCTCTCCCCCATTGGCAGTGTGGCATCCCCCTCTCCCCCCATTGGCAGTGTGGCATCCCCCTCTCCCCCCATTGGCAGTGTGGCATCCCCCTCTCCCCCCATTGGCAGTGTGGCATCCCCCTCTCCCCCCATTGGCAGTGTGGCATCCCCTCTCCCCCCATTGGCAGCGTGGCATCCCCCCTCCCCCATTGGTAGTGTGGCATCCCCTCTCCCCCCATTGGCAGTCGGCATCTCCTCATTGACAGTGTGGCATCCCCCTCTCCCCCCATTGGCAGTCGGCATCCCCTCTCCCCCCATTGACAGTGTGGTATCCCCCTCTCCCCCCATTGGCAGTCGGCATCCCCTCTCCCCCCATTGACAGTGTGGCATCCCCCTCTCCCCCCATTGGCAGTCGACATCCCCTCTCCCCCCATTGACAGTGTGGTATCCCCCTCTCCCCCCATTGGCAGTCGGCATCCCCTCTCCCCCCATTGACAGTGTGGCATCCCCCTCTCCCCCCATTGGCAGTCGGCATCCCCTCTCCCCCCATTGACAGTGTGGCATCTCCTCTCCCCCCATTGGCAGTCGGCATCCCCCTCTCCCCCCATTGGCAGTCGGCATCCCCTCTCCCCCCATTGGCAGTGTGGCATCCCCCTCTCCCCCCATTGGCCGTCAGCATCCCCTCTCCCCCCATTGACAGTGTGGCATCCCCCTCTCCCCCCATTGGCAGTCGGCATCCCCTCTCCCCCCATTGACAGTGTGGCATCCCCCTCTCCCCCCATTGGCAGTTGGCATCCCCTCTCCCCCCATTGACAGTGTGGCATCCTGTCAGAAGAAATTGCATTGCACCTTTTCAACAAACTTTTAGGCCGGCGGCGTGACAAGCACATTGAGATTGACCGGATACATAGGGCACCAGGTCAGCGTTCGCGGAATCCAGCTAAACCTCGGGATGTAGTCTGCTGTATTCACTATTACAGAATCAAGGAGGAGATTCTGAGAAAAGCCTGGGAACTATCAAACTATCATGGTGCAACGGTTTCACTGTTGCCCGACCTGGCCAGACGGACCATCCAGATCAGACGGACCCTCAAACCCTTGCTGGAGAAGATTAAAGAGGTGGGTGCTACCTACAGGTGGGGTCATCCATCTCACCTGGTGGTGACAAAGCAGGGGTGCCCTTTTGTGCTATGCTCCCCCTCCCAGCTTCTGGAACTTTTTGGCTTCTTAGATCTTCCGGCTCTCCCCATTGAGGACTGGCTGTCTCCGAACCTTGGCTTTGGAGAGTACTACTTAAACAAAATAGCAGGCACAGCTTTTAATATTGATAACAGCGTGCTGCCCGATCCGTCAAGCTACCAGAACATGGGTCAAACCAAATTGACAAGGGTCATAAGAAAGGGGCACAACTCCACAAATACCATATAATAATAATATTTTATTAAATGTTACACTATAGCAAAAATAAAAACACACATTGTTCCGCTCTCAAAGCACTGACTGTGTGTGATTCTAAACGGACAGCTAAACACTGGTTGGAGATCTCAGTAAACAGAAGCCCATGCTTGTATTGTCCACCAAAGGAATCCAACTTTATACTGTTTTATTAGTATATACTTATACGTTCTTCAGTATACATTAAATTTTGTGAAACTGCAATAAAATACAATAATAGCATATCAGTACACATGAAACACTAATCAGCATAGATGATAATGACATAACAGAAAGGCACTTACAGGTGATGATGTCTCAAACCTTCTGGGAGAGGAAAATATCTGCTGCATCCATAGAGAATGAAAATCTAAAATGGCTGAAGAGAACTTCCTGTAGCAAAGGTTACTTCCTGCCTAAGGAATTCACTGAATACACTTTGATAAAGGTAGAACTGTTATACCTTCTGCCAGTAGATGGCAGTGGTGCACTACACAACTATAAGTAATACACTCCTAAGAGCAATTATAACTGAAGTAGCCTGAAAAGGCAGCACACTCCCTGCCTGATATAATACATTATATCACTACCTATACGTATCTACTGTACAGGAAAAACACATTGATGAGAGAATACATTTCTAACTAGAACTGGTAACATAACTATACATGAGTCCACAATGTCGGTGTCTCTTGGCTGTGGCACTTCCCGCTAGTAGTCCACATGAAGAAATAATTTGTCCATAAACCCATCTTCGGATTGGAGAAGCCGCACTAAGCCAAACTATCTCCAACCCCAATTGTAATCCACTGAAGGAAAATGTCACATTTGAGAGCTGTTAGTGACAAGCTGTAAGTTATGTATTGTCCCAGCAACTTAAAACTCAAAGGAGAACAATGACATCTGAGACTGGTCTGGCGTACACTTTAACATTCCCTTGTTTCGCCACTTTAACTTCAACCTTTCTGACTTTACCATCTTTACTTGGCGACGTATTTGTGACAATTCCCATAGGCCAGTTATTTCTGCTTTCTTGGATATCTTTCAACAACACAACATCTCCCTTCTTAACGTTGGGACTAGTTTCAGCCCATTTCTTGCGACTTTGTAAGGTAAACAGATAATCTCTCCTCCATCTCTTCCAAAACGTATCAGCCAGGCATTGGACTTGTTTCCATTGCTTTACATGAAGTTCTCCACAGGGGGCTGATAAAGAGTCTACCTTTTGTGTCAAGAGCATAGTGGGGGTAAGAACCATTGGGTTATCTGGATCTGTAGATATTGGCACCAAAGGTCTTGCATTGATTATGGCCATTACTTCTGTCATAAAGGTACTCAAAGTCTCATGAGTCAAACGAGTAGGTTTGGTTTGGAGCAACATTGCATCTAAAATGCGGCTAGCTACACCTATTAATCTCTCCCAGGCGCCTCCCATGTGAGAAGAGTGAGGAGTGTTGAAGAGCCATGTGCATCCTTTGTCTTGAAGATAGTCTAGAAGTTCTGTATCATTTGAGCATATATGCAGCTCCTTGCATGCACCTACAAAGTTAGTACCTCTGTCAGAGCGAATCAACTTAGCTGGACCACGAACAGAGAAGAATCTTCTTAGAGCATTGATGAAACTGGATGCTGACATGGACTCAACCAATTCTATATGCACTGCTCTGATAGAAAGACACGTGAAAAGAACAGCCCAAAGTTTGCTGTCAGCGCTACCTCCTCTGGTTCAGCGGGTTACAACTTCCCAGGGACCAAACACATCAACTCCCACACTAGTGAATGGAGGTTCAGGATTGACTTTGTCTTCTGGTAACTCTGCCATCTTCTGGCTTTCCAATATCCCTCTGAGCTTCCGGCATATGACACATTTGTGAATGATTGCAGACACTAGACGTTTTCCACCAAGGATCCAGAAACCTGCAGCTCTGATTGCACCTTCAGTAATATGACGCCCTTGGTGTACTATTTGATTATGATAATATCTTATGACCAAGGCAGCAATATGGTGATCATGAGGAATGATGATAGGCTGCTTCTCCTCATCTGACAGCGTGGCAAATGATAAACGGCCTCCTACTCTTAATAGTCCATCTTGACCTATAAAGGGACTGAGTTTTGTAAGACGGCTATGTTTTGGATGTGTCTTTTGTTGTTCAATACAGTCATATTCTTGCCTAAAATATGTGTGTTGTACAGAAGAAATTATAACTGTCTTGGCTTGTGAAATTTCTTCTAAACTGATCTTTTCATGGAAAACTCTCCAGCTTCCAGGTTGATCATTGTTAGTTTTCTTGTGGAAACTTTTGGCAACATGGATTAACTTTGCTATAACCCTGCTCAGTCTCTTCCAGTCAGAAAATCTTACGAAGCGATGTGGCTTCAGTTTAGCGTCAAGGGCTTTAGTGCTAAAGTTTACTACTTCTGACCTAATTTCAGGATCAGCTTCAGGCTCCACTAAAGGGTAAACATTGGTGTTATCAGGATTATCTACAGCCATCTGATACAGAAATGGTGGACCTGAGAACCATATAGAGTTCTGAAGGCTAGCTATCTGAGTAGGCCTGGTGGCATAATCTGCAGGATTTTGTTCTGAGGGCACATAGAACCATTGCTCTGGACATGTTGTTTGTCTGATCCTGTTCACCCGGTTGGAAACATATAAGAAGAATCTCTTTGTAGTGTTGCAGATATAGCCTAGGACTGTTTTACTGTCTGTAAAGAATTTCACAGCATCTAGACTTAAGTCTATCTCGTCTCTCACTAGCTCATACAGTTCAACTGCTAGTACAGCTGTACATAACTCTAGACGTGGAATCGTATGTGCTGGCTTAGGGCTTAGCTTGGATTTTCCCATAACAAATCCAACATGGCAGACATTTCCTGCATCAGTTACCTTCAAGTAAGCAACTGCACCTATTGCTATAACAGATGCATCTGAAAAGACATACAGTTCTTTTTTACAGGCTTGTGACAATGAAACAGGAACATAACACCTGGATATTTGTAAGCACTGTAAGGCTTGTAAAGACTCACACTCATGGAGTCTTTCTTGGGGAAGCAAAGCATCCCACTCACTTTCTTCACTTGACAGTTCATGAACTAAGGCCTTACCTTTCACGGTGACCGGTGCCACGAACCCGAGGGGATCATAGAGGCTGTTAACAGTGGATAGGATCCCTCTTCTTGTGAATGACTTTTCTGTTGAAGAAACCTGGAACACAAAACAGTCTTTAACAAGATCCCAGCTTATGCCTAGACTCTTCTGCAAAGGAAGGGCGTCTGTTCCCAGGCAAAGGTCTTTGAGGTCTTTAGCTCTGTCTTCTGTGGTGAAAGCTTCCATGACTTGTTTGCTGTTAGAGGCAATCTTATGTAGTCGCAGATTAGACTCCGCCAGCATTTGTTTTGCTTTGTTGAGAATGTTGACTGCTCCTTCAGGTGTGTTAGCTGAAGCAAGTCCATCATCCACATAGAAATGTCTCATGACAAAGTGCTTGGCATGTTGACCATAACGTTCTGCACCTTTCTGGGCAGCCTTCTGCATACAGTACATAGCAACAGCTGGTGAAGGGCTGTTACCAAACACATGTACTCTCATTCTGTATTCTGTTACCTCTTTGTCTATGTCATTGTCCTTGTACCACAGGAAACGCAGGTAGTCACGATGGTCCTCTCTTACTAGAAAACAATAAAACATCTGTTGCACATCTGCTGTGAAGGCAATGGGCTCTTTCCTGAAGCGTAAGAGGACCCCCAGAAGTGTGTTGTTTAGATCTGGACCACTCAGCAGTACATCATTCAATTAAACACCTTCATGTTGCGCACTGGAATCAAACACAACTCTTATTTGATCCGGTTTGTGTGGGTGGTAAACACCAAACATTGGCAGATACCAGTGTTCTTTACCTTTTATCCAGTGGTGGTGCTACTTCAGCATGATTATTGTCCAGCATCCTTTTGATGAATTCTGTAAAGTCTTTTTTCACTTCAGGTTTTCTTTGCAAGGTTTTACGTAGTGTGTTCAAGCGCTTCATGGCTTGCTCTCTGTTGCTAGGTAAATAACACCTGGGTGTGCGAAAAGGTAAAGGGGCTACCCAATTGCTGTTTTCATCTTGGAAAGCCTCTTTGTCCATGATATGGAGAAATGCTTGATCAGCTATAGACATTGCTTGCTTGTCATCATCTTTTGTCTTCTGAAACACTGAGTTCCCTAAAGTGTCAGTCTTTATGTCACAACAAATGTCTCTATTATAACTGGAAGAAAAGTCATAGCATGGTTTCAGGGTTTCTTTAACAACAATGCTGTTCTGGCATGGGCTGAGGTGGGACGTACGCCCATTTGTTAGCACAGATGTCTTTGAAGTATTGACACTATCTGGACGATGTGCTGCTCCCAGACAAACTTCTCCTACTATAACCCACCCCAGATCAAGTCTTTGAGCATACGGGGCATTAAAGGGTCCATTAATTTGTTGACGTACCTTATGTACCTGCAGAATGTCTCTTCCAAGAAGTAGAAGAATAGAGGTGTCTCTCTGGACAGCTGGAACAAGATGAGATATTGATTTAAGATGAGGATGATGAAGGGCCACTTCTGGTGAAGGAATCTCTGCCTTATTATCTGGTATCATATCACATTCTATCAAGGTGGGGAGTGGGAGATGGACTCTCTTGTCAAGAGACTCAATAGTAAAGTCAGTTGCTCTCCTCCCTGTGGCCTGTATCACTCCTGCACATGTTTTTAGAGTGTATGGAACTGCACTTGACGTAATGTTGAAGGCATCAAAAAAGTCTGACCTTGCCAGAGACCTGTTACTTTGTTCATCCAGAACCACATACATCTTCACTGCCTTCTCTTTATTCCCAGTGGGGTACACTGTTGCTAGGCAGATCTTGGAACATGAGCGTGGATTTGTACTGTCACCACAGATTTCAGTGCATTTGGCCATTACTGGGGTAGCTGATTCATCCTTTTGCTCCCTGCCCTCATCTTTCAGGGTTTCAGCAACCTCTAGTGGTTGATGCAAGGTATTGGGGTGTAAAGCTGTGATGTGTCTGTTGCTGCCACATTTTGAGCAATTTGCTTGTATTTTGCAGTCTTTGGCTATATGCTTGGTGGATGCACAACACTTGAAGCAGATGCCGTTTTCCCTAAGAAAGGCTAACCTTTCCTTGATAGGTTTACTTCTGAACCCCTTGCACTTGTTTAGAGGATGGGGTTTTTTATGAAGTGGGCAGTCTGTCAAGGTCTTTATAGGTGTTTACCTTGTAGGTGCTTGCACCTCCTGAGTCTTCAAAGGGAACCAATGTCTTGTGGGCAATCACTGAAGTCCTATGGTAGGGTCTAGGTGGCTTTTCTGCCTTTGGAAGCTGGCTGCTGGTGATGAAGGAAAAACTGGGATCGCACCTCATCTTGGATTGCTGCTGTACAAACCTAGAAAACACAAAGAAAGGGGGGAAAGGAGCACCATGATCTTCTTTGTATTTTGCTCCAACACTCACCCATTTTTCTTGCAGGTGGTGAGGTAGTTTCTCCACTATAGGCTTTGTACCTTTGGCGGTATCTAAATGTGCAAGTCCCTGTAAATAACCTTCTTCCTTGGCACACTGAACTTCCCAAAGAATATCTCCCAGCTCTTGTAGTTTCAAATTGTCTTTGCTGTTTAGCTTGGGGAAAGACTCCAGTCTTTTCATTAGTGCACCTTCAATTGCCTCTGGCGATCCATATCTTTCTTCTAGCCTTTGCCAGGCCATATCGAGTCCTACTGGAGGGTTAAATAGGTGTATCCTGCGCATCCTTCTAGCATGCTCTGCAGACTCTGACCCAAGCCACTTTACCATCAGGTCTAACATCTCTGCAGCTGTTAAGTCCAAGTCTCTGACTGCGTTCATAAAGGAAGCCTTCCATGCCCAGTAATTCTCAGGACAGTCATCAAACTTGAGGAAGCCTGCATTAACCATTTCTTTACGGACAAGATATTTAGTGACGTCTTGCATGCTCTGGTGTTTGGATTGCTGCAGTGAGGGTTCATCTTTTATCCCTCTGGTACTACCGGCCTCATGGGTTTGTTTTTGGACACTCAGGAGTTCTGCTGGTTTTGGTTTAAATTCAGGTGACTCTGGATTGGGAAATTATTATTGCACCATCACTTTAAAGTTCTCGGACATACTCCCTAGTGCGTTCTGCTGAGGGAACGGGTTTGTCAGGCACATCTGGGCCTCCATAGATGGACTCCATTTCAGACCGCTCCATATCTACATAAGCTGCGGCTTCTGCTGCTGCAATGGCGGCTGCACACTGACGCTGAAGAATATGCAACCTTGCTTCCTGTTCTGATCTCTCTTTTATCAGCTTTGCTTCCTGATCTGATTTTTCTTTTATAATGGCGGCCTCTTTCTCAGCGAATTCTAACTGAACACGAGCGGCCTCTGCTTTGGCGCGCGCTCTGATAAAAAGGGCGCTTGCTGATGAAAACTGACTGGACCTTGCTGATCTAGATGAATGTGAGCGTGTATCATCCTGTTGGACACCTGGCATGTTCTCCCTTCCCTGATGTGTCGCGGGTATCTGATCTTCAGCGTTATAGCGTCTTCCTGATCTTAGGCTCATTCTGTCTGTGCAGCGACTCCTATCCCCAGGCTTGTTGCGCTAACACCTTTTCACTGTTCCGCTCTCAAAGCACTGACTGTGTGTGATTCTAAACGGACAGCTAAACACTGGTTGGAGATGTCAGTAAACAGAAGCCCATGCTTGTATTGTCCACCAAAGGAATCCAACTTTATACTGTTTTATTAGTATATACTTATACGTTCTTCAGTATACATTAAATTTTGTGAAACTGCAATACAATCCAATAATAGCATATCAGTACACATGAAACACTAATCAGCATAGATGATAATGACATAACAGAAAGGCACTTACAGGTGATGATGTCTCAAACCTTCTGGGAGAGGAAAATATCTGCTGCATCCATAGAGAATGAAAATCTAAAATGGCTGAAGAGAACTTCCTGTAGCAAAGGTTACTTCCTGTCTAAGGAATTCACTGAATACACTTTGATAAAGGTAGAACTGTTATACCTTCTGCCAGTAGATGGCAGTGGTGCACTACACAACTATAAGTAATACACTCCTAAGAGCAATTATAACTGAAGTAGCCTGAAAAGGCAGCACACACATGCAACGCAAAAACACTGTTAAAATCAATTAATCCACTATTCCTGTGATGCTAAAATACTTAGCAATCCATATTATAGAAGACCACAAGGTATCAAAAAGTACAAACAGAAATCAGTATTAAATAGCTCAAGAAAAAAAATATATATACACTTTGTGCAAAAAATACAAGTGTAAAAAGGTAATTACTACAAATAATTAATCAAGACCATAAACCTGTGCAATCAATCAAATCAAAGTGCAAATGCTAGATAAGAAGGCTATATTCACCAAGTAAAGCAGAGGATGAGACCCCCAATGTAAACCCAATACACAAAAGTGCTGTTAGTGCAGGGCTGTTTATGGGAGCTGTTTAAGGGAGCTGAGGTAATAAGCAATCACTGGAAAGAAAAAGTAAAGATCATACTGTCCTTGTGGTCAAATGTGACTAATCATCAGGCAGTGGATTGAAGGCAGGAGACCCCACGCGTTCCGCCGATCCGCTACGGCTTCTCCAGGGGTGCTGTCTCTTTGAATGGTGTCCCCTTTTATGTGGCATTAGGCCACCCTCCTCCCTCCCAGTGCGAGGTGTAACTCCCGCCCCCTGATGCAGCGCATCCGATTGGACAAGGACGCACCCATCAACTGTAGTGATGGGTGGCGGTTAAGCACCATATGTGCAGCCGAGCCCCCTCTCAGCAAGATCAAATCAATCAATCCTGGCCAGCCGTTAGCTGGCAGAGCCCGCCCCCCCATGATGACCTGGCCGGTGTCATTGGCTAAAGGGGAGGGGCTGGGCTCCACCAGCATAACAGCCCGGACTTCAGAGAGGAAGGCTGCACATGAAGGGTGGGGCAGGGGAGGGAAGGAGGCAGATATCTCCGCTCAGCCATGCTACCAAGGTCAACTATAAACAAAGTGTAACTCAACTATTTACATGGTATACAGCTATTCAATTCACTCACTACATACTAAAATTGTACTAGATCTAAATATATATTCAAGAAGAATGTGTTGTCTTATTTCTCTGTACAATACCAGACATAGTTAAATATGCATACTAGCCATCTATTCAGGTCCACCTGCCCTTTTATACATATATGTAAAATACCGGAGGTGCCTCCATAAGCATCCCTCTATATATATGACCCATACAATAGAGTAAAATATAATGGATCTTTGGGGTGTTATAACGACTTTAAAATAATTGCAATAGTCAACCTAACTCATGTGGGCCTAAACAAAAAAAAAAGACCCATTTTTTATATATGTTGTATCCAAGGTATCTGGGTCCTAGTTTCAGTCATCCAGCGGGCCCGTCTTCTGTCACCGACCGTATTCCAAACACAAAAAGAGAGAATGAAGTTGTGCAGAGGGCATCCCATGCTCACACACTGAATCCAACACAGCCGTGAACCATGCCACTGTGCTGTAAACCCTATAGGTTAAAAAAAAAAACAAACATATGGTGACAATCATGTGTACACAAAAAACAAACTGCAACGCAAACTACAACTTAAGTGCTGTATATGCTGAAACAAACATGTGATAGCAAAAAAATACCATATTACCATATACCAAAATAAAGTATTTTAGCATCACAGGAATAGTGGATTAATTGATTTTAACAGTGTCTTTGTGTTGCATGTGTGTTTTTATTTTTGCTATAGTGTAACATTTAATAAAATATTATTATTTTATGGTATTTGTGGAGTTGTGCCCCATTCTTATGACCCTTGTCAATTTGGTTTGGCCCTTGGCTTTGGAGAGGTCGGGCCTGTGCGCCCGTAGCGTGGAGGTGGGCGGTCGCGCAGCCCACGCAGACCGGACGACCGACGAGGCAGGTGCCGAATCCGTATCCAGCGGAACTAGTTTTGGGCTCTGTTCTCCCTCCTGTGTTGGGCACTTTGGTGGGTGGGCCTCCTTGCCCTGTTCAGCGGACCACCTGCGCTACTTGAGGCCTCTATTACGACTTGCGCAGGGGTTTCTTGCTACCCGCGAGGTGCCCTGGCCTTTTCGAGGCGTGCATGCCTCACAGACCTTGCAGGGCAGGGCTGGGGGTCCCGTCCGCCTATGTGGGTCCTGGCGGGATGGGGGATTTAGCGGGGCCCAGGTTTAAGGTCAATGTTGCTATTCTATGATGCTTATATTACGTTAAGATTGTTGTAAGTTGTTATTGTATGCGGTATGGGTCGCCCCGGGCGGTGGTGCCTGCTGACGCGGTTGGTGGTGGGCCGCCCCGCCGGGACTTGGCGGGTGCCCCCTCCTGGCTCTGGGATGGGTCCTCTGTCAGCCTGGGAATGGAATCCCAGCTTGTTTTGGAGCGCAGCCGGTCGGAGGCCGGAGAAAAGAGGTCTAGGGTCCTTTATGATCTCCATAAATAAAAAGTTAAAATTGCCCTATTTCAAGAGACGCACTTCAGGGTGGACCATATCCCCAAAATTGGAGACAGATATTTCCTGGCTTGGCATCATTGCCCCAGTCCCGAATCCAAGATGAAGACCAAAGGGGTATCGGTAACATTCCACAAATCACTCTCACATGAAATAATAAAAACTAAGACGGACCCACTAGGCCGGTTCCTCTTCATTAAAGTTAAGCTTTTCAGTAAAATGTATACTGTGGCCAACATTTACGCCCCAAACTCTGATCAGGTTAATTTCTGTGTCAAGACGCTGAAGCTGCTGGAGGACTTTGCAGAGGGAGTAATCATTGTGGGAGGCGACTTCAACATCCCCTTTAACCCAAACATTGACACCTCATCCGGGAGGGCGGTAGTGTCGCTCAGTAACATCAGCAGGCTGAAAAGATCCCTGACAAGCCTCCAATTGATTGACACTTGGAGGGCACTCAATGACACCAAAAGAGACTATTCTACTCACACGCAGCCAATTCATACAGTAGAATAGATTATCTACTACTTAGCCACCATGCCTTGGACTGGAGTCCCAAGGCGTGGTTGGCTCTATATTATGGTCTGATTATGCCCCAATCTTTATTTTGCTCTGCCTCCCTGGCCCCTCCCCCCCCCTTCCCCGGGATGAACATGGCGGTTGAACGATGACCTGCTGGGTGACGTGGCCTGCTTCTCCTTAAATGAGGAGACAATTAAACATTTCCTTGAGGATCACAAAGATGACCCCACCCCGCTACCCTATCAATGGGAAGCCCTGAAGTGCATTCTCAGAGGGGAGTTCACTAGGCATGGGGCTTGGCTCAAATGGGAACGGGCCTCGCTCATATCCCAGACACGAGATCTGATCCACTCCCTCGAAAAAGAACACAAGAGTAATCCTACAAATGCCAAATTGTTGGAACTACAGAATGCCATGGAAAAGCTTCAAAAGCTGTACAACCAGTCATACCTACGATATAGAACCAGGGGTAAACCCCTACTTTAGGAGTCGTGAAGTAGAGTGCCTCACCCTAGGCTGACAGCAGCTTACATTCTGGCCCTTCAAAGGCCAGAGGGCACTCTTGCATAGATCCCCTCTAGCATAGCGGACACCTTCAGGAGCTTCTATATCTCCCTTTATAACATACATGGTTCCCCAGATTCTGCGTCAAATGCCAGAGCAACTCCGGGGGAAATAGCTGCCTATATAGGAAGCACTCCTCTCCCCGCCATCCCCGCGGAGGAGGCGGAGACCATAGAAAGGCCCTTCTCGGAGCAAGAGGTAGCTAGGGTGATCAAAGAGTCGCCGGCAGGCAAATGCCCGGGTCCAGATGGGTACTCGTCCAGATTCTACAAACACTTCGGACCCCGTTTGATCCCATTGTTAACAAAGACCTTCAACGCCATGGGGAAACAATGCCCCTTCCCCAAACAGGTGCTAGAGGCGACGATAGCGGTCATCCCCAAGCTGGGTAAAGATGCCACTGTGTAGTAATTACAGACCGATATCCTTAATCAACACTGATCTTAAACTCTACACCAAGATTATTGCCCTGAGGTTGCAGCCATTGCTCCCGGCATTGATCCACCTGGACCAAGTGGGGTTTGTCCCAGGGAGGGAGGCCAGGGACAACACCAACGAGCCCCTTGACTTAATATCTCATATAACTACCACCAAGGAGCCTGCGTGCCTTCTCTCGTGTGATGCGGAGAAGGCATTTGATAGAGTGGACTGGGATTTCATGAGGGCTTCGCTTCAGCAGGTTGGTGTGGGACCTGGCCTCCTTTCCAAAATCCTTGCGCTTTATACTTCCCCATCAGCCAGAGTCAGGGGTAATGGACTTCTATCTGCCCCCTTCCCCATAAACAACGGTGCACACCAGGAGTGTCCATTGTCCCCTCTTCTCTATGTCCTCACAATGGAACACCTGGCTATAGCCATCCGGAACAAATCCGGACATTAAAGGTATCCAAATAGCGAATCTCCAGTGCAAAACTTCTCTATTTGCGGATGATCTGCTACTGCACCTAACATCTGCACACATCTCCTTTCCGTCGGTCCTGAGAGAATTTCAGCGGTTTGGCTGGGTGAGCAACTTTAAAGTTAATTAGTCTAAATCTGAGGCTTTTAATATTTCTCTCCCAGTCCGAAAGGTTAAGCAACTGGAGAGTAGTTTCCCCTTTAAGTGGAGGCCCCAGGCTATTAAAAATTTAGGTGTACAAATCCCTGCCGACCTCACTAAATGATATGAATTAAATTATGCCCAACTCCTCACCAAAATACTGTCAGACCTTGACTCCTACATGAAGAAGCCGATCTCTTGGTTTGGGAGGATCAACAGCCTAAAAATGGACACCCTCCCCAAACCTCTGTATATATTCCAAACGGTCCCAATAAAAATCCCCAGGGGGGTTTTCTGCAAGTTGAGGTCAGTATTTTCCAAATTTGTTTGGGGGCTCACCAAGCCAAGAATTAGACTCTCTACCCTCTCCAGAAGCAGGGCTGGGGGGGTGTAGGACTCCCTGACTTGAGGGGCTACCACACGGCCGTGATTCTTCAGCAGATGGTTGACTGGTCGCACAGAGGGGGAGACAAACTATGGGTTCAGCTGGAGAAAACGCTATCCCCACTCAACCTCACCTCATTAGCGTGGGCCGGCCCCCTCACTAGGCCTCAAAGGGAATCTATGCCTTTCGTGGTGAAACAGTTCTTGGAGACTTGGGACCCCCTGCATAGTAAACGTAATCTGGTGCGTAGACCGGGCCCCCTTACCCCACTGTTTGACAACCCAGCATTTGAGCCTGGAATGCTTGCTAAGAACTTTCTTATTTGGAAAGCTTCTGAAAACATAACAATTGGGCACATATTAAGATCAGGAGTAATGCCCTCAGTGGCAGACCTGAAAGAGAGAGCGGAGGGTAGGCACATTTCTTGGCCACTCCACAGACAGTTGCTTACATTTATAAAGGTCAACAATATTCTGGAAATCTCTCGGAACCCCCCTACTGACCCCGACCCGGGTCATATCATCTCTCTACTCACTTCTGAGTGGATCATCCTGTTTGTCTCCACCTAAATACATAGGCAAATGGCTAGGTATCCAAATCTCTGACGACGACCTCACCAAAATGTTCTTGGGCACCCATGGCATGTCATTGGCAAGTACTGTGCAAGAGAGGAATTACAAAGTATTAGCCAGGTGGTATAGGTGCCCAGGGGACATTCGCTGATTCACAACAGCGCAGTCGGAAAGATGCCGGAGATGCCTGAGAAAAGTGGGCAACATGACCCACATCTGGTGGGGCTGCCCCGGTTATTTTCGCAATTTATGAGGATATCTCTGGGACCAGGGTAGACAACACACCGCAAGTAGCGCTACTATCACTTATCCCTGGCCCAATCTCTGGTATTAAAAAAGTAATTTTGAGACATTTCGTAACAGCTATGAGATCCATTATACTGAGGCAGTGGAAGCCGCAGGTCCCCCCCCCCCCACACTGATGGAGTGGGTGCAAGAACTAGAAATAATCCGTAGCATGGAAGAATTAATAGCAAACAACAAAGACACCATGAGCCAGTTTTTTAGCAACCTGCACGGGTTGAATCATTTATCGTGACACGCATCTCCCGGTCCTGCTCAGCCCAACGGTGGATCGCGGATCACTCAGGGGATCTGATCCAGTAGCGCTTCGTATCAGGCCTGCAGGTGATACAGCTGCGGGGGACGGTTCAATTGGGCACAGCACCCCAATACCCCAGCCCCTTCCTGTTCCCCCCTCCCCCCACCCTTTTCCAGATCAGAGGCCTAGTACTCCCATTCCCCTGTCTCCCCTAAACACTGGTTACCCCCTCTGTCAGGGTGTTAATCTCTCTCAACCATACTTAGAGGAAGCTAGGCCCAACTCTGGGGCCTACACGTGCACAAACATGCCAAGGGTCTAGATTTGGTTAGTTTTGTCCCAGCAGTTTTTCCCTTAGGACCCGATAAGGAGGCAATAGCCCCCTCAGGACAGTCACCAAATTCTCCCCCCCTAAAGCAACACGTATCTATATGTGAAGGTGTACACAGAATGTTAAAGGTGTAGGAGAGCAGGTTCAGTACCATTTATCTGTATAATTATATCTGTATGCTTAAAGTGGACCAACACCCAGGATTTTGACTATCCTGGGTGTTGGTCCACTTAGGTGGGGCACCCCGATCGGGGGTGCCCCGCTGTCTGAAACCCCCCCGATCGCCGCAAAAACTCACCTCTCCCCGCTCCCACGTGACCTCGTCCGGCCAATGACAGCGCTCAGAGCAGCTCTGGTATGCGCGTCCAAAGCCGCTTGGACGCGCATACCAGAGCGCTGTCATTGGCTGCGTCTCTCGCTTCCCTCTAACAGGGAGCGCGCCTGCGCCGGCCATTCACAAAACGGCCGGCGCGGGAGCGTGCCCTGCTAGAGGGAAGCGAGAGACGCGGCCGCGTCTCGCGCATGCGCCGTTGGATCGCCGGTAAGGTGAGGATTGTGGGCCTCCTGGGGGGTTCCTCCCCGCGGAACATCCCGATTTCGGATGCCCCGCGGGGAGGGATCTGATCGGTCCGGGAATCCTATAGATTTCCGGGCCGATCCCCCCTGGGTGTTGGTCCACTTTAAGACAGTATCACTTCTCCCTCTGTATATTTTCTTTTTGTCTTTTTGCCTATAGTTGTTTGTTAAATACCCCCTGTTATTTTCACTGAAAACCAATAAAGCTTGATTAAACTAAAAAAAAACCAATGGACAATACAAGACTAATCATTACATACACTAGCCAATATGACAAAATCAAAGATATAATCAACAGACATTGGAACATACTATACAGGGATTCCGCACTTAGATACACCATGAACCATAAATGGCATATTGCAGAGCTAAATCTCTAAGCCAAACTTTGATTAAAAGTCACTACATCTCAACTACACAACCACACTGCCTTATAACTGTTTATACACATGTGGGAAATGCAAAGCATGCCCACGTATCAAGACCGGACCATACGTGACATATAATATACATCATAACATGTGAAGCTTTTTACATTGAAAAACCTAAGAGGCCACTAAAAAACAGGATCTTAGAACACCTAAATGATATAAAAAAATAACAGTACAAAAAGCACAGTAGCCCGACACCTGAACAGAGACATCTAAATAACAGTCCCACCACAAAAGAACACAGCGTCTCTTTCAACATAATAGATAGAATCCTTCCAAACCCTAGGAGAGGAGATTGGGACAAGCAAATATTACGAACAGAGACCAGGTGGATAACAATGCTAAAAGCAACCTATCTGAAATGCTAAAAGCAATTACTATCTGATCTTTTCATCTTTTCTGTAAAAAAACAACCTATTAGCACCATCAAGAAACCAAAGACTGACTATATGATCTAAATATATGACTAAGTCACTTCTTTTTAAACGCAATCATTTGTATATCAGTCCTACCCATAACCGATCCCCGGATCAAATTACCTTGCGACCCAATTATTACCATGAAGCAGCACAAACATAAAGCATATCCAGCAAACTGTAAACTAGACTAAGCCAGTAAACAAAACCTGGCACCCAAAGGGATGCCACATAACCTTGCACCACCATGCAAGCATCAGCCCCAGGCACTTCCAAATAATAACTTTCATCAAGACCCTCTCTCTCTCTCTGACACATGTCAACTATCAGTGAAAAAGTTTATCCTAACCTAGAACCAATACCACCTGCATGGGTCCCCAAAAAATCTCAATATAACTCTTCTAAAGAGACTGTAAGAGCATTATGCTAATAAAGCATTGTTTTTTCATACAAAACAGAGTGTTATACAGACAGCTGAGATAATCACCACTTGATCGCTAGGTTATGACCACTACCGAAAAAAACCCACAACACACTTTGATTCTAAAGCTGCGCATACAGTACACAGAGGCGAGGCAGTTCACATTGACATAGCCTTAGACTGGGCCTGTCTCAATGGCCATGCACAAGCACATTATGGCACCAGCGTCCAGATCACAAAGCCTCACACACACCACAGCACTAGCGGCCGTATCTCTTTAAACTGCTCACCACACGCGCCTACCTTGGCAATATAAAGTTAATGTACTAAAGATAATGCACACTGTTACGATCAAGGTTCCTCCCCTCAGCTTTTGAAAAATAAAAATCTATTTATTTACAAGAATCAAGAGGCAATAAACAACATGTCTGAGTGGGATTATATCTGTCCCCCCCAGTACATGTTTGCAACTTGGCAACATACACGCCGCTAGCGCACCACACTATTTGAAACCGCCACACCCAGCCACACACACCCTCTAACAACAATATGGATAGGATTAAAATGGCCCCAATCAGCTCTGCAGTCGGCCCTAACAGTCCTACAAAGACAGCGTAGTATGAGCCTCACAACAGACGCTGCTGCAACCTGCAACATATCAATATCCCGTGTAAAAGGCAAGCATCTGAGACTACCACCATGGCTGACACCATGACTACCACACCCATTTGAACAAGGTAATGGGGAAAATGCATAAAACAACTGTCCGTATGCCTGTTCAGCTACAAGCCTTTTTTACTTTACTACCCAGTATAATACAGGAAGGTCCTTGTTCCAGCAGAGGTAGTTGAAAAATCAACAGTCACTGAATTTAAACATGCCTGGGATAAGCACACATCTATCCTAAGATAAAGAGTACATACAGTTACATAAGGGCAGACTAGATGGACTGTATGGTCTCCTTCTGCCGTCAACCTTCTATGTTTCTATGTTTCTGCTGCTTAAACAACATGCTGCTACCCAAGAGCTCATCGACAGAACTAGTCCTCCAGGGTGCAAAAAAGAATACGGATAAGGTACAACTACCCCCAGCCACTTAATACAAACAATACCTAAACAATAAACAATATAATCTCTAAACAATATCTATTTATTTAAATAATCTATAGGCAAGCCTGGTTTACAATTATACTGGATATGGCTAATGCTACTAAATACAAGGTTCTCTGCATGCACCAATTCTGCTGATGCCATTTTTATTCATTTTATCATTAAAATTATTCTTCGTGGGATCTGTGTCTCCTCTAGGTACAGCAGCCCCAGCAGCCCCATAAAGGGCACGTGTTCTAAGTTAGCTGGAATCCGACAAGGGAGTGCGGGGTTACCGACAGGAGCCGCGCTGTATTGCTCTTCCCCCACCTCTGTCATCCTGCCCGGCAATAGCGGGCGCCGCCTGCAATAAGGAGTGTGGGGACAGTGGACGGTGGTTATGGATGGCTGATTCTGGCTAACTTATAAGTGTATTTGTGTTTACATTTGGTGAGTGTCAGCAAATAAATGCACAGGCTGCGACTTTGCTTTTAAAAGATTGCTACACTATTGGGTTGATTCAAAGAAACATGTAACAGCTTGGATTTGGCTCACGATCATCCTATTTTTCACGTCCGCTCGTGCGTTCGTATGAACTTGCGAGTGATTCAATAAGCAAATACGTTTCTATCCTAAAATATACGTCCGTTCGTATGGCAGTTCGGGAATCAGACCTATGTCAGTTTCCATCCTGAATTTTCCGTTTCATTTCTCAGGTTGCAACATTGGTTTTGCCCTTTTGCCTTTTTTGTCTGGACGTAAATCCTTCTGATCTTGCGGCTCCGCACTACAAACTTACCTCATTAAAGTGCATTCTAAATATTTGGTCTTTTATTTTTCTTTATTTCATTCATTTTGTAGTAACCAACCATTAATGAATGCATTTGCATAAGTAAATCTTACTTTGTTTAATTTTTAGTTAACTTGCATTTTTTACTTGTGGATTTAATTTTAATATTTATGCTTCAAATGGTACAACTTTAAATTTTTAGTGTGGTTACCCACACCCTCTACATACAGATTGCTCACAAATATTAAAAAACACCCAGCAACTTCTGCATGTTATGAGCCTAGAAACAGCCAAGATGGCGGCTCAGGTATTATCGGGCAGCCTGCAAACAGAAAGGGCCTTGTGACTGTGTTGCTCTGGATTCTTTGATTTCTGACCTTTCCATGCCCCCAGCTCTGCTGTGTCTGTGCAAAATACAGCAGTAACCCACATCCTGCACTTTATCCCGCTCTCCTCTCCTCAGTAAGTGTGATGCATCTGACCAAAGATGTGCTTAAATAATTAAACAAAGCAAAGGTAAACAACTACACCAATAAATGCAATCTAAAAATATTATTCTAGTCCCTCAATTTTAAAAAAAATAACAAAGGACATAAGTTTCTTTAATTAACGCAAATATATTGCAAAATAAAGGTTTACATGCAAAGGACTAATTAAGGTCCACATTAAAATGCTTTTAGAAGGCATACATGAATCAGGTATGCATTGCCATACAATTTATGGCCTCGGCCATGCTGATACATGCAGTTCATTGGAGCACAAGACGCGCAGACTCCTCCACATAGCCAAAAAACCTGTTCACGAACAGCAATCCGGCTGCTAAAAGGTGTCGGCTGTGGCTTTCTTTTAAAACGCGTTTAGAGGTTTCTCTGAATCACACCTAAACACATCCAATTAACCTAAGTTTTACGTTTTGATCGTAAGTTTTAGGATTTGATCCTAAGTTTTACGTTTTGATCCTAAAATTTAGGAACGAACTTCCGCTGATCGTAAGAGCATATACGCATTCGTACGTAGGCTCGTGCGAGTCGGAAATGGCCAAAAAAACAGGAAAAAATGACTAACACCCACCCAAACTTACGATTCTCGATACGAAATCAATTAACTTTTGCTCTTTGAATCGAGGGGTATGTGTTTCTTTTTCCCCTCTCTTTTTAATGCATGAGGAAAAAGTCCATTTGGAAGAAAATTTGTGACTATTACAACAGATTTAAAAAGGATTTGAATTTCTTATGCTACAAGCGTGTCATTTGCGATTGTAAAAGAAATAATCTGGTATGCATTTCATTTTTATGGTGACTATTCTTACTCACCAGATGGCAGTAATGTGGATCCTGTAGACAGCTTCACCTGTCTGTGTGTGTATCTGTGACGGATGTGTTCTTACTCCATAAGGCTTGCCAGATAGCTTAGTCAGCTTGCCATAGACTCACGTAGAATACGTTTCAGAAACTTTATTTCAGTACAGAATTGTGCAATAAACACTACTTACAGCAAGAATCCTGAAATGCGAATTCAATACAGCAGGAACCTTGTGATGTAAACCTATAACAGCAACAGGTAAAAAGACTGTAGACTGCAGAAGGGAGCAGCAGGTGTGCACTGCTTAGATGCAAAACTAGAAATGGCTGAAGGGAGAGGGGGAAGAAGGGAGGAGCTGCTTGCATCACAGCTAGAGGAAGGGAGCCAGGCAGGGACAAAAGCACGCTGGGCACACTGCTCAGCCTATGTAAATAAACACTATCTAGCCTATACCCCGGGTAAAATGAAACACGTCTTGGGACATGGCACTCCCTGCCTGAAATCTTTAACTTTCACATAAAAATGGATGGTATCCAGTTGCACAGAAGTGTAGGCAAGGGTAGTTCAATATTGTTTTGGACAGGAGCTACCATGAGTCTGCTGGCACTTCCTCCAAAGACTTCAGCAATGCTGCTACAGGTGCCTAGAGTGTAAGGGAAAGTCTCACCTTTCATGTTTAAAAAATCAAAAGTTCTGATCTTGCAAGCGATCAATTGCTCTGATTGTCCAGGATGTCATACACCTCTATAATCGTCCTTTCTGGATGGACCCTTTAAATGCCAGCCACGTAAAATTTACGTGGCTGCCTCCCCTGCAGTTAACCGCCAGCCACGTACATTTTACGTGCCTGACTTTCCCCACTAATAGCATAAAAAGTAAAAAAAAAGTCACTTACCTGACCCCTCGTTTGATTCGGCTGGGTCTCCTCTTAAATTTTTTTTTTTTTTTTTTTAATAAAATCATTTTGTGTGTGGTCTTTTTTTTACAGTTAACCCTTTGTGAGCTGGTAAGGGGTATATGAGACCCCTGTACCAGCTCACAAGGCTCTGGGTCTGGCAAGTCACCTGCGGGCTAGCGGGTGACTTGCCATTAACCCCAGCCCCCCATTACCTGCCTCCCCAAAGGCCAGGGGGGGGGGCAGAAGGGCCCGGGCCACCAAGTGGCTATGCGGGCTAGTAGCCTGCAGGGCCAGGGGCCACCAACGCTGGCCCCTGCGCCCTGTTCTACAAGCCCCCATAGCTGGCCGGGGTCGGTAAAGCTGGGTAGGGGGGACCCTACGTCATTTTTTTTTTTATTTTTATTTTTAAGGGTTTTTAACCCTTAAAATTCCAAAAAATGGGCCCCCCCCCCCCCCCTGGGAGGGGGGACCCTATGTCAATTTTTTTTAAATTAACCCCTTATGTCCTGTCACCCAGCTGGTAATAAATGCTTCCAGCATTTTGTGGTGTGGTGTGTTTTTTTTTTACATTTAAAGTGGACCAACACCCAGGATTTTGACTATCCTGGGTATTGGTCCTTTCCCCTGGGGCATCCCGCTGTGTGAAACCCCCTCGATCACCTACAATAACTCACCTCACCCGGGTCCTACCGCGCATGCGCGGCCGCTTGCCCAATCAGCGTGCTCAGAGCGGCTGAGTTATGGACGTCTAAGAGACATCTAAGCTCAGCCGCTCTGAGCGCGCTGGCGGGCGCATCCCCCACTTCCCTCTAACAGGGAGCGTGCCCGCGCCGGCCATTCATAAATAGCCGGCCTGGGCACGCGTCCTGCTAGAGGGATAGCGGGGATGCGGCCCGCGCATGCGCCGTAGGACCGGGATTCAAGTAAGTGGTAGCTGGTGTTCCGGGGGGTTTCACACAGAGGGGCATCCTGATTTTGGATCCCCCGGGGGTAGGGAATTGAATGGTCCAGGAATCTTATAGATTCTCGGGCCAATCAGCCCTGGGTGTTGGTCTACTTTAACCCATTGTGAACTTGTAAGGAGTCCATGAGACCCCTGTACCAGTTCACAAGGCTCGGGCACTGTCAAGTCACCTGCGGCTAGCGGGTGACTTGCCATTAAGGGCCCGGGCTGATTTAGGCGGTGCGGGCTTGTACTTGGCAGGGCGGGGGGCCACCAAAGCTGGTCCCTGCGCCCTGTTCTACAAGCCCTGCATAGCTGATCCCCGGGCTGGTTATGCTGGGTAGGGGGGACCCCATGTCATTTTTATGGGAATTTTTAAGGGTTTTTGACCCTTAAAATAAAAAAAAAATGGGGATCCCCCCCCCTTTGGAAGGGGAACCCCACACCAATTTTTGTTCTTGATTTAACCCTTTATAGTGTGGATTGTAGTTGTATTTTATTTTTACATGTTATAAAGTGTTTTTTTCAGTTTGGGGGGGCTTTTGAACAGTAACAGGGGGCTACCGATACATATGTGGTACATATGTGGTACCGTTGTAATCGGGAGAAATGGGGCTTTCATGTGCAATATGGTTTTCTTTAATAAAACAAATGTTTTATTTTAAATAAAGGAGACAATTTTCTAAAAAAAAAAAATTTATTTTGTTTTGTTTAATTTACTCAAAAATATTTAAAAAAACAGTAAAAAAAATTACAAACAAGACATTTCATGTTAAAGCCTAAACTCTGCCGCAAAAATAAAATATATGATTTTCCTGGAAATTGCTGCAAAAATCACAGTTAAGCATAGCTCAAAATGGTGAAAAATGACCTGTCAAGAGAGGGTGACAAAGTCTCAAGTAGGCTGGCAGTTAAAAGGGTTAGTAGTACCTATGCATGTTGTGTATTGTTCTGCTCAAGGGATTTTGCGCTTTCAGATTTAGCTTGTTTTTTCTTGTTTGCATATTGATATTTTAGGAAAACTCATTTTTTATTCTGCTTTATTATACATTTTTTAAGGAAACCCTGTGCAACCAAGGAATTCTTTGAGGGATTACTTCCAGAAAGATGGGCCCATTACAACATGCTGGGTATGCTTAGAAAGCTTATCATGTGTACTTTCAGGAAATATATGGTTTGTGGCAGGTATTCCAAATGTCAAGGGTTGTTTTGGTAGAAAAAGCGCAAGGTGCCACTTTGTCTGCAGAGCTGACATTTTCAAGCAACATTACCGTTGTGCACAAGCTTTACTTTGGGGTGTTTGGCAACTCTTCCCTTGACAGTAGCAATGCATGTTGGGTACCGTTCTGTTCGGGGGATGTTGCTTTTTTAGATTAACTTGTTTTTTCTTGTTTGTATCTAGTTTTCTTTAGAAAAATGTGGCTTTGATTCTGCTTTTTTATCCTTTTTTAGGGAAGAATACATTGAGGGAGAACTTCCAGAAAACTGTGGCAACATCAACAAGCCTGGTATGACTAAAAAGCTTGAGGTGTGTACTTCCAGATAATATATAGTTTGTGGGGGGTATTTCAAATGTAAAGGGTTGTTTTTATTGAAAAACTGCAAGGTGCACATAGCGCTTAGCATAGCATAGCTGTATTTGATCTGAAAATCTCTTAAAGCGCTGTTTCAGTTTGGGGGGGTCTCCTGGGCAGGAAAGGGCATCTAGCAATACATATGTGGTGCCGTTGTAACCGGGAGAAATTGGGATTTCACACGCAATAAGATTTTATTGACAAACTTAAATTTTTTATTACAAAAAAAAACACTACAAATTGTAAAAAATAGATTTTTTTTATTTTTTTACACATATCTCACCCCAAAATATTAAGAATATACTTACAAAGTGACAAACAAGACATTTCATGTTAAAGCCCAGACTACAATATATAATTTTTCTGGGAAATACCTGGAAATCCCTTCAAAAATCACAGTTGAACATGCATAGTGCAAAATAGTGAAAAATGGTCTGGCAACAAAGTGTAACAAAAACTCCTTAAAGGGTTAAGGTATACCTTTCGAGCAGGATTTGTAATAAAGGTCTTCACATTAATTCAAAGATGGCTGTCGGCACACCACTAACAAGAAGTTAATCAGGAGGATCGGGTGCAATCCAATCCTAAAGGTATCTCTCCAAGAAGTACCTTAAAAGACACAATATAGGGATCCTGAAGAGTGTATGTCTCAGTACAATCAGAAATGGTTTGCTCTGACCAGCACAGTTAAGGAATATAATAAAATAAAATGCACAGTAAGGTACAAAAAGAGTATCTGGTCAGAGTGTACCAGTGATCAATAGCATCATTCCAGATAGGCCATATCAGGATATACACATGTATAACATGCAATCATGACGTGCATCAGATATAAGATAAACAAAACACTCATATGAACAGATTACCAAAATGACAGTGAGCAACGTGATCGCACAAAAGAGCCCACGTTTCAAGGCCGATAATCGCAGCCTTGAGAAAGAGGCCATAGGCCTCGAAACGTGGGCCTTTTAACTACCACTGGTGGCTTGTTCTAAAACCTGCAGTCTTGCCATAGCTGTGGCATGCTCACATTGTTTCTCCGTATGCTCTATTTCTGCTCTTTTCTGTGTCACCTCTGCCTCCATCTCTGCATGCTGTCGAGCTGCCTCTGCCTCTATTTCTGTTCCCTGTCAAGCTGCCTCAGACCCCATTTCTGCTTCCATATCAGCCTTTCTTGAGGCAAACATTGATTTGACTTTAGTAGCTGTCACATCTGAGCGAGACAGTATAAATCGTTGACTGATCATTGAATATTTAGATGATCATTTTGAACTTTTAGAATTACTAGTGGCCTTAGAAATGTGATAAGCCATTTCCTGGAGTTGGGCAAGTTGTGCTTGAGCATTGGCTTTAATTCCACTTATTAAACAGTCTCTTTCTGAGTTAAGTTGCTGGAAGCTTTACAGCTCTTTTAATGAATGGTCTGAATTAACTCTCTCTAATGTGGCAATATACTTCTGAGTTAACTGCATATATTTCTCATAAAGTGTGGAACACTGTCTTAGAGCAGCCTCTAATTATAACATAGCATTAGCAGTTTGTGTTAAGGTAACTTAATGGGTTAATATACTCTACCATTGCTGGGTGATTTTGGAAAACTCATGTTCTCAAGATTCTCCTTCACTTTCACAGTAGGTTTCACACAGCGTTTTGTTCTAAACTTGGCTTTAGATCTGTATTCTGTGCTGACAGCATGAGGTCTCTGAGGTCACAACATGTTGGCAGATAGCACCTGCAATGTAACTATTCTGTACAGCAGAACATTCAGTTATGACTAATGGAAATTGATACATTCCTTCTGCTGAAGGCAGAAGGCAGAAATGAATCAGCTTCACTTGCTTATAGAAGAAAACTTAGCAAGATCTAAATCACATATCCACAAACATACTTCAATAATCTCTCAGAGGCACACAGATAAATGTAGGTAATTTTGATATGAGCTCCTATGAGACAGTTATGCTGTGGCTTCTCAAGCTGCAATATCACACATAGCGCTGGATGTAGAGGAAGACCTAGACTTAGGCTGCAGTAACACATACACATATGCTGATGCTCTGTGTAGCGCCATAGCTAAGCTGAACATGAGGGCTGTTGAACAATTTTAAACAATTTTAGCCAATTACTAAACCATCTTTTTACTAATCTGACTCACCAGATGGCAGTAATGTGGATCCTGAAGAAAGCTTCACCTTGTCTGTGTGTGTGTCTGTGACGAATGTGTTCTTACTCCATAAGGCTTAGCAGATAGCTTACTCGCTTGCCATGGACATATGTAGAATAGTTTCAGGAGCTTTATTTCAGTACAGGATTGTGCAATAAACACAATTTACAGCAGGAATCTCGAAATGTGCATTCAATACATTAGGAAACTTGTGATGTAAACCCAAAACAGCAGCAGGTAAAAAGACTGTAGACTGCAGGAGGGAGCAGCAGGTGTGCACTGCTTAGATGCAAAACTAGAAATGGCTGAAGGGAGAGGGGAAAAATGGAGGAGCTGCTTGCATTACAGCTAGACTAAGGGATCCAGGTAGGGACAAAAGCAGTTAAAGGCACACTGCTCAGCTTATGTAAATAAACACTATATCAAGCCTGTACCCCGGGTAAAAGGAAGCACACGTTATGGGACATGACAGTGACAGATTCACAAAAGGTTTTATTGAGCACATTTGGTGTATATACAATGCTGGAAGGATTCATTTCTGTATCGAGATTGAGATGCTTTTGGATATCTCTTATATATATATTGACTTTATTGGGCTTGTGGGACACAGACTGGACTAGCTTCCCTAGCGTTTGAGTGTAATAAGAACTTTTCCTGCATGGAGAAAAACATTTTTTGGTGTTCACCACCATTATACTGTGTTTTTAAAACTCGGTATGGTCTGCTTGCGATCCAGGATAGAATACTTTTCACCTTGAAATTTTACAGTGAGTCCTTTGAGTGTCAGATGCTTTACAGATAAGAGTCCTTCTAGATCAGTAGATAATATAAGAGGGACACCAGCATTTGTTCAGATGCCAACCCCCAATATAACACCTCCATCTTCACCTATAGACAAGCTCCCGTTTGCCAAGAGACATTACGTGCCAGTCCGCACAGGGTTGCCCCCACGACTTAAGGGCGCATACATAGGGGATGTCAACAGGGGATAGCAACAGTCTGCAACAGATTATCAGCCCTACCAGTGTCTTGAGAGAAGTAGTAAATGTCAGGATCTGGGGCGAATGGCAATGACTCGGACGACAGTTCTTCTTCAAATCAAAAGCAATTTATTGAAAATAAAATTCAACAGCCCAAACATCTCTTAACTTCAGAGAAGGTTGCATCCTACAATGCAGTACAGCAAGCGGTTACCTCACCAGCTCTAGCAATGTCCAGGGTAGGATAATACAGCAAACTGCAAGTCCTTATTGTAACAGGTCCGCTTTCAGGACATACAAGTCCAGGCTGTTGATCCACAAGTTTGGGTGACACAAACAAAGTCCTTCGGCTGCAATTCAGTTCTGTCAGTATTTGTGAGCAGCAAAGCCTGGGCCGTCATCCCAGGCTGTCCAACAGCAAACTGAAAGCCTCATTGGCTCCTTTTATTAGGCTTCCTTGCAATTAGCCTCATCACCTGTGTGAGAACTGGGATTAGGGGAAAAACCCGTAGAGGACTGGAAATGTGGACTGGGGTCCTGTAAACCCGGCATGGATCGTGCCTGATTGAGAAAAGGGAGAAATAGACACCATCCAGCACTTTCCCATACACTTTACCACATAAACAAAGCCAAAGTCTAAAGAAAGTGAAAGGTCGAAGCCATAAATCAGAGCGTAAGTATCCAAAGGGTCAGGTCAAAAGTGTAATCAGGATGCAGAGTCAATTCATCTGGTCAGCAGGATATAAATGGAGTAACACACTGCAAGCTAGATGCTTTCACAGGCAGTGTGTGCTGAAGTCTGGCTGGGGCTGCACAGCATTTGCTTAACTGACACACTACTCCTAGGGAGCCAGACAGAACCTCTGAGTTAACCCTTAACTGTCCCTTAAGCTTTGCTGACTACAATGGGCAGCAATACACTGCCACAAGGCATATAAGGCACGGGCCCCTGAGCATGTCACTTTGTGTTTCTACAATGATGTTTGGATGCTGTGAACAATGTGGACAGTTAAATGCCTGGATCTAACAGGGATGCTGTCTCATTTGCTCAGCTTTCCATATAGTACAATCTCTCTTTATGTGTCCCTGTTTGTTGCATCTAAAGCACACCCTGGTTTTCTCCCATGTATCTTTGTGTAGGCAGTTTTAAGAGCAGTTCTGGTGTCAGTTTCTGTGGAGTTATGCGCAAGCTCCTTTCTTTGCTGATAGGCTAAAAGGTTGGAGGAGTGTTTAAACTAAGCACTGGGGGGGAGGATAAAAGCAGTTACAAAGGGGAAGGAAGGAAAGAAAGTGACAGTGGGTGTAGACATGAAGCTGGGGGTGGAGAGGGGGGAGGGGTTAGCACATCTAGGAGGAAAAAGGGCAATACACAAAATCAAAATTATCATGAGCATTTGAAATGCATGCTTACAAATGCTAGAAGCTTGACAAATAAAATGGATGAACTAGAACTGATAATAACAGAAGAACAATATGACATAGTGGGGGTAACAGAGACCTGACTGTGTGTTTAACAAATGCAAAAGGGGGTGGAGTCTGCTTAATTGTAAACTCCTCTCTACAACCCGCTCTGCGGGAGGATATATGTGAGGGGAAAACCATGTGGAGTCTGTAGAAATACATGGAGGGAGAAACAAAAATAAAATACTGATGGAGGTTTGCTACAAACCTCCAGATATATCCGAATCCACAAAAAAATATGATGCTAAGGCAAATAGATATAGCCGCTAAACTAAATGAGGTAGTGAATATGGGGGACTTTAACTACCCAGATATAGACTGGGACGCTGAAACATGTGGTTCCCATAAAAGTAATTGTTTTTTATCTAAAACAAAAGCTGGCTACCTTTCCCAACACGTACAAGCTCCAACAAGGGGGAAAGCCATATTGGACCTAATACTAACCAATGTACCAGACAAACTAATAAAGGTACAGGTTGGGGGACACCTTGGAAGCGGTGATCATAATATCGTTAATTTCCACTTAGTCTCAAGGAACTTCAAAAAGGCAAAGTTTGACCAACTTAGAGATGCCCTAAACTGCATTGACTGGGAAAATGTCCTTAAAAACAAAAGCATTTTCATTGTGACAGATATATACCTTACAGGAATAAAACTATTAGACATACATGTTAACCGATGTGGCTAAACAAAAAGGTTAAGGGGGCAATAAACAACAAAAAAAGGGCATTTAAACGTTTAAAGCAGGAAGGGACAGCGGAAGCATTAAAAACCTATAAAGAAGAAAATAAACAATGTAAACAACAGATAAGGGCAGCTAAGCTGGAGAAAGAAAGACTGGTCGCGAAAGAGAGTAAAACTAACCCAAAATTATTCTTTAGCTATATAAACCGTAAAAAGGTACAAACTGAGGGTGTGGGCCCCTGAAAAGCAAGGACAAGGGGACACCTATAGAGGGGAATGAGGAGAAAGAAAATTTACTAAACAACTTCTTTGCTTCTATATTCACAAAAGAATGTGAAATGCTTAAATGCAGGGGAATAACCGAAAACCCTCCATTAAATGTCACTGGTCTAACTTAAGCAGATAAAAATAGATAAATCCCCGGGACCAGATGACATACATCCTCGTGTTTTAAGGGAACCGCGGGTCATGTGATCCCACTATAAACCAGGGACCTCCGGACACACAGACCACGTTCCCAAGGAAACCCTTGTCCGAGTCCTCCTATCAGGAATACCAGGCCCAAAGCCTGCGGACACACAGATTCTTGGCTTAAGGCAAACAGACCGCTCAAGTTAAAATGTAAGTTTTTACTTGGCAGTAAAGACTAGGCAGTGATAACAAACATTTGGCTATGATGGAATATGTGATGATACAAATGCTATTCTGAGAAGGTTACAGGTTACAGTGAGTTACACAGAGAAACAATAGTCAGTTACCTTAATATGCAGTTTGCAGAGTAGTGGTGATGGGGAGCTCCCACAAGAGGTGAGTGAAGAGCTTACAGGTGATTTGGACACCTCCAGCACACTGCAGCGAGACCCCTCCAGAGAAGTGACCAAAGCCTGGCCCAGGTTTACCCCTTTTATGTGGTGAGACCCTTTCACTCCCCTCCCTTCTGTGGGACAGATTGTCACCTCCCACTGTCCTGGAGCGTGCTTTAGCCCCTAAAACCCTTTAGGGGTTATAACTTCAGGCAGGGGGGGTCGTTTGGGCCGGATGCCGGGCATCCGATAAGTCCAGAAATGGGGTCCCTAAGTGGGTCGGAACCTTAGATCTCTGTTTTCCTGGTTTTCCTTTATTGTCGAGCCTGGAGTAACCTACAACGGTGTGCGGTTTTGTGAGCCGGTTCTGATTCTGTACTTGGCTTGGTGCTGGGACACATGGTGGCACCGCTATGGTCCGATTTGTGTTGGTGCCGCTTGTCTGCGGCTCCCATCTTTGATGTGACAAATTCACAGCCAGGGGTCCTCCCACCTCCAGACCCACTGGAGTCTCACCAGGCTGGAGTTGTGAGAGTTGCCAGCAGGGAGTCTGTGATTTGCCATGCTTAACCTGTAAATGCTAATTCCTCTTCCTGACGAAATTAGACCTGTGCATATTGATGACTAAAAGCCTTAACCGGGGGGGGGGGGGGTGAATAAAGGGGAACTCCAGACTTGTATATGTGAGTTTTCTGCACTTAAGCTGGATCGTTCCTTCACACCTCCCTCCTTTAGAGGGTGCTAGGGGCAAGAACCTGTCGGGACTGACCCATGCACCCACTGGCTACCTCCCACTGCCGGAACAGGCCATCTGCATTTCCATGGTCTTGGGCCTTTCTATGGTGGATGTCAAACTGATATTGTTGGAGAGCCAGGCTCCCATTGGTGCCCAATCTCCCATTGGTGCCAGAGACCACGTGTAGCCAACGGAGAGGGTTATGATCAGTCTCCACAATGAAGTGGCAACTATACAAGTATGGCTGCAGCCGCTGCAGTGACCAAACAATTGCGAGACACTCCTTCTCCATGACTGAATACGGCACTTCCCTGGGTAGAAGCTTGCGGCTCAAGTACAAGATGGGGTGTTCCTGTCCCGTCGGGTTGACCTGGCTTAGCATGGCGCCAAGGCCAAAGTCACTAGCATCAGTTTGTACTATAATTGGAGTACTGGAGAGCTGCAGAGGGCATCTTTCAGTGCTTGGAAGGCTGTCTCGCAGTCACGGGTCCAATTGACTGCGGAGGGCAGCTTCTTCCTGGTGAGGTCCGTCAAGGGCTTGGCCAGGGTACTATAGTGGGGGATGAACCTCCTATTGTATCCAGCGGTGCCCAAAAAGGACTGCACCTGGGTCTTGGTCCTGGAGTTGGCCAGGAGGCGATTGCCTCCACCTTCCCCCGCTCAGGTTTCAGGGTCCGCCCTCCTTAACCTATGCCCTAGGTACTGGACCTCGCCCATGCCCAACTGGCACTTTCCTGGCTTGATGATCAAACCTGCTTGCCGGACCCGCCCGAGCACCTGCTCTAGGTGTTCTTCCCATGTGGGACTGAAGACAGCAATGTCATCCAGGTATGCAGCCGTGTACCCCTCTAGTCCCTGGAGCAGGGTGTTGACCATCCGCTGGAAAGTGGCCGGGGCATTTTTCATGCCAAACGGCATGGCGGTGGATTCGTATAATCCAAATGGGGTAATGAAGGCTGACCGTTCCCTGGCCTCGTGGGTCAGAGGAATCTGCCAGTATCCCGGGGTATGCATCGGCAACCGTGACAGCATTGAACCCCCTGTAGTCCACGCAGAACCTGAGGGTCCGGTTCTTCTTGGGGGCGGTCCACTGCTGGATGCTTGGATGACCCCTAGCTGCAACATCTCGTCAATCTCTTGACGCATTTGCTGCTGGATCTCCAGAGAGACACGGTAGGTCGCTGTCGGATCGGAGAACGGATCCCGGTGTCTAGCTTTGTTTAACTGTCTAGCTTTGTCTAGCTTTGTCTAACTGATCCCGGCTAGCTTTGTTTATCCGGGCTTGTTGTTGAACAAGTCCCGGAAGGGGTGCAGGGTGGCCCAGAGCTGGGACCGTTGGTCTGTTGTGAGTTGATGACCAATCTGGGCATCCTCGAGGGTCCCCCCCTCCCTAACCTGGGCCAGCATATCCAGGAGGGTTTCAGCTTCCCCCTCCTCTGGCAGGTTGCAGATCGGGAGAGCACATGCTTCCCGCTCATGATGTGCCTTCATCATGTTCACGTGGAAGGCCTTCCGCCGTCCATGAGCAGGGTCTGCTGGCTGCTGGTGCACGAGATAGGGGCCTTCCCATGCAGCCTGAAGCTTATCCTGGGGTACTGGGACCAGCACCCACAGCTTTTGGCCCACCTGGTAGGTCCGATCACAGGTGTTCTGGTCGTACCACCTCTTCTGCTCGGCCTGGGCCTGCATCATATTGTCGTGCACCAGCTGCGCCAAGGCCTGCATTTTGTCCCGGAAGTGCATCACATACTCAACGACACTTTGGGGGGGGGGCAGATCCCCTTCCCAAGCCTCCCTCACCAGGGCCAGGGGTCCCCGCACACGTCGTCCATACAGGAGCTAGAAGGGGGAGAACCCCGTTGACACCTGTGGAACCTCCCTGTAGGCAAACAGCAGGTGAGGGAAATACCGCTCCCAGTCACGCCCATGGGCATCAACCAACATCGTAAGCATCTGCTTCAGGGTGCCATTGAACCGTTCACAGAGGCCATTTGTCTGTGGGTAGTATGGGCTGGTCACCAGATGTTGCACCTGGATCACCTTACAGAGAGACTCCATCAGCTGCGACATGAACTGGGTCCCCCGATCCGTGAGCATTTCCTGGGGAAAGCCTACCCGGGAAACTATCTCCAGGAAGGCTGTGGCCACCTTGTCGGCCCGAATAGATGATAAGGCCACTGCCTCTGGGTACCGTGTGGCATAATCTACTACCGTTAGTATAAAGCGTTTCCCGGAGCTGCTGGTAATGGACAGTGGTACGATAAAATCCGCAGCCACCCTCCTGAAAGGCTTCTCTATGATTGGCAGAGGCACCAGTGGGGCTTTGGGGTGAGGCCCTGCCTTCCCCACCTTCTGACAGACCTCACATGACTGGCAGTAGGCGGACACATCGACCCCCAATTTTGGCCAGTAGAAGTGCTGGGCTATTCTGGCTTTTGTTTTTGTGACCCCCAAGTGTCCTTCCATCAGAATCTCGTGCACAACCTGCAACAATTCCGCCCGGAAGGGGTAGGGGACCACCAACTGTCGGTCCCTAGGCCACTCCTCTGGTGAACCCTGCGAGACCGTCATGCGATACAACCGTCCTTGGTCCCAGACAGCTCGCTCTTTGTCTGAGCCCAAAGGAGGCTGTTCCGCCTGCTCCTTGAGAGCATTCAGGCTTTCATCGGCTTCCAAAGCTGCCTGAAACCCCTGGCTGGACGTGGCCAATATCGAAAAGATGTCCATGTCCTCAAATCATTCCTCCGGATCTGTCACCTGACCTCCATCTCTCCTGGCAGCCACTTGATTGGAAGGGAGCACACCGTCAGATCCCTGGGGTGCTCCTGGGCCCCTAGCGCCCACACTGCCGGTGACAGCGGCCACAGCCACTGTGGCCGCTGGTAGCGCTAGCTCCCCTTCTGCTTCCAACCAGGTAACCAGACCAGACTGGCTGGCCTGGGCCCTTAATACCCCGGCAGTGCAACAATCCTGCGATGCGGACTCACCTAGGGGCCCCACGTCTCCTGGAACAGCCCTTACCTCAGTCGTAGGTCCTACCACAGCCTTTGCTTGTCCCTGGCTGTTATGCAACAGAATTTTTAGTCATCGCGTTGGGGATGAGCTGTGGGGACAAGAGATTACAGCCGACTGGGTCGCCTTCCTCTTCCCCGAGGGAAGAAGGGCACCCTACTTCACCCACCCCCACATTCCATGTAGCAGGCAGGTTACAAACATTACTCTTATTGATTGTACACATCAGTGTATACATTACATCACCGGCTAGGGGACCAGACCTTGGGGGTTCAGTGGCCCCACAGTGAGACACTAGCCGCCCCAAGTCTGTCCCTAGCAAAACACTGGCAGGGATATTCGACGATACCCCCACCTCCCCCAACTCCCTGTCCAGCACCCCAGTCCAAATAAACCTTGGCAACGGGCAGTGCCAGTTCAGTTCCTCCAATCCCAGAGACCACGAGGGTCTTCCTGGGCACCAAATCCTGTGGGGACACTAACTCTGGTCGCACCAGGGTCATCTCAGCACCAGTGTCCCTAAGTCCCATGGCCATAGCCTGGCCTACAGTGATGGGCTTTACATTGTCCAGATTCCTCCCTGCCCCCTCACCCACACACAACAGTGGATAAGCGCTGGGCCGCACCCCGCTGGCGCTGGGGGCAGGGGGCCTTGAAGTGTCCGGGTTGATTGCAGTGGTGACAAAGTTGGGGTCCCCCTTGCTGGGAGAGGGGAGTAGGGACATGGGTCTTAAGCTGATGAGCATGGACAACAGACGCCAGGGCTTACCCACTTTTCAGCTGACAGGTTTGCGGGGCACCTGGGCTCTGTTGTGACTGTAATCATTGGTTAGGGTTGCAGTTGCTGAGGCTCCTTTGGGCTTCCGGTCACGCAGAAACTGCTGCAGATCCTCAGGGCAATTCCAGAGGAACTGTTCTGTGGCAATCAGCTCCTTCAGTTGCTGGATGGTGGTGATTTCTAAGCCGGTGGTCCACTGCTCGACTGCTCTCTGTAGGTCCCAAATGTGGTCAGGCCAGCTGTCGGTGGGGCCCCGTCACAAACTCCGCAGTTTCTTGCGATAAAATTCCGGGGTAAGGTTATATTGATGGATCAGAGCTTGCTTGACCCCCTCAAAAGCCAGCAGAAAGGTGTCCAGATCTGTACCTGTCCAAGACCTGTCCAAGACGGGGAAAACCTCCGCATGCAACTTTGGGGCCTGGTTCTCAGGGGGCCCGCTACCAACTGTGCTGGGTTGCGGGTGCTGAAGCTTTAGCTGCAGTATTTGGAGCTGGTGTTCATGTTCAGCTTGCTCCCGGCCTCAGTATGCTCGCGTTCACGGCGTACCTCGCGTTCCGCTTGGCACTCGGCAGCCTCAATCAGGACCTCATAGGTGGTGCGGTCTCCAGCCTGGAGACTTGCCAGAGCAGCGTGCAGGAGAGTGTCTGAGCCTGTTTGGCTGGGGGGACCGGCAGGCGGGGCACGGTCCTCCAGGATGCTGAGGTCTGGTGATTGGCTTCTGGGAGAGCCCTGGCTGGGCCCCTCCACACCCAGTGCAACATCAGCAGCCACATCCCTGCTTCTGGCCCTGGTGCCACTTGCCATGCCTGCAGCTGCTGGTCACTGACAGATATTGTACACTGTTGTAATCACACAACCTACTGTAACCACTCTCAGAATTTGCCTAGTGTTGAGACGATCTTAAGATCCCAGCAACAGAAAAGCCACTGCTGGTAATCTTTAGTGTATGAGAGTATGGGGCCCACACTCTTTTACACTATTTGCCTTATCCCATCGCTGCCGCCAATTTGTCAGGGAACCGCAGATCACGTGATCCCACTATAAACCAGGGACCTTCCTTCCCAAGGAAACCCTTGTCCGAGTCCTCCTATCAGGAATGCCAGGCCCAAAGCCTGCGAACACACAGATTCTTGGCTTAAGGCAAACAGATCGCTCAAGTTAAAATGTAAGTTTTTTTTTATAAATTCTTTATTTTGTTTATTTTTTACATAAGCGTAATAAACATCTCAGGAGTACAATATACAAAGAAAAAAGCATGAATATTACAAACCATAATAAACATGTCAAAAAGTCTCGCGTTGTATTATTACTGTTAACGCGTTAACCGTCAAGGACCAAACGGAAGGCCCTAGCCTACTCAATAACCTGTGGTCTCCCGAGGAGATCGGAGATCAAAAAACAAAAATTCCAAATGCATCTTACTAGAGTTTACAAGTAAGTCAACACAAACAAAAACCTACAGTTAATACAACAAAGAAGAAGTGGAAAAGAGGAAGGGGGGGGGGAAGGAGGAATAACAGGGGGAGGGGCGAATAAACCGGGGCCTCTACACCCCCGTGAAGATATGTTTATATTCATCTGACTCAGTATATTGAATCCAGTAGTACCATGTTGCTAAATATTTCTCAAAGCCACCCTCACCCGATGACATGAGATCCTCAAACCTCATTATCTCATTTACTTTCAGAGCCCACATCGCTTGGGAAGGACGGTCTTGGCTGCATTAAGAAAATGCACAAAAAAACAGGGAGCACCGATACTTTTTGAGTGGTGTCTTTGCCATGTGGAGTAAACACAAGGCCGGATCATCCGGTACCTCCTCTCCCACCAGCCTCCCGGCCACCTCCCTGATCCCATCCCAGAATGATTTCAGCTTAGGACAAGACCAAAATATGTGCAGCAGGGAACCCTCTTCGTCCCCACACCACCAGCACTTAGCCTCCACCCCTGGGTACCATTTGTTAAGTGATAACGGCACTCTGTACCACCGTGTCAGGATTTTATAACTGCACTCCTGATACCTGGTGCAGACCGATGTTTTGTGGGGCGCTTCCAGGAGTCTGCTAATTTGTTTAGGGGAGAAGGCCCTACATAGATCCCTCTCTCACTTTCCAACAAAAGGTGGCGGGGCCATGTCTGGAGGGCTGACCAACATTTTGTAAATGTACGAAAGGGTGTGGCTTTCTGGGTTGCTACTCGAGCAAAGCTCCTCAAATGGGGTGAGTCCTATTTGCGCCGCCTTGTGATCTCGGAGCGCATAAAGGAAGTGTGAGAGCTGTTGTCGCTGCCAAGCCGACCAACTGGGGATCCCTCGGAGAGTGTTCCATTTACTTGCACAGACGCGGAGGGGGCGCTGTATAAGCTTCCTATCCACCCCAGAGTGTTAGGTCCGAGGCCTATGTGCTCGAGAGCGACCTGCATAAAATGCCAGTTCACTCTATCAAAGGCCTTCTCCGCGTCTGTGGCCAGCAACAGGGATGGAAGTTATTGGTTTGGGCCCATTGGATCCAGTTAAGGACTTTGACAGTGTCATCTCTTGCCTCCCTGTGAGGCATAAAACCCGCCTGGTCAAGAGCTATGACGTGGTGTAGGTGGGGGGCTATTCTGGAGGCCAACACCTTCGCAAAAATCTTAATGTCCGTGTTCAGGAGCGAGATTGGCCTATAGCTGGCACAGAGATTAGGATCCTTACCCTCCTTAGGAATAACTGCTATATGGGCTCTCAGGGCATCAGGGGGCATGCAACCTCCTGTTTTAAAGGAGTTAAAGGCCTCTGAGAGCCTGGGAGCTAAGAAAGTAGGCATCTTTTTGTAGTATTCGATACTAAATCCATCGGGCCCCGGTGCTTCCCCCCCCCCCGTTGCTCCAGAAACCGCCTTCAGGACCTCCTCAAACGAGATTGGACTTTCTAGATCCTCAATAATTTCACTCCGTAATTTGGGTAAGCCTGACTCCTCCGGGTAACGCCTCATCACCTTAGCCCTTTCAGGTCCTTCCAACCTAGGGAGTTTATACAAATTCTCATAAAACTTTTTAAAAGCCTCCGCTATGTCCTTAGTCAAGTGGACCACCCTCCCCTCTTGGTCTGTGATTCTCGGAATATAGGTCTTCACCCTCTCGGCTTTAAGAGCTCGTGCCAGTAGTTTCCCACACCTGTCGCCTGACTCATAAAATTTCCCGCTGCACTTTATTTTCTGCGCTTTGAGTTTGTCGCAACAGAGCGTTTTAAGTTTTTCTCTGGACGACGTCAGGGCCGAGAGGTGGACGACAGAGAGGGATTCCTTGTGCAGGGCTTCCAACCGCCTGATCTCATTTATAAGCTTTAGGACCCCTTCCGACTTCTCTTTTTTGAGTCTTGTGCCCAGTTTTATCAGGGACCCCCTGATGTAGCATTTATGGGTCTCCGACAAGACTCCCGGATCTACCTCAGGTGACGAGTTGAGCTCAAAGAAGTCCTTAACGTCCCTCTGGATCTCAGAGAGTACCCCTTGGTCATCTAACAAAGAATTATTTAAGCGCCAGGTCCACCTTTTGGGTCCCGGGTACGGGAGTGCTAATGTAATCATAACCGGCGCATGGTCTGAAATGGTCATACAGCCTATCTCTGTATCTCTAACCCGTCCAAGGGCCCCATGGGTCACCAGAATCATATCAATTCTAGAGTACGATCCGTGTGGGGGGGAGAAGAAATTACGATTATCGGGATGGTGAATCCTCCAAGAATCAACCAATTGGTGTAAGGCAAACATTCTCTTTAATTTCTTTAGCTTAGCGTATGACAGGTGAGGGGCTCCCCTAGAGGTGTCAAGGAGGGGATTGAGGGCAAGGTTGAAATCTCCTCCCAGAATCAATTCACCCTCTCCGAACGTCGAGAGTTCTTCCAAAACTGTACTCAAGAGTACAACCTGCTCTGAGTTGGGTACATATATGTTTGCAAATGTAAAAAGCGAGGACGCGACCCGGCCCTGCAGGAACAGCCATCTCCCTTCTTCATCAGATTTAAAGTCCACCAGCTACCACGGGAAGGACGCTGAAATGGCTATGCTCATTCCTCTCAACCTAGAATCTGTGGAGTGACTGTGGTATGTTTTCGGGAAATGTCTATTACCAAAGGAGGGTGGGTTTGAGGACCAAAAATGGGTCTCCTGGAGGAACGCAACCTGGGCCCTAAGGCTCTGCAGATTCCTCAGGACCAAGGATCTCTTTTCCGGGCTATTCATCCCCTTCGTGTTAAGCGAGACAATTTTAAGGTCCGTCATCTAGACTCCAGGGTGTAGCGGGGAAGGGGAGAACAAGGAGTAGGACAAGGGGAGGGAACCAACACAGAGGGGGAAATTTGGGGGAGAAAATTAAATCTTCCCTGAACCGGGAAACCAAATTGGGCCTTACCAACGACTAGCGTCCGCAATATCCGCCTATTGGGGGGTAGCGAGTTCGACCTAGGATGGGAGCTCCCGAGAGCCTCTACCCGCTCACCCTTAACCGGAAATATGCTACTGTAGTGACAGCCAATAAACATTGAAAGCAAAAACTTCACGATCCTATGAGGCAACGAGCCGCCCTCAGGTCCAGATAATGGACCCGGGTGCGACTAAACAGACAGGGCAAGACCAACGTGGTAACTCACAGACTAACTAAACTTAGTGCCCAAGCAAGAAAAAGCATAAACAGCATAAAAAACTAAGCCATTAGTGTCAATCCAGTCTTTCTCCCGGTCCTCCTTACCCCCCAACCCAACATCACTTTAGGGGAGGGCAAGGAGAGCCGAAGAGTCGTCGTCACATACCAAGAGTCTTAACCTAATCCAAAGATCCACAGCCAAGACCCTCTCAGGCCTCTTTTCCCTCTGATCGCCTCGGCGGTCTCTTGAGTCGTCGCAGGTCTCGGAAGCTTCTCGGCCCTGGCGTTTCTCTTTCACTGGCAGCCGAGGCAGCATCATCACCTCGCTTTCGAGCCAGTTTGGAAGCTGGATAGGATCGCATTGCAAGAAAATGAACTCCTGGTAGGAATTTAGCACGTAAGAGCTCCGATCCCTACTGACAATCAAATGGAACGGAAACCCCCATCTGTAGGAAGCTCCACTTTTCAAAATAACATCAAGTAGGGGTTTTAGGGATCTCCGTATCTGCCGCCTCGACAGACCCGGAAGGGTCTTGATTGAGGCTCCTTTATATTCCACCGCACCCTTATTCCAGGCTCTCCTAGAGATGTCTTCCTTTAGAGCGTAGTGATGGACTCGGCAGATAACGTCCCTGGGGTAGGCGGGATCTGGACTTCTTGGTCCCAGAGCGCGGTGGGCTCTGTCCAGTTCAATATTGGAGGACAAGTCTCTATCCAAGACCAAATTGAAAATAGTAGTCACAAATTGTTTTAGGTCTTCGCCCGCCTCACTCTCTGGGATGCCCCTCAGCCGCAAATTGCTCCGTCTGCTCCTATTTTCAAGGTTGTCAAGATGGAGGTGACATCTCTGAATCATGGCTTCTTGTCGGTCGCATCTGGCCTCAAGAGCTTGTATGCGACTTGCTTCCGAAGATCTCTCTGCCTCAAGTAGGTTGACTCTGGACTCGATGGACTACACTTGGTTTTTTACAGCCGCGATTTCACGTTTATGCGCAGCTGCGTACTTTGATATCAGCTCCTCCATATCTGCTTTGGTAGGAAGGCTTTGCAATAGGGAAATGGTCGCCAGGTGTAGCTCGGAGTCTCGCATTTCTCTGTTTGAGGAAAGGGCCTGGCGGGTCAGATAACCGCCAAACACCCTCTATCTCCATCGGCCCGGCATGAACGAGGGTGTCTACTAGACCACTGGAAGGAGATAAACAGGCTGAACTGGATGGACTAAAGTCTTTATTCAGCCTTACATACTATGTTACTATGTATACTCTATGAGCCTGGTCTTTACAAATGCTAGTGTCAGATCTGTCTCAGACCTTGTCTCCAGTGCATTAATCAGTGCAGTGTCTTGGGCAGACTGCACAACATAATGGCGACTGCGTGACTATCTGTAATATTCTGACCGACTGATCTGAGTTGTGCAATTATGTCCAGCATGACATTTATATGCTCCTGCATGTCCTGCTCTCTGCTAAGCCTCAGATTGTAAAGTTTCCTCAGCAGAAACAACTTGCTGTTTAAGTTGGATCTCTCATGCAGTTTTTCCCGTGCCTGTCTGTTTTTTCCAAGTCCTGATAATTATCCTGTGGCTTCTCAGTAGTGATAACCTCCCACAAGTCATCTCTGGATAATAGCATTTCCACTTTAAACTTCTATTGCTAATAATTGTCATTGTTCAACTTGACCACTGAGAGTTTAAGCTCTGGCCATTCTTCCTCTTGTATACAGGAGATGTCTCTGGAAAGCTTCTTTATGTTGATCTCCACACAGACCGGGCTGTCTCCCATTCTGGGCTTTTCTCTGCCTGTGCCGCGATTGGTCACTGGGCGTTATCCTGTTGCTGTGGCTTAATTTGGACACTGGGCTCATAACCTGTTGCAGAGCGTTGGTGCTGGGTGCAGTCAAATCCAGATAGGCATTTGTGGTACAACTGGAACTGGCTTTACTGGAACATGAATGCAGTAAAAGAATGTCACCTTAACATGATGGCTAACACAGACAGGAATCCACCACCAAATTAAATATTGAATACCAGATTTCTTCTTTCAGGCGTTACAGAGAAACGTCATACATTGGCCCATTTCCATCTGATCATTAGAGGAATAACATTCTCCTCAATTAATTATCCAATCAATTCCCATTGATTTTCCTCATAAGAGGCAAAAAAATAATCACATACTGCAGTATGTTTTTAAAAAACAGAGTGCATGCACTGCGTTTTTTAAAAAAAAAAAAGCTGACCAAATATAAAACAAAATGACATAATTAAGGAGAATGTTATACCTCTAATGATCAGATCGTGCAGATGCAAACTGACCAATGTATGGAATTTCTTTATTACAGTTGCCTACCGTATTTTTCGCCCTATAAGGCGCACTTATTTTTCCCCAAAAGTGGGGGAAAAAATGTCCGTGCGCCTTATCGGGCGAATGTAAAAAATAAAAAAATATTTTAAAAAAACTCACCCGTTCCCGGAGCTCCTGCGTTGCCTGTCACTCTGCAAGAGGCCAGATAAAGACAGAGGAGCGGCGGGCTGTGTCCCGGCCCCGCTGCTGCGATCGCTGTCTTTTCTGACAACAATAGCTCCTCCATTTGCTGCCTCTTCCGGCTGGGGCACATGCGAGCACCCAGGTCAGGGCAGCAGGTGGCTGACTTGGTGCAGGCCACGCCCACCTGCTGCCCTGACCTGGGTGCTCGCGTGTCCCTTGAAAAAGGCAGCAGATGGCGAAGCGGCGGGCGCTGTGTCTGGCCCCACCACTGCTATTGCTGTCAGAAAAGACAGCGATCGCAGCGGTGGGGCCGGGACACAGCCCGCTGCTGCTTCTTACGGCCAGCTCCATGAATCGGGTGGGCATGGTCTGCGCCGGCGTTGACGCGGTGCAGGCCATGCCCACCCGATTCATGGAGCCGGCCGCTCAGCGAAAGTGTCAGCGGACAGGTGAGTTTTACTTTTTTTTTTTTTTACTTAAGCCGACTGGGGGGGGAAGGGGGATGCCACACAGCGTATGGGAATTGGGGGGAGAGGGGGATGCCACACAGCCTATGAAAGAGGGGGATGCCACACAGCCTATGGGAATTGGGGGGAGAGGGGGATGCCACACAGCCTATGGAAGAGGGGGATGCCACACAGCCAATGGGAATGGTGGGAGAGGGGGATGCCACACAGCCTATGGAAGAGGGGGATGCCACACAGCCAATGGGAATGGTGGGAGAGGGGTTGCCACACAGTCTATGGAAGAGGGGGATGCCACACAGCCAATGGGAATGGGGGGAGAGGGGGATGCCACACAGCCTATGGAAGAGGGGGGTGCCACACAGCCAATGGGAATGGGGGGAGAGGGGGATGCCACACAGCCTATGGAAATGGGGGGAGAGGGATGCCACACAGTCTATGGATGCCACACAGCCTATGGAAATGGGGGGAGGGGGATGCCACACAGCCTATGGATGCCACACAGCCTATGGAAATGGGGGGAGGGGGATGCCACACAGCCTATGGATGCCACACAGCCTATGGAAATGGGGGGAGGGGGATGCCACACAGCCTATGGATGCCACACAGCCTATGGAAATGGGGGGAGGGGGATGCCACACTGCCTATATGGGGAATTGGAGGGGGATGCCACACTGCCTATATGGGGAATGGGAGGGGCATGCCACACTGGGTATACGGGGAATGGGATGGGGGCATGCTACAATGTCTATGGAATGGGGGCATCCCACACGGCCTATGGGAATGGAATTGGGGGAATGCCACACTGTCTGTAATTGTGCGTTTTTAGTTTAAAATATTTTTTTCTTATTTTCCTCCCCCAAGTCCTAGGTGCATCTTATGGGCAGGTATGTCCTATAGGGCGAAAAATACGGTATTTCCTGAGATCATGACTTCCTTTTGGTTGGATTAGAGAACATAATGAATGTATGTAACATACAGGCTGAGTATTAAATATGTAGAAGTAGCCAAACACATTGGTAAAGAAAATTTGGTAAAACTAAAGGGAATATCATTATTTTAGGTTCAGCTATCGGACTGGTAACATCAGTGCTTAGCATGTCCCTATTTACAGGGCCATCCAAAGTCACCTCCTATTTAGAAAGCAAAGGCAGACATTAGATCCAGTTTCTGAGCCTATAAAATTAAACGTATGGCTTCAATAACTCAATGTGTATCATTTCTATTAAGTCATATATCTGCCTGCCATCCTGCACCCTATAATGCCAGACCACCCCTATCCCTATTCATGACAGCTTGCTAACATTATGCATTTTTATTTATCATCTTCTAAACAGGTTAGAACATTCAGCACATAGACTATTACAAACAAGATGGAACAGAGTTTACAGTGACTATTCTGAATAAAAGAGACAATAGAAGAGAGTACTGCCTTATGAGCGTACAGTCTATAGGTGTCACCCTTACAGCTTCAGGTGTTCAAGCCTACAGGAGAGAAGTGAGCCCTGTACACACAGAACACTGCTGCTATGGCGACTGCTGAGGTAAGGGAGCTTACTCCACCTTACATATACCCTGCAACACTGTTCTGTGTGTACAGGACTTAGTTCTCTGTCTTGTAGATCTTGATGTACAGACTTGATACGCTTAGCACAAAAAAGATATTTTGGCACAAAAAAATGTACACTTTCCAAAATTCCCTCAAAAGTGGACGGGCAGCACAAATAATGAGACAACATTTAGACCTGAGGGGGCTCCCTTGCCCATGCATGAGCTTTAGCCAATCACACATTCAGCTGTGCTGGGGAAATGGCCAAGGCTGACTAACTAAACTGGCTTCAAATAGGGTAAGGTCTAAATGTACAGTATGTATGTGTAGTATATGTATGTGAATATAGTATATGTAAAGGATAATTGGCAAGGAGTGCAGGTGATGGCTTTGTTGTGAAATCATTTACCATGCATTTTGTGTTTATTTCCTGCATGTGCATTGTCTACTACAAGATACAAGTATTTGGTGTTCTGTCTAGCTTTTAAAGTATAGAATCTTTTGTTCCTTATGTGTACTTGCCACCATTAAACATAGACATAGGTTGTACTCTGCAGAACCAACCCAACATTCTTTCTACATTCTCGGGCCCATTTTTTGCCCAGTAGTGTTCTGAGATCTGGTTCAGGTCCTAGGTCAGCGGTTGTTAAAGGACAGCTGTCCCTCAAATTAACACTCAAATAGTATGTAGTCTAAGATTCTGCCATGTCTATAAGAAAATGGACCATGCCCCATAAATACAATGGACTATATTCACACCTAGCCAACCTATATTCACATATTCACATAGGTGTGCCAACTACCTCAATAGCTGAGCTGCAGCTCACCAAATTTTGAAAAGGAATCCTTGACTTCCTAATTAGGTTGGAGGCAGACATTCAAATACATGTTGGAAACTTGGGCATTAGATGATATTTCTGGGAAGCAATGTTGCTCCTTAAGAATGTCAATCTCACAGAGGCCGGATATGGGCAGATCATGGCAGACACACCCACGAGGCGGGGAATGCTGGCCACTCCAAGCTGGGATGACTAGTTGGTCAGACAATGAATAGCAACCATAATGTGCTAAGTATCTCTATTATCTCTCCATTATCTCTCTCACCATTTGCTCATTTATTGTACTGTAAACTTACTTTATCTTAACATGCCATATATGTAACAACTGCCTATTATATCTAAGGTAATTTGGGTAAGCTTCATGAACATATTGGGTTAGTGAAGGTTATTTACTGTGCTGGTAAATTAAACCCGTTTTAATCTATACATCTTACTGTGTGTGTGTGGTGGATAATTTCTCACACAATAGATTGTATGTGCAAAGTATTTAAGGTATTAAATATATTTCTTCTTAGGATATTTCACTGGATGTATGAGGACAACCTGAGCGACCATCGGTTTGTATCAAATTAGTGGCCGCTGGGCTGATAGGATTATTATTATTTGCGATATTTATAGTATTAATCTCTAGTAGAAATATTGGAGATTAATGTGCAGCAAATATTAATTTAAATCATATTTTCCCATTTCAGTGGTCTACGTCCTTGGTAGCACAATTGGAATACTAATTCCACATCTGCAATCTGGGTAGAGAAAGCCTCTCTGTGCTTGGCTTCCGGTAGAGCCCTATAAAACCTAATTACCCAGAAAAAGCTCAATAACATTTCATAACATGCACAAAATGCACAAATCCTAGCACAGGGGGCATCCCGATTGCTGGTGCCTCCTTGTGTATTAACCCCCATTAAATTCTTGGACCCTTGACTAAATTGAGTGTTGAGTTGGCCTGATGAGAAACGTAAAATTTCTCAGGTTTAATGGTGGTAACTGTGGGGGGCTGGGGCAAATGGGACACCCCCTGTTCTAAGAAGAACATCCATTTTGTGAAAAATGAGGGTTGTTCCAGTTAACTTAAAAGGGGATTTCAGACCTAGGCTGCTTATCACAAGTGTTTCTGTGAACAAACAAACAGTCATTGCATCTAGTAAAAAATGTTCTTGAATCCAGGCATTGCCTGTTAAAGTAAACCAAAACTAAAAATGAGTTGGCCCTCTTTAAGAGATTTCCTTAGTGACATCCCGATTTGGTATGCCCTGCAGTTTGAACCCTCCCGGTTTCACTATAAACTCACCACGGTCCACAATTGCATAGCTGCAGCTAAGCTTAGCTACACTTTGCAGCACACCACAGAATTCCCCTTCCCTTAGACCTGTGAGGCCTTGTTGGAAGACCTATCTGAAAGCACATAACAGAGATGCTGCCAGAGGCCTGTGCATGTGCTGTGGGGTTTAGGATCAAGGAGTGTATAAACGAAAACTACAGGATTTTACTCTGTGGGCCATCCCAAAGGATATAACCCAGACCAGAGTCTTTTACATTTTAATTCAGGTTTTTGTCCACTTTAGGTATTTAATTATTGATTATTTGTCCTGCACAGCTCAGAGACTTTTATGATAAACTGTACCTTGAGAACCCCTTTGACTGGGACATCCTAGAGCACCTTGAGTGGTGGTGGATCATGCACCGTGGGATCATATGTCAAAAATAATTGGACTGATCTGAGCTCTGTGCCATTTGGTGGAATTATCTTTACAGGGAGTTTGAAGGACTCAGTGCACATTGAGCTTTATTGAGTGTATTGTATTAGCGCAGTATAATACTTTATTGTCTTTTTTGTGTATTTTCCCCTTCATTTATACCTGCTGCTGATTGGTGGTATCGATTATGGATATCTTTAATTTTAATTCCCAAAGAGGGATAGACTTTGGGGACTTAAGTGCTCCAGATCTTGAACCCCTGTTGGGACCTGATCTTGATCATGAATTTAAAGAGTTACATAAATTACTCAATAAGGAATTGAGATTGAAGTGGGATGTGGCTACTCTTGAAAAGTATTTGAGTAAAAAGATGGTCCCGCAACAGTTGCGATGGACATTACACATATATGATGGAGATGATTCTCCTGATGCAAAATAGGAGTGGTTTACATTTTTTAATATGTGTGGTCTTCTACTAGTAGAGAAATTGATAGAAAATTGATAGAAAAGAAAAAAGTGCAACTTAGGGGCATCGAATCAGTTAGAAATGATTTGAAGCAACATTTGGACCCTTTGAGTCAATCTGAACTATTTCTATCAAAAGCATCTGAACTCAAACAGAGGTTAGAGAAAGAAGAGGTAACCATCAAAAACCGTAAATGACTGATACCGCTAGAGACGATATATCGACCCCTTGTGTCGTACCACCTTGCTCTGGGATGGATACATGCCTGAAATCCTCAGATAGGACGGGGTATAAAACCTCGGCCCCTAAAGATGAACGGGTGGGTAGAAGATACAAAGATAGGGAGTTTAATACGGGGGGTAAAAATTGGTGTAAGAGGTCTCTCTCTTGGAGAGACAGGCAAAGAGTTGAATATAGAAGACAAGACAATTATTTTATGAGAAGGGGACGGGAGGTAGTTACCCCTTCACATTCTCAACCTTCTACCCCTTTTCAGGAGGAGCGACAGAGAAATCTTCTTCCGAGAGAGATAATGCTGAGAGACAGAGACAAAATAGAACCCCTAGGGAGGAGACAACCAGTAAAAAGAAAAGTATGGGACAAAGAGGACGGAGAGGAGGTATCAAACATAAGAAGACCCTGGCCATTTTAGGCCAGGGTATCTTTAACCTCAGCTCCGTCCAATTAAGTGAAGATGAATTAAGAGTTCTGGATCGGGGCTTGAAATATGCCCCACCAAAAGAGTTAGACAACACGAATGGGTGTAATCTGGAGTTCACTCCAGAAATAAGATCCTCAGAAGTTCATTTTTTGGATCTCTCTATTAAAATGGAGGGGTCTTCATTGGTGACCTCCACTTTTTTCAAGGCTACAGATAGGAATGGATATGTCCCCTGGGATAATTCATGCGCCTTAGGCGAAATTGTAGTGATCTAGAAGTGTTTGATCAACAAGCAGCAGATCTCACTAGAAGGTTTGTTGAGAATGGTTATGGTGAAAATATTGTGGCCAGTCAGCTCCAATCGGTAAGGGCAATTGATCGTGCAACCCTTTTTTCTAAGTCAAAAAAGGTTGAACAACAACATAAAGATATGGAATATGCTTTTATCTCTGGCTTTAGTATCCGACACCGTAAGGTGTGGAGTATTCTTGATAAGCATTGGCATATTTTGAAGGTAGATCCATTATTGGGTCCGGCCCTACCGACAAAACCAATATGTATTTTTCGGAAAGCATCTAATCTGAGAGACAAACTGGTGCGTAGTTTTATCGACCCACCTAAGCCTGTTTCGCTTGTTGAATCTCCACCTGTAGGTTTCTACAGATGTGGTAAGTGCTGCGGGTGTAAGGTTGGTATTAAAGGAGCAGTATCACGAAATTTGCATTAAAAAAGATAAATAATTAAATAGCCACACAATAGCTTTTAACGTGTATAAATAATCTGGCGATAGAAAAAGAAAAAAAATATGCCTCTCTTTTAAATTGTATAATTACAATGGCTCGGTCCATTTGCTGAATAGGGGGATCTGCTGAGTTGTATTTAGTGAGCTGCTTCATTTAGCCCACTGGTCTCCTAGCAACACTTTACCTCAGAGGCTGACACTGTAATCAGTGGTAACGGCTGTGTATGTGTGAGGTGCTGCTTTTGTTATGGGACCAGGTGACTCGAATGTGTAAAATCTATACAAAATAAACTAAACTGACTGAAAATAACTGAAATTCTTCTTTGAATAACTGTGCAGGAAAATCTAAAGGTATTAAAGTGGAACAAAACCCTGAGTGGCCGACCCTGAAGTCTATAAGACCCGGCCATTGACCTTGCCCCTTGGGCATTCCAAATCGGGATGCCCCACTGTGTGAAACAACCCCTGGATAACCACAGATCCCCCCATTTTTCTGGCGCGCTCACGCAGATAGTCATTTAGACAGGCCGGGCTGCCAGGAAGGTTACTGCTCAGGCTCCCCATTTGCGTGCAAACAGAGCTGATTGGATGAGAGCCCTCGCATGCGTTGTGGGACAGGGAAAGGTACGTTTTCACAGGCGAACTTGGGGATTTCACATATCAGGGCATCCCAAGTCGGGATGCCCCTAGGGCCACAAAACAAAACTCCAGATCCTGGAGTTGGGCTTTGCTCAAAACACACAAAGCTGAAAGAAAGATCATATGGAGAAATGAAAAATAAGAATATGAAAGAGAAAATGGTAAACTGAAAGATTCTGCAGCAGAGCCAACATGAAGGGAAAACTGTCAAAATCAGCTAAATGACTTCTAGAGCTTTTCTCTCTGTTTTAGATATATAATTTCTGGCCAGGCAATGTTGCAATGTTGTTATCTGATGCTGGAGCTGCCAGCACTGAACAGCTGAGACTTTGATACATTATTCTCCCCCTCTCCTCAGCATGGAACTGATACATTGTTTCACCCCTCTCCTCAGCATGGAGCAGGCCAGAGTGTCGGGTCCCGACACTCAGAAGACATAAACATGAGCTATTAGTCTCCAGCTGCTCAACACACACATCCTTTTTTTCTACATTTGTAATTCTTACTCCAACACTTACCTACATTCAAAGTACCATTTAAATATAAGTCACCAAGAAAAATTCGCGATACTGCTCCTTTAAGATTGAGAAGCCAAAAAAGACTTTTGCTGATACACGCACAGGGAGACTATTTAAAATCAAACAGTTTATTACCTGCTGCTCCAAAGGAGTGGTTTATGCTATTTGGTGCCCCTGTGGCCTTACCTATATAGGAAGGACCACTAGAGAACTCAGGACCAGAGTGCGTGAACATATATACAATATAAAGAGGGGCTTTGAGGGACATAATTTGTCCGCCCACTTTAAGCAACGTCACGCCTCTGATCCTAAATATTTGACTTTCTTGGGCTTGGAAAAAATTGAACATCATTGGAGGGGTTCTTGTTTAGTAAGAGATCTGTCGCAGTGTGAAAGTCGGTGGATTTATCATTTAGACACACTTGGGTTTGAATGTTGAGTTCGATTTAAATTGTTTCATTAACAATTCATGATTGACATTTTTAGTTCAATATCTTTTTATTCAGTATACATCATATAAAAGGAAGCAGTACAGAACATTAATTCAGAAGGACAGAAGGTCAAGACATGTCGTTCTCTACGTCCACATGTACGTACATTACAGTGTCATATCCTAAGCAATGGGCGCATCTCTCCCATCCCCCAACAACCCCACCAACCCCACCCATGTGATCCATCTTACTCTCCGGTTAATCTATAACGTGATGTATGGTCAGGGGTCCAGCACCCCAAAACTTTCAGCCCCCCCCACTCCGGTCTTGCCGACCAAAGGGAGATAGAGGCGCCTACTCACACCAAAATCAGATATACGTCTACTTTCCTAGGGGAGGCGGGGGCCCAAGGGGCGGAGGGAGGGAGTCGGACAGCCCAGAGGACTCAGGATAGCAAGGACATGCAAGGAAGGAGTCGAGAAGAGAAGGGAAGGGGGGAAGGGGGGGGGAGGAAGGAGAGGGAGAAGGGAGTAAGCTTGAGGACCATGATTGTCGAAGCAGCGGGAAGATTGGGATGAGTAGTTCCCAAGGCAAGGGCGGGAGTAGAGACACATACCGAAACTTAAACATGAACAGAAACACCACCGCGGGCAGGGGCCTGCCAACACATGACCATCTATGTTATCTCCTGCGCCAGATGAGTGTCCCTGTAGTCCAGCCACCCGGCCCATGTCATCCTATAGCTCTCCCAGATGCCTTCGGAGTCTGAAATCAGCTCCTCCATACGACGAATGGCCTCCACCTCTCGAGCCCAGTCAACAAGAGATGGCGGGGCTGTGGATTTCCATCGTCTCGGGATGACTGCTCTCACTGCTGTCAGAAAATGCCGCAGTACCCACTTTTTGCCACGGGAGAGAGAGCCGGGGAGCAAGGACAGCAGGGCCACCTGTGGGGAGTTCTGCACCGACTCCCCCGAGATGTCGTTGTATATAGCCAAAACCCTCTCCCAGAGGGCCCTTATTGCTGGACAGCCCCACCAAATATGGACCATGTTACCCCGCCCTTCCAGGCATCTCCAACATCTATCCGAGCATGAAGTGTCAAATTTGCTCAGATCAGCTGGGCACCTATACCACCGGGACAGGACCTTAAAGTTCCTTTCCTGGGCTATGCTCGGGACCGCCAATTTATGGGTGAACAAGTATATTTTATTAAGTTCTTCTTCGGTAATGGACATCCCCAACTCCTCCTCCCACCTCTGTATGAATCCTGGTGGGGAATCATGCATAGCAGCCAATAAGGTTCGATACAGAACAGCGATTGCGTGGGCTTCGGGAGGCGTTTGTGTGAGGACTTGTTCCAATTGTGTCAATGGCCTCCTACCCCGCTCCACTAGATTGTGAGTTGCCACAAAAGCATTTAATTGCCTATGGAGAAACCATGAGACATATTGCCCTGGGGCCCTGTCCCTTAACTCATCTAGCGAGGGAAGTCCGTCTCGTACCAGTATTTGTCCAATAGTTACGTTAGATGAGGCCTCCCAAACTAAAAAGCTCCTAGCCCGTACGCCAGGTGTAAAAGAGTAGTTGTCAAAGAGGGGAGTCAGGGGTCCCAGTCTATTGATCATGGAGCTCCGTCTAGACATTTTATCCCAGACCAGCAGGAATTGTCCTGCCAGAAATGGAAGAGATTCTTTTGTTTGTCTGGGAAGTACGCCCCCCCAAGGTAGTGAGATCAAATTCAAAGGGGAAATAACCTTTTCCATTTTCACCCACTGCTTCGCTCCCTCTTTAAGGGCCCAATCCACTACACGTAGCACCATAACTGCTGTATGATATGTCTGAAGGTCTGGAAGCCCGGCTCCACCATCGGATTTGAGCCTCGTCAATGTGCTAAATCTTATCCGGGGCTTCCCCGTCCCCCACACAAACCTTAGGAAAGCCGTCTTCAGTTTCCTGAAGAAACTACTAGGCAAGTGGATGGGTATAGTTTGGAAGGTATATAAAAATTTGGAGAGAATATCCATCTTCAGCACGTTGATCCTTCCAAACCAAGAGAGGAGTCGCCTATCATACGTGGTCAGGTCGTTCACCGTTTTCAGAAGTAAAGGGGAGTAGTTCAATTCGTATAGTCGCGAGAGGTCCGAGGGGATTTGCACCCCAAGGTATTTTATGGAGTGGGGTTGCCATTTAAAAGCATAATTCAGTTTAAGCTGCTCTACGGTCTGACTGGGAAGAGATATGTTAAGGGCCTCTGACTTAGCGTAGTTGATTTTGAAGTTGCCGATCTGACCGAAGGTCCGAAACTCCTTAAGAGTAGCCGGAAACGAGGTTAATGGAGAAGTTAAATGTAGAAGTAGGTCGTCAGCATACAGAGATGCTTTGTATTCCCGATCCCCCACCGTTATCCCCTTAATATCCGGGTTCTGTCTAATGGCCACAGCGAGATGCTCCATAGTGATTACATACAGCAATGGTGACAAAGGGCAACCTTGCCGAGTGCCATTGCTGATCCTAAGGGGAGTGGACAGGAGGCCATTCACCCTCACCCTTGCCGTAGGCTCAGAGTATAAAGCCAAGATCCTGGACAGGAGTATCGGGCCAACACCAATCTGCCGAAGGGATGCCTTGAGAAGCAACCAGTCTACCCTATCAAATGCCTTCTCCACATCACACGAGAGAAAGCATGTCTGAGTCCCCTCGGCTTTGGCATGCACTATGAGGTCTAAGAGTTTATTGGTGTTGTCCCGAGCCTCCCGCCCAGGCACAAAACCAACCTGATCCAAGTCTATCAGATCAGGGAGAAGTGGCCCAAGCCTGGATGACAAAATCTTGGCATACAACTTAATATCAACGTTGATCAGAGAGATCGGTCTATAGCTGCTGCACACCGAAGGGTCTTTCCCAGGCTTAGGAATGACTGATATGATTGCCTCCAATGACTGTTTAGGAAACCCACACTCAGGTCCAACGGAATTAAATACTCTGGTCAGAAATGGTACTAGCTCGACCCCAAGCTGCTTGTAAAATTTGGGGGTAAAGCCATCAGCCCCAGGACTCTTACCCTGCGGCGTCTCCTTGATTGCCTTGGCCACCTCTTGCGAGGAGAAGGGTACCTCCAAAGCCGCCGCCTCCTCCTCTGGTATCACCGGAAGGGCCGTGTTATTCACATAGGTCACAACAGCTTCCGGTGGCTCCGTGTCGACCAAGGAGTAGCCACTCCGCCCCAAATTATACAGCGAGTGGTAATAGTCTCTGAAGCTATCCACTATCTGGGATGGGGTGACTGCAGTTTGACCCTGTGGCCCTCGAATGCTGGGAATGTAAGTGGCTGCAGTCCTTGGGTGCAACGCCCTAGCAAGCAAACGCCCACATTTTTCAGAGTGTTGGTAATATGTTACCCTCTGCCTTTCTCTGAATCTCAGATACGCCTGATTGTACAATCCCCGAAGTTTATCTCTAGCCTTCATCAGGTCCACAAGTATAGTCCCAGGTGGCTTTTTTTTATGATCTAGCTCTAAGGTCTGTATTTGCTGCAAAGTCTGGGATATCTGAGAGGCTCGTTCCCTCTTTAATCTAGCCCCATGTTTAATAAATTCACCCCTGACCACGCATTTTAGCGCCTCCCACTGATACGGGAGAGGGGTAGGGTCCTGTTCGTGATGTTTGAGAAACTCCGAGATGGTCTTCCTTACCCCAGACAGGCACGTAGCATCCCCGAGCAAATTATCATTAAGTCTCCAGCTCCAGCTCTTAGGGTAAAGACCAGGCAATAGCATTGACAGGAAAACTGGAGCATGGTCTGACCACAAAATCTGACCAATCCATGCCCGCGGAGCCCACTCCATAGCATGGTGGTGCAGGAAGAGGTAGTCAATTCTGCTGTATGAGTTCCTGGCGGCTGAGTAGAACGAAAAGTCCTTGTCTCGCCCATGAAGTACCCGCCAGGAATCCACCAACTGCAGATCAAAGAGCATCTTTTTTAGCCGATTCCTCTTGCTCAGGGACACCGCCGACCTGCCAGAGGAGGTGTCCAGCTCTGGATTTATGGGAATGTTAAGGTCGCCTCCCACAACTAGTGTACCCTCTAGAAATTCCGCTAGTGTCCTCAGCACCCTAGTGCAAAAGCTAACCTGGTTAGTGTTAGGGGCATAAATGTTAGCTATAGTGTATATCTTGGAGAACAGTTCAATTTTAAGGAATATGAATCGTGTTGGGGTTAGGGGTATGGTACCACACGGGGTAATATCGATTCTTCATAGCTGGGATATATCCTACCTTAAAGTGAGTCTCCTGAAGGAGTAAAATGGCTACTCTCTGCTTATGCATGTTATATAGCACCTGTGTTCGTTTCTCCGGGATATTCAATCCCTTCACATTAAAGGAGCTGACCGTCAGTTCCGCCATTATCCACCCGCCCCCACCCACAATGCAGAAAAGTGAAGGTACCAAGTGGACAAGGCAGAACCGGGGAGGGAAGGGGGGGGCGGAAGGGCAAGGTATGTATGAACAGAAAACCGAAAGGGAAAAAGCAAGGAAGAAGGAAAGTGTAATGGGCAGTAAGCAAGGAAGAGTAGTCGGACAGAGAAGGGACAACGAAGGGTGGGGGCACGAGGGGGGAAGGAAGGGGAAAGACTAAGGAAGAAGGAAAAAGCTGTAAGGGGGAAGGAGGAAAGGAAGTTTCCCCCTCCAGGAAAACTCAAGTAAATGCAATTGCAAGTGTTCACTAATTTCTCCAAAGTGGAGTAAGCGAACCGGCCTACTTGGGGAAGATGGAAAGCTACGGCAGTAGGCGAAGGAGATGCATTTTCTCATGTGCAAAGTATTTGAACCCGCATTTCTTAACATTAACCATAACTAACCAATAGGTCGAGGACCTTAACATAAGTTGTCACATAACGAAAACCTTAGTTGCACATAGATCGCAGCTGGCAGGTCCCCACCGCCTCCGCCTCAGCAATGGAGAGGCGAAGTAGGTAGGGGCCCCCACACTGCCTCCCCCCAGCACGGCACACCTCATGCCATCCCAACTTCTAACCTCACCCTAGGTACGCCCAGGGCAACAGAGACCATCCCACCCCCCGTCCCGACCACCCAGGCCCCAGCATTCAAGCCGGCAGCGCCACCCGTGGCCTCATAGCTCCTTCCATTCACATCACTGTTATACAGTAGGCCAAGATATGCAGGCCGACTATTATCTAAACTGCCAGCACGGAGCCCGGGATGGTCAACGCCCGGGGCAGGCCGACCCGTAATTCACGCCAGCCTACCCTGCGAACGCCGACCCCCCAGACATCCCGCACCGACCAAGTGACCATTGTCTTGAGGGAGTCCAGTCTATATGGCGGGGTGCACAGAAAGCAAGGCAGGGGCGGCCACTAGAGTGGCAGCCCGGGATGGTCCCTAAAACAACATTTTGGGATAGGCATAGAATAAAAACACATGGGGATGAGCTCCACAACGGTGAACAGCCCATCAGGCCGGAAGGGGGGGGCAAATCGTCAACAGATGGGGCTAGACCGCCCGACGCCTTCCGCCGCCTCTGATCCTATTTCGCTGGGGCTGCGGTTCTCCGGGCCTAGGACGCGGGTCGGGCCCCCCATTGTCCCCCAACGAAGGTGACAACCAATCATCAAGTTGTATACTTGGTATTCCCAAGAAGCGGAAGAGTTCCGGTAGCTGTGCGTGAGAACGCAGAACAAACGATCGGCCTCCCTTAGTGGCCACTAGATGAAAGGGATGACCCCATCGGTATGTAGCCCCAGTAGACTTTATGGCTTCCAGCAGTGGCTTCATCACTCGACGCATCAGAAGGGTACGACTGGCCAGATCAGGGAGCAAGGTTATCTGCGATCCATTGTACATAATGGGGCCCTTCTCCCACGCTCCTCTCATGATATTTTCTTTAACTCTAAAGAAATATACACGACATACCACGTCTCGTGGCCTTGTAGGGTCAGCAGAGCGTGGGCCGAGTGCCCTGTGCACTCTGTCGATCTCAATGCGTTCCTCTTGGGGCCGGTCCAGGACGTTGTTAAAAATCTTAGTAACAGTGTCCCTAAGGTTGCCGTGTTCAGGCGTCTCTGGAAGACCGCGGATCCGGATATTGTTCCTGCGACTTCTGTTCTCTAAGTCGTCCAGGTGCATCAGGGTTCTGGTAGTTTGCTGTTTGGAGTCCGACAGGGCTTGTTGCGTTGCCGCCTGCGCCCTTTCCAGTGCTTCCAATCGCTGGTCAGTAGTAGACTGCTGCTGCTCAAGGGAGTTCACCCTATGGGATACTTCGGAGACTGATCTTGTGACCTCCTCAAGCTCTCTTCTCAATAGGGATTCCATCCTGTTTGTGTAATTCTCAAAATCCCTCCGAGACGGTAGGAACTTTAGAAGTATGTCAAGATTGTACTGCTGAGATCTGCGGTCAGCAGGGTCAGGAAGATCAACATCTGCTTGAGACCGGGTAGGTGATCGCAGCGACGCTCGGCTGACAGGACCGTCAGAGAATGTCGGGCTCATCGTGCCGCCCGGTTGCTCTAGGTCATCTAGCGCGTGAAACTCAAGGTTAGATGGGCCGAGGGACAACGGGTCCTTCATAGGCAGCCCCCTCGGAGTGGACCTAGCGGCCCAATGGTCGGCCACCCTGTCAGCAAGGTTGTGAATGGGGATACTAGAGGGTGTCTCATCCAGGTACCTTTCCTCCATGTCATCTTCGCCCGGGGCACCTCTGCCGCAAAGGGGGAAGGGGTGCACCTTCGCCGTTGTTGTCATCAGGGACCCTCGGCCGACCACGCCATCAATGTGTTCAGGCTCTCCCCGCAGGGTCGGTGGTTCAACGCAACCAGAGCAGTCACTCATTTTAGAGTCGTTAGAGGAGGGGGATAGGATGTGCGCTGTCTCATTTTCATTGGAGGGTTGAGCTTCCACCTGGGCCTGGGACCCCCCCTGTTCTGGACACTGCCGTTTCCACCATTGCCCTGGAGCCCCAGAAGCATCTTGCCCAGTCCCCAGGTTTTCCTGCCTCTTGGGTGCTCGTACCACAGGGGCCGCCGGGTGATCCCCCAGGTTCCGGGTCCCCAGTCCGACTCCCGCAGCGCGCGGTTTATCAAAGCAGGCAGGAGGGAGGCTGCGCTGCTCCTCTCCCTCTGCCTCCGTCTGCCCGGCTGTCTGACAGGTCTCTGTCTGGTGGATCGGGGCCCCGTTCCTCACCTTCTTCTCCCCCGCGTCCGAGGTTACCTTGAGGGCGCCTCCGCTGCCTTCCAGGCCGGTGTGCGCGCGCTGTGCGGCCGCCGCCGCCCCTCTCCTCGTCTCAGGCACTTCCTCGAGTGGGACTGTTGGCCCGGCAGTCCCCGATGCCGCCGCAGCAGACCTCGGCCCGTCATATGACGTGGAAGCCGCCCCCGAAGGGATCATTGCAATGCCATGCGGGGCCTTCCTGTCCTCTCCTGCTCGGCCGTCGCCATCCACCGTTCCCGCCTCCTCCGCCATCTTGGCCCTCTCCTAGCCAGTCGCCTCTCGCTGGGACACCGCAAAAAACTTGTTTATCTCGCCAGCTCTTCCGGACCGCAAGCCCCCAGAGGTCGTCCGGGTCTTCCTCTTCTTGGACATCTCTCCAGGTAAGGATGTGAATGCGGGTATTCAGTTATCTCTGGGAGAAAAGTGCAGAGCTCCGGTTTATGCGTCTTCACGCCGCCATAGCCAAGCCACGCCCCCCCCCGATTGACATTTTTTTAGTTTTAAAAGTTTTTTTAGTTTTAAAAATATTTTTTATTTTTAAGTCGCTTGTATTCAGCACATTTTTGTACATGTTTATATAATTGGCTATTTTTACTTTATAGGTTTTAATTGTATTTGTTATTGCTAAATTTATTTTTAACCTTAGAGACCTTTTATATGTGAAGCATTTCTCAGATGCCAGCACTGTCCCTTTGGAACTGTTTATATTGCCTTATTGGCTGATTTGATTGCCAGGAGGTCCTTGTGCGTTTAGCACAGGTCCGTTATGTGCATGTATTTGTATTTGGCAAAAGGTTATTTATGTGAGGTGTGGGTGGTGCGCACGCGCGATATTGGAGGCGCGTGCGCATAGCATTATTCTGGTGATTGTGACTAGCGATCCCCATTGGTTGCCTAAATGAGTGTCTGCGCATGTGCAGGTAGGGGATGCACGCGCGTCCTCGCGTTGCCGAGTTGAGTGTAGCTGATGGGCACATTGTGTGCACGCGCGATGCGGGAGGCGCGTGCGCATAGTGCGCTGTTGTTAATGATGGATGCCATGTGAGGTGTGGGTGGTGCGCACGCGCGATATTGGAGGCGCGTGCGCATAGCATTATTCTGTGAGGTGTGGGTGGTGCGCACGCGCGATATTGGAGGCGCGTGCGCATAGCATTATTCTGGTGATTGTGACTAGCGATCCCCATTGGTTGCCTAAATGAGTGTCTGCGCATGTGCAGGTAGGGGATGCACGCACGTCCTCGCGTTGCCGAGTGGAGTGTAGCTGATGGGCACATTGTGCGCACGCGCGATGCGGGAGGCGCGTGCGCATAGTGCGCTGTTGTTAATGATGGACGCCAATAGCGGCCTCTATTTCCCTGATCACGTGGGTATTTTCACGTGATCAGGACGTCATACAACTTCCGGTTTAAAATGCCGGTGGATGTGTAGCTGACGGGCGCATAGTGCGCACGGTGCTGGAAGCGTGCGCGCACAGTGCGCTGTTGTTAATGATGAACGCCAATAGCGGCTGATCACGTGGGTATTTTCACGTGATCAAGACGTCATACAACTCCCGGCTTAAAAGGCCGGCGTGTACGCAGTTCAAACATTCCGTCTGAAGTCGCCTAGGCGACGAAACGCGTTGGATCGTTTGAACACTTGAACGTTTTTTATCTGGACCTTTTATCAAGCAATCGAACATCGGGAGGACTGGCGGTGAGAAATTGCTGACTACGCCATGGTTTTACTGCTTTTACTATCTTGATAGCTTGTGAGTGCATTTTCAATAAATAGTTATAAGTTTTATTGGGCGTACTGCACTATTCTTTTACTCTTTTGCTTTGCATGAACCAATCCTATATAACTCTGCGCATGGGATATATTTAAATGAGCTTAAGATCTGGAATGACGGCAGAGACCAACAGATGCTGAAACACTTAAGTGTGCGTTAAGGCGATATTACTACAGTGTTCCGGTAAGCGTGTGGGCACTAAGTTTTTTTGGTGTGCACCTTGAGTGGTGGTGGATCATGCACCGTGGGATCATATGTCAAAAATAATTGGACTGATCTGAGCTCTGTGCCATTTGGTGGAATTATCTTTACAGGGAGTTTGAAGGACTCAGTGCACGTTGAGCTTTATTGAGTGTATTGTATTAGCGCGGTATAATACTTTATTATCTTTTTTGAGTAAAAGGAAACTGCTGTTCTGCTATAGCATCTGCTGGTTGAACTGATTATCAGATTCCTTCCACTAGATGCATTTTATTTGTTCTATGGAAAATGCATCCAGCTGTGCTTTTGGACAGGACGGAAGGGATGAAGCAATCAAGATGCCCACTCCCCTAGACCTCAAGTCCGGGGAGTAAGAGTGATACCCTACTGGGAAGTGCCTGTCTGAGAATTTGTGAGCCCTTTTCTTTTGGAAATGGGTCTCCTGGACAAAGACTACTTGCGCTCTCCTTTTCCAAAACTAATTCAGGCACATCCTCCTCTTCTCGGGAATGTTGAGGCTTGGCGTTCAGGGAGACGATCTTCAGCTCCATTACTGCCTTCTACGCTACAAACGGAATGCAAACTGCAGCAACAGCCGGAGACCAGAGGTCCTCAGCAGGGGAGCGCCCCCCTGGAGAAAGGGAAGGAAAAAAAGGGGGGGGCAAGGGCCCAGAAGGGGGAGGAGCGAGCTAGCGGGTGAGAAAGGCAACTGGGACCAGGCCGGAGGATACCACCGCTAAATTAGTTAGAAACACATTTATTAATAATTAATAATAATCCTATCTCTAAAATGACTAGAACACTTGGTTAACACATAGAGCCTCATTTAAGAAGCGTCAGTGCCACACAGCACCACTCAGCGTATGATTTAAGAAATCAGCAACAGCGATATGGCCGCAAGCTAGTGTCTTATTTAACACTAGCGCCAAAAAGGTTGCAGCGTTGGGCGCTCTGGTTCAGGTTGCCAGATGAAACCTGGCACTGTAGCTCAAGATCCCATAGAGCACAATAGTCAGAACTGAATTGAACTGTTTAATGCTTTTAATTAATATTAAAAACATTTAATTGTACAGAACTTGTATTGGGATTTGTCAATAATTGTGTGTGTCTGTGTGTGTATTTTTACATTTAACCCCCTAAGGGATCCATGAGACCCCTATACCAGTTCACAAAGCTCGAGGGGCTGGCAAGTCATTAGCCCCAAAGCCCATAGCCTCCCCAAAGCCAAAGGGGCAGGGGGTTACAGAGGCTTTGCGGGTTTGTAGTCTGAAGGGTAGGGGCCACCAAAGCTGCATAGCTGATCCCCAGGTTGGTTTTGCTGGGTAGGGGGGACCCCACATCATTTTTTTTGCAGCTAGCAGGTGACTTCCCAGTCCCCCCATTACCTGCTTCCTCAAAGCCCGGGGGAGCAGGACAGCCTGGGGCCATTTAGGCTGTAGCCTAGCGGCCTTGTAGGCTGGCCCCTGTGCCCTGTTCTACAAACCCCCATAGCTGGTCCCCAGGCTGGTTATGCTGGGAAGGGGGGACCCCACGTAATTTTTGGTGGATTTTAAAATTCCTCCCAAAAATGGGGGGGAACCTATGTCATATTTTTTTAATTTACCTTTTATGTCCCATCACTCAGCAGTTATAAAAGGCTTTCAGCAACAGCAGGAGAGCTAGAGGCCAGAGTGTTTGGTGTGGAACACAGTGCTCGGGATGGATGGGAGGTAACTATTAAAAAAAAATTAAATAAAATATTTTTTCTACCTGTGTGCATGTCTTTTTTTTACAGTTAATCCTTTGTGAAATAGTAAGGGATCCATGAGATGCCTATACCAGTTTACAATGCTCCGTGTCTGGAAAGTCACTTGCGGCTAGCGGGTGACTTACCATTAACCCTCAGCCCACCCTCATTACCTGCCTCCCCAAAGCCCGGGGGGGGGGGGGAGAAGAGCCCGGAGGGCGTGAAGCCTATGTGGGCTAGTAGAGTTCATTGCTACGGGCCACCAAAGCTGGCCTCTGCGTCCTGGTCTACAAGCCCTGCATAGCTGGTCCCCGGGCTGGCTGGACCCCACACCATTTTTTTATTTGTAGGGGTTAGTATGCATGTTGGGTATTGTTCTGCTCGGAGGACCTTGCACTTTTAACAAGATTTAGCTTGTTATTTCTTGTTTGCATGTTGATATTTTAGGAAAATGTGTTTTATTCTGCTTTTTATATACTTTTTCAATATGTGCAACCAAATAATTCTTTGAGGGATTTACTTCCAGAAAAATGCACCCACTACAATAAGCTGGGTACACTTTCAGGTTGAAAAAAGTGCGCACTTTGTCTGCACACCTGAAATTTTCAGGGTAAAATTTCCCACATGTTTTACTTTGGGGTGTTTGTGAAGACTTTTTTCTTGTTTGCATATTTAAAAAAAAAAAAATGTGCCTTTGATTCTGCTTTTTCATTTTTTTTTAGGGAAACCATGTACAACCAAAAGATATATCGATTGATTACTACCAGAAAACTGTGCCCATATCAACAAGCCTGGTATGCCTAGAAGGTTTGAGGTGTGTACTTCCAGAGAATATATATTTTGTGGGGGGGGTATTTCAAATGTAAAGGGTTGTTTTTCTTGAAAAACTGCAAGGTGCACATAGGCCATAATATAGTTGTATTTTATCTGAAAATCTCCTAAAGCGCGGTTTCAGTTTGGGGGAGTCTCCTGGGGAGGAACGGATGTCTACCAATACATATGTGGTGCCGTTAAAACCAGGAGAAATTGGGCTTTTACATGCAATAAGGTTACATAGTTACATAGTTAATACGATTGAAAAAAGACCATCAAGTCCATCAAGTTCAACCAAGGGTGTTGGGGTAGGTGAAGTTATTTTTTATTATATTTATAGGTGGAAGTTATTTATTTTATTTTTTGTTTTTTTATTGATAACCGCTAATAGTAACTGTTAATGTTATTTTCTTCTAAATAAGCATCTAATCCGTTTTTGAAGCTGTCAGCGGTTGAAGCTTCTGTGGGAGGCTATTCCATAGATTTATAGTTCTTATAGTAAAAAATGATTGTCGCCTCCAGAGACTAAATTTCTTTTTTTCCAGTCGAAGGAAGTGCCCCCTTGTCTTTAGAGAGGATTTCACCTGAAATAGTGTTCCCCCATATTTTTTGTATGGGCCATTTATATATTTATACAAGTTAATCATGTCCCCCCTCAGTCGTCTCCTCTCAGGACTAAACAGATTTAATTCTCGTAATCTTCCCTCATAACTAAGATCCTTCATTCCTCTTATTAGTTTTGTGGCTCTCCTCTGCACCCTTTCCATAGTCAGAGCATTGAATTGGTACCCAGAACTGGATGGCATATTCCAGGTGAGGGCGCACCAGTTCCTTGTAAAGAGGCAAAACTACATCCCTATCCTGTGATTCCATGCATCTTTTAATACATGATAGTATCTTGGTGGCCTTGGATGCAGCTGCTTGGCATTGCATCCTGTTATTTAACCTGTGATCTACCAGTACCCCCAGATCCTTCTCAACAAGTGACTCTCCCAGTTTTACTCCCCCAAGGATATATGTGGCCTGTTAGACCCCAAGTGCATGACTTTACATTTTTCCACATTGAACTTCATTTTCCAAGTGGATGCCCAGACATTCAATGTGTCCAAGTCAGCCTGAAGCTTGTGAACATCTTCAATAGACTGCACTGTGCTACAGATCTTTGTGTCACTTGCAAAAATAGAGACAGTGTTTTTAATTCCATCTTCTATGTCGTTTATAAAAAAGTTGAATAATAGTGGGCCCAGCACTGAACCCTGGGGTACACCACTTACAACCGATAACAATCCAGAAAAACTATATCCACAGCCACCCCTCTGTCCAGGCTACTACTCACCTCCTCATAGAAGCAGTTTCTGCCCTTAGTAAAACCGTGCTGGGTATAACTAATAATATTATGGATAGTTACATATTCGTGTATATAGTCCCTTAATAGCCCCTCAAGCAATTTCCCCACAATGGATGTTAAGCTTACAGGTCTGTAATTGCCGGAGGTTTAATTGACAAAATTACTGTCAAGCCCTGTGGGGTACTGTGATAATAATATGTAAAATGGCAACCTGGTCGCTATCTTGTCCACCATTTTGTCTGGCTCTTATCCACCATCTTGTCTAATCATCCGCCATTTTGTGTTCTAATATGGATGCCATTTGCAGATATTTTGTGATCATGGTGTTATAGCATAGCAAATATAAGTCAGGAATATGTCCTGACATGTCCAGGATGTGAACAAAAAAAAACAAGTACGATATAGCAAATTTAAATGAAAAGCATGTTTGTCAAGAATAAAGTTAACATGTTTTTCAAAATTGAGTTTAAGATATGTTTTTTGGAGATAAGGTTGAAAAACGTGTTTACCAAAGTTTAAGTCACAATTTTTTTTTCAAAATGTACAGCTATGACGTGGCATGGGGGGCTTATCAGTATAGAATATGGATTTGTGACTTATGTTTCTTGCTTATCTTACCTGGGAATTTGGCCAATTCTTGGGTGAGATAGGTATGGAAGATTAGATAAACTCTTATCAAGAAACAGGTTGCTGGTACCCCTTGGAGTTTGGCCAGCTCTTGGGGGTGACAGCGACATAAATATGAGGGGCATGTCACTGTGAAATCAGGAGACTCGAGAGCCACTGACGAGGGGCGCCTGTCATAGACAGTGATATATGGGGCTGTTAACCGACTGACCTCCCAAGCTCATCCTGATCTCGCTGTGCCGCATCGGCTGTGGAGCTCCTCAGTGACCAGGACCCATGATTTATTAGACAATGACACAAACATAGCTAGTCACATGATATAATATTAACACCTGGACACTAAAAATCAGGGGCCCCCCAGGCACTCCTGGTATCCACACTCCCCTCCACTCTCTCCCTCATACACGCTTGCTGGCCAGAAATTATATTAGGGACTAAGGAAATGTCCTCTTTCAAATTATCGCTTTTCCCAGCTCCAATCAGCATATAATAACACCAGGATTGCCCTCATTAGGAGCATAGGTACACCGCCGTCTAGGTACGCTTTAGGCACTTGCTGAATCTCCGCCGGAGCTGCGAGCTGCCACAATCAAAGCTCCAACAATGGGCAAACCGCACAGCCATCCACTATGCCACAGCAGGATTGTACAGGGACTAAAACACAATGTCCTCTTTAGATTGTAGGCTGTTCCCGGCTCCAATGACACAAATGCGGTTTTAATAATAGTGGAAGTTCAATATGTGAGGCAGATTACACAGCTATTAAAGATAACTCACATGCGTATGTGGCGTCAGTGGGAGCTGCGGACTGCAATCAGCCGGGGCTCTGTTGCTGAATGAGCCTACAATCGGCCATGCAGCCGCACGCGCTACCGCCCAGTACCTGCTCACAAACACTGGCGCGTCGTATCCTGCGTTCAGGTGGGGTCCCCCTGGTGAAGTAGCAAGTTGCGGCCAGGCCATTAGTATTTCCAGCGAGCGGAGGAGAGTCAGAGCAGAGGGGGGGTGGCCGGACAACCGGTCACCAATACCGTTTTGCCCCGCCCACCGGAGCTCCGTCAGGGTGGGGGGCGTCCAATCTACCAGCATATAAATCTACATAATCACACCTCCATGTATTCATGATCGGCTCCTTGTTTCCCTGAATAAGAAGGAATGTCCAGTGCATACACCCAGTTTTTGGGGCAAAGGATGAGAAATAGGAGCCGTAGGAGTGTAGGTGCACTTGAAAGTGCCAGCGTGATGTGACTCCAGCTGGATGCATACAACAGTATTGGATGACTGTATACCGCAATAGAATGAAGATACAATTTGGCTTTCTGATATTGTCAGGGTTGGAGTTCCTCCTTAAGCTTCAGAGTGTGCTGCTTGTTAATACTGCTTCTGTCTGGCTCTTTCTCTGGAACATCCCCTGCAATATGCTGATCCACCAGGAGATGTCTCTGTCCTGCAGAGGTGCTGGCAATCAGCCAGCACCTGTGACTCCTCAGCCTATATAAGCTGATCCGCCCATTCAGGCAGCGGATTAGCATTGTGTTTTGTCATCTTGATCCCAGAATGCTGTACCTAGATCCCAGGTACTCTGAAATCTGAACCCTACACCCAGGACTCCTGCCTCAGCTCTTGTGTTTGCTCCCCCTATCTCAGCCGTGTTTCCGCCTTGGAATTTGGACTTTCCTTTGATCCCTATGCATACTTATTTCCGGACTCCATCTTGTGTATGTACAGCCAGAGCGTGTTGGTTTCACCTGTATGTGTATAGTTCAGCCAGAGTGTGTTAATCTCACTTGTATATATGTATAGTTCCCTTACACATATATGTTCCCCTTTGTAATCTGTACAGCAGTTTGATGTGTAGTTACCACTGTTTTTTCACTATTAAACACGGTTTGCCCCATATCCATTTCTGCCTCTCAGTCTCAATTTCTGGTCACTTTTTACAATTGGGATTTCTCCGCTGGAAAATCCCTGACAGAATGCTAATCCCATAGACCAGGAGACTGTAGAGACTGATCTGGCTTTGTTGTGCAGGGTCCTGGGTCTTGTAGTGCCTTCTAGTCGTAGTTGGGCCTTCGGCCTTTCCGGCTTGGTCTGTATTGGGGCCCAGCCCCGTCTTGGTCTGTATTGGGGGCCCAGCCCCGTCTTGGTCTGTATTGGGGGCCCAGCCCCGTCTTGGTCTGTATTGGGGGCCCAGCCCCGTCTTGGTCTGTATTGGGGGCCCAGCCCCGTCTTGGTCTGTATTGGGGGCCCAGCCCCGTCTTGGTCTGTATTGGGGCCCAGCCCCGTCTTGGTCTGTACTGGGGCCCAGTTCTTTGACTGTCTTGTATTTGTCTCTCCTGTGTTTCCCTTTCCCAAGTCTGCGACCACCACGGGATTACCCAGGGCCTGTGCATCTTCACCTTCAGAAGCTCTGCCGAAGAAGTAGGTGGATTACGGGCTCCTCGAGTTCAAGGTCCCCTACGCTTCTGGGTAATCAGCAGTTTGCCTCCCTGGTGGCGCAGGCGGGTTGTCTGTCTGTTTGCGTGTGTAGTCAGCTTTAGCCCTCAAGATGTCCAAAAGTGCATTTGTTGCTATGGACTCTGACTGTTCCACGGTTTCCACAGACGGACATATATTTGTGCCTCCTCCTCGCTTTAAAGAGCTCACCCTGGCCACTTACCCCCAGTTCCTCCAGGCTGTCGCAAAGTTACTGCTGGAGCCTTATATTCGGCAGTCTCCTATGACAACCTTAAGTCGTCAGGTGGCTTACTTCCTGTTTGAGGATGACCTGTTTTTCTGGGCTGAAGCATGGTTAAATCATAGCAAACATCTCCGTGAAAATGTGGTTGAATTCCTGCTATTCATAGCTACTTCCTACTTAAATATTCCTGAGACAGTGTTTGCTGGCCATGACCTGATTACAGTTTTTGCAGCCCAGAAATCAAAAATTCCAGCTGAATCTGACCTGTCGGGTGCTGTCTGACCTGTCGGGTGCTGTCTGACCTGTCGGGTGCTGTCTGACCTGTCGGGTGCTGTCTGACCTGTGCTGTCTGACCTGTCGGGTGCTGTCTGACCTGTCGGGTGCTGTCTGACCAATCTGACTGCCCTGTTGAGTTCTCTCCTCCTGTCGAGTTCTCTCCTCCTGTCGAGTTCTCTCCTCCTTCACCTGAGGTGGGAGTGCCTGAGGTTGGTTCACCTGCCTTGCCTGAGCCTCTGATACCAGTGCCTGCCTTGCCTGATCCAGTTGTTGCCTCCGTACCGGCGTGCCCAGTTGTTGCCTCCGTACCGGCGCGTCCAATTGCTTCTGCCCTTGCATGCCCTCCTGAGGGCTCCAGTAAGGTCTGCCCTAAGCCCGAACCTGATCACCCTCTTTCGGGTAATCTTAGAGAAGGCCATGAAGATTTTCCACTTGCTCGTGGTTTTGAAACACCTCGGGTTGCTAATGGGGATTTTTTCAATGTCCTGCTGGCTCAAGGAGATCTGGAAGGGTTTCCTAGAGTCATGGGAAGGTCTGAATTTGGTTACCCAGGCGCTGATTTTAAAGGTTTCAAGGGCACAGGTTACTGACTTAAGAACCTAGATCTTGAAGGTCCCGGTCCCCCTGGGCGCTGCCGTGAAGGTCCCGGTCCCCCTGGGCGCTGCCGTGAAGGTCCCGGTCCCCCTGGGCGCTGCCGTGAAGGTCCCGGTCCCCCTGGGCGCTGCCGTGAAGGTCCCGGTCCCCCTGGGCGCTGCCGTGAAGGTCCCGGTCCCCCTGGGCGCTGCCGTGAAGGTCCCGGTCCCCCTGGGCGCTGCCGTGAAGGTCCCGGTCCCCCTGGGCGCTGCCGTGAAGGTCCCGGTCCCCCTGGGCGCTGCCGTGAAGGTCCCGGTCCCCCTGGGCGCTGCCGTGAAGGTCCCGGTCCCCCTGGGCGCTGCCGTGAAGGTCCCGGTCCCCCTGGCCATTGCTTTCTAGATTTTGACCCTGGAGGGACCGCTGTACCTGCTGAGCCTTCGCCTGCTTTGGGGCCCGCGCCTGCTGAGCCTTCGCCTGCTTTGGGGCCCGCGCCTGCTGAGCCTTCGCCTGCTTTGGGGCCCGCGCCTGCTGAGCCTTCGCCTGCTTTGGGGCCCGCGCCTGCTGAGCCTTCGCCTGCTTTGGGGCCCGCGCCTGCTGAGCCTTCGCCTGCTTTGGGGCCCGCGCCTGCTGAGCCTTCGCCTGCTTTGGGGCCCGCGCCTGCTGAGCCTTCGCCTGCTTTGGGGCCCGCGCCTGCTGAGCCTTCGCCTGCTTCGGGGCCCGCGCCTGCTGAGCCTTCGCCTGCTTCGGGGCCCGCGCCTGCTGAGCCTTCGCCTGCTTCGGGGCCCGCGCCTGCTGAGCCTTCGCCTGCTTCGGGGCCCGCGCCTGCTGAGCCTTCGCCTGCTTCGGGGCCCGCGCCTGCTGAGCCTTCGCCTGCTTCGGGGCCCGCGCCTGCCAGCTCCCCGGGTGTGAGCTTACCGCCTGCCAGCTCCCCGGGTGTGAGCTTACCGCCTGCCAGCTCCCCGGGTGTGAGCTTACCGCCTGCCAGCTCCCCGGGTGTGAGCTTACCGCCTGCCAGCTCCCCGGGTGTGAGTCGCCTGCATCGCCCCTGTCTGGATTTCTGCCTGCATCGCCCCTGTCTGGTTCCTGTCCGGCCTGCCTCTCATGGGATGTCTGCCAATTTTACCCATCCAGATCATATGTTTGGTCCCATGCTATCTTTCTGGATTTTTTTCTTGTATGCTGATTGAAGCATCTCCAGTGGAGTGCCCGCTTTTTTTGAGGGGGGTAATGTCAGGGTTGGAGTTCCTCCTTAAGCTTCAGAGTGTGCCGCTTGTTAATACTGCTTCTGTCTGGCTCTTTCTCAGGAACATCCCCTGCAATATGCTGCTCCACCAGGAGATGTCTCCTCAGCCTATATAAGCTGATCAGCCCATTCAGGCAGCGGATTAGCATTGTGTTTTGTCATCTTGATCCCAGAATGCTGTACCTAGATCCCAGGTACTCTGAAATCTGAACCCTGCACCCAGGACTCCTGCCTCAGCTCTTGTGTTTGCTCCCCCTATCTAAGCCGGGTTTCCGCCTTGGAATTTGGACTTTCCTTTGATCCCTATGTATACTTATTTCCGGACTCCATTTTGTGTATGTACAGCCAGAGGTTGGTTTCACCTGTATGTGTATAGTTCAGCCAGAGTGTGTTAATCTCACTTGTATATATGTATAATTCCCTTACACATATATGTTCCCCTTTGTAATCTGTACAGCAGTTTGATGTGTAGTTACCACTGTTTTTTCACTATTAAACACGGTTTGCCCCATATCCATTTCTGCCTCTCAGTCTCAATTTCTGGTCACTTTTTACAATTGGGATTTCTCCGCTGGAAAATCCCTGACAGATATGCCATATTTTATTGAGGTTGTTGATTATAGAACAGCACACTATTATGAGTATGTTTATCTGATCGGGTTGCCTCCTGCAGAGTACCTGGTGTCGCCAGCCTGCTGTTAAGATGCTGCTAATATGTTCCGTGTTTCTATATAGGGGAGCCATTGAGGGACATATAACCTATCAGCGTTGCTGAAATAATGATGAAGTGAGCTTTGAGCTCTGATTGGGCGCAGATGAATACATAGAGGTGTGATTATATAGATTTATAGGTTGGTAGATTTTTTTTTTTTAAGTTTTTATTTTATGCTTTCAAGGTATACAACAAAACAATACAATACAATTACCAATGCAATATTACCATTATTACACTACATTACAACTACACTCGTAACCACACATACACACCAGCATATTCACACCACATTCACTCTCATTCTCACCTGCTTAAATTGAGCTCAGCTTATGAAGGATAAGTTATAGCCCTGGTGGATGAACCACTGGTAGTCCCTAGCCACTAGTGGAGTTGGGGGCATTAAGCCACGGTCCCCAAACTCGCTCAAACTTGTCCGGGCATCCCCTGGCCTGGTAGGTCAGCTTATACAGAATCAGTTTATCGTTTATCAAGCTCTTCCAACCTGGAAGGCTCGGCTTGTTTGGATGCTTCCAATGCAAAAGAAGGCACTTCCTCGCATTAAACATTAGTAGTCGTAACAGGATTTTTTGCGGACCATCATCTAACATGGGTTCTACTATACTTAATAAACAGAGGGGCGCTGACTTCCTCACGTGAAGGCCTATGGAAGTCGAGATAAAGTTGGATACCCCATCCCAAAAATCAGAAATAATCGGACATTCCCATTTAATGTGCCGCAAAGAGTCAATACCAGTGCTGCACCTAGGGCAAAGGTCTGTTTCTGCCAGGCCCATCCTTTTCAACCTAACTGGGGTCAGATACACTTGATGGAGCCATTTGGCCTGGATCAGCCTATCTCTAGCATCTATAACAGAGGAGTACAGGTTATCTATCGCTTCTTCCAAATCCTCCTGGTCCATACCTTGGATCAATTCTTCCCATTTCCTCTGTGCTTTTCCCAAAGGGGATGGTTGGCTTATAATGAGGGCATTATACAACGTAGAGGTGGGCTTGCTTATGTCTGCAGATCTTATCAGGGACTCAATTGGTGATTCCACCAGCTGCAATCCTACTATAGGGATCTGGGATCTCAGGGCATGCCGGAGCTGCAGGTACCGGAAGAAGTCTCTGGGCGTCAGTGCGAACGCATGGCACAGCTGCTCGTATGTCATCAGAGTTCCTCCAGTAAATAGCTGCGCTAGTGAGATTATTCCCCGCCTTTTCCAGAAGATTGTGTCAGGAAGGGCCTTCAATTCTGGCAAATTAGGGTTATCCCAGAGAGGGGTATTGGGAGACCATTCAAAAGGGGACCGGGGGGGGGTTCCTCATAGCCTGTACCTTCTGCCACACATATAACGTTGTTCTCATACATGTAGTGGCGCGCGGGAGGCCCTTTGTTCCCCTATACACCAGGCTCTGCAACGGGAGTGTTGGGCCCAACAGAGAAGACTCAAGAGCCACCACCGGGTTACCAACAGGGGGGTTCATCCACCACGTAGTGTATACCAACTGTGCAGCATAAAAATACAGCATCATGTGCGGTGCGGCCAAGCCACCCAATCCCGACGGGGCTTTTAGGATGGTCCTGTTCATTTTGGGAGGAGAGACCCCCCATATGAACCGGAATATGATGGAGTCTAAAAGTCGAAAGTGTGAGGCAGGCAGCACCACAGGCGACGCTTGGTACATATATAGGAACTTAGGGAGAAAGATCATTTTAATTATGTTAATGCGACCAATGACCGATAAAGGGAGAGTCGTCCACTGGGTCACTTTTCTCTTGAGGGTGTCTACCATCAGACAGATGTTAAGTTCAATAAATTTAGAGGGGTCCGCGTGCATGACAATTCCCAAGTATTTAAAGTTGTCCACTCTCCGAAGGGAAGAGACCGGGGAGACACGAGTTCCCCCCGGTTCATCCACCACATATAAGCTGGACTTCTCCCAGTTGACTTTAAGGCCTGAGAATAAACCAAACTTTGTTACTAACTCCAACAGCGCCTCAAGAGAGCCCTACGCATCCCCAAGTAGACCAAAGTATCGTCCGCATACATGGAGACCTTCTCGACCACTTGTCCCAGTCTCCACCCCTGAATCTCGGCGGAGTCTCGGATCATTGACGCCAATGGTTCAATGGCCAGTGCAAACAGCAGCGGGGAGAGTGGGCATCCTTGTCGTGTACCCCGACCCAACGCCAACTCATCCATTACAACTCCGTTAACCCTGACCCTCGCCTTGGGATTCTGATAGAGCAATTGGACATATTTGACATATGTTGGGGGGAGGCCAAATTTAATTAACACTGCCCACAAATAGCGCCACTCAACAGAGTCGAAGGCCTTCTCATTATCGAGAGAGACCACCACTCTACTTCCCACATTGTCATGCCCAATTTGCAGATTGCCAAACAACCGTCTTATTTTAGAAAGGCCAACTTCCCCAGGCTCAGAGCTGCACTCAAGGACATAGACTGGGAGCATCTGTTCAGGAATAAGGATACAGATGCCAAATGGGAGTGCTTTAAATCAATTGTGAGTAGCAACGTTGCAAAATGTATTCCTACGGGTAACAAATATAAGCGGCTAAAGTTAAACCCCTCATGGCTGACACCTGCGGTTAAAAGGGCAATAAAGAGCAAAAAAAGGGCATTTAAACATTACAAGGCTGAACTCTCAGCTGTAACACTTGAACAGTATAAACTAGTAAATAAAGTGTGTAAGAAAGAAATAAGGTTGGCAAAAGCACAAAATGAACGAGATGTGGCCAAAGAAAGCAAAACAAACCCTAAACGATTTTTCAAATATATTAATTCGAAGAAAACTAAATCAGAACAGGTAGGTGCCCTAATTAATGATAATGGGGAAATGGTCACTGGGGATGAGGATAAGGCAGAGCTTTTAAATGGATTCTTTAGCTCTGTGTACACAAGAGAAGCGCAAGGAGCCAACACAGGAGATGACACTGATAGTAATAGCCCAAGTATAATAATTAACAAGCTAAACGTGGATATCATCCAAGAAAAACTCAATAATTTAAATGTGAATAAGACTGGAGGACCAGATGGACTTCACCCAAGAGTTCTCAAAGAACTCAGTTCCGTTATCTCGTCACCTCTGTTGTTGATCTTTAAAGACTCACTAGCAACTGGTATGGTGCCAAGGGACTGGCGCAGGGCAAATGTGGTGCCCATTTTTAAAAAGGGCTCTAGGTCTTCTCCGGGCAATTACAGACCTGTTAGCTTAACATCCATTGTGGGGAAATTGTTTGAGGGACTATTAAGGGACAACATACATGAATATGTAACTATCCATAATATTATAAGTGACAACCAACACGGTTTTACTAAGGACAGAAGCTGCCAAACTAACCTGATTGGCTTCTATGAGGAGGTGAGTAGAAGCCTGGACAGAAGGGCGGCTGTGGATATAGTTTTTCTGGATTTTGCAAAAGCATTTGACACTGTCCCCCATAGACGCTTATTGGGGAAATTGAGATCTTCAGGATTAGAAAACGCAGTTTGTAACTGGATTGAAAACTGGCTGAAGGATCGTGTGCAGAGAGTTGTGGTTAATGACACCTACTCTGAATGGTTACCAGTTGTAAGCGGTGTACCCCAGGGTTCAGTGCTGGGCCCACTATTATTCAACTTGTTTATAAACGACATAGAAGATGGAATTAAAAGCACTGTCTCTATTTTTGCAGATGACACAAAGATATGTAGCACAGTGCAGTCTATTGAAGATGTTCACAAGCTTCAGGCTGACTTGGACACATTGAGTGTCTGGGCATCCACTTGGCAAATGAAGTTCAATGTGGAAAAATGTAAAGTCATGCACTTGGGGTCTAATAACCCTAAGGCAACATATGTCCTCGGGGGAGTAAAACTGGGAGAGTCACTTGTTGAGAAGGATCTGGGGGTACTAGTAGATCACAGACTAAATAACAGCATGCAATGCCAAGCAGCTGCTTCCAAGGCCACCAAGATACTATCGTGCATTAAAAGAGGCATGGAATCACGGGATAGAGATGTAATTTTGCCTCTTTACAAGGCACTGGTGCGCCCTCACCTGGAATATGCCGTCCAGTTCTGGGCACCCGTTCATAGAAAGGACGCCCTGACTCTGGAAAGGGTGCAAAGGAGAGCCACCAAACTAATAAAGGGAATGAAAGATCTTAGTTATGAGGAAAGATTACGAGAATTAAATCTGTTTAGTCTTGAGAGGAGGCGATTGCGGGGGGACATGATTAACTTGTATAAATATATAAATGGACCATACAAAAAATATGGGGGAAAACTATTTCACGTAAAATCCTCTCTAAGGACAAGGGGGCACGGCCTTCGATTGGAAAAAAAGAAATTTAGTCTCCGGAGGCGACAATCGTTTTTTACCATAAGAACTATAAATCTATGGAATAGCCTCCCACAGAAGCTTGTTACAGCATCAACCGCTGACAGCTTCAAAAAAGGATTAGATGCTTATTTTGAAGAAAATAACATTAACAGTTACTACTAGTGGTTATCAATAAAAAAAAAAAAATAAAGACAAAAAAATAAAATAAATAGCTTCCCCTATGAAATAAAAAATAACTTCCCCCTACCCCAACACCCTTGGTTGAACTTGGACATTAGGGCTATTGCTCTCATCACTTCATCGCAGGTTATTGGACTATCTAACATTTCCCTATCTGACTCCGACAGAGAAGGGAGAGCTATAGGAGCAAGATAAGAATCCAGCTCATCCAGATCGTAACTGACTTTAGAGGAATACAGATAGCTGTAATAGTCAAAGAATTGTCTAGAAATTCCCTCCAAGTCTGTGATAAATTGGGTCTGATTGGTGATACCCGCAACCAGCGTTTGTGGACTTTCTGCTCTGGAGAGGTATGCCAAGGTCCTTCCATTTTTATCCCCCTTCTCAAAGATTGATTGCTGTTTTAATAATAAGTTCTTTCTAGTGGATTCTGTTAGTGCCAGATTATACTCCCTCTGTAGGGCATTAAGTAAATCGTGATCTGAGGGGCTATTTGTCTCCACAAATCTCTCTTCCGCTCTGGCTATTTTCTCTTCCAGCTCACGGATGGTCTTCCCTCTCTTTACTCTGGCCCCTTTTATGGCACTGATGGCACTGCCTCTAACCACTGCCTTGAAAGCATCCCATCGTATGTTAATCGAGGTCTCCTCTCCATTACACTGCCAGTAACTTCCTTGTTCCTTAAACATTGACCCACAAACCTCCTCATCCTCCAACCAAAGGGGGTTCAATGTCCAAGGCTTCAGCCCCCCCCCGGTTCCCAGACATGTGGACTGTCACCATTAACGGTGAGTGGTCCGAGATACCCCGCGGTAGGTATTCGCAGGCCCCCACTCTAGCCAGCAGGCATTTAGACCCAAAGGCCATGTCTATGCGTGAAAGGGACTTATGGGGAATCGAGTGGCAAGAAAAAGCCCTCTCCGCGGGATGTTTCCACCTCCATATTTCAGTTAGGCCCAGGGCCACCACACATCTCGCTAACGGAGTGGACGGGCCCGTCCCGGGCGTCAACCGGTCTAGAGCTCTATCGAGGATCATGTTAAAATCACCGATCAGCAATAGGGGATCTGGTGGGAGGGTAGCCACTTTATCCATAATCTCTCGGAGGACCCCTATGTCAAAGGGAGGCGGGATATACAACCCCACTATTAGAGTCTTAACATCATATATTTTCGCGTGTATAATAACAAACCGGCCCTTAAAGTCCGAGTGCACTGAAATAAGGGCAAAGGGTAGATGTTTGGCCACTAGCACCGAAACGCCCCTGGCATAACTAGAGTAGTGGGAGTGGAATAAATGTGCGATCCATGGCCTTTTGATTGACATTGACTTCCGCCCAAGCAGGTGGGTCTCCTGCAGAATCATAATATCGGGCCTATGGTTTTTCAAAAATTGTAGAACTGCGGATCTCTTAATTTTGTCATTGAGGCCGCGCACATTCCACGAGATCACTTTACACTCCATACCAATTTAGTCTGAAACTCATATATGCCAGGTAAACGCCCAGGGCCCCAGTGGTCCACCATCCCCCTCAGAGCTTTAAAGCAGCAGGTCACACCATTCACTCCATCACACACATACCAGAAATCTACACACCCAAACCTCATATATGAATAAACATCAACAATTAACTTAGCTTCAAAACAATACCCACTCCCACCCTGCTCTACCTAACCCAACTGTGGCGAGCTTATTCCCTTAAACCAACAATTAACCTTAACTTAAACACTGGTTGTCCGTAGTGTTACCAACAAGACGTGTTCACTGGATGTGGGCACTTCAAGGGGGATGTACAGGATCTATACACCCCAGGGAGTACAACCATCCCCGGACCAAGGGGGATGGAGAGGGGGGGGGGGGAGAGAGAGAAAACCCATAGTCTCCTGCCGAAACAAGTGGGGGAAGGAGGAAGGTTCCCTCAGGTCGAAGTCCCCCCCCAGAGTCCCAGCCCCATCAGGCCACAAATGATGTACGGCAGGGCATCCACGGCCCCCCCGTCCTCAATCAGCCGGCAGTGAGTCAATCCAGGCGCTTGCATCCTCTGCTTTAAGGAAGAATCTCGCCGTCTCCCCGTCCTGTACTCGCAGCTTGGCGGGAAATAGCATCGCGTATTTAAGTTTCTTCTGCCTGAGGCGTGCTCTCACATCATTAAAGGAGCGGTGCTGCCTCTGCACTTCAGGCGAGAAGTCCGGGAAGAAAGACAGGCGCGATCCGTTATATTGGATGTCCCGTTGCCTCCTGGCGGTTGCCAAAATTGTGTCCCGGTCTCTAAAGTTCAGTAGCTTCAGGATAAAAGGGCGCGGGGGGGCCCCGGGCGGTGGGGGCCTAAACGGGATCCGGTGCGCCCTCTCCACCGCGAAGAATGGTGAGAGGCCCTCTGGTGCTAGAACCCCACGGATGAGACCCTCAGCGAAGTTTTCTGGGGCGTCCCCCTCCGCCCTCTCCGGTATCCCTAGTATTCGTATATTATTACGGCGGTTTCGATTTTCTGCGTCTTCCGCTCGGTCTGTGAGGAGCTTCACCTGCCGTTGCAGAGATTGAACCGCTGAGGCAACCGTTGACAGACCATCTTCCGTCTCGCCGATCCGCCTCTCCGACTCGGACGCTCTGTCCCTTATCTTGTCTAGATCATGCTTGAAATAGTTAAGTTGTTCTTGCAAGTTGTCAAACTTCGCTGTTAGGACACTTTGGCAGTTGTTGATTGCCGCCATTATCGCAGCATTATCAGGAATAGAAGTAGGCGAGGCTGCGTGCTCATCATGCTTATCAGCCATGGTCTGAGTGCCACAGTGTAGTACCACAGTGCGCCTTTTTTTATTGCCTTTCATGTAGTGGCGGTGGATTAAGGACAGTCACTTGTAATGCCTCCCGAGCCCTGGGATGTATGCGGTAGGTCAATGGGGCCGGAGAGAGCCGATGGAGGGCACCGCTGGCGAGAGCCGAAGGAGGGCACCGCTGGCGGGAGCCGACGGAGGGCACCGCTGGCGGGAGCCGACGGAGGGCACCGCTGGCGGGAGCCGACGGAGGGCACCGCTGGCGGGAGCCGACGGAGGGCACCGCTGGCGGGAGCTGATGGAGGGCACCGTCGGAGAGAGTTGATGTAGGGCACCGCCGGAGAGAGCCGACGGAGGGCACCGCCGGAGAGAGCCGACGGAGGGCACCGCCGGAGAGAGCCGACGGAGGGCACCGCCGGAGAGAGCCGACGGAGGGCACCGCTGGAGGGAGATGATGAAGGGCACCTCTGAAGGAAGCTGATGGAGGGCACCGCTGGAGGGAGCCGATGGAGGGCTCCGCTGAAGGGAGCTGACGGAGGGCACCGCTGGAGGGAGCTGATGGAGGGCCCCGCTGGAGGGAGCTGAGGATGGCGCCACCGGTGAGAGCTGATGGAGGGCACCTCTGGCGAGAGCTGATGGAGGGCACTGCTGGAGAAAGCTGATGGAGGGCACCGCTGAAGAGAGCCGATGGAGGGCACCGCTGGAGGGAGCTGATGGAGGGCACCGCTGGAGGGCGCCGATGGAGGGCACCGCAGGAAAGAGCCGATGGAGGTCACCGCTGGAGAGAGCTGATGGAGGGCACCGTTGGAGAGAGCTGACGGAGGGCACCGCCGGAGAGAGCCGACGGAGGGCACCGCTGGAGAGAGCCGATGGAGGGCACCGCTGGAGAGAGCTGATAGAGGGCACCGCTGGAGAGAGCTGATAGAGGGCACCGCTGGAGAGAGCTGATAGAGGGCACCGCTGGAGAGAGCTGATAGAGGGCACCGCTGGAGAGAGCTGATGGAGGACACCGCCGGAGGGAGCTGATGAAGGGCACCGCCGGAGGGAGCTGATGGAGGGCACCTCCAGAGAGAGCTGATGAAGGGCGCCTCTGGAGGGAGCTAATGGAGGGTATTACTGGAGGGATCCAATGGAGGGCACTTCTGGAGGGAGCTAATGGGGGGTACTGCTGGAGGGATCTAATGGAGGGCGCTTCTGGAGGGAGCTAATGGAGGTTACTGCTGGAGGGATCAAATGGGGGCACTTCTGGAAAGATCTAATGGAGGGCACTGCTGGAGGAAGCTAATGGGGGGTACTGCTGGGGGGAACTAATGGAAGGCGCTTCTGGAGGGAGCTAATGGAGGGTATTGCTGGAGGGAGCTAACGGAGGGTACTGCTGGAGGGAGCTAATGGAGGGCGCTTCTGGAGGGAGCTAATGGAGGGTACTGCAGGAGGGAGCTAATGGAGGGTACTGCAGGAGGGAGCTAATGGAGGGCACTTCTGGAGGGGGTTAATGAGGGGCACTTCTGGGGGGAGCTAATGGAGGGCACTTCTGGAGGGGGCTAATGAGGGGCACTGCTGGAGGGAGCTAAGGAGGGCACTGTAGGAGGGAGCAAATGAAGGGCACTAATGAGGTGCACTGTTGGAGAACCACAGCGTGAGCCGGCGCCCGGGGCCCGCACGTGCATCCGCCGACACCGCCGGCCAGGGAGGAGCGGTCAGCGCACTCAGCCGAACTGTCAGCCGGCGCCGCTCTCACCCCCGCACCGAGCAGGCAGAAGCAGCCGACGCCCGAGAAGGAAACAACTATGCGGACCGGAGAGCGCGATCACAGCAGGGAGTGGGAAGCGCGATCACAGCGGGGAGCGGGGGGAGAATGAAGCGAGTACTCGGCGGATCCCTCTCACCTCTGCCCAGGAAACAAGCAGGGCAGCCGCAGCCCGACTGAGTCCTCCTCCTGGAGAGCAGCGGCGTCAGCTCCAGGATCTGCAGCCAAGCCCAGTCCCTCTCTCCTCACTCACACCCTGGAAATGGCGCCAGACCAAGGCACGTGGATGATTGCAGACCGCAGCAGGATCTTCTGACGGGCCGAATCGCCCCACCGATCGTCACAAGGTACTCCTGGTGTTACCGTGGGGGGTCTCCCTCCACTCAAATCCACACTTAGACGAAATTCCTGGGGTTTTTTAAGGCTGTATATCAGGAGCCCTCGTGCCACACGTCCTACCAGCACCGTTACATAGCCACGCCCCCCGGGGATTTTTAATCTTTTTTTCCATGCCCTTACCAATTAGGAACGTCACATCCGGTTCCGACTATTTACGGTTCTGGTTCTGACTGATCCAATCAGAACCAGAACCGTAAATAGTCGGAACCGTCCTACCAGCACCGTTACATAGCCACGCCCCCCGGGGATTTTTAATCTTTTTTTCCATGCCCTTACCAATTAGGAACGTCACATCCGGTTCCGACTATTTACGGTTCTGGTTCTGACTGATCCAATTGGCAAAACAGGCACTCGCCTTCTAGGTAAGTTCACAACCCCCAATTTCCTCTGCTAGCTTCACCTATAGCCAAGTCCCTGTTTGCCGGGATGCTTTACACGCCTCACCGGACACGGTTGCCCCCAGGACTTCGTAGCACAAAGGATGTGAACTTACAGGGGTAAAGGCGTATGAACCAGAGGCAAGACTGGGCGACGTCAGGTAAGCCAGGGTAATACACTGGTAGACAGTCCTTACTAGCGCAGCACCAAAGGGAAGAAGAGTCAAGGTCAAGCCAAGGGTCAAGCTGGAAGGTCACAGGTACGCAGCACAAGGGATGAGACAGAATCGTAGTCAGGGTACAAGCAGACGTCGGTCCAGATGGGATGGTCAAACAAGACAAGGTCGGTACCGAACAAGGATCACGGATACTATCACACCCAGCAGCACGCTATCCAGGGCAATCAAGCAGGTAGGGGGAACAATCTTTATTGGATGGGAACTAACGGGATTGGCTGGGGAGGAACACTTGGCTCATTGGCCAGCTAAGGAAATTTCTGAGCTGATTGCTCAGAATAGTAACAGGGCATTTCGCCCACCAGTAACACTAGGACTCATTGGCCCTTTAACTGATCCTCCGGTGGGTGCACTGTCTGCAACGCCGCCGGAGAACATAAAGAAGCCGAGCTTGCACGCGAGCACGGAAGCGAGAAAAGGAGGAGGCAGGCATGCTCAGCGCTGCTCGAGCCGACACTGCTCGAGCCTGCGCCGCCCGCGGACATTGCGGATCTCTATAGAAGGTGAGTTTATTGTGACAATTACATTTTTTTTTGTATAATCAAGTTTTATTGATTTTCAAAACAACGGAAGAGGGGGGTACAGAAAGCAAAAAAGGGGGGTACGGGGGGGGAGAGGGGGTACAGCATATATATTCCACATACAGGTGTGTTGTCCAGTTTGATTTCCCGTTGTCCTTAACAATTAACATTCACGTCAAATAATGCTGTTCACACATTTTGCTCACAAAATCAATTCTACTATCCATAAACTGTGTGGGCTCTTCATGGGTAAACCCAGTTACTGTATCCTAGTTCCTTTGCCATTGCTGCCTAGGAGATTGGGTGTAGCTAGGAGTGGGGGGGAGGATTTAAAAAGATTGAGGCGTGAATGGGATACTTACAATGGGCGGTAGCACTGCTGTTGGGCAGGAGGTACCAGAGAGTAGAGTGGACCGCGACCCACACCTACACTGTATTTTAACCCCAGGCCCTAGTGGGGGTACATATACCGAGGACCTCCTGACACATGGTGGTCTTATGAGACCCCAGGCCAGCACAAGGGCATCCCCCTGCGGTTCTTGGATTATCCATTAGGCTGATTCAGAGTTCGAATATGCGAGTCCCGGTAGACCAACCACCCCGCCCCACATATCTATCCGCAGTTCCTCTATCACTGGAAATCAAACTTTCCATATAGCGGGTTTGCTCTAGTTCCTGCACCCATTCCATCAATGTTGCGGGGTCTTGTGTCCTCCAGTATCTTGGGATAATAGCCCTCATAGCTGAAACAAAGCATCTTAGTATGTCTTTTTTTGAGCTGGATACAGAGTTTTGAAAAAGATTGGAGTGCTACCTGGGGTGTGTTGGCTACCTTATTACCAGAGATCTGCTCATAGATGGTGAAAATTTGGTCCCACAAGGCCTTAACAACTGGGCAGCTCCACCAAATGTGGGCCATGTTGCCCACCTACCTCTGGCACCTCCAGTATTTGTCAGTACATGACCTAGCGAATCGGTGGAGGTCCGCCGGGGCACCTGTACCACCTTGCAAGTATTTTATAATTTCTCTCTTGAGTGGTGTTAGCTAATGATGTGCTGTGGGTGCAAGCAAAGATTTTGGCTAGGTCAGTCTCTGAAAGCCTGAGTCCCAGCTCCTTTTCCCATCTACCTATAAATTTAGGGGGCGCAGGGTAGTCCGCTCTGTTCAGGAGTGCATAGAGGTAGGATATAACATGGGTGGGAGGGGTGTTTTGGGTAATTAGGGTTTCGAGCTCGGTAGGCGAGCGCTGTGCACTATATCGTTGGCTGCAGTGAACACATGGAGCTGTCTATGCAACAGCCATGAATCATGCTTGCCCCCCGTCCTCGCCTTCAGTTCCTCCAATGAGAGCACTCTCCCATCCTTTAGTGTTTATCTATTGTAGTATTGGCCGACGCCTCCCAGATGAGGTTCTTGGAGAGTAGCCCAGGTTCAAACACCGGGTTACCAAACAACAGCATTAAAGGGCCTGGTCTACGCACCAGTTTGTACTTGTTCTGGAGGGGATCCCAGGTCTCTAAAAAGTGTTGCATGAGAAAGGGTGTGGATTCCCTTTGCAATTTAGTCAAGGTAATAGCCCAGATGACAGCGGGGAGGTTGGAGAGAGCGACTTTTCCAGCTGCACCCATAGCTTGTCCAGTCCACAACCCACTGGAGGATAGCGGCTGCATGGTAAGCCTTTAGGTCAGGGAGGCCTGCACCCCCCCCCCCCCCCCCCCCCCCATTTTACTCCTCGAGAGGGTCGAGAGCCGCACTCTCGGCCTGGCCACTCCCCAGACAAATTTAGAAAATGCTGACCTTATTTTACAAAAGAAGCTGTTGGGGAGTTTTACATGACATATAGTAGCTTAGACAGGATGTCCATTTTTATACTGTTTATTCTTCTGAACCAGTAGATTGGCTTCCTTGCATACGAGTTTAAATCTGTCCCTATTTTAGCGAGTAGGGGAGAGTAGTTCAATTCATAAATCCTGGAAATGTTGGCGGGGATTTGAATGCCTAGATATTTGATGGAGTCGGGCCTCCACTTAAAGGGGTAATTAGATTCCAATCGGCTTGCTTCCTGGCTGGGAAGCGACAGGTTAAGCGCCTCAGATTTTGAGTAACTAATTTTAAAGTTGCTGATGGCACTGAAGCAGTCAAATTCCTTCAATACTGCTGGAAAAATTGTGTGCAGTGACGTAAGGTGTAGCATCAAGTCGTCCGCAAAAAGGGAAGCCTTGTACTGGTGATCAGCTATTTGTATGCCTTAAATATCAGGGTTATTCCGAATGGCCACGGCCAGGTGTTCCATAGTAAGGACATATAGGAGAGGCGACAGGAGACACCCCTGACGCATGTTATTGCTTATAGGGAATGGGGCTAAGAGGAGTCCATTCACCCTGACCCTGGCCGTGGGGGTGGTATACAAGGCAAGGATCTTGGAGAGGAGGCTAGGGCCCACACAAACCTGTTTAAGGGAAGCCGCCATAAATGTCCAATCTACCCTGTCAAATGCCTTCTCCGCATCGCACTAGAGAAGGCATGCGGGAGTCTTTGTTGAGGAAACATATGATATTAGAGTGAACAGTTTGTTGGTGTTATCCCTGGCCTCCCTCCCGGGGACGAACCCAACCTGGTCCAAGTGAAGCAGGCCCAGAAGCAAAGATTGCAGCCTCAGAGCAATAACCTTGGCAAAAAGCTTGAGATCCACATTAATGAGCGATATCGGTCTGAAGTTGCCACACAAGGTGGCATCTTTGCCAGGTTTGGGAATGACCGAAATAGTTGCTTCCAGGGACTGACTGGGGAATGGGCAGCGTTCATTGACAGCATTAAATGTCCTGTACCTCCTGTTCTTAGAAGGGCAGCTCTAGAGCCTCGGCTTCTTCCGAGGGGATGACAGGAAGCGGAGTATCCGCTATGTAGGCATCCAGGGCCTCAGGGGCCGGGGCTACGTATGTTATAGAGCGAGTTGTAAAAGTCCCTGAAGGTGGCCACTATACTCGAGGGGGTTTGTGCTACAGTGACATCTTGTTTTTTAATAGTGGGTACATGTGTCGCTGTCGATCTAGGGTGTAGGGCTTTCGCTTACATTCGTCCGGACTTATTCGCCAGTCCATAGAGCTGATCTTTATCCCTGTCTCTGTAGCTAAGGTAAGCCTGGTTAAACAGATTCTTCAGCTTTTCCCTGACATCCTGAAGCTCTAATAATTTGATATTGGTGGGCATGTTTTTGTGCTCCCTCTCGAGGGAGTGAATCCTGTTGAGGGATTTGGTTATGAGTGAAGCCCTCTCCATTTTAAGTCTAGCCCCTTGTTTGATAAGCTCTCCTCTAAAGACACACTTCAGAGCCTCCCATTGGTAGGGCAGGGGAGTTTGGTCCTCCCTGTGGTCCTGGAGGAAGTGCTCAATGGTCTCCCCCACTGCGGAGGAGCAGACGGCGTCAGAAAGCAAGCCGTCATTCAACCATCCAAGACCAGCACGGTAGAGCGAGACCCAGAAGCCGTATTGAGATGTTTACTATTGTGTAATTCTTATTAAAGAGTTTGACTTTAAGAAATAAGTACCTCTCTTGGGGGTCAACCTCTGTGTCAAGGATCTCATGCGGCAGCGATCTGTGGAAAGCCACTGAAACCCCTTTAGTCTTGGCTTCTGGATTAGGGCAGTGGTGCCATGACACAAAATACCTGTTTTGAATTTTGGGAAAATGATCCGTTTTAAAAGGAGTCTCCTGCAGCAGAGCAATTTTCACCCTTTGCTTGTGCAAATCGTAGAGGACTCTAGAGCGCTTTTCTGATACATTAAACCCTTTTACACTGAACAAACAAATTGAGAGCTCCCCCATATTGGGAAGGCAAAGTCTGAAGTAGATCCACTCACAACCTCAACAGGGGGGAAGGGTAACCTGAGTAGAAAGCGGTGGGGTTAGAGGTGCCGAGGGGGGGCAGATTCTAGGATCAAGAAAAGGAGAGAACGGAAGGGATCGGGATAAAAGTCAAAAAAGGAAAACAAAAACCACAGAATGAGAGATGTGCCTTCTTTAAGGTAAGTTGTTTTAAGCAACGGTGCGCTTGCGAAATAAGTCCCAAACCAGCCCAGTGTCTCACGAACTGCCACCCCGGGGGGAGGGTGGGGCGGTGTGGAGAAAACCCGGGAGGGTGGGGCGGTGTGGAGAAAACCCCTGCCCACCCACAAGGCCCCAGACGGGAGACACAGTGTGGCCTGCACGTTAAATCCCAACATTGGGTAGCAAGATATAAATCATACTGGAAACTCAGTGTCTAAACCGGTGAACTACTTAAAGTGCATGAACCAATATCAGGAGCCACTGTATCCACCTCCCCCGACCAAACCGGCCTGGCCAGGCAGCCCCGGGAGGGGAGCCACCCCCGAGAACCCTCACCCAGACCAGACCCAGCAGGGGGTGCTCCCAGTTGAGAACGGTTATTTACCCGTAAAGAACAGTAAACATCATAACATAACAGAAACCCACAAACTACAAGCCACATATTTTAGCCACCCAATAACTCACAGCCAACCGACGGACCGGCCCCTCACTGGTCAAGCAATCATAAACTTCGGGACCGCGCCCGGAGTCCCAGCCCCGTGGGGCCCACGTTGACTAGTTGGTTCAAACCTCAGCCCAATGGAACCCGCAGTCCGACCCCCGGGGTCCCCGGGTCAGGCCAGTGGGTGCCATCCCCCCGAGGCATACAGTACCAGGGTCAGCTCCCTATTCCCTAAGTCTAAGGTTCAGAGAAGCCGACCATTAAAGAGGCCGGGCGAGCCAGAGGGACCGTGGGAGCCAGGAGGGACCCGTCCACCTGGAGATGGTATAGAGCGGGCTAAGTAGGGCCCCAGCGCAAAAAAAAAAAAATAAGGAGATCCCAACTACCTGTGTCCTGGGCAAGATCTATGTCCGGCAGGGGCCAAGAGTCCCGGGTGTCAAGAGTCTCAAGTGGTGTTGCTGTGTGGCCTGTCCGTCTCCAAGTGGCTCGGGAGAGGTATGTCCAGATCTGCTAGGCTGGCTGGTTGTGGCGGCCACCTCCCCTATTGTCCTGTCTCCGTGGGCTACGTGGGCGTTGGGCTTCTCGCTGTGGACGCAAGGGCCCTACTTTGTTAAGACCAAGATCAGGAGATAGCCAATCCTCAATATGAAGGCCCGGCAGTTCCAAGAAGCCAAAGAGGCTCGGGAGTTGTGACGGAGCACACAGGACAAAGGAAAGGCCCTGCTTCATGACCACGAGATGAAACGGATGGCCCCACCTATAGGAGGCTCCTACAGACTTGATTTTCTAGTAAGGGTTTGAGCATCCGTCTCATCTGGAGGGTACGCCTGGCCAGATCCAGTAGCAATGTAACCATAGTGCTGCGGTATGACGAGGGCCCCCTGTCCCACGCCCTCCGCATAATTTCCTCTTTGATCCTGTAAAAGTGGATTCGGCATACCACATCCCTAGGACTAGTAGGATCAGCTGATCTCGGGCCAGGCGCTATGTGAATCCTGTCTATTTCAATGAGCTTGTCTTGGCGCCGCCCCAACAGCTCGTTGAAAATAGATGAGGCCACAACTTCCAGATCCCTATGCTCTGGCGTCTCCGGAAGGCTGCGGATCCAGATGTTATTTTGTCTTCCCCTGTTCTCCAAATCATCAAGATGGAGCAGCGCTCTCGTGACATGGTGCACTGAATTAGCTTGTGCCATCTGCAGGGCTGCGTGTGCCCTCTCCATGACTTCCATACGCTGGGTCGTGGCTTCCTGGCTTTAGAGTTCCCTGCTCTAGAGTTTGGACTCTTTCAGCGACCTCCGACACCGATCTCGTCACTTGTGAACAAGGTCTCCATTCTATTGGTCCCTTCCTTGAAGGGATAAATTTCAGGAGGACCTCCAAATTGTATTGAACCGATGGAACTTGGTCTAAGACTGGAGGGGCAAGTCTAAGGTGATGGCGATGGTAGCGGCCGACCCAAAGGTGACGCCCCAGGCCAGGGCTCCAGACAAGTGCCTGGCGATGGGTCCCTCCACAGTGCAATCGATTGTTGCCCATGATCATTGGCACCTCTCTCAATGTGCCTAGAGGGCAGGGCAAGAGAATGGAGCCCATCTGAGGGCAGGGGAGGAGTGTCCACAATAGCCAATTCCTGTGCAGTGACTCTGGGTGTGCTTGAAACTGCGTCTCCACTTCCCTGGATGGTCTCCCAGACCCTGGTTCCTAGAGCCGCCGACCCCTCCTCACCTCCTGTCTGGGCTGAAGTAAGCAAGCCGTTAGGTCAGCTGGGCCTTGCTGTGAGATGTGGTGACTCTTACCGGGCTGGCGTGTGGTGAGGGGCCCCTCAGGGGTTTCAGCTAGCCAATGCATCTCTCGAGTAGGCGACTCCGTCCCACTGTCTGATCCATGATTGCTGAATAGCCCCGGGGGAAATTTCCATGTGTAAATCCGGCGACCCCTCTCTTATCTCTAGCTGTGATCGGGTGGGGGAGCACAAGTTTGGGAAGGGTGGGAAGCGGAACTGGGTTTGCCGCAGTGGTCTGCTGTTTAATTCAGCCATGCTAGCCTGGATGGAAGAATGGGGAGCAGGCAAATCTTCCCCAGCATTCGGGGACAGGTGTGGGATGTCGAGGGCAACATTCAGAGGGGGGGGCGAGGGCATCGTCCCCCTCAACTCGAGTCCCGGGCTCTGGTGTGCAGCGTGTGTGAGCCTCCCTCCTCCCTGCTATGGCGGGGGCTTCCGCTGCTGCTGGTGCTTCCCGCCTGGCCGTCTTCATACTCTGCGGTGGATCACTCCACTGAAGGGTGCCTCTCCCCCCGCTCCCTTCTTGCAGTATGCTTGGCTGTCTTCTCCTCCGCCAGCATACTTTCAGAGCTGCGTCGCTCCCTTGTCACTCTCCCCGTCGTCTCCGGCCACATCACGCCTCCGTCCTCCCTCTCCTCCACCTCACCGCAAGCTGTCGGGGATCAGGGTCGGACTCACCCCTCCTCCACTGGCAGGTACCCTCTCCCCTCCCCTGCGCCTCCTCGGCTGCTGGCTCCATCTGAAGCCATGGTCTCTTCTTGGGTCGCCAGCGCCTCAGCTTTTACCGCCATATTGCGGTGTCCTCCTGCCTCGACAGATGGCCCTCCTGGGGAGAAATAATGGTGAATTTTCACAGCTTGGGAGCCTCCTGCTGCTGTCCGGCTCTTTCTCCTCCTGGACATGGGGTGATTGGGCACCGCAAGGTGGTTAAAATGGGGTCTTTAATGTCACTTCGGCACAGAGCTCTCCTACACACGACTTCACGCGGCCATAGCTAACCACGCCCCGACAATTACATTTTTTACTACAAAAGAACACTACAAATTGTAAAAAAGTATTTTTTTTTTTTTATTTGGCACAAATTTCACCCAAGAATATTGAGAATACACTTAAAAATGACAAACAAGACATTTCATGTTAAAGGCCATACTCTGCTGATAAAGAATATATATAATTTTTCTGGGAAATCTCTAGAAAATTAATGAAAAATGGTCTGGCAACAGAGGATGACATAAACTCTAGGTAGGCTGGCACCCAAAGGGTTAATGGCTTATTTTGCTTAACAACGTACGCAGCCTAAATGCACTGTAAAGTTTGTCCCCAGCAGTGATTTCTGGTAACTGTAATGATGAAACACTGATCAGTGATGGGAAACTACAGCGGCAAAGATTTCAAGGAGGAAAAAAATCTGCTGTTAAGTTCCAGAAAAATGGCAGTCCAAAGTGGCGCTCACTGGCGCCGGGTCCAGCAAGCAACTGCTAGCGCCAATGTGGTCCACAACACAGTGCCAGATAAGACGGAAATGCAGGCACTCCTATAGGCACTAAAATGATTTGAAATGGCTCACATCATAAATAAGGCCCAGATTTCTTGCACTATAAGACGCACCTGCCTATAAAATTCACGCAGGGTTTACAGACAAAAAAAATATTCTGAACCAAATGGTATGCTATAATTCCCCCCCTCGCAATCACCTCATTACAGACAGTATAGAGAATCATCCCCCAGTCATTTCATTACAGACAGTGAGTGGCATCCGCTATCACAGGCAATGTGTGGCATACCTCATTACATGCAGTGTGTAGCATTCCCCATTAAAGGCAGTGTGGGCATCCCTTATTATAGGCAGTGTGCAGCACCTCTCAGTACAGGCAGTCTAGGGCATCCCTCATTACAGCCAGTGAGTGGCATTCCCCATTTCAGCCAATGAGTGGCATTTCTCATTACAGGCAGTGAGCGGCATTTTTCATTACAGTCAGTCAGAGGCATCCCCCATTACAGGCAGTGTGCAGTATCCCCCATTACAGGCAGTGTGCTGCATCCCCAATTTCAGGCAGTGTGCTCAGGACAAAACAGCGTCTAGTTACTGGGCAGAATATGCCTCATATATACAGGTTTTTTCTCTGAAAGTATGTTAATATTATGTATATGTATTATTGCTATTGGCGCATTAAAGGAAGTTTAATGCAATGATAGGAGCCTCCCGTCTGAAATAAAATTCTGATTTTTTATTTCGCATACATAGTACACAAGGAAGCTTCCTTGGCTGGAGCTCCAGTGACAATAAGTAGAAGTAGACAGTAATGACAATCAGCAACAGAACTTAGATTATCTTAATTCGATTATTGAAATTAGCATAAATAGCTTATGCATATCTCAGCGCCTAAATTCTAGTTCCACTGCTAGAAATGACAGGGCTATTGTTTTTTTTTTGCTCGTTGCTAGAACCTGTTCAAGAGCCTGACAGTTTATGTTGTCTGGCCTGCAAAGCAATGCAATGGTCAGTGGCATATATAAGTGTGACGGGACCCTGGTGTAAACATTAAATGGGCTCCTGCCATGGCTCATACAGCGCCCTTTTTTATTAACATTTTAACTCAACTAGATATGACCAGACAACTAAAGACTGAAACCGCCAAGACAAGCGGTGCTTCTTTTTCCATTGTATGATTATTAGTGTGCATATATCTGATATTTGATAGTGCCCCCTGACCATCTCAGCCCCGATGCAGTTGCACCCCCTATAGTTGGCACTGTGATCAAATGAATCATTTTTTTCTATTTGTACAATATTAAATTGGGTAATAGATTTTGTTGTAGATATAGGAAAGACAGATTAATATAGTCAATATGCTTGGAATTATGAAAATAGTATTACAGAGAATGTATAGTGTTTCCACTCATTATTTATAAAATGAAGTCGCAAAGAATATTTTAACTTCTTGCACTAGATGTAGGGTGCTGGAATATACATTAGCTCACCCAAGAGTTCTCAGTTTATGACAGGATGTTAATGAGCAAAGTCAAGATAAGACCAGATTTAATTTGCAGGCCTTTTGTTATATGATACAGTGTACCAGATAACAGATACGGTTGTGGTAAGCATGATAATGACAAATTGTTTAAGAACAAAAAAGATGCAGTTGAGGCGGCAAGCTCCAACCGTCACCAATGAGGGAGCACTACCAAACAATTCAATTAATCAAATTTATTAACAGTACAAAAAAACTAAAATCAACATATACACACAAGACAATTAAAAACAACTGCTGCCTCAATCTCATCCAACCTCGAAAATAACCCACAACATAAATTACATGACCATGATAAGAGGAACCCAATTAATAATAAATATAATCTTATTTTTGTGCCGGCACAAAAAAAAAAAAAATGTTATATACCCTCTAACAAAGTGACTGTGCAAATATATAGCAAAATTTCAAAACAGCTTCATCAATTAAATACACTATAAAGAAAGGTAAATATTCACCTGTGCTATGAAGACCAATCAATTGTTACATATAACTATTAAAAATTACTCTTGATAAAGATATATTATTGCACAAAATATTTGAGTAAAAATATTTTTTCAAACATGATAAATTATGTGATAAAACAAGACAATATCAGAGCATATGGATAGATAAAGCAAGTGTATAAATATCCAAAACCAATTACAAAGTGCCTAGACACAAATACAGATACAAAATTACCAGCAACAGACAAACCAGCACATGTGGCCTGATGCAGAGCCTCCTCGTTCAGCTATCCCGTGCGTCTTCCCGTTGTTTTTGGGTTGTGATCGGGTCAGGAAAGGGTGCTACGTTGCTTTTTGTGTGCGTGTATGCGCTCAGGTGTTTCTGCAGGCGCCTTTCCGATTGTCGGCTCGCAAGAGGCTGAACTCCGTGAAAACGGACTGGCCGTTGATTGGTCCGTCTTTTTAATTGATTCAGAGCCTTGATTTCCGATTGAAACAAGCCCAATTTAACGAGGGTGTCGACGCTTCACTTACGGGCAGTCTTAGCAGCCGTATTTGATCTTTGTGACTTGGAAATGCATTCTGCTGTGCGTGAGCATCAAAGGCGTCAGCTAAGCGGCCTGGTTGTTTTGAGCATGGCAGAAACCAGGCTGCACCGCACACGTCTGGACATCGATGGCATGCATGACCTTGAGCTATTCGAGCTCACCCGCCTTAACCGTGTTTCTCTCCAGGACTTGTATAGGCAGCTGCGGCCATGGTTAGCCCGCACCACAAGGAAGGGGCATGCAGGTATGACCAAATTGGTTGGCTGCCTGCAGTTTTTGGCAAACGGCTCGTTCCAGAGACTGGGTGCCTTCTCCGTGGGGATGTCCCAGTCTACGCTGAGCCGCAGCCTTACCAAGTTATTGGATGGCATGGCTACCCTGGCACCCAAATATATATTTTTCCCTGACACAGCGGAAGCTGGAATGCGGTTAAGTTGTGCTTTTATAATATAGCCGACATGCCAACGTATGTGTTTAAAAATAGTTGTTGCCGTCCAGCATGATTTTTCTGATTGGTCTGTGCCTGTACCCCACTAATCTGTTATAGACTCCAATGAAACAGTAGAAGTTAACCCTCACTTACTTACCAGTATTTCCTCCTATGGCTTTGTTTGTGATTCGCCACTATACCTTTCTGTCCTGGCCCTCTTAGCTATGTTTCATCCCAGAGTCATGAGCCTCGATTCAAAGACACATTCGTCCGGACTTCCGTAGCTGTCTGTGAAAGTTTTGGTGGGTGTTAGTCTTTTTTTTGCTTTTTTTCGTCCATTTTCTACTCGAACGAACGTTTGGGAAAATGTGTATATGCTCTTTCAATGAACGGAAGCAAATCGGAACATTTCCAAACAAAATCGGAAATTTTCCGTTCGTTCAGATAACTTCCGTTGTTGGGATGGTTTCTGTCTGATTCAGAGAGCTGATTTCCAACGGATCACCACCCTATAAATCCGTTTCATTTCTGATCCACTTACGAGACCTTTGAGTGCTCGGATTACTATTGTTGAACATGTTTTGCAGCTATGTGGAGCAGTCTGCGCGCCTTTAGCACCAAGGCATTGCATGTATCAGCATGGCCGAGGCCATAAATTGTATAGCATTGCATACCTGAATCAATACATTTCATGTATGCCTTATAGATGCATTTTAATGCTGACCTAAATTAGTCCTTAACATGTAAACATTTATTTTCCCACACATCCATATAATTGCTATATTTTTTTAGACTTATGTCCTTTGTGAATTATATTAGGATTGTTGAACTTGAATCTTAATTTGTTGTAGGAGTTATTGTTTTAGTTGGTTACTTATTTTATATTTGGTTGCAGGAACTGCAAGATGTGCCACTCGCCCTTGCTCCTGATGCCCGTTCTTTGCCTGCAGAATGCGGGCCAGGGGTTCTCTAATCGGGCACTATGCAAAACCCGTCCCGTGGTGGCAAGGGCCCTCTGGCTTTTGAAGTCCAGATTTAGGTGTTTGGACCATACGGGGGGGGGGGGGGGGCACTGCAGTATGACCCCAACAAGGTTATACCAAAATTTTAATTTACGTTTTTTAACAGAGACCACACGTGCCAGAGTGGCACAACTGAGTGTCAGGGTCCTTCAGTTGGTGGGCGAGATGCAGGAGCTGCGCAACCCGTTGGGGACCACAGATGAAGAATAATGTTCAGTGGCCTGCCATTGCTATGTATTTTGTTTTTTATAGTTGTAAAAATGTTACATTTTCAAAATTGTAAAAAATTTTATATTTTATGATGGTATAAAATAAAAATGTTACATTGTCATTTCATTTACAAAATACATTAACACAAAACTAATGGGCCCAGAAATGTTTAAAGATGAATATTCACATGACCGAGAAGTGATTTGGGTAAGTTTTAGGGGGCTAAAATGGAAGAAGAACCTAACCAAGAAGTGGTTTGGGTGAGCTTTAAGGGTCCAAAAGGGAAGATGGAGGATAGTGCTAAGTGGTTTGGGTGATCTTTAAGGGTCCAAAAGGGAAGATGGAGGAGAGTGCTAAGTGATTTAGCTAAACATTGTAGTAGAAGTGAGGGTGGCAAATATGTAGGCAAGCACTTTAATGAGTTAAGTTTGTAGTGCGCTGGAGCAAGATGGTAAGGATTTCCGTGTGGACGAATATTTATTAAAAAAGGGAAACAGAATCGATCGGGAAACGTAAAGGATTCGTTGGAGGATACGATGGGAAAAGGGCAAAAACGAAAGCCTACGTTGTAACATGTGAAAATGAAACGGAAAAGTCTGGATGGAAAATGACATCCTCGTAATTCGTAATCTGCCGTACGAACGGACGGAAACTTTACAGAAGGTTTTCAATGCATGCATTGAATCGCTCAAACAAGATCATACGAGAACGGAAACATTTCACAAAAAAAACAGATCGGCACGAAAACTGAAGTTTTTTTGTGTCTCTCTGAATCGAGGCTATTGTACAGGAGTGTGCTGGGTGGATGTGCATGTTGCCTCATCAGAACTGTGCTTTGCACTGACACTGCCCAGCTGACCTATTGTCCCTGTTCACTAATGCTGAAATGCTAAACAGCACATTATTGAGCCTCTTCCCTTTAGGCCTCTGTCTGTTGTTCCCTGTTCTTAGCAGTTTAAAGTAACCTAACATGCCGTATTTGTAAGTAGCATGTAAGGTAGTTGTGGCTCTTCCTTAGTAGCATGATGGTACTTGTTTAGATACACTTTAGATGTTTGTTGTTTAGGTTTCTCTGTCTCGGATAGTTATGGGGCCTGCCACTACATATGTGGCAAAGGGGCCCATTTGTCATGTGTTTTTTGTATTATGGTGTGTGCTTATTTTTTTTTTTTTTATTCTATGTTTATTGAAGATTTCAGAAGAACAAAGAAAACAAATTCTTAAAACAATTCCAACATGCAAATTACAGTAAAGCATACAATGTCGAAAAATTCAAGCTTATCGTATATTAATAAAAAAGGACCTACTGACTATCTCCACCGTAGCGGCCATTAACATTGATGTAAAGAGGGTAGGTAAATGATGTTGGATAACAGGGGGAAGAAAGGGGGGAAGAACAAGAAGGGAAGGAGGGAGGGGAAGGGGAGGGACCCCCACATTCCTGACCAATTGGATCAAATTTCTCCAGCAGTTCATTGTGGACCAATCATCCGATAACAGTCCGTCCAAGACCGCGACTGAGCCAGCACCCAAGGTCGTAGCTCAGTCCACAGCGGGAGGGAGCTGAAGAGGCGGGGGTAGCTGCTCTGGGCAAAAAAGTTCCCTACCCTCCGGGGATTCCGCAAACATCATCCAGCCATACCAGGTCACGGCAAATTTTTCGTGAGTGCCGTCGCGCGAGGACATGAGGCTTTCAAACCTCATGATATCGTTTACTCTTCGGCACCACATACTTATGGAGGGGGGATCCTTACTCTTCCACAGCTGCGGGATGCAGGCTTTTGCTGCATTCAGCAGATGGCAAGCTATAGAGTGCTTGTAGCTCTTCAGAGGGATCTCCGAGACGTGGAGGAGACAGAGAGCAGGGTCGTCAGGTATATTTACTCCTGAGACTTTCTCCGTGACCCTTCTGACCTGTCTCCAGTACTCCCCGAGCATAGGACAGGACCAAAAAATGTGTAAAAGATCCCCCTTCTCTCCCCCACATCTCCAACAATTAGGGGGGGCAGTCAGGGAACTATCTGTTGAGATCCGTTGGGACTCTGTACCATCTAGAAAGCAGTTTGTACCCGCATTCTTGGATCCGGGTACAAATTGAGGACCTGTGCGGCAGCGCTAGTATTTTTCGGCGCTGTTCAGGGGTCCATGTCAAATTAAGGTCCTTCTCCCACTTTCCCAAGTACAGGGGATCCTCCAGGTCGGACGGGGCCACAAGAGTTTTATAAATCCTTGAGAGCACGTGCCTCTCCACCTCAGTGCTGCGGCACATCTCCTCAAAGCATGTAAGGGTCTGTCTGCCCTCCCCATGATCCCGCAGAGAAGCCAGAAAATGTCTCAGCTGCATGCCCTGCCACCAGGAGAGCTCCGGGGTCCCAGCCCCCCTGGCCAGAGCGCTCAGATCTGCCCAGCCTCCATCCGTGACAAAATGACCTATACTATATACATTTGCTTCAATCCACGCTCTCGCCCGGCGGCCCTCGCACCCCGGCGTAAAGCGTGGGTTCCCCAGGACCGGGTACATGGAAGAGGGGGAAGGGGAGATCCCCCGGCAACAGAAGGAGGACTCACATAGCTTCAGAGTGGGGCCTATAGTGGGATGGTGGCTCCCAAGCTTATCTCTTCGCCCGCGATCCAGGGTAACCCCTTAAGAGGAATTTCCAGGAAGCTCTGCTCCAAGCCGACCCACTGCTTACTCCGGCCATGTACACACCAGTCAACCACTCTACAGAGATGGGCCGCGGCATGATAGAGTACTGGATCAGGGACGCCCATGCCCCCCTGGTCCTTCACCCTGGTTAGGATCTCTCTCCTCAGCGTCGGACTTCTTCCAGCCCAGATAAATCTGGTGAAGACCGAGCGCACTTTCAGGAGATACGAGCAAGAAATAAACACTGGAAGAGCCTGAAGGAGGAAAAGCAGGCGAGGCAGGAGGGTCATTTTGACCGTGTTACACCTTCCGAACCAGGAGTCTCCCCCCACCCCACCTGGCAGTCTCCCTCTCAAAATCCCTCAGAAGCGGGGGAAAATTAAGGGCAAATATTTTCTGGAGATCACTGCTAATGTTAGTCCCCAGGTACTTGATGCTATTGCTGGCCCATCTAAATGGGAAGCAGTTTTTGATATTTTCGAACCTATGGGGGGGAACGTTAATGTTAAGAGCTTCGGACTTCTGAAAGTTAATCCTATAGTTCGAGAGATTCCCGTATTCCCTAAGCTCCCGCATAGGATTGGGTAACGAAACCTCCGGGCGAGATAGACAGAATATTAGGTCGTCGGCGTAGGCCGCAACCTTATAGTGCCTCACCGCAGTCTCCACTCCCTTGACGTCCGGATTCCCCCGCACCCTACACAAGAAGGGCTCCAGAGACAGAATAAAGATCAAGGGCGATAAGGGGCAGCCCTGCCTTGTCCCATTCCTGATTTCAAACGAACCAGACAGGAAACCGTTTACTCTCACCGACGCCGAGGGGAAGCTGTAGAGGCTCCCGATCCAGTTTAACATGTTCGGGCCCAAACCCACGTGGTTGAGCACCGCAGACATGAAACTCCAGTTCACCCTATCAAAAGATTTCTCAGCGTCAGTAGAGAGCAAAAGGGAGGGCACATTTTGCTTCTGCGCCAGGTGGATCATGTTTAGGACCTTGGTGGTATTGTCCCTAGCTTCTCTCCGGGGCATGAACCCCACCTGGTCCAGCTCTATCACCGAGTGCAGGTGCGGGGCAATCCTGGTCGCCAGGACCCTAGCGAAAAGCTTTATATCCGTATTAAGGAGCGAGTTTGGTCTAAAGCTCGCGCAGAGGTTTGGGTCCTTTCCTTCTTTGGGGATGACCACTATGTGCGCCCTAAGAGAGTCCACAGTGGGGGGAGAGACCCCTTAATTAAAAAATTCAGCATTTGAAGGAGTCTAGGGCCCAGGATGGGGAATAACTTTTTATAATACTGAAGGTGAAGGCCGTCGGGTCCCGGTGCCTTGCCCGTGGCCAATTTAGTTAGGGCATTATGCAGCTCCAACATCGAAATAGGGTTCTCCAGTTCGGCACAAATCTGAGCCGGAAGCTTGGGCATCCCTGAACCCTCAATGTACCGCAAACATTTACCCATAAAGCCTCCATCTGTGGGTGGGGGCAGGTTATAAAGGTCTTTGTAGAATTTGCGGAATACCTCCGCGATGGCCTCCACTCGATGAGCCAATTTTCCCCCTGGGTCTGCAATCTTGGGTACATATGTTGTAGCCCTCTCTGATCTCAGAGCCTTAGCCAGCATTCTCCCACACTTATCTCCGGACTCATAGAAGGCCTGTCTACATTTTGCTATCTGTGCTTTCAACCTGTCGCAGCAGGCTGTTTTCAATTTTTCCCTAAGTGATGTGAGGGCCACAATGTGGGCTGCTGCCAAAGATTCCTTATGTAAGGTTTCTAGTCTCCTGATCTCCTCGAGAAGTCGCGTGATACATTCCGCCTTCTCCTTCTTAATTCGGGACCCCTGGCTAATTAGGACCCCTCTAATGAAGCATTTGTGGGCCTCCCATATGGTTCCGGGCGTCACCTCCGGCCCAGAGTTTAATTCAAAATGCTCCTTAAGTTCCTTATGGACAACTTCCAGAACCCTCTGGTCTTCCAAGAGTGACTTGTTTAATCTCCAAGACCAACTTCTAGGGATGGGGTCGGGATTCCCAATCGTGATTGTAATAGGTGCGTGGTCGGATAGGGTAATACTGCCTATTGTGGTGTCCTCCACTCTACCCAGGTAAGTGTGTGGAATCAGGAAAAAATCCAGCCTAGAATATGAGTTGTGAGGGTGCGAGAAGAACGTGAAGTCTTGTGTATTTGGGTGCTGGACTCTCCAGGGGTCTATCAGCTGGAATGTCTGAAGGATTGTCTTGAAGCATCTTAATTTGGAGTATGCCAGGTGGGGACCCCCCCCCTAGAAGTGTCCAGGAGCGGGTCAAGTGTCACGTTAAAGTCACCCCCCAGGACGAGCAAACCCTCACGGAAGTCCGTCAGGGCTTCCAGATCGCGCTCTATAAAAGTGAGCTGTCCTCAGTTCGGGGCATATAAGTTGACTAGTGTAACCATCTCGGAGTGTACCCTCCCCTTGACAAAAAGCCACCTGCCGTCCTCATCGGCTACATAGTCCACAAGTTCCCATGCAACGGCTTTAGAGACCACTATGCTGACCCCTCGGGATCTAGAGTCAGGGGAGTAGCTGTGGTAGGCCCTAACGAAGTTCCTGTCTCCCAACGAGGGGGGGTTGGATGTTTTGAAGTGGGTCTCTTGGAGAAAGCCTATCTGGGCACCCAGACCCCACAGGTTCCTTAAAATCAAAGATCTTTTTTCGGGGCTGTTCATACCTTTGGCGTTGAGGGAGACGATTCTGGTTCCCGACATCCTGGTCTCCCCCCGGCGCGACGAGTCAGCGGGCCCCCTTGGTGGAGTGTTCCCGTCCATCCCAAAGGGTCAGGATATGTTCTCAGGGGGGGGGCAGAGGGGGGGCCAAAGAGCCCCAAGGGGAGACGGAAGGGAAAGAAGCAAAGGAAGACGGGGTAGGAAGAGGAAAAGGCAAAAGAGAAAACACTAAACAACAACGAACAGAAGTATGACAAATCTCTAACTTATCCTATACGGAAGAAAACGAAGCCCAGGAGGTCCGACGGACCCACGGGCTGAACCTAGCTGGGGGAAGGTGTCTGTCGGCGCGAAACTGCAACTACAGCCACCCCCTCCCGCACCAGGCCAAGCAGTTAGACGGTAGTGCCCGACACACCGTCTTGCAAGAGAAAAAACAGCAAACCCAACAGTATACATTATTAACAGTAGAGTAACTGGAAAACGCTTTTTTTGAAATAACAAGAATGGCAGTCAATGGGAGTCCGGTGAGACCCCCGCTGACCCCCCCCCCTCCCAGTAGGAGACGCCCCCAACGGACCAAGTACAAGACTAGGAGCATCAATGGTGCTCCTGTGGCTACCACAGCCCAGCTAGGACTAGAAGTGAGAAAAGGTCGGAAGGCGACCCCCCCCAGGTCGGAGGAAGCGGCCCGGGCGCCCCCCCAGGACACAACCCACCCCTCATTGGGGCTACGCAGAACGCAGCTCAGCAGTCTACGGCACTCATGTCTCCACGTCATATGGTCTAGCCTGTCTTTTTGACCGGCGTTGTCTGCCCCGGCCCCCGGGCCCCTAGGGCCCCTCCGAGCATCTCTCCCGCGTTGGAAGGGGGGTAAGGCCACTCTTGTTGCAAGCCAGTCGGGACTTCAATCGGCCCACACCGGAGGAATGAAAACAGCCCAGCCAAGTCTTTGGGCGACTTTACCAGGAAGGTGTTACGATCCTTGCGGACAATTAAATGGAAGGGGAAGCCCCATCTGTAGGACGCCCCGCTATGCATAATCACTTCAAGCAGTGGCTTCAGGGCCCTTCGCATCAACAGTGTTCTGCGTGAGAGGTCCTGCATGATTTGCACCTCCACACCATCGAAGTTGACACTCCCTTTTCGCCAAGCGCCCCGGGCAATGTCCTCCTTCAGGGAGTAGCGGTGCACCCTGCAAATCACATCCCACGGTCTGGAGGGGTCGAGACCAGGGGGGCCCAGGGCTCTGTGCACTCTGTCCAGTTCCACTGGGGTAGCAGGGTCTCTCTCCAGGACCGAGTTAAAGATCACTGTTGCGATGTGCTTCGAATCTTCGCTGGGGGAGGCCTCTGGAATGCCTCTCAGGCGCAGATTGTTCCTGCGGCTCCGATTTTCAACATCATCCAAGTGCAGCATCTGAGACTGAAGTAGGGCTTCTTGGATATCGCATCTCTCCTCTAGCGCTTTGAGATGGCTTGCAGTTGAGGGCCCCTCGGATTCAAGAGCCGAGACCCTCGTGGACACCGCTGTGATTTGTTGCTTGACCTCGCTCAGCTCCCGTTTATGCGCCTCTTCATATCTCGCGATTAACCCCTCAATATCGGACCTAGTGGGAAGGCCCCTCAGCAGAGAGATTGTTGCCATATGTATATCAGCGCCTTTAGAGGTACTGGGGTCTGCTGAGCTTCCGGGCATCAGAGGAGTGTGAGCCGACCGGGGCGCCCGACCAACGGAACCATGCATCCAGGAGTCCCAGGGGCACTCACTCCGCTCCGGAGAAAAACATGGCTGCGATGGCGACATGGGCACCGGACTGGGATCATCTATAGGCCATGGAATCTCCGGAGAAGGCAGCAAGGGTGGGGACATCGGGCTGAGGGGGGCAGTCTCCCCACGTTGTACAACTATCTCCGGTTCCAGAGGGGGTGGATGGCGGGGCTTCGGAATTCTCTGAGGGAGGCCTGCACAGGGGGAGACCCTGGTTAAGGGCTGGGTGTTGCCTCCTAGGTCTGAGTCCTTCCTTCTCTCCTTCCTGGATGTGAAACCAAATTTATGGAGGCTAGCACTCGTTAACGTGTTTATGTGCAGCCCACTCTGCCTGTGCTGTTGCGGAGGGGGGACCTGCAGGGTCTCTCCAGTGTGCTGGGGGGTCTTATCTCCTTTGGGAGGGCTAGGGACATAGCAGGGATCACCAGCCTTAGGTGTAGCAGGGGGGGGCTCAGCCTGTCCCTTCATTGTGCTCTGAGGACTGTCACTCGTCTTTCCAGGGCTTCCCCCTCCCTCCTTCCCCACACACTTCTCTCTCACCTCTGAGTGAGATTTTTCTGGCTTGCAGCGTCGGGGCTCTCTCGCCCCTCTCAGCAGCTCTGGCGATGTCAGTGGGTCCTCACAGGCCCCGCCCCCCGGCTTCAGAGACGAGTGACGACCGCAGCCGTCCGCCATCTTGGGACACCCACTGTCTTCCGAGGCCATCACCGCAGCCTCTCCCTCTTCACCGAGCCGATCGGAGGACCTCAGCACAGCAGGCGCCCGCAGGTCAGTCACCTCACCTCGCCTCCAACGCTCCTCCAGCGACGAATCTGTCGGGTGAGAGCGCTCTCCCTCCTCTCTGCCCACCTCCTCCGCCGCCAACTTTGTGCACCCCACTCCGGGGGCCGCTCCATCCCTCGCGCTCCCCAGCCCGCCCGGAGATGGCAGGGGCCGATCGGGGGTCGCGTCCCCCAGACTTGCTCTCCGCAGGGGCATCCTCACGCCCTCGGGCGCCTCCGCTTCGTCCTCCATAGGCATGCGCTGCGCCATTTTGCTGCGCTGGCACTCCAGCCTGCTCTTCCTCCGGTCAGCGGAATGGCGCCGTGGGGGGCCCTTTCCTGCGCCCCTACTCCTCCTCTGCGCATTCCTCCTTCTGGCCATCAGCTTTCCGTGGGTTTGCTGCGAGAAAACTGCAGTTTAATCGGCACTGGTGCAGGAGCTCGGGGAAAAGACCTCCTCACAGCTCCATGACTAGGACACGCCCCCCCTCCAGCTGTGTGCTTATTTTTTGCATCTTTTTTGGCAGGTCATTCTGGCTATCCATTGCTCCCCTGGTTACTCACCTCCATCCTCCACCCATCCTCGCAGGCCCAGGAGCGGTATAACACTGCACATAGGAGGACTCGCTCAGTGGTGGAACGTGCCTTTGGCTTGTTGAAGATGCGCTTCTGTTGTCTGGACCAGACTGGGGGTGCCTGGCAGTATGAGCCCGCCAAGGTCCTCCAAATAATTGTTGCGTGTGGGGTCCTGCACAACCTCACCATCCGTAGCCGGGTTCCCAGATACAGTGACCTGGCTGAGGATGCTTTAGTCATTTCAGAAGATGTAACACCTCCCTACTCTGGAACACAAAGTGGTTCGCCACAGGCGATCCGTTTCTAGCTTGTGGACAATGTTTTTGCTTTATTTTCATGCATTTTAGGCAATGTGTGCCTTTTTTATTTTGTGTGATCCCCACAAAAAAAAAAAGGGACAAACATTGTGGAAAAATGTTTAGGCTGTTAATGTGGGGTTGTGGAAGAGCATGTGTTTGGGATTACGGTAGTCTTGTGTCCTGCTCCCCAGAATCAATACATAAACACATGCCTTCAGTGGTAGGTAGAGTAGGAGGTTGAAGTTGATGGATGGGGTTGCTGCATGTTAGCGGCAATATGAGCAAGGCTCTGATTCATTAACTGACATTGCTGTACCATTTACGCCATATGCCTGCTTTGTTGTCTTGTTTCTGCCAGCAGGCCAGACACATTTAGATTCCAAACCTCTAGTTGTTGTGACATAGAGGTGATTTGTGAACATACTGTCTCATTTAACCTCTGTGTGTTAGCTGCAAAGTCCACGTTTTCCTGGTGCCATGCTTCCTCCATTATCTGCAGATGTCTCCTCTGGCTGATATGGTGACGTTGCTGGGTTCCGCCACTGGCACGGGTGGGTGCGTCTGGTACTGATTGAGTGGCTGCAGGTGGCTGGCTGGGTGCAGAGTCTGTTGTGCGGCCAATGTCCACGGCAGCAGAGGTTTGTGCCCCTGAGGTATGGGTAGTGGACATCAGGGGCTGCACTTGCTGGGGCTGGTGTGTTGGATGATGTTCCACTGGGTCTTCCACACTGATGTTCCACACTGATAATATCCATTTTTCAGGTGAGTACTCACAAAATGGTATTATTCTCAGTGTGCCACACACCCCGCTTCCCCTTTAATTCTTACGATCGGGACATCCAAAAGCAGTGTCCGCAAGGGATGGGTATCCAAAGGCAAGGTGAAGCATAACTTAAATGACTGCAGTCTGCAGAACTTTGCGGCCAAATACAGCATCCGCTGAGGCCCGCACATCAACCTTGTAAAACTTAGAAAAAGTATGAACAGAAGACCAAGTAGCAGCCTTACAAACTTGTTCAACAGAAGCTTGGTGCTGAAAAGCCCAAGACGCTCCAACGGCGCGAGTAGAACGAACAGTGATACGAAAAGGGGGAACTTTCCCCTTAGCAGAATAGGCCGCAATAATGGCCTGACGTATCCATTTGCTAATGGAAGATTTGGCCGGCGCCAAACCCTTCCTAGGCCCACAGGGCACAACAAAAAAGGCATCAGTTTTACGAAAAAGGAGAAGTAATAATCAAATAGTACTTAACACAGCGTACTACATCCAAACAATGCAAAACCCTCTCCTTGTCATTCTTAGGCTTAGGACACAAGGAGGGAAGAACAATATCTTGGTTCAAATGAAAAGCAGAAACAACCTTAGGAAGAAAGTCTGGTTTGAACCGAAAGACCACTTTGTCCTGATGCCTCTCAAAGTAGGGCGCCTGAATAGACAAGGCCGCCAACTCCGAGACACGCCGAACCGAAGTGATAGCTACCAAGAAGACAATCTTCTGAGTCAGGGTAGACAAAGCAATATCTTGCAAAGGCTCAAAAGGAGGAGCCTGAAGAGCAGAAAGAACCAAATTCAAGTCCCAAACAGGGAGTAATGGTTTCCTGGGAGGCCGCACATGCGTAACCCCCTGGAAAAAAGTTTTAACTAAGGGATGAAGCGCAAAACGCTTCTGAAAAAAGATAGATAAGGCAGAAACCCGCCCTTTCAAAGTACTCAGCTGAAGACCAGAGTCCATCCCAGATTGTAAAAACTCCAGAATCCTGGAGACCGAAAAGACCCTACAAGGAAAAGATCTAACCTCACACCAAGTGATATAGGTTTTCCAAGTCCTATAGTAGGTGATAGAAGAAGACCTCTTTCGGGCAGCGATCAGAGTCTTAATAACCGAGTCAGAAAGACCTTCCTCCTTCAAGATGGAGGTCTCAGCGGCCAAGCCATCAAAACCAGCGTTGGTAAACTGGGGTAAGACAGCCGACCCTGAGTGAGCAGATCGGACCGAAGAGGCAGAATGAGCTGATTCACTGTCAGCCAAACGTTGTCTGCGCACCATAGTCGTCTTGGCCATCTTGGGGCCACGAGAATGGCGGACACCCTTTCTAGAACCAGCTTCCGTACCACCCAGCCTAGCATGGGTATCGGAGGAAACAGGTACAGAAACCCCGGGTCCCCCCAGCTCAGGGATATGGCTTCCGCCGCCAGAGCCAGAGGATCCTGGGAGAGCGGCACAAAGATCGGGAGCCTGCAATTGTGACGAAAGGGAAACAGGACCCCCTCCGATGTCTCCCACCGGAGTGGACTGCAGACTGCCGAGAGACAAGGAACATGTGCCTTCGCCCAGGTCAGGATCAGGGACCCCACTCTGAGGGCACCCAGACTGGAAGTCCCTCCCTGATGATTGAAGTAAGCAACCGTTGTTTGACTGTCCAAGCGTAGCTGAACCAGAAGGCCCAGACCATGATGGGACAAAAGAGCAAGAACCAGACGGAAGGCTCTCAGCTCCAGAACAGACGGCCGAGGATTGGAAAGAAGGATCCAAACCAACTCCTGAATCAGACAAACCTTGGAATCAGACAAATCCGACCGTATTCCCAGAAAGGACACCACCCTGGCTAGAGCAAGGGGGGACCTGGGAAGTTTGAAAAACTTCAGATGCAGGACGGGGCAAGCTGACCCGTCCTTCTAGGGGACTGCGAAGAGAATGGTGTAAAAATCGAGGCCCACCTCTAAGTGCGGCACCGGCCGGATGACCGCCATTTCCAGGAAAAACCGTGAAGGAGGGCGAGACTTGAACTCCAGTTTGTAACCGGGCGACACCACCTCCCAGATCTACGTGTCCGGAGACTCCCGGCCTTAAACCAGGGAGAAGTGTCGCAATTGTCCCCCCACCCGCACGGGTGAGGGCAGCCCCTCATTGCTGAGCGGGCTTAGCAGTAGGTTTGGGCTTGGCGCCCCAGGACTGACCGGGACGGCCACGACCTCTTCCCCGGGACCAACCTACAGCCCCGGAAACGGGAAGGGAAGCCCCTCTGCCCGCTCTGGCTCCTCGAAAGGAGGGACTAAAGGAACTCGCACCCCTGAAGGAGCGACGAGGTTTCTTGAATTGAGGCAACTTACCATCCTTGGTAACAGCATCCAATTTCTCGCCAAAAAGGCGTAAACCTAAGAAGGGTAGCGCTGTAAGCGCCCTTTTAGAGTTAAGGTCCGCCGTCCCCTGGCGCAGCCATATAGACTGACGAATAGCCACCAGCAATGCCGCTGTCCTGCTACTCGTCGCAAGAGCATCGTCCTGAGCAGTCAGGGCAAAAGAAACAAACAACTCACACTGCTTGAGAGAGCTAAACATATCACAAGCGGGATCAAGATCTGCGAGCAGATCCCTAATAATGGATCTAACAGCCAGCAGAAGAAGCGCCGAAGCACAAATTGGCTGTAGTGTTGACCCGGCACTGATAAAACCATGGCGAGCCAATTGATCAACCCGACGATCCTCACCATCCTTAATGGTAGTGGTGCCAGAAAGGTGCAACGCAGCCGGGCCAGTCAACCCCAACACCGGGGTATCGACTTCGAGGGGCACTGACCAAAGCTTCACCAAGTCCTCCGGAAAGGGATAACGCTTATCCCAATTAGGAGGAGTTCCAGCCAGGCGCGTGGGTTGTTCCCATTCTATAAGGACAAGCTTCTCAAAGTGCTGTTGCCTGGGAAACACCAAACGCGGCTGGGGTACATCAAACAACTCACCCTTTGGCAGAGGGACTACCGCAGACGGATCCAAGGCCAAAGGTCAAGGGACACCCCCAGACCCCCACAGCCTGATCACCAGCAGTGTCAAACAATAGCTGGTCTGCAGGCTCATCCGACTCCTCAAGGAGTTCCCCCTCCTCATCAGGGGGACAATCGGAATAATCCAAAAATTCAGGTACCTCACCCTCCGGGGTAGGTACTGCCGGAGCAAGGTGCTTCCGATTAGCCGTAGCCTTCTGAGCCACTGAAGCGGAGATCATTTTCTCGAGGTTGGCCAACCGCGCATGCACCTCGGAATGTGAATCCCCATTTTTGACAGTGTCACACGGGGTCCGGACTAGGTTGGGGGGATAGGAGATGATGGAAGTTGCGAGGAGCCAGAAGCCGGAGCAACGGACTGGCGCGCAATGTTCTGCTGAGCACATGGAACGCATAATATGACATCATCGCCTGGGAGCGGAACCCCACACCCCGCAGACAACCTGGATAGCCCCGAGGAGCCATTTCCGGTAACGTTGGAAGCCTCCATATGGTGAATTTGTGGTATTCGCAACAACCCAGGGTTTTACGCATTAAGCAACCCGGGATGCCCCTTTGTAATTAAAGTCCCGGAAGTGGGAGGATTTTTTTTTTTTTTTTTAAACCTAGGAAAATCCCAATTTAGAAACTAAGACTAGCCAGGTATAACAGACCGGGAGAGCCTGCAGTGAGGGAATCCCAGAATCTGTGGGGGAAAAGAGACCACAGTCAGTCCCCCAGCCAGAATGCGCCACAATCATACATAACCAATAAGGCAAACATATATGGCTAGCTTAAACATCTTGAATAAATATACATGACACATGCAATCTCAAGGCAAAGCCAAAGGGCGCATCAATAAAAATCAGAGTACATGCTGGTATGAATACATGCCCATACATATATATATATATACACACACATATGTATATATATATATATATATATATATATATATATATATATAAACACATACACAAACACCAATATATATATATATACACATACAAATCAGAATGGTAATGTGCATTATCGCAGCAACTGGAGCACACATCCCACAGCTATGTGATATATTAAGTCAACCTATCAGAAGGATGACATATACAATATATCCCCATAAGTAGAAATGCCCCAGGGAGAAAACGCTACACAAGCAGCACATAGCATAAGAACGGCCCCACGTGCGCAATGGTGGGGCCGTTTACCTGTGAAGTTTCAGCCGCACAGAAGCTCTTCCCCCACCGGTTGCAGCGTACAGGTCTCTAATGAGACCAGGGAAGCGAAGGGTGGGCCCGGAGACAGCGCGCCCCGGCCACGCCCTCTTTACCCCTCTGGGGTCGAGCGGAGGAGATAAGCTCCTAGGCACCTAAAGTGCCATCTACCTTTGCCCAGCCCGCAGCCTAGGCTGGGAGGCTTCCATTTAACTAGGCATAATAAACAATAGAACTGGGCAGAAATAGACCAAAAGGGGATGCCGGGTTTTACCCCGGCTACCTGCAAGCAGGAGACTTCATTCTTCTGTCTTGTCGCTTCATGCAGAGAGAAAAAAACTGGTGATTAAGTGGGAGGTCCCAGGTATATATAGGCCGGAAGGGGCTCGTTTTCAAGACTTCTCCCTGCACGTCGCCACCTGCTGGTGGAGTAACCCGATCGTAAGAATTAAAGGGGAAGTGGGGTGTGTGGCACGCTGAGAATAAGGACGTTGGCACTGGCGGTGGTGGACGCTATTGCAAGGAATACTGGAACCACCTATACCTTCACCCAGATCGCCCAACACTGATCTGATTTGAAGAGGAGGCATAGGCCCCGGGTGAGGTGGTACTTTGCAAAGCACTTTCCAGGTAAGTCTTGATACATGACATGCAATAATCACACTGCCCTTGCCTGGGCCTGTGTTTATAATTGTGTTTATATTGCAGCGCATGAATGGAATTTGCGGTTCCGCCCCACCCGGACCAGAACCCGAAGTCCAGTGTTGGGAGGTACTGGGGAAGGTATAGGTGGTGCCACGCCAGTGCCAACACCCACCTCCTCCTCTGCCAGTGAGTATGAGGAGCCACTGGACCTCACTATACAGGGGGGGGCAGTCGCACGGCAGGGAGTCAAACCAGCCACAGCTACAACCTGACTCTGGTAAGACTCGCATATCTACCCATGTCCAGATACATGCGCTCAAAACATATACTAATGTGCCCAATTTTTATTTTTAGATGATGACGTCGCAGGAACATCCTCAATAACAGGGGAGGCACAAGGACAACCTCCAGAGGTGCCTGGGGAAGGTGAGTGATTTGATGCATACAAACCTAAACTAATCTGACATTCAGGAGGCAAAAAGAGTCAATAATAACATTGTGTTTTTGTACCCAACAGCTTCACAGGCTGACGAGTGGGTGGAGCCAGCGAGGAGAAGGTTGCGCCCCAGACGCACTGTTGGCCGCATGCCTTGTAAGTAGTTTCGAGATATCATACATGTAGTTAAAACTCCTGCCCAAAACAACAAAAACATGGGCCAAGACACATTAATTAACTAACTTAGGCCCACCTTAACCTTAAAAATGGCCCAAAGCAAAACCCCTAGCTAAGCAATAAAGACTTACAAGGCTAAACTGATGATGTTTTTCCTTCACAGATCAAAGACAAGGTCCCATTTGAGGAAGAGCCAGAACCTCCTGGGTGCCACCAAAGAATTTTAAAGATTTTAATAATGTTTATTTTTAAATTTTGACTAAAAAAAAAAATGGTGTGGTGTCTTCTCTTTCATGGCACTGTACGTTCTCACAACATGACCATACATGTCACAAAAGGTAGGTATATGGGACAAGGATTAGGAAGAAGAAGAAGAAGGAGGAGAAGACATTAAGGTAAGCATTAAACACAGGGAAGAAGAAGAAGGAGGAGAAGACATTAAGGTAAGCATTAAACACAGGGAAGAAGAAGGAGGAGGAGAAGACATTAAGGTAAGCATTAAACACAGGGAAGAAGAAGAAGGAGGAGAAGACATTAAGGTAAGCATTAAACACAGGGAAGAAGAAGGAGGAGAAGACATTAAGGTAAGCATTAAACACAGGGAAGAAGAAGAAGGAGGAGAAGAGATTAAGGTAAGCATTAAACACAGGGAAGAAGAAGAAGGAGGAGAAGAGATTAAGGTAAGCATTAAACACAGGGAAGAAGAAGAAAGAGGAGAAGAGATTAAGGTAAGCATTAACCCTTTCAGTGCCAAGCACGTAGTTTCTACGTGCTCGCTTCCACTCCACTTAAGTGCCAAGCACGTAGAATCAACGTGCTTGACTTTCCCCCTGCTAGTAAAAAAAATAAAAATCAAAAATACTCACCTGACCCCTCGTTAGATCCGGCCGGGTCTCCTCTTTAATTTGGTGCCATCCGATCCCCCCCTGGGGGTCGGATGGCTCCAGGAGAGCCCCCGGAATAGGCCGCCCCCCCACTTCTGCAGCAGCAGCTGCTAACTGTAAAAAAAAAAAAAAAAAAATGACATTCACTTACCTGTGTGTGCGCTGGCTCCCGCTGTCCCTCCTCTTCACCTGGGGGGGCTCCGATCCCCCCCCAGGACTTACCGATTTTCAGGAGAGAGCCCGGAAGGCTCTCTCCTCTCTCCTTCTCGATGGTGGCCGCCATTGGGTGACTTGCCATTAACCCCCAGCCCCCCATTACCTGCCTCCCCAACGGCCAAGGGGGGGCAGAAGGGCCCGGGCCACTTAGTGGCTATGTGGGCTAGTAGCCTGCAGGGCCAGGGGCCACCAACGCTGGCCCCTGCGCCCTGTTCTACAAGCCCCCATAGCTGGCCCGGGTCGGTAATGCTGGGTAGGGGGGACCCTACGTCATTTTGTTTTGGGATTTTTAAGGGTTTTTAACCCTGGGAGGGGGGACCCTATGTCATTTTTAATTAACCCTTTTGTGTTCTGTCATCCAGCAGCTATAAAAGGCTTCTAGCAAGTGAGCAGAAGCCAGTGATCGCCGAGGGACAAAGTGCTCCAGGATGGATGGGAGTTAAGCATTAAAAAAAAAAAATTAATAAAATAATTTTTTCTCTTTGTGTGTCTGTATTTTATTTTACATTTAACCCCTTGTGAACTGGTAAGGGGTCCATGACCCCTATACCAGTTCATAAGACTGGGGGGGTGGCAAGTCACCTGCGACTAGCGGGTGACTTGCCATTAACCCCCGGAACCCCCATTACCTGCCTCCCCAAAGCCCAGGGGGGGGGGGCAGAAGAGCCCGGGCCCACGGGCTATGCGGGCATGTAGCCTGCAGGGCCAGGGGCCACAAAAGCTGGCCCCTGCGCCCTGTTCCTACAAGCCCTGCATAGCTGGTCTCGGGCTGGTTACTTTGGGTAAGGGGGGCCCCATGTCATTTTTTTTGGATTTTTAAGGGTTTTTAACCCTTAAAAATCGCCCAAAAAATGCCCCCCCCCCCATGGGAGGGGGGATCCTATGTCATTTTTTTTTCTCGATTTAACCCTTTGTAGTGTGGATGGTAGTTGTATTTTATTTGTAAATGTTAAAAATTACTTGTTTCAGTTAGGGGGGTCTCCTGGGCAGGAACAGGGGGCTACCGATAAATATGTGGTACCGAAATGGGGCTTTCACATGCAATATGGTTTTCCCTAATAAAATACATTTTTTATTTAAAATAAAGGAGGCAATTTTCTAAAAAAAAATGTTTTTATTTTTTTTTTTTACTTAATAATAAATAAAATGAATAATAAATAAAATTTACAAACAAGACATTTCATGTTAAAGCCTAAACTCTGCTGCAAAAAAAAATATATATAATTTTCCTGAAAATTCCAGCAAAAATGTCGCAAAACATGGTGCAAAATGGGGAAAAATGACCTGTCAACAGAGGCTGACAAAATCTCAAGTAGGCTGGCAATTAAAAGGGTTAATAGTACCTCTGCATGTTGGGTATTGTTCTGTTCGGGGGACCTTGCGCTTTCAGACTTAGCTTGTTTTTTTCTTGTTTGCATATTTATATTTTAGGAAAAGGTGTTTTTTATTCAGCTTTTTTATACATTTTTTAGGGAAACCCTGCGCAACCAAAGAATTCTTTGAGGGATCAACTCCAGAAAGATGAGCCCACTACAACAAGCTGGGTACGCTTAGAAAGCTTAACATGTGTACTTTCAGGGAATATATGGTTTATGGGGGATACTCCAAATGTAAAGGGTTGTTTTGGTTGAAAAATCGCAAGGTGCGCACTTTGTCTGCAGAGCTGAAATTTTCAAGTAAAATTACCGTTACGCACATGCTTTACTTTGGGGTGTTTGGCAACTCTTCCCTTGACAGAACCTATGCATGTTGAGTATCGTTCTGTTCGGGGGATGTTGCCTTTTCAGATTATACTTGTATTTTCTTGCTTGTATATTGTTTTTTTTAGGAAAATGTGGCTTTGATTCTGCTTTTTTATCCTTTTTTTAGGGAAACTCTTTGCAACCAAAGAATACATTGAGGGATTACTTCCAGAAAACTGTGGCCACATCAACAAGCCTGGTACAAATAGAAAGCCTGAGGTGTGTACTTCCAGAGAATATATAGTTTGTGGGGGGTAAATGTAAAGGGTTGTTTTTCTGGAAAAATTGCAAGGCGCATATCACAGTTGTATTTTTTCTGAAAATCCCCTAAAGCTCTGTTTCAGTTTGGGGGAGTCTCCTGGGCTGGAAAGGGTGTCTACCTATACATATGCGGTACCGCTGTGATCGGGAGAAATTGGGATTTTATTGACAAGAAGAAAAAGAAGGAGGAGAAGAGATTAAGGTAAGCATTAAACGCAGGGAAGAAGAAGGAGGAGAAGACATTAAGGTAAGCATTAAACACAGGGAAGGAGAAGAAGAAGAAGAAGGAGGAGAAGACATTAAGGTAAGCATTAAACACAGGGAGGAGGAAGAAGAAGGATATTAGTTTAAGGTAAGTTTTGGTGTTGGTAAAAGTGTCAGTTTGATGTATGAGGAAAGCTTGAGGGAGGACTAGGGATGTGCGCTTGCGTGAACCCAGATTGTCAACACCTGCTGGCATGTCCGTGGCGAGGGAGGCGAGAGGCAGCCCATCAGAGGAGCCGGAGAGGAGTCGGACTTCAGAGCCGCAGCAGCCCCCGTGTCTGGGGAGAGAGAAAGGAGTGGAGCCGACCGCGATGAGGCGGGGGCGGAGTCCCCCCATGCCGGGATCCGGGCCGGAGGATGGCCCCACCGCATCCATGGGCCCAGCCAGGGGAGAAGACGAGCAGAGCCGTGGAACCGGAACCTGCAGGAGTGGAGCACATGCCGCACTGCCGAGAAGAAGAGAGGCAGAGAGCGGGCGGCTGCGAGCTGTTCTCCTTAGAGCAGCCATCCCCTACCCAGCAACAGGTGACGTCATGCCCTGGCCCTGCAGCATCTCAGGCTGACAGCATAAGACAAATGGATCCTGAGACACACAGAGAAGAGATCACTCTGCAGGTGGGTGCCAGCAGCCCTGTGAGGGGGGATGGGGCGATCATGGGCCCAGACCCAGGGGAGGACACCATGATCCCTGGATTAAACCCAATGGGAAGAGAGAGCCTGCAGCTGGATATGCCACTGGGGAGGGGGTCACGGATAATGACCACAGCCACAATACATGGCAGCCCGAGGAGGCAGAAAGCTCGTGGGGGCCGGACTAGATCCCGTGGAGTGGGGGCCCACACATGGGTGTGCGGGATGCCCGGGCTCGTGGACTCCTGAGCCCTGCATGATGGCTAGTGGGCGGGGGACCCAGAGGACCGCATCGGAGGGGTGGGGGACCCCCCCCCTGACTCATGCTATGCCAGCTATGCAGAGATGGCCCGGCCCGCGGGAGGACGTAGGCCCACAACACCTCCCTACGAACACCATACTATGACACCGCTGGGGACACAAAACACAGAGTGGTCGCCCAGGATAGATGAGAGACCCCCAGAATGTGATTTATTGAGTAATGCATGTCCCGAAACTGCTTTGCCCCGATCCTTGATCTCAGCTATTGCGGAGTCGGTCCGGACGAACATGGCGGATGCCCTCAAATCGCTGCCATCCCGTTCAGACTTTGAAACTTACATAACCAGGATGGAGGGCACGTTTCGCAGGGATGATAACATCCCTTCCTGAACTCAATGGCAGACCTGTCGAACAGAGTAGATGCCAATAATGCCACACAACTAGACGTCCAAGCCAGAGTCGAGGCTCTAGAACGTGAGCGAGATGTCACCAGACGGCTGCTCTCCGAGTTTCAACTGCAACAAGACGACCAAGAAAACAGAAATCGCCGTAACAACATCCGGCTGCAGGGTCTCCCCGAATCGATAACTCCACCAGAGCTAAAGGCAAAAGTCACGAGACTGTTCAATAATATGCTGGACCGCCCACCCTCGGACCACATCGAGATAGATCGAATTCATTGAGTCCAGGGGCCCGCGCGGCTCGACCTCAAAGGTCCAAGAGATGTACTCTGCAGAGTGCACTACTACCAGGTCAAAGAAGCCATAATGCAGAAAGCCTGGAGCCGGGGTCCAGTGGAGATGGAGGGAGCGCGGATCACCTTGCTACCAGACCTATCACGCCGAACCCTCCAGATGAGGCGATTGCTGAAACCCCTTTTGGAGCTAATACAACAGAAGGGAGCGACATATCGCTGGGGTCATCCGTTTCAACTGATTATACGAAAGGATCGCAGATCGTTTGTCCTGAAAGCACCGTCCCAGCTGGCGGAGCTGTTTGATTTTTTGGAGGCTGCACCGATCATGATTCCGAACTGGTTGGCGTGGGAGCTGGACCACAGAGAGGGCCCGCTTCCTCAGCGCCCCAGAAGAAGAGGCTGAGATCGAAGAAGGCGCCGGGGGGATCCTCCTGGCCCGGTCCGGGGGGCCGACTTTGCCCCCCCGGGAGCCGAGTAGCGATACATCCACCCAAATGGACATAGAGGGGACATTGAGTTATGGCTAGAAAAGCTGATGTGATGTCCTCTCTTTACACTTTACACTTTACAGTTTACAGTTAATTTGATTGTTGGTTAAAGTTGTTGTTGTTCCTGTGGCTATGTGGTTCCCGGGGGAGTTTGGGATCCGCGGGTGGGTTGGCGGGGGTTCTGGGGCCTTGGGCGGGCGGGGCCCCCCTCCCAGAGTGGGGGGGTGGCACCCCCCGGCCTGGGGCCTCCGCCCCTCTCCCCCTCCTAGAGATGGAGGACCGGCGGCCCCCAGGGGGCCGGCCCTTTGAGACGAGGGAGGAGACAGCCTTGTTCATAGAGACATAGAGAGGTCGGTGGGAGCTCTTAGATCAACCGGGGGCCTGCTGGGGGGACCTTGCCCGCCGGCCTGGGGGGGTGTCTTGGGCCAGGGCCCGTGGGCTAACTGGTCGGGGTGCCTTCCCAGGACGGGGGGGAGAGGAACAAGGGCCCGGCGGCTGGGTCGCTCGGGGGTCGGTCGGTCACTTGATCAGCTGACCGTTTCATTAAATGCCCTGCGCGCCTGGATTTCTCTGGGAACCGGTTAATTTAATCTATATTGCTGCCTAACTGTTTATGTGCTATGAGGGAAGGGAGTGGGAGATGCCTGAGTGTTGGTTGGAGTTAATTCTTTGCAATTGCGGACTGAATCTTGGCTCCTTTTCGCCGGGCTTCCACTTCCCCCCAGTGGTCCGAGTGTCGTCCCGGGAGAGGCTACCGGAGACTCTCGCGGGAGACACCGGACTAGACTCCCTTATATTAGGGGAGTTAGTATAATCGCTTGACTGTTACCCAAATTATTCTTGGGTTTCTCCGGAATTCACAATTTCAAATTTGTTGGTTTGTATTCCTTGTTTTGTTGTGACTCCTACTATTTTCTTGCTTTTTCTCGCATCAATTCACTTACGCTTTACCCGACCCTCCCTCCTTCATACCTCTTAGTTGCCGGTTGTCTCGCGTCCGGGGCTCGGGCGTCCGGGGGGTGGCTGGTGGGGGGCGGGCGGGGGGGATGGCGGGGCCGGGTGGTGTCCCGGGCCCTCAGAGCGCCTCCTTACGGGTGGTCTCCTTGAACTGCAGAGGGCTTAACATACCAGAAAAGCGATCAGCGGTGATCGCTGAGCTAAAACGACTAAAGGCCCAGGTGATGTTTCTTCAGGAGACCCATTTTAAAAAAGATGGCTGCACGAGACTCTCCTCCAAACTATACTCCCAGGTGTTCATGAGTTCGTCTCCCAGCTCGAAAACTAAGGGAGTGGCGATACTCCTGTCCAGGACCATGCCTTTCCATCTTCATAGCGTGAGCGCAGATGGAGAAGGCAGATATGTTATGATCAAAGGCAAGATTGCGGAGGAGACTTACACACTTGCCTCGGTATATGGACCTAACTCTGGTCAGGTAGACTTCCTCTTGGGGTTCCTTGCCAAACTGGCCGAATTTCAGGAGGGAAGTGTGATTTTGGGTGGGGATCTAAACCTCGCGCTGGAGCCCCTCTTGGATTCCTCCTTGGGAAAATCATCCATCCCCTACAAGGGATTGAGGAAGGTGAAACAGGCCCTCCATAGTCTGCAGCTATGTGACATCTGGAGGATCTCCAATCCTACCGGTAGGGACTTTTCCCACTATTCTACAGCCCACGCAACATATGCCAGGCTAGACTATGTACTCCTGTCCCACAATTTGCTGCCCAGGGCCCATGATGCCTTTATAGGGGTTGCGTCATTGTCAGACCATGCCCCGGTAGGCGTAGCCCTGGTAACGCAGGAAAGAAGTGGTAGAGCATGGACTTGGCGTCTGAATGAGACCCTATTGAAGGACTCGGTGGCGACAGGGGCAGTGCGAGAGGCCCTCGCCGACTACTTCCGGCTAAATGACACGGAGGGGATGAAGCCTATGACCTTATGGCTAGCTCATAAGGCTGTGGTCAGAGGAGTTTTAATCCAACAGGGGGCTAGGCTGAAAAAGGCGGATATTACCAGACGAGATCGCTTGCTGACCCAGATTCAGACCCTGGAGAAACGGCATAAGGAAACCCAACTAAGGGACACCTTGAAAGATCTGACGGCGTGTAGAGAGGAATTGAACTCCATCCTGCTGCAAAAGGCGGCGTTTGCGATAAAGAAATGCAAACGCTTCTACTACGAGTGGGGGAACAAAAGCGGCAAGCTTCTCGCACGAGCCTTGAGGTAACAACGCTCCTTGAACTTTATTGAGGCAATTAAAGACGGACAGCAACAGAAGTGGCATAAGACGCGGGACATCGCTAAGGTGTTCCGCGAATACTATCACTCACTCTATAATTTACGTCCACAAAGCATGGGGGACCCTCAGGGTGGATTGGAGAAGAAAAGGAGATATATCACAACGTCAGGTATGCCCCAGCTGAGTACGGAGGCGATCAGTAGATTGGAGGAGCCGCTTTCAGAAGCGGAGTTGCAACAGGCGCTCAAGCAGACCCCAGCTGGGAAATCACCAGGTCCGGATGGTCTGACTGCCGCATACTACAAAGAATTCCTCCCTGTCCTGGGTAGCCACTTTCTCCAAGCCTACAATACGATAGGGAGCGGGGATGACCCGGGGCAACTCCCTGGAGAGGCACTCATATAACGGTGATCCATAAGGCAGGAAAGGATCCGTTATGCTGCAAAAGCTACCGCCCTATATCACTCTTAAATGTCGACCTCAAATTATTCACTAAGATCCTGGCTAACCGACTAGCAAGGTATCTGCCAGATCTAATAGAGGAAGATCAATGTGGCTTTATCCCGGGTAGGGAGGCAAGAGACGATACGGTCCGAACCCTAAACCTCATACACCGTGCCCGCTCGGATAGAACCCCGATCATGCTGCTATCAACGGATGCCGAAAAGGCGTTTGATCGCGTGGACTGGGAATTCGCTTTCGAGGTGCTGAGACATGTAGGATTGGGAACGAGAGCACTGGGATACGTCACGGAGTTGTACTCTAGACCTCAGGCCAGAGTGAAGATTAACGGCGATCTCTCCTCACCCTTCCTGATCTCGAACGGCACCAGACAGGGATGCCCACTGTCGCCGCTCATTTTCACGTTGATAGTGGAACCCTTCTTACGACATGTAAGAGAGAATGTAGATATCCGAGGGATAAGAGCTGGTGGTCTGGAGCATAAGGTCGCCGCATATGCGGATGACCTCCTGTTCTTTATATCAAACCCAGTGATAGGACTACCGGTCCTCATGAAGGAGCTAGAGGGATTTGGTAAACTTTCTAACTTCAAGATCAACCTTGATAAGTCCGAGGCACTTGGCGTGGATCTTCCGGACGACATCTCCACACACCTCAGGGCCTCTCTCCCGTTCCGATGGGTCTCCCCGACATTGAATTATTTAGGGGTGAAAATACCAAATAATATTGATGATTATCCGTATTCCGTTTCAATTTTATACCAATGTTGAATAAGACTAAGCTGGATCTGGCAAACTGGAATGTCCCGACATTCACGTGGATGGGACGCATAAATATAATAAAGATGGTGGTCCTGCCAAGAATTTTATATCTACTCCAGACTCTCCCGTGTCATGTCCCGAAGAGTTACTTCAAGAACCTGAACTCGATCTTTAGGAAGTTCATCTGGAGTAACAAAAAGCCTAGGTTGAGACTCACCCTACTGCAGTGCCCTAGGAACAGGGGAGGCCTGGCAGTGCCAGACTTGATGAAGTATTGGCAGGCGACCCACTTGCAGCGGATTGTAGACTGGAATAGGGGACTAGGCAGGAAAAAATGGGTTGCCATAGAGGCTGGGGGAGTGGAGGCCTCGTTGAGAGATTTGCCCTGGGCGTCCAGGAATTCGGCTACATGGGTGAGGACCAACCCCATGGTCAGGGAGACCCTCGAGGTTTGGGATGAACTGAGACCGAGGGAGGGGATATCCCCCTGGCCATCTCCGCTAATCCCGTTGCTAGACAACCCCGACCTTCCGAGTGGTCAAAGACTCCGGTGGGTTGGGGAGAATTGGAAATGGTGAGAGGGCAGGACCTGATACGGAGGAGGACATGGTGCTCTATAGACGAACTTAGGGATAGGTGGAGCAATCCACGACTAGACCCTTGGCGACTACTGATGTTCCAACATTATTTGCAACAAACAGGCCCCAGAGACTCCTTCACACGGAGCCTTACAGGTTTTGAAACCCTTATCAAGAGAAAGGACCCCCCGTCGGGGCTGATCTCGCAGATTTACCAATTGCTGGGAAAGGAACAGGGACCCAGGCCACCATACTGCCAGCAGTGGGAGAAGGACCTAGGAAGAGAGTTCACGGAGGAGAAGTGGGAAAAGATTTTCACTCTTGCCCACAAATCTTCAATAGCAGTACAAACTCAGGAGACAAATTACAAATTCCTCTCCAGGTGGTATTACACCCCAAAATATTTGGCAGCATGTTTCCCCGGAACCTCGCCTAGATGCTGGAGGTGCGGAGAAGAGGATGGGTCCTTCTTCCATATTTTCTGGACGTGCCCGAGAATAAAACCCTTTTGGACTGAAGTGATCCCACTTATGACAGAAGTCACTGGCTCTCAGGTTCCGAGTTGCCCGGCTACTCATGCTTCTGCACTACAGCACATGTAGCGTTACTAGCTTCAATACTGATGCATCTGATTAATGCGGCGAGGACACTGATCCCCAGATTTTGGAAGTCGGAACACACCCCTACAAAGGGGGAATGGATTAGAGAGGTTAACAGAATCAGGGAAATGGAGGAACTGACGGCGGCTTCCCATGACAGAGGAGAACAGTCCAGGGCGATCTGGACACCATGGTATCTCTTTAGGGATTCGGCGGTCTGAGCCGGGGGCCTGGCGCCGGGTCCCTCTTGTCTGTCTGCCCCCATCTGCCTCCCCCCCCCCTGGCCCTGGGTGTGGGAGAGACGGCTTTCCTTCCCCCCCCCCTTTTTTTATTTTATTTTTTTTCTTTCCCTTTAGTTGTTTCAATCCTAACCAATTGTTCTGCAATCTCTCCCTCACTATTCCTATCCTTCCTTTAGTTCTATTTACCTCGTAACGATGCAGTGGAGTGGCAACCTCAGCCCGGTGGAAAGCGAGAGACGGAGCCCCTGACGGACCCGTAATGCAACCTGGGCTTAGTACGACTACCGGGTCCTAGAACTAGCCACTCGGACCCCACCTTCATTGAGGAGTGACCGGGGCCCCCCTGGGGTGCCCCCTCCTCTCATATTACCCCTCCCACACTGTGGACACAGCGAACAGGAGCCAACCTCGGGGTGGGGGGGGCCCTACGGGCCCGATCCGGATGATCAACGACACTATTACCCGGTGGAATCCGTTGGGTTGCAATAATGGAGGTGGAGGAAGGGAGGGGTGGGGGAGCCGGCTTCGCTGTATTGTACTTCTTGTTTTACTCTGTTTTACTCTGCAATGTCACTGGGTTATTTGTTCCTGTAATGTCTGTAACGTATTGAAAAATAACAAAATAAAGAGTTAAAAAAAAAAAAAGGAGCCAAAAATGGATCGTCCGTGTGAACGGCTACGGAACCCACGACCACACGGAAAGCACCCGAGAGGGGAAAAAACACTTCCCGAATGAAGACACATAAACGGATCAGTAACGAAGCTCTCCCGACGGCAGCTCTGAATCACATTTGAACCCTGAGACAAATGGAATGAAAACGGGACTTCAGAGAAATGGAACAAAATAAGGTCAGATTGGGGGAGGCTCTGAATCAGGCCAATGGTGTCCACATGGTGGGGAGGGAGGATGAGGGGTAGCAGGGAAAAAGACCACCTGCGCTTGCGACTTCTCATGTCGCTTCTTGCTTGGGTGAGAGGATTGTGTGAATGATCTGGGTTCCATAAATACCCAACCCCGACCCCACGTGAACCCTGCAGTAATCTACACACAAAGAAACAGGTATGTGGCTAGTCATATGTCCGGTCGCAACCCGGAAGTAACTGTTATCACATCCGGTTGCATCCCGGAAGTGACATCACATGCAGGAAATAGACGCCCTCGCCCCCCTTAGACAGTGGGGACACGAATCGCCAACACGTGGAGTCAGGGAAAGCAGCCATGGAGCCCAGAGCATTCTACATTTGTACAATTATATGCAAAAAGTACTCCTAATCATAAAACATAAACCAATAATTATTATTCAGTAAATGTTAATAAACATAAGAGGACAGAGCTATTTAAAAAAATCTGGTCAAATAAAGGCCAAAGTGGACTACACTAAAGTGGACCTAAAACCTCAGTCGTAATCATATCTATAGGTGGACCCATAAAATGTTAGACCCAATGTGTAGACCATGCAAGTTAAAGTGAAACCCATAGGGCCAAATGCAGAACAGAAAATTCAAAAGACTATGGACCTAATTTCATTGGAACCATTAAAGTAGACTATCTACAAAACACAGTAAATATTAACAGACATTAAGTCAAAAGGACAAAGCTATTTACAGCAATACATCAAAAAATCTGGCAAATTAGGGGCCAAAGTGGACTACACTAAAGTGGACCTAAAACCTCAGTCGTCACAATTATGCCTGTCTATCGACCCATATGGTATTAGACCCAATGTGTAAAGCATGCTAGTTACAGTGAAACCCTTAGGGCCAAATGCAGAACAGAAGGTTCACAAAACTATGGTTCCACTAAGGTGGACCTAATTTCATTGGAACCATTAAAGCAGACTTTGTATAAAAACACTACAAAGACATACAAATATGGTAGCACTAAGGTGGACCTTCCCAGCCCTTTCAGCACTCAGAGCATTAAAGGCAGGTTGATGCAATACCCCAACCCATAAGGCAGATCCAAATCTATCGAACTCCTACAATTTCACAAAACAATATAAACCTATATATAACATACAGATGAAACCAACCAAATATTCAAATTATTAATTTACTCAAAAAAAAACAGATAAGTTAAATAGATAAAGAGATCCACCACAAGCTCCAAAGGACTAAGTCAGGGCCTTCAGGTCACCTCCTTCTTCTGCTGATCTTGCATCTTCCAAGGTATCTATGTTGTTTGAACAAAGCTGTACACCACCGGTGACCCCACTAGTCAGAGTGAGTGATAATCTAAAAATAAAGGTGAGAATGAAAAAATACACATGAACACTATACCCCTTTAGCCCATGCATATAATTGTTATGTAAGGCCAGCGCAGCTATGGGAAAACCCCAATAAAGCACTGGCGCAAGTGCAAGGATACCCAAACTAGGGCATCCAAATATTCAATTCACAATACAAATTCTCAATGTAAAGTGCCTAAGAAAAGGACAAAACTTTAACATGTGCAAACCAGCAATTATATATAAACATTGTGAAAGGAAAAAAAAACAGCCCATTTACCACCCGGATCTGTGACAGACCGCCTAAGGGGATACCGATCAGCCTATGAAGGGTACAAAAGACCAAGCCCCATTAAGTCCCTGGGGTGACCTGGTCCCCAATTGGAAAATCCAGCGTAGTTCTCTCTGAAGAAGTAATTTTTTAAAGGTCACCCATCCCCCCCCCCCCCCCCCGGGAGCCAATCTCACTCCTTCAAGGAGGCATGCCTATCGAAGGGCCAAGAATGTAGAAAGCTCTTGCACACTCGGTCCTAAAAGGTGATTCAATCAGACAGTGGGAACATTGAAGGAGTGAGATTGGTGGCTGATTATAACAAACAATGGCATGATATCAGGAACATCATGACCACCCATTGGGGCATATTGAACTCAGATCCCACTGTTTCTGTGATAGTGGGACCTAGAGTGAGAATGACAGCAAGGAGAGCCCCCAATCTCAGGGACAGACTGTGTAAGAGCCATTTCTTTCCATCTAGTACTTGGCTTACACAGATATCGGGGAGTGGGTGTGCTCCTTGCAGGAGTTGCTCCATTTGTAGACATATGGTAAAAACGAATAGTGAATTAAATACTCAGACTTGACAACGTTTTAAGATCTTATTAATTGTAGGACGCGTTCAGTCATTTAACAGCTCACATGTGGATGTCCAAAAGCTTATGTTGGAGAGGCTCAGAATGCCCTTTATACCCGAATACAAGCCCATATTTCCAACATAAGATTGGCACAGCGAGACTTTGTAGCAGGTAAGGTCATCTCGCAGGTAGCATGCCACTTTTTGGAGGTACACCCTCCGGGTGGTGGGAGTGAAAAAGGTACAGCTGGGTCCCCGGGGGGGGGGGGGGGGGGTGTGACCTTAAAAAATAACTTCTTCAGAGAGAACTACGCTGGATTTTCCAGTTGGGGACCAGGTCACCCCAGGGACTTAACGAGTATTGGTCTCTTGTACTCTTAGGCTGATCAGTATCCCCTTCGGCGGTCTGTCACAGATCCGAGTGCCTGTTTTTTTTTCTCAATGTTTATATATAATTGCTGGTTTGCACATGTTAAAGTTTTGTCCTTTTCTTAGTTAGGTACTTTACATTGAGAATTTGTATTGAGAATTGAATTAATATTTGGATGCCCTAGTTTGGGTATCCTTGCACTTGTTGCCAGTGCTTTATTGGGGTTTTCCCATAGCTGCGCTGGCCTTACATCACAATTATAGGCATGGGCTAAAGGGGTATAGTGTTCATGTGTATTTGGTTTTTTAGTGTAGTGGGTCACGATTTTTGGTTTTCATCTCATCGTTATTATTCATTTTTTCATTCTCACCTTTATCTTTAGATTATCACTCACTTTGACTAGTGGGGTCACCGGTGGTGTACAGCTTTGTTCAAACAACATGGATACCTTGGAAGATGCAAGATCAGCAGAAGAAGAAGGTTGCCGTTCAGACTCCAGTTACCTGAAGGTCCTGACTTAGTCCTTTGGAGCTTGTGGCGGAATCGAAGAATCTCTATATCTATTTAACTTGTGTGTCTTTTTTTTTTTTTTTTGAGAAAATTAATAATTTGAATATTTAGTTGGTTTCATCTGTATGTTATATATAGGTTTATTTTGGTTTTTAAGTGAAATGATTTATTTTAGGAGTTGGATAAATTTGGATCCGCCTTATGGGTTGGGGTATTGCATCAACCCTCCTTTAATGCTCTGAGTGCTGAGAGGGCTGGGAAGGTCCACCTTAGTGCTACCATATTTGTATGGTCTTTGTAGTGTTTTTATACAAAGTATGCTTTAATGGTTCCAATGAAATTAGGTCCACCTTAGTGGAACCATAGTCTTTTGAATCTTCTGTTCTGCATTTCGCCCTATGGGTTTCACTGTAACTAGCATGGTCTACACATTGGGTCAAACACTATATGGGTCCACCTATAGGTATGATTACGACTGAGGTCTTTGGTCCACTTTAGTGTAGTCCACTTTGGCCTTTATTTTACCAGATTTTTGTAAATAGCTCTGTCCTCTTATGTTTATGAACATTTACTAAATAATAATTATTGGTTTATGTTTTATGATTAGGAGTACTTTTTGCATATAATTGTACAGATGTAGAATGCTCTGGGCTCCGTGGCTGCTTTCTCTATGTTTTGGCGATTCCTGTCCCCATTGTCTGAGGGGGGTGAGGGCGTCTATTTCCTGTACGTGACGTCACTTCCGGGATGCAACCGGATGTGATAACAATTACTTCCGGGTTGCGACCAGACATGTGACTAGCCACACACCTGTTTCTTTGTGTGTAGATGACTGCAGGGTTCATGTGGGGTCGGGGTTGGGTATTTATGGAACCCAGATCATTCACACAATCTTCTCACCCAAGCAAGAAGCGACAAGAGAAGTCGCGAGCGCAGGTGGTCTCTTTCTCTGCTGCCCCTCATCCTCCCTCCCCACCATGTGGACACCATGTACTGCTTTGTCTGCTGCTGGTAATTTTGTATCTGTATTTGTGTCTAGACACTGCACTTTGTAATTGGTTCTGGATATTTATACACTTGCTTTATCTATCCATGTGCTCTGATATTGTCTTGTTTTATCACATAATTTATAATGTTTGAAAAAAATTCTCTGTACTCAAATATTTTGAGAAATAATATATCTTTATCACGAGTAATTTTTGATAGTTATATGTAACGATTGGTCTTCATAGCACAAGTGAATATTTACCTTTCTTTATAGTGTATTTAATTGATTAAACTGTTACGTAATTTTGCTATATATTGCATGGTCACTTTTGTCACGGACCGGATGGAGCGGACTCGGGTGTGGATCCGCTTTAACTGTGGGACCGATGGCGGGTACCGTGTCAGGGGAGCGGAGTCTAAAGGGCCACCGGTATTCACCAGAGCCCACCGCAAGGCAGGTTGGTCTTGTGCGGCGAGTGACCCCCAGGTCGCTACCCCCCAACAGCGGCCCAGTCCCACAGTCAGCCGAGGTTCAGCGAGGTACACAAGTGGCAGGCAAAAGGCGTAGTAAGTACAGGCAGAGATTGGGGCTGGCAGCACAGGTTCGCGGTAAAGGTGAGTAGCCAAGGTCGGGGCAGGCAGCAAAGGTTCAGAGTCGGGGACAGGCAGAGGTCGGTACACGGGTGAGCAATCCAAGAATGTCTGACTTTCAACAAGCATGGAGAGACCAAGATCCGGCACTGAAGGAAAGGAAGTGCCTCTTTAAATAGGGGAAGTGGATGCAGGATTGGATGAGCAGGCACCAATCAGTGCTGTACAGGCCCTTTAAATCTCAGGAATCTAGTGCGCTCGCCCTCTAGTGGATGGAGACGTGCGCGCACCTGAGCATGTGAGAAGGAAGCATTGGGGGAAGGGAGAGAGCTGCAAAATAGATGACGGCTGAATGCAGCCATGGAGGTAAGTGAAGTGCTGCTAGATGGGCGTGCGGCGCTCGCCCTAACAACTTTGTTAGACGGTATATACATTTTTTTTTTGTGCCGCACAAAAATAAGATTATATTTATTATTAATTGGGTCCCTCTTATCATGGTCATGTAATTTACGTTGTGGGTTATTTAGAGGTTGGATGAGATTGAGGCAGCAGTTGTTTTTAATTGTCTTCTGTGTATATGTTGATTTTAGGTTTTTTGTACTCTCAATAAATTTGATTAATTGAATTGTTTGGTAGTGCTCCCTTGTTGGTGATGGTTGGAGCTTGCCGCCTCAACTGCATCTTTTTTGTACATTGACTATTGTTTAGGTGAGCACGCCCCCGTTTGTTTAGAGCATTTTTGTGGTGCACCACTTGCATGTTACAAATTGTTTATGACATATAATTAGGGAAAGTGGGTCTAGGGGTTTGGCAACAATTTTATATAGTAATACCTACTACTAAAGGGTAATGTAACCAATGACAGAGATTCTGCCCCTAAGTAAAATGTGGAGGGTTTACCACTGCACACTAGTGAATACTACATCGGGGGGGGGGCTACTAACTTGTGGGAAATGACTCCAGTTCATAATGAAAGAATGAATGTAAGCTCCTGTAAGGCATTGAGATTGCTACTTATTATTAAGCCATACTACTGTACTTGCTAGGGTATATTTATGATGCTAGCTGCCTTGGAGATGAGGGGCAGAATATAAACCTTAAGGAGCCATTTGCTAGTCTTATTTTTGGGATTTTACTCTTTTGCATGGTGTCATTCATTCATTGGCTTTCATTCATTGGCTTTTTATTTTTGACATTTCTCACACCAAACTCTCAAAACTCTATTAGGTAATCCTGACAAATAAACAAACTTTTAAACCTAATGCTTGCCTGTATCTAATCCCCTAAATCCAAATCCCACATCTAAATGGCATCTTTGGCCTTCTGGTAATGTCAGCCTCGATGCCACAAACAACGAGCAAAGCTGAAATGTGTGCGGGCATTGCACACCTAATGTGCAGGAGGGGCATGCCAGATACAACCCTGGCATACTCTGTAAAGGGTCCACTTTTAGTTGGATTTTTGAAAGTGTATTTTTTCACGTGCCAAAATTATGTCCTCAAGAGCTGATGAGCTCATTTATTATTTTTTGTGTAATGTGTGTTTTATGGAAGCAGTTTTCACTACCTTCAATCTGTTGTTATTGGCAATGTCCACTGAATCTGTACACGAAGAATAGAGAAGCCCTGTACACACAGAACGCAACAGACTGCAGATGATGAGAACTTCTACCATAAAACACACATTTACTAAAATAAGAACAAATAAAAAATCTAGATCAGTTCAGCACCTTGAGGACGTCGTTCTGGCACAAAATAATATACAATTAAAAAAATTCTATTGAAAGTGCACTTACCCTTTATCCCTTTAAATGCCAAACACGTGAAATACATGGGGTTGCTTCTATTACTGTTAAATGCCAAGCAAGTGAATTTTACGTGCCTGTTAATAAAATTCCCTTTCGTCCAGGATTTAGCACTGGGGGTGCTCTTCCCCTGGAGGCCTCCAATTCCCCTCCAGGGTCTTCATGGGGGCAGAAAACACACACTCTCTTCCCTGTGCTCCTGACAGCTCGCTTGTTGCTGCAAGGAGGGGCCTTTTATACTGGCAAGTGTCATCTCACTCAGCCGGTATAAAAGGCTCCTCCCGGCCTTTTATATATATTTCACCCAAAAATATTAAGAAAATACTGAAAACTTACCATGAGAATTTTTTATCATTTTTTATATGAATTTTTTTAAACTCTTACTGAAACAAGCCAAAATGTTTAAATCCAGTGGATGACAATTGAAATGTGCACGTGAACATGACAGGGCATAACATTTACTACATACTAGTTTTAATCCTTCAGGGCCCCATGTAGGTGGCATTTTATATAAAATACAATAATAAGATTAGGCTCCAATATTACATAGCTGTCACTTTTGGCTTATCGGTTTCATTCTCCCACTTGCCCATAGCCTTCTGGGCTTGTTCTTGCTCAGCTTTCACTGGGCTTTCTTCTTCCTCTTCAAGGCAACTATTTTCATGGATGTTCATAGTAACCCTATAATTATTACACAGTATAAAAAGGAAGAAGAATTTGTATTAGAAAGTAACCAATATTTTATTTTTTTGACAATTAATTACTGCACATATGTAAAGAATAGATTTTAAGTTGCTAAAGGACATGTTTGCCCACTGTTAAAGTCCCCAAACCTTCTGCAGGCTTGATCCCAATGCAATGAGTCAGCTGAGATATATCGAGCTGTTAGCCCAGGTGCTGACAATGCGCTCTCCAGCAAGCGTGGCAACAACTTAACAAACGCGCACAACTAAGAGTTGTTCAAGTGCCCTGCAGGAGGAAAGCACTATAGAGCAGGGGTTCCACCTACCATTTTCCAACATTCCTTAGTACCACCCATTACATATGATTTTTTTAAAAGTGTTTTGGTCCACTTCCGATTGGGGGTGTCCCGCTATGTGAAACCCCCCAGATCGCAAGTTACAACTCACCTCACCCCGCTCCTAACGGCGCATGCTCGGCCGCTCCTCCAATCAGCGTGCTGGGAGCCGCTGAGCTAAGCGTGTCAAAGCGGCGTCAAGCACAGCGGCTCCGAGCATGCTGGCGGCCGCATCTCGCACTTCCCTCTAACAGGGAGTGCGCCCACGCCGGCTATTCACAGATGGGCGGCGCGGGCACGTGTCCTGTTAGAGAGAAGCGTGAGATGCGGCCGCGGCCCGCGCATGCGCCGTTGGATCGGGATCCAGGTAAGGTTTGTGGGCGTCCTGGGGTGTTGGCCCACTTTAAATGCCCCCCCACAATACTTTCAAAGGAGCCTGCAGCCTATTAAGTGTATCACTGCACCTAAACATATTTTCTACTCCCACCCATTGAGTGATACTCTTTTTCCATGGACAGACCAGAAATCGCAGGAAACACCAAAGCAGTAGGAGGTGGCGGCTGCTGCAGTTTCCGGTCTGCCTACATGTAATATGTGTCAGTCACTGGGAGCTGTCGAGGAAGTGTTTAGGGGCATGTTATTGGGGTGGAGGTCTATATGTTCTAAAAGGAAAATCATATTATCATATCATATAGTACATCATAAAGTTATATTATCATATAATTTTTTATGGACCTACAGCCTATAGGTGCACCTCTGCATCTAAACTTTCTTCTGCTACCCCCAGTTGTGGTTGGCGTTTAGATGCAGAGTTGCACATGATAGCTTGTAAACCTCTTTCAAAATTTTTGAGGGGAAGCATGCTACATTGTCCCAACTTTATATGCTTCCTCTCAGCTTACAGCAGACTGAAAGTCAAAAATTACTGCTGGTACACCTGGGCAGCTGGAGAGGCATCTCAATTTTGGAAACATTACTGCACATAACTAACTACAAGCATTTCCTTGTTTCTAGCCGCTGGTAGCCACAGCTAACCACATGACCACCAGCAGACCATATGGGTTTGCATAACGGGCTTGCATAATGCACACCTAGTGGACTCCTTTTAGCTGCCATGGGGCGAGAACTGACAGTCAGCAACAAGGCAATGCCTTTCCTGTGTAAAGGTCTTTGTAAAAATATTGCTAAACTTAGGGCCTTATTAATTATATTTTCTCAAAACATCCTTCGGGCAGCATACGCCTGAGACCTCCGGGCTCCTCCCATTGCGGGGAACTCATAACCACCAGCCAAAATAAAGTCTTGACTCCTCCCTCTCTTCCCCAGTTGTTTCCGTGTTCCTCCTCGAGGTAGGAGCCAGACCACTAGCTCCTGGATCGATTGGTTCAGGTAAGTATTTTCCGGTACTATGGGCCTGTAAGCGGGGGATCCATTTCTCGATCCCAAAGGCATTCTTTCTGCCTGGGGCCCGGGATACCCTATGGAATTATTGGCCAAATCCCATTCTTTGATTTCTCAAAGGGGGGTAAGTAAGGGATTCTCTCTTTCTGAGGATGATTTTTAGGGAGAAGCTGGGATTACCGGACCCCATACCCATACCGTTTTTAAGTCGGGAACATTAGGAAGGATCCCCCTATGTTTGGTTGCACTGGTTGTCCTTCTGTACCTTTTAACTAACTTTTTTGACAGTTTGACTTTTTTTGTGCTGGTACCTTTAAGAGGCGGGGAAGAGAGGGCCTGCCGATACTTCCGCATTCGGCTTACCTTGCTACAGGTGGCCGGTGGGGGGATCGGATCTCCGCATGGGGCCCCCAGAATTCGGAGCCGGGTAGCGATCTTCAGCGGGAGTTCCCTGTGGCGACGGGCGTCTCGGGCATCGGGTGATGGTGATGTACAGCTCATACCCTTTTTTCTTGCGCTCGCGCGCCAGCTGTTTTTTTGTATATGTTCCCAGAAATTAGGTCCCACGCTTCTTCCTCCCAGGGCTGGTGACGTCACATCCTGGCGCCCTGGGGAATTTCCTGCTTTTCCCACAACACGTGTTTTTTCTTAAAGTGATAGCACAGTGTTTTGGTGTTTGAATGTATTATGGCCTCCCCTTCTATTTTTACTATGAAGGGTTAATACTTTAATATGGAATTGGGTCCCTACCCTATTTAGGCGGACTCTGGAAGCTAATCACTGGGTGCTTCTATCCAGAACTATGGCAGAACAGGCGCAGGATGGTTTTTTGGATCTCATTGAAGATTCTTCCACTGAAATTACTTATGTGGATCAGGATTCTTCCAGCATGACTCCAGCTGCCGAATCTGGGAGGAGGAGGCCCTGCTCTGCCCCGGTAAGTCACCTTTAACTTTGCTTGGGGTGTGTGTGTATATATATATATATATATATTTATATATATATATATATATATTTCCATAGAATAGGATATAGCTCACTTCCCTATTCTTCCTATGTCTTTTTAGTCTAAAACCCTGGACAAAGCTTCAAAAAGTGTATTTAAATCCTCTTCTTCCGGATCAAAATCCAGTAAAAAGAGAAGAAGATGCCCGTTATGTGATGTGAAACTTGCGGATTCCTATGTTAAACCTCTATGTCAGATATGCACGGATAAAGTGGTTAATAAGGAGCATAATGAAGATTTGATGAGGATGATGAGGGAACTTAAAGAACAGATCTCTTCCTCTCCTATGACTCAGAGGGCCCCAGAAACCGCTAGTAACCAAATGGGTTTTTCACATCCAGCGGCAGGTCACCTTGATGCATCCCTGTTTTCTGGTCAGATGGGGAATCCCTCTTTCTTTGTCTCTCAGGAAACTTTTGTTCCTGACGATGAATCAGAGGAAGGGGAGATTTCTTCCCCGGGAGAGGAGGACGATCAAGCCTCAAGTTCCTCTCTGGCCAAGAACAGGTATTTGTTTCCTCCCGGGGATCTTCCTTTTCTCTTACACATGATTTACCTATCTATGGGTATAGAAGAAATGACTAAGGGCCCGAAATCAAAGCAGGATAGTTTCTTTCCTGATTTGGCTCCGGATTCTTCCTGTTCTTTCCCTTTTCATGACTATCTTAAGGATATGATATTGGAACAGTGGAAGGAGCCTTCTAGGAAGGTATTTACATCTAGGGGTCTTAAACGTAGGTACCCGTTTTCGGAAGAAGATTCACATCTTTGGGAAAAATGTCCCAAATTAGATGCCCCTTTTGACAAGATTTCGAAAGGAGCAGGATTAGCCTTTGAGGATTTGGGGGTTCTTAAAGATCCCCTAGATAAGAAGATGGATTCACTGCTGAAGAAGGCTTGGCAGGTAGAGTCAAATTTGTTAAGGACAAATTTGGCATCGAATTGCGTTATCAGGAATTTGGGGTTTTGGCTACAACAAGTCTGGATAAAATTTTGAAGGCTTTACCTATTCTCTTTTCAGCTACGGCATTTGTTACGGATGCCATGGCTGAATCTATTAGATTTTCAGCACAAAATCTGGCTGTAACCTGTTCCGTGCGTAGGATTCTTTGGTTAAAGACCTGGTCTGGCGATATTGGTTCAAAGATGAGACTTTGTGCTATGCCCTTTAGGGGTGAATATCTGTTTGGCTCAGACTTAGGTAAAGTCTTGGATATGACGGCAGACAGAAATAAATGTTTTCCGCCTCGTCCTAGGGCTTCAGCTAATAGAATGTTTTTTCCCAGAAGTTCCTTTAGGCGTCCCTTTCTTAACATGGGCAATCCTAAAAGAGCTAGAGGGGCCTTTTCCTCTAATTGAAATATCCTTTTCCAATATTTCAAGAAAGGGCAACTTTAAAGGTTCAACCCTGTTTGGAACCTATCAGGCAAGACCCAAGAAGCAATGATGCCAATATTGTTATTGGCGCCCGGCTAAGGAGGTTTTGCACTGCCTGGCTAGGCCTGTTGGATTGCCCTTTCATTGTAAGAGGTATTACGGAGGGCTTCCACATAAATTTTTCTCAAACCCCTTCAAGATTTTTGATTTCTTCTCTGCCCAGGGCCAGGGAAGAAAGAGAAGCAATTTTTTGGAGTCTGACAGACATGAAGTCAAGGGGAGTCATTGTTCCAGTGCCTCTGCAGGGGAGAGGGTTTTACTCCAGCATTTTTCTAGTAAGAAAGAGCTCGGGAGGGTTCAGGTTTATCCTGAACTTAAAGAGTCTCAACCTTTTTGTCCAGTACAAACATTTCAGGATGGAAACGATTTTTTCAGTAAAGAATATGCTTCTCAGAGGTGCCTTCATGGCATCAATAGATTTAAAGGACGTTTATTGGCAAGTTCCAATGAGCCCCTTGGCTCAGTCTTTTATGAGATTTGCAATAAGAGACTGAGACCGGAATTTGCATTTCCAATTTGTCTGCCTACCCTTCGGTCTAGCATCAGCTCCGAGAATTTTTACCAAGGTTCTGGCAGAACCCTTAGCATATCTGAGATGCAGAGGGATAGGAGTAGTCGCTTATTTGGACGACCTCCTGCTCTTTGCCCAGTCAAAGGACAAACAATGGGAGAATCTGCAGTTCACCATGAATCTGTTAACTCACCTGGGTTGGATTGTGAATTTCAAAAAATCTTCTCTGGTTCCCTCGTAGGCTATGACATACTTGGGGTTTGAGATCAATTCGGTCCGTCAGGTCCTTATTCTTCCTCATCAAAAAGTTGTGGCTCTCCAGGAGGCAGTTCGATTTATCTGCTCGGGAACGATCCCCTCTATAAGACAGGCAATGAGAGTGCTCGGGTTCCTGACGTCATCCTTCCCGGCGGTAAGATGGGGTCAACTTCACTCCAGATTCCTCCAGGGACATATTCTGAAGAACTGGGACAGTACCCAGCAGGGATTGGATCTACAGCTACCAATTTCCCAGGAAGTAAAGAATTCTCTGAATTGGTAGTTAGAAGAAAGTCGATTCTTGAAAGGATTGCCTTGGGGCAACCCCAAAGAGATGATTGTCACTACGGATGCTTCAGCCTGGGGCTTGGGGGCACATTGCAAGTCAGAGACGGCTCAAGGGAAGTGGTCAAAGGCTCTGAGTCATCATCCAATCTAAGGGAATTGGTTGCAATAAAGGAAGCTTTATGGGCCCTGGAATCACACGTGGAAAGCATGTGCAGATCAGGACAGACAATGCAACGTTAGTGGCCTACATAAACCATCAGGGAGGAACAAGTTCCTCGAAGTTGATGGCCATAGCAGCGGAGATTCTGTCATGGGCAGAAATCAATTTGAAGTCCCTAACGGCAGTTCACTTGAAAGGAACCCTGAATCAGGTAGAGGATTTTTTGAGCCGATCACAAATAAGGGAATCGAATTGGTCTCTGGATCCAGAAGTTTTCAAGACAATCTGCAAACAGAAGGGCGTTCCGGAGGTGGATCTATTTGCGTCGGCAAAAAATCACAAGTTGGACAGATATTTTTCATTGAATCCGAGAGATCAGTCATTGGGAGTGGACGCACTGACACAGGCATGGCATTTCAATCTGGCCTACGGCTTCCCTCCGGTACGTTTGATTCTAATGGTGCTGAAAAAACTCGTCAAAGAACCAGCTACAGTTCTCCTGGAAGCTCCCTGGTGGCCAAGGAGATCTTGGTTTTCAACTCTGGTGGAACTGTCGGTTCAGGACCCTTGGGAGATTCCTATAAGTCCTCGTCTCTTATCCGGTATTTTGCCCAAACCCCCAATGGTGGAGGTTGGCGGTTTGGACCCTGAGGTCTCCTTACTGCAAAGGAGAGGATTTTCAGCCCCGGTGATAAATACTCTTCTTGCAAGCAGAAAGATGGTAACCAGGAAGATTTATCTTAAAGTATGGAAAACCTTTAAGTCCTGGAAGACGGAGAATGGGAAGACTTCCTTCAAAGTACTGGTTATACTAGATTTTTTGCAAAACGAGTCGACATGGGACTTAGCGTTAATACATTAATGGTTCAGCTGGCAGCCCTGTCAGTCTTCTTGGATAGGAAGCTTTCTTCTGTTGCTATCATTAAAAGGTTCCTGCTGGCAGTCAAGTGCTCTAAGCCGGCTCCATGCAAGGAGATTCCGCAATGGGACCTGACGAGAGTTTTGTCTATGTTAACCCTTTTGTTGCCAAGCACGTAACACCTACGTGCTGGCTTGGCTGGGCCTTAAGTGCCAAGCCCGTAGGTGTTACGTGCTTGACTTTCCTCGCTTGTAGTTTAAAAAGTAAAAATAATTTAATTTGGTGCCATCCGATCCCCCCGGGGGTCGGATGGCTCCAGGAGAGCCCCCGGAATAGGCCGCCCCCCCCCCCGCTTCTGCAGCAGCAGCTTCTAACTGTAAAAAAAATAAAAAATAAAAATGACATTCACTTACCTGTGTGTGCGCTGGCTCCCGCTGTCCCTTCTCTTCACCTGGGGGGCCTCCGATCCCCCCCCAGGACTTACCGATCTTCAGGAGAGAGCCTGGGAGGCTCTCTCCTCTCTTCTTCTTGATGGCGGCCGCCATCATGCCTCTAAGCCCCGCCCCCTTGGCATCTGTCAGCACAGCATCGAGGGACAAGAGCTTGCAATCGAAGGTAAGTACAGTAAAAAAAATTTTTTTTTTTCTAATAAAATACTTTTTATTATTGTGTCGTGGTTTTTTTTTTAACAGTTAACCCTTTGTGAGCTGGTAAGGGGTCCATGAGACCCCTTATACCAGTTCACAAGGCTGGGGGGGTGGCAAGTCACCTGCCCTAGCGGGTGGCTTGCCATTAACCCCCGCACCCCCATTACCTGCCTCCCCAAAGGCCAGGGGGGGGCAGAAGAGCCCGGGCCCACATAGGCTATGTGGGCTCGTAGGCTGCAGGGTGGGGGGGCCACCAAAGCTGGCCCCCCCACTCTGTGCCTACAAGCCCCCATAGCTGGTCCCGGGCTGGTTACTTTGGGTAAGGGGGACCCCACGTCATTTTTTTTTTTTGGATTTTGAAGGGTTTTTAAGGGAAGGGGGACCCTATGTCATTTTTTTTTTTAATTAACCATTTGTCATCCAGCAGCTATAAAAGGCTTCTGGGCAGGAAAGGGTGTCTACCTATACATATGTGGTATCGCTGTAACCGGGAGAAATTGGGGTTTCTCACGCAATAAGATTTTATTGACAAACTTACATTTTTTATTACAAAAAAACTCTACAAATTGTAAAAAAACATTTTTTTTTTATTTTTTTTCACACATTTCACCCAAAAAAATTGAGAATACACCTAAAAAATACAAACAAGACATGTTAAAGCCCAGACTCTGTTGAAAAAAACAATATATAATTTTCCTGGGAAATCCCTGGAAATCCTTTCAAAAATGACAGTTGAATATGTGTAGCGCAAAATAGTGAAACATCGTCTGGCAACAGGGAGTGGCAAATGCTGCAGGTAGGCTGGCAGCGAAAGGGTTAAGTTCTCCGCCTTTTTAATCTGGACATCAAATCGCTTACTTGGAAAGTTTTATTTTTAGTGGCTATTACCTCGGCTCGAAGGATCAGTGACATACAAGCCTTGTCGTGTCGTCATCCATTCCTCCAGTTTTTTCCAGATCGCATCATGATGAAGGTGGGCCCTTGCTACCTTCCTAAAGTTGCGTCAGATTTGCACAGATCTCAGGAGATCGTTATTCCTTCCATCACGGAGGAAAATCCAGAGCTCATGGCGTTAGATGTCAGATCTCAACTACTGCAATATCTTCATCAGACCAAAGATTTCAGGAAGGCCGACAGTTTGTTTATCTCCTTTTCAGGCCCTAGGAAGGGCTTAAGGGTCTCAAAAACTACATTGGCAAGATGGATGAAGAGTACCATAAAACTGGCTTATAGAGATGCCAATTTACCAATTGGGGTAACGGCTCATTCTACTAGGAGTATTTCCAAGTCTTGGGCAGAGCAAGCTGGGGTCTCCTTGGAACAGATTTGTAAGGCGGCCACCTGGACTTCGGCTAAGACCTTTGCAAGACACTATCATTTGGATCTCTTGTCTCAAAAGGATCAATCTTTTGGCAGAAGTGTTCTTCCTGCGGCAGAAGTGTTCTTCGTAAAGTAGTCCTCACCTATCTCTCAGGCGTATGCTGCCCAAAGGATGTTTTGAGAAAACTTAAGTTAGGTACCTGGTAACTTTTTTTCTAAACATCCATAAGGGCAGCATACGCCAGCTTCCCTCCCTTATAATTTTGGACATGGGGTTTGCATTTCATGTGGGCGGAAATTATGATTGTGGAGTTGTGGGTCTATGTCTCTTTTTCTCTCTTTCAGATCTCTACAACAACTGGGGAAGAGAGGGAGGAGTCAAGACTTTATTTTGGCTGGTGGTCATGTGTTCCCCTCGATGGGAGGAGCCCGGAGGTCTCAGGCGTATGCTGCCCTTACGGATGTTTAGAAAAAAAGTTACCAGGTACCTAACTTAAGTTTTTTCGCGGGCGCCATATAAGTGGGCGCTATGCCTGCGCTCCCTCTAGTCAGCGGTGCCTGGCTTGTCAAACCCGCTGAGTCTGTGACTCCTAGCACCAGCTGGGAGCTCTGCAATGCATCCGCATTCATTAGCAGCACAGTGCCTGAGTGAGCACTATCAGAACGAGATTCCAGAGGATAATAAACCCAGTTTTTATTTTTTTTTTTAAGGGGCCGGGAAAAAAAATGTAAACACAGGGAATTGCATTGGGAAGGAATGAAAGACAGTACACATGATTTGCACAGCCCAAATCCCACCTGGTGTGGGCCATTGATGAGTTGTGTGGAGCAGCTCACTACACACCCAATACCTCACTTGGGAACCTCATAGTGTGAGATTAGAATCATATTTAAGCCCTACAGAGATGTTTTTTCTTGATAGGTACTGCAACCAGGTTGCATTAGATTTTGAGATTTTTGTATGCTTGAACACATACATTTATTTTTACTCTGCATTTAACCCATCCGTGCAGTGAAAAACAAGCAGTGAGTGCACATGTGCCCAGAGTGGTGGGCTGCCCCACGGTGCAAGAGGAGCAAGGGGGTTATGTGCCCATTGCATAAAATAGGTGCTCAGAAAATCACATCAGGCTTCATATTTTAAGGAAAGAAAACATGTTGAATGGTTGCCCAGGGCAAATACTCTTGAAAATGTATATTAATGTAATGTTAAAGTTGATCTCAATACAGCACTAATAATAACAGTAATTTCCCACCTTTCCTTTTGATTATCTTCCTCAGTACATTCATCCCTGAAAAAAATATACACAGTAAAGTAAAGTTGATTTTAATTATTAATTAATGATGATAATGTTTTATGCTTTTGTATGGTCACCAGGCTATTAACATCAGACAATCGAGAAATAACACAGTTTACTTATCTAATGTATACTAATGCCACTCCCACCCAAAAAAAAATCAGCTCACACCAGAAATGAGAGGGACTACTACTCAGGCATTTGAGCTCCAAATGAAGGGGAGAGCAGGTATACTTTATATGACTTGGTTAGTGATAATACCAATACTCATGTCTTGTCTGTGCTGACAAAAACTGATCAAGAATTTATTGGTGTCACAGGAATCAAAGGGGTGTCCAGGCTTAAAATGCATGGTTCCTGCAGCAGTGAGATCCATAGAGAAAGACCAACTTCCCATTTACAAAGAACAATTGGTATCCCCTGTCTGACAGTTATATGTGCCCGAGTATTCCACCTGCAAATCCCCTCCAGCCCATTCTGATTCATGGGAATGCCAGTGAGGTAAGAATTTGGGAAAACTGGTGGGTTTCACAGAGTGGCCCATCACAAATTAGGATGCCCTGTGGATGGGTAATTAAGTGTCCCTCCTAGACCAGTATTTCTTAACCCAGTCCTCCAGTTCCCCCAACAGGCTATGTTTTGTGGATCTCCAATCAGTTAGGTGTGTAGTTCTTTTGAACCCTAATTAGTTCACATGTGTATCTGCCTGGTTATCCACAAAACATGGCCTGTTTGGGGTGGGGTAGGGTGGTACTTCAAGAACAGGGTTGAGAAACAGTGCTAAAAAGTCTTATATACTCTAGAGACAGTTTTGGTCACATAAGGCGCCTGACCTCTGAATGTATAGTGAGAAACTATTCCAGTTTTCTATGTTTCTGCACTTTTACAAAGTATTGTTAGATATACAGTAGGGGAAATAGTACTCACTTGCTCTTCTGGAACCATATTCTATTTATTATCATCAAGACAAACACAATGAAGATGAACACCACCATTGCAGTTAGACCCAAGAGCCATGGCTGCAGCGTACGAGAACTTGATGTAGAGGAGGCCCTTGGTCTATCTAAAGGAGAGGAGGAATACGCATATCAAATATTGTTGGACACTGAATATTGTTATTATGACGATGATTATCTTTATCATTACTATTATAACTACCACAATTTATTTATAAGAGCTTTATATTCTATGGTAAAGTTTTAATAACAGACCAGGGTTGTACAGACTATGTACTACGTCAACTGGGAAATGTAAAGAAGTACGCTTTCCAAGGTTTAGAAATGTTGGGTTAGCCTGGTTGTAAATCTTTATGAAAGTGGACCCATGTCCATGTCTTTGCTAATAGGTATGGGGCCAGCCAGGACCACATTGTGACAAGCATTGGTGGAGCATCCAGATTGCTGAAGCCCCTCCACACATTGCCCCTGCAATTCCTGCCAATCCTTACCTTAACTGCGATCCTCGGCCAAAATGCAGCCTCGTGATTGGCCACTGACAGTCACATTGAGTCAGGGTTGCATTCTCTGTTCCGGCTGCCAAAAGGGTCAGCCCACATGACCACTAGCAGCCATCGCAGTAGTGATTTTCTGCCAAGGATCACGATTAAGGGAAGGATTTGCGGGGGTTCAGGGGTCGATGTGTGGGGGGTTCCAAAACACATTGCTACTGAAAATATTAACTTTTAAGGAAATAGAGCCCTGTCCTTGCAAGCGTACAATCTAAATGATGAGGGTGGAGACAAGAGGATATTGTATTCATCTGATGGAGGGATTTTTGTGAACCTAGTTTTCCATGGTTAGAACGTGTAGAAGAAATGACAAGGGGTATTCCTATCAGGAAGCACCAATCGGCCTGATCAAATTATTTCCCAACTGCACAAGTGAAGGGGAAAGCTAGAATGCCTGAGAGTAATGGATGACCTTTTTTATATTTTTATATGTTAACCTTTTATGCCCCTCAGTATAACCTTCTTTTAGAACCTGCTCTTCCTGTAACCCCCCCCCCCCCCTTTAAAAGAGCACTATTGTGAACAAACGGTCCAATAATCAAAATACATATAAATATGCTGGATGACAAGTGGAGGGGTCACCTGGTATCAGGTGACCAGGCAGTGAGTGCTCCCCATTGATTTCAATCAGAGCCCTTTGCGGAAAGGAAGTACACACGGCAAAGGACTCTAATACTGTCGTGTAAAAAGTGCACTTCTCTCTCTATTGAGCAGCAAGCAGCAATCCATAAAGAATTCCTTTGTGGGCATGGAAATCCATGTACTAGGTGTAAAGGTCTAGCAATGCCCCCATAATGATAAGTGAGGACTTTCATACTCTCGGTCTAGTTTACACATTTTCAAAAAGGAGGACCTAATTCTTAAGACAAGGTGCAGATGTTTTCCACAAATTAGTAAACAACACATGCAAGCATATACAGAAAAGAGCTCTCAGAAAGAGGCAGAGTGCATTCTGCATTTCAGTGAATGACTCAGTGGTTGCCACTGGAGCACCATTGTCATGGCATAAGCATGATATTTTTGTGCTGGTCACAACTTTCCAGCCTCCATTACCAAAATGGCTCTATAGATGATAGTATTTGATATTCATTTTTTTGGTTTTCAGACTAGGTTTTGTTCAATATCATGCTTGCATACATATCTGAAACAAGTCCAAAACTACACAGCTTTCAAAACTAAAGTTCACAACTGGGTGCATCAGCATGCGGTGGCACAGCTGTAATTCAGACAACAAGAGGAGCTGGCACTCTGGTGAAATTTGGGAGCAAAAGTATATTGCAAATATATATAATAAGTGTTTTAGAGCCTCCCATGGCCCCGTTATTAAGGCAGGGAAAATAAGAAGCAACACAAATCACACACAGTTAACTAGATACAGCAGAAATTCTCCAAACAAGCCAAATCTCTCCCCTTACCGCTTGAAATCACAGCTCATCAGTTATCAGAATTGCGTAATAACTACAAAAATGACAGCTAGCTGCTAGCTTGGAATGTATGTTTCCCACATAGGTCCAACAAACATGGATCATGGACCCCCAAAAACCCACAGGCCACCCCGATAGGCAAATGATAGTCTTTATCATCCCAGCAGTTTGTTCTGGCGGCATGGGTTGCCAGGTGACACTGCTCCTGGCTTACAAAAGTCAAGTGGAGCTTGAGTACTTAAAACTGACCTGCCACAAGACCACCCTATCTCGTGGAGGGAGCAGAAGCTATCAAGCGACTCTCAACAGCAAGCAAGAAAACCCTGGACACCAACAAATGGTATCATGGGTCACAGTAACACAAATGGTTGGCCTTGAAATTGGGAATGGCATGAGAATGTTAACTTTCTGACTGTGTGAACAGGTGTTTTTTAAACAGGTAATGAGTTCAAAGAGGAACAATTATTATACGTAATGAGTGCAGAGTTAGGTGGCTTTTTAAACCTTTAAAGCGATCCGGGATGCCCTGCTGTGTGAAACCCCCTAGGTTGCCCAAACTTTCCCTGGTCCTATGGCCAGCCATATTATAAGAGGGGTGCAAGGGCCCTGCGCCCCAGGGCCTCCACCACTTGCCCTGCAAAGGGGGCCACCACCAACCTTTGGGTTATTATTTGGTCCAGGAGGCTTTTCAGCCTTTGGTTTGACGGGCTGTGGGGCCAGCAACAAAGTGGCCCGTGCCTGGTCAAAGCTTTTTTTGTTTTAGCAAACCTGCAGCCAAAGCTACCATAGGGCAGGACGGAGAGTCTAGAGCAGCAAAGCCGGCTTCAGAAACTCTACAGTGATGGGTGGGTGCAGAGCTGTCAATCAGCAGTCACTCACTGCACATTAGCCACCAAGCACAGCTGCTGGCAGCTCAATGCACGGAACTGTTTTCTGCTGGACCAGCTGGGTGACCACAGTACCCCCCCACCCAGATTGGCAAAGCAGAAGTTCCCAAGCAGCATGCACCCGCACTGACTTTCCGGTAACTAGGTGGTGTCAGACAACCTCCAATCAGTTTCTTGGCTTGACTATTATTTTAAAGGAAAAGTAAATACTGTATCTGGAGCCTACACCAGATTTTATGCCCAGGGGCCTCCATCAAATGCTCGACTGAGGGAGTTGGTTTTTACTGGAGGAAACTGCAGGCACATAGCATCTATGTTCTTGATGCTTGACAGTAGAAATGAGCACAAAGATTCTACATGCTTGGACTTTGAAGGGTTAATGAAAGACTAACATGTCTGTGAGAGCCAGAATTCTTGCTGGTAGGTAAGTGAACAAATACTTATTTTTTGCAATAAAATGCAAAATAAAATCATACAATGTGCAATGTGATTCTTTGGGATTTCTTTTTTTACATATTCTGTATCTCATAGTTGAAGTGTACATACAATAAAAATTGCAGGACCTCTCCTCTTTGTAGGTGGGAACATTTGAAAAATTGTCAGTGTATCAAATACTTATTTTCCCCACTTTAAAAACGTGAAAATTCCCACACACATACACTTAAAATCTTTGTAGAATTCCTTCCCAGAGACGTAGAAGTCTTTTCACAGCAACGTGGGTGCAACACCATAATAATGCATATGAATTAAAAACGCAGTGTCAGAAAGGTGCCTGTGGTTGTGATGTGTAGGTGGCTTATTGGTCTATATAGTGTAAAAGCATATTGATATCAAGGGGTTTTTAAGAAAGGCTTCGCTGGTATCCACCTCGTATCCGCCGGGTTTACGCATTTACCAAGTGAAATTTTCCTTGTTCCGATGGCGATGTCCATGTTTTTTGTATTTACTTTTACTTCAGTCGGTGAATGCTGGTAAACACTTTTGCATTTGCCACCTTTTAATAGTGAAACCCCATAGGAATCAATGATGTTTAAAGAGAGATTGTTTTATCTTATATCTTATTTTTCGAGAATGAACATTAGAAATGTACCCAACATGTGAAAAACAACTAATAATAATGCTTTATATTACTTTATATTTTCAAATAAACTTTTATTCCTAAGGTTTTCAAACAACCCAGACACTCCCAAGATACCCCATATATATTCTAAGACCCCCTCCAATGCCGACATTTGCTATAAAAGTGTGTTTTTAGCCAGATTTCATGTTTTTTGCTAAATAATTAGCTTGGCAAATTCTTAATAAATAACCTCCTTGGAGTTTGCCTGGCCTTGCCTTGAATTATGGTGGTGAATAAAAAATACCTAGTCCAAAATACCCTTTCTGTTAGTCTAAGTAGACCATATTATAATATAACTATGTTAAACAAATACTGAAAACTACAATGGCAGTTACCAAAATATACAATAAAGTACAAATACAAAGTGAGCTGTGAGCATAGTAAGGTAAGAATTCAGCAACTGGTCTGATCCAATGGTATCAATTATTTTTTCTACATTGATTATAGGTTGAAAAGACAGCAAGATCTAGCAAGACCTCCTGAGTAGACCAAGGCCATAGAAAGTGGAACAGTCAATTTAAGAACACAGATTTTAATATATACTAAGCCAAACTTAACAGAATCTTCTCCAACAGACACACAAGATTTTTTAGTTGGGTTTTGGTTAGGTGATTTTTTTTGTCCTAGGTGCATTATGATGCATATTCATTGGGAAAAAAAAGTCAGTAACCGGTCATATCAAATAATAAATAAGAATTTTACACACATATACGGGCATAGCTGGCTTACCTTGTTGGGCATTTGTGCAAACTGCAAGCAGTAGGCCAAAGACAAAAGTGTTAAAAGTCATCATAATAGAGAGCAAAATAAAAATGTATCAGGAAAACAAGTCTAAAAATGTGTCTGGTGTTCCTGCATTGATTTGTTATGGAATACACCCCTTGTGCTCCATTAATCAATCAGCTATCTGCAGTTTTATGGCAGCACAGAGGGTAAAATCCACCAGCTTCTTGGCATTCTCGTAACAAATTAACTCTCAGATACATCAAGTGTTAGATTTGTGAGTCCTTTTTTTAGCTCTCTTACTGTAAAGACATATACAGTATATATATATATATATATATATATATATATATATATATATACGGTATATATTCACAAAATAGTGAGCCCCATAATGAAGCATGTTAAAATATTTATGCCTTCCAGTTAGTGCAGTTACAATAGAATGTATTAATAAAAGGATGTGCACTACTTCTAGGTGTCCACACTTCATGTATGGTGGTCTACTGATAATCTGAGGAATCAATTTTTATTGTTGCTATAGTTTCAAATACATTTAGACATGTAATATATATATATATATATATATGTGCATTGCATGTGACTGATTATTATATTGTACTCTGCCTTATTGTCATGGGTGTGAGAGTTTGCTGAACCTTGGAATTGCGTGATTTCTTTAGAAACCGGAGTTAATATTAAATGGATTAACTTCGAAGCGCCGGGGGGGGGGGATTGGAGGCCCCCTGGGTGAAGAGGAGACCCAATGGGAGGTATAGTGGGCACAGGGGTGTAAAAGTTTTTTTCTTAGTATAGTAAAAGTGGCAGTGGAAGCGTGGGGGGGGGGGGGCTATTTCCAGCCCTCTCCTGAAGCCGGAAGAGCTCTACAGGGGAGGGATTGGATGCCCCCGGGTGAGGAGAGGACCCGGCCAGATCGATTGAGGGGTCAGGTGAGGTTTTTATTTTTTTATTGCTGTTTAAATAGCTGCCATTAACAGTTGGAGAGGCAGCTACATGAGGCTCATGTAGCTGGCACTAAGTGAGTTAAGGTATTAGGCAGCCAAATGCTCATGGGCAATGGCTGTTTGCGCTTCAAAAGAGCAGAATTTCATGCGGAAGACGCCAGGAGAGAAATGTTTCACTCGCCCCGTGCGTAAGCCATTTGGTGCGAGGCACACATGAGCCTGCATGCACACAAAGCCATAAATCAGGTGCCTAGGCGCATGTGGAAGCGTTGGCGCTTGCTTTTGGGATTTAAGGGCCATGAATCGAGTGGCCATGAATCAAGTGGGGCTCCAGATCCAGGAATGGTTGTCAGAGGGCCCATGATCCACGTATTATAGGTTTTGAGGGGCCCACACGTGGTAATTGTATGTTGCCCAACAAATCCTGATGGCAGCCTGGTTGATAAAGCTGTTTAAGCTTTACAGCCATCAAATAGGTGACAGTCCTGGTAAAGATTTAAATTAGTCAGCTTTCTGCTCCCCGTAATAGATCAGCGGAAGAGAGAAAGTGCAATAGGACTTATAAGGAAATGTACAGTAAAGTACTGCTGAATGATAGACATGGCCCCTAGTATCCAGCAGGAAGATGAGCAAAAAGCAGGCTTATTTAACCCTGGCTTTACATGGACTTGCCTTTAATGATAAGCACTTGGTTTGATGAGCTCCGACAAAGGTTTTTGCAGCAGACAGTCCAGGGATAACATTTACAGCACTTACTACTCTGCTCCTAGGAGTTGCGCACAACCAAAATTCCAAATAAATCCCAGAAAAAAAAACTCTACCAAACTCACATATTTCCAGCATAGCCTTTCTATTGGTGTGACCCATGTGGCTAAGGAAGAGGAGCTATGGGCATTTGATACGTAACAAGCAGCAAGATGCAGGGACAGGGAAGGATGGATGTAGCTGTTTCTGTGGGCACCCTAGGCATTGAATATACAAATTCATCATACACAAATCCACAACAAAAGTAACTCTCATCTGAATATTAAAGGGGCCTTTAAATTAAAAAAATAAAGGATTCTCAGCTTTTATCACCAGCAGCAGCCTTCAACCATTTTGGTGCTCGGATACTTAACAGCACCTAAGTTTCACACCCCAAATCCCCTCCCCTGCATCCTTGTGTGCTCCCACTGTCTCCTGTGTTAATTGCCATGCCCTGCAGTCACTACAATGGAGAGGTGTTCTTGTTACTGCCTTGGCATAACCCCTAGATTGCAGTGAATTGACCTGGTGAGTGGGACCCTGACTGACATTAGTCAGACGGCCAAGAAGTTCTGGGGTTCTGCCGAACCAGGAGGAAGCTGCTACGAGGGACAAAAGGTGAGTATCTGCTCAAGTCTAGCTGTCCACAACCCCCCTGCCAGCTGTTCGGAAAGGGCTGGTGCAGGTACGAGCTACAACTAGAGGTGAGCAGGGGTGTGGCAGAGGCACTGAGATGCTCTGGGAACAGGTTAGTGGAACCATCAATCCAGGTTTCACACAGGAGGGCATCCCAATTTGGGATGCCCCAACGAGTAGGACTAGGATGGTCCTAGAGTTTTTTAGACACCAGGGCCTTCAAAGTTTCTATTTAACAAATGTTTACTCTAATTTTTCAATATTCTTAATGAGGTAGGGATCAGTTTTATTTTAGGGTATGCAGAAAATTGCTAAATCTTTAGCATACCGCATAGGGTGCTGTTTCTAAACTTTCAGAAAATGATCCTTGAGTTGAAAATGCCTCAAAAAATGTTCACAAAGTAGGGCAACACTTTCCTCCTTCACAGTGTGCACTTTCAGGATTGGGTGCAGCTGAGTTAATCCGTAATGAATATAATGTTCAAGGGCTTAAACTGCACTCACGAGGGGCCATACTAAATATTTGGTGAAGCCAGTGCGGTTTCTAGTGTGGATTGCAACTGCATCCCGGTGAGCTTTTTAGCAATAACACACAAAACAATGCCAAAAAGAAGTCTTTGTCCTACATGCCATGGAACATTTTTTACAGTTTAAGTGCATTATTTTTCCAGTGATGCAAGGATATATTTTTAAAGTTAAAGTTGCATATATGGTAAATGTACAATATGTACAAAAATGTAAATATCTTGATAAACAGGTAAAAGTGGCAACTGCATACACCCGCCTCTCTCAATATCATTCGAAGCAAGGCAACTCAATTAGTTCATAAGTTGCATTTATATAGCTTACGTTAAGAAACATAAATACATATAGTATATACTGTATGCATAAATGAGACATTAGAGCAACACAATATTGGAATCCTTATTATAATATTGTTTCTGTGTATATGTATAATTATCCCCAAAATGAACACAGCTCCAGAAATGAAAGCAATAACTCCAGCACTTTCAGGAGTATTTTGACACGTCAGAAGAATCTGCTCCGATTGGTTTCTTTGAAAGTGATGAGAGAGGGGCGGTGAGCTGAGCGTGCAGGCAGAGAGTTTCGTTCCAGCAGTGGCAGGTCTCCATAATGTGTTTCCCCTCCATCTATGCTCAATGCGAACTCGCCAGAATGTTTTTCATTCTCATCTTTGCAGCATCGCTCTGTTGCTTTTTCATCATCTACTTTTGGCCCAAAAGCCCAATCTGTAGAACAAAAAAGAGACCTAGAGAATCATGCACTGCATTTCATTATATATATTGGTTACAATTGAAAAGAGTGAAAATTCTGTCCATGGAGGCCCCCATAGACTAATCAGTGTAGCTCGCTGTCCCAGGACCCCTGGCAATCACTTCTTTGTGCTGCAGTAGAGCAAACTAGGGATACCTTGCAGAAAGGCTTCATTTGGGTTGCCTACTAGCAAACATAGCCATTTCTAGTGGGGCTGTACTGCGTACCCTTGATTATTAAAAAAGCATTTTGCTCCCAAAACACGTGTGTGTGGGGGGGGGGAGGAGTGCGTGGTTGCAAAAAGCAGGCCAACGAGTACTCTCAATCTGCTCTCTAACATTTGGGAGACCTTACAAACTGTGGGGTCTCCCAAAGTGGGAGAGGTTAATGTAATTCATATTTAAAGGTAGTTAAATAGGGGTTCAGTAAGGATGGTCAACTGCAGAGGGGATGGGTGCATTGATAAACAAAGGTGACAGAGGTGGCTTTAGGGAAATAAGTGACATTGATTGTACAACACCACCCCTGACTGAAATAATTTGGTAATATTTTTACTATAATAATTGTATGCATAGCATTGGTGGGAGCTTAGATGGGTTGGGCTATAAATAAAGGACCCATATATTCATATAAGTAAAGCTATTTGGCGTGTGCATTGCTAGCAATTCAGGATCGTTAAATATGAATGTAGCGGAGAGGTAGAAGGAAATACGTGGAGGCAGTGGGTATCCTGATTGCTGTAGAAACTCTTCATTATGCTATTTCCAAGTGAAAAAATACCATTTTGTGATTACTCACCTTTAAAATGGGTATTATAAGTATGTCACACACCCCGCTTCCACTATTCATGACATATGGGTTATGGTCCAGTATAGGGCGAACTTCTGCAGAGATGAAAGCAAAAAAGAAGCCCCTCCCAGTCCATAAATACCTGGGACCTCCCACACATTCCCCAGTATATGACAGCAGTAAGGGGACCAGGAAGAGCTAATTAAACATTCTTAACCATAAAAGGTTCACCATTGAAAGGATCCAGAATACAAAAGGGCGGGATGAAGCGGGGTGTGTGACATACTTATAATACCCATTTTAAAGGTAAGTAATCACAAAATGGTATTATTCCAAGTATGTCACACACCCCGCTTCCACTATTCATGACATATGGGACATCCAATAGCAGTATTCGTCATGGGTGGGGATCCAAATACAGCAAAAAAATGCACCAATTTAAACCACTGCAGCTTGCAGTACCTTGCGGCCAAAAACAGCATCCGCTGAGGCACGCACATCAACCTTATAAAACTTTGAAAAAGTATGAACGGAAGACCAAGTAGCAGCCTTACAAACTTGTTCAACAGAAGCCTGGTGCTGAAAAGCCCAGGAAGCCCCAACAACACGAGTAGAATGAGCAGTGATCTTAAAAGGAGGAACCCTCCCCTTAACAGAATAGGCCCCAACAATGGCCTGGCGTATCCATTTACTAATGGTAGACTTGGCGGGCGCCAAATCTTTTCTGGGCCCAGAAGGCACCATGAACAAGGCGTCCGTCTTACGAAAAGGAGAAGTAGCAACCAAATAGTACTTCACACAACGAACCACATCCAAAGAGTGCAAAACCCTCTCCTTGTCATTGCTAGGATTAGGACACAAGGAAGGGAGAACTACATCCTGATTGAGATGGAAGGCAGAAACCACCTTAGGAAGGAAATCTGGTTTAAAGCAAAAAAACATCTTATCCTGGTGTCTCTCAAAGTAAGGGGCCTGAATAGACAGAGCCGCCAACTCAGAGACACGCTGAACAGAGGTAATAGCCACCAGAAAGGCAACCTTTTGAGTGAGCACAGAAAGAGCCACATCCTGCATTGGTTCAAAGGGAGGCCCCTGGAGAGCCGAAAGAACCAAATTTAGGTCCCAAACGGGAACCAAAGGCTTTCTAGGGGGCCGAACATGAGTGACCCCTTGGAAAAAAGTCTTGACCAGAAGATGCAAAGCAAAAGACCTTTGAAAAAAGACAGCCAGGGCAGAAACCTGACCCTTCAAAGTACTGAGCTGGAACCCCAGATCCAGACCATGTTGTAGAAACTCCAAAATCCTAGGGATCGAAAACACCCTGCAAGGTAAGGCCCTAGCCTTGCAGGGTCAATATAGGACCGCCAAGTCCTATAGTATATGGTAGAGGAAGACCTCTTCCTAGCTCTAATCAAGGTTTGAATAACTGCCTCAGACAAACCTTCCTCCCTCAGGATGAAGGTTTCTCAAAGCAAGCGTTTGTAAATTGGGGTAACGTAGTTGACCCTGAGAGATCAGATCCGGAGACAGGGGCAGCCTGCGAACCAAACCTGTCTTGGCCACCTTGGGGCCACCAGAATTGCTGGTGCCCCCTCTAGAGCCAGCTTGCGCACTACCTTGCCTAACATGGAGAAGGGGGGAAACAGGTACAGAAACCCCAGATCCCTCCAGGCAAGGGACAAGAAATCCACTGCCAGGGCCAGAGGATCCTGAGACAGAGAGCTTGTGATTGTGCCGAGAGGCAAAGAGATCCACCTCCGGAGTCCCCAACTTGTGACACAGGGCCCGAAACACCCTGTGGTTGAGAGACCCTTCCCCCGGCGAGAGAATCCCCTGCTCAGGGAGTCCGCCTCCGTGTTCTCCACTCCCGGAATGTATACTGCCGAGATGCAAGGAACATTGCTCTCCGCCCATGTCAGAATCAGAGAGACTTAGTTGAGGGCACTCCTGCTGCGAGTCCCTCCTTGGTGAATGATGTAAGCTACCACAGTACGATTGTCTGATCGAACCTGAACCGGTAAACCCTGTAAGTGAAGTGTCAGACGCGACAGAACCAAGCGGATAGCTCTGAGCTCCAAGACATTGATGGGGGTGTGAGCCTCCTGAGGACCCACAACCCCTGAAACTGATGATCTTTCCAGAAACCTCCCCAGCCCGACAGGCTGGCATCCGTGGTAACCGTCTCCCAACGAGGGGCCAGGAACGGTCTGCCCCTCATCAGATTGCTTGATTCCAGCCACCACTGAAGGGACTGCCGAACCCTGGGAGACATCAGAAATGACTGATCCAAGGACTGTGGACAGTTGTCCCATTTCAGCAATAGATGGAGTTGTAGCGACCTCATGTGGAATTGAGCAAAGGGGACTGCCTCGAAGGAGGCCACCATTAAACCTACCAGAGTCATCCCTAGCCAAATGGAAGGGCGAGGGTTGGTCAGGAGAACACGTATCAGATCCTGAACCCTCTGCACCTTTGGCTGAGGTAGGAACACTCTGGCCTGACTGGTATCCAGATTCATGCACAGAAAGGAAATCTCCCTTGATGGGGAGAGAGAAGACTTGGGGTGGTTGATCACCCATCCGAACCTCTCCAGCGTCGTCACCACCGTCCTGGTGTCCAGCTCCGCCTGGCAGAGGGAGGAAGCTGTAATGAGCAGGTCGTCCAGATATGGCACAATGCGAATGCCCTGGGCTCTAAGCAGGGCCATAATGCCCGCCAGAACCTTGGTAAACACCCTCGGTGCCGAGGTCAGCCCGAACGGGAGGGCCACAAACTAAAAATGCTGATCTCCGACCACAAACCTGAGAAATCTCTGGTGTGCTGGGAAAATTGGTACATGAAGGTAAGCATCCTTGATGTCTATGGATGTCATGAAATCCCCCTGACGAAGGGAACCGATGGCTGAGCGCAGAGTCTCCATGCGTAACCTCTTGGTTCTGATGAACCTGTTGAAAAGCTTCAAATCCAGAATGGGTCTTATGGAGCCATCCCTTTTGGGAACCGTGAAAAGGTTGGAATAATAGCCCTGGCCTCTCTTTGAAAGAGGCACCGGGCATATGACCGCCATGTCCAGGAGGTTCTTTACAGCCGACAGGAGCCCCTGCGCTGCCCGAGGATCCGAAGGCACCCGAGACCTTAGGAATCTTTGAGGAGGCCGGTACTTGAACTCCAGTTTGTACCCAGACTAGACCACTTCCAATATCCACTTGTCCATAACCTCCCGGGCCCAGACCTGGAAGAAGAGCCACAGCCGTCCCCCCACCCGTAAGGGTGAGGGCGCCTCCTCATTGCTGAGCTGGCTTGGCAGTGGGCTTAGGCTTGGAACCCCAGGTAGAGGCTGGACAGGTACGTCCTCTACCTCTGTTCCAGGAACCCCCTCTGAAGCCAGAGTAGGCAAGACCTCTGCCCCCTCTGGCGCCGGGAAAGGAAGGACTGAAGGAGCTTGCCCCCTGAAAGGAGCAACGCTGCTTCTTACGCTGAGGTAGCTTTCCACCTTTCGCCACAGAATCCAATTTGTCTCCAAACAGCCGTGTTCCCAGGAAGGGCAGAGCAGTAAGTGATTTCTTTGCCACAATGTCAGCCGCCCACTGGCGCATGGCCACCAACAGAGCCAAAGTTCTACTACACATGGTAATAGTGTCATCCATAGCCGACAAAACAAAATTCATGAACAATTCACACCTCTTAAGGGCTGTGAATTCAACGCTGTCCGGGTTGACCTGGGACCCATTTAACATGTCCCTGCTCTCCGACCTAGTAGCCACAGCCATGAGTGCCGATGCACAGACAGGCCGCAAGGCTGAATCCACACTGGCAAAGGCATGGCAAGCCATCTGATTAATGCGCTTGTCCTCGCCATCCTTAAGGGTAGTGGCGTCAGGAGTATGTACAACGGAGGTGTTGGACAGTCCTAAGATGGGCGCATCAACCTTGGGCGGGGAAGACCAGCGCTTCACCGCGTCCACCGGAAAGGGATACTTTCTATCCCATCCCTGAGGAACACCATGAAGGCGACTCGGCTTCTCCCATTCTTTTATAATCATGCTGTCAAAATGATCCTGATTTGGAAATTCCAAGCGGGGCTTAGAGAACCCAAAGCCTCCGCTGGTGGGGAAATACCCAGAACCTCTGAGAGATGGGTCAGGATCCTGGGAGTATCCACAGCATCCCCCAGCGCCTGCACGGCATCCGAATCAAAGAACTGCAGTTCCTCAGTCTCGGATTCCTCAAATAATTCCCCCTCCTCGAGCGGGGAATAATCAGCCCAGTCAGGGGAGTCAGAATCATCAAAATCAAATACCTGCGTAGCCGGTGACAGATGCCTTTTCTTAGCAGGGGCCTTTCTGCCCACTAAGCTAGAAATAATTTTCTCGAGGTTGGCCAGCCTAGCACATACATCCGAGTGCGACTCCCCACTAATGACAGTGTCGCTTGGGGTACGGATGATGCGGGGAGGGGTAGGAGATGAGGCGGGAGGCACGGACCCAGACGCCTGGGATCCCGACTGCCGCGTAATGGCCTGTTGCGCACATGGTATGCAAATTAGTACATTCTCCCCCGTAAGGGGTACCCCACAACCCACACATAGCTGGGAGCCCAAGCCCGGTATCCTGTGGAGCCTCCATACGGTGATTTTAAGGTAGTCGCAATGACCAAAGGGAATTATGCTGGTAAGAATCAGCCTGAGGGGAAGAAGCTCCCCAGACTGCAGGCAGAGCGCACAGCGCAACGTTAATCAATAGCACAAGCACACTCACACATATATAAAGTAAAAAATAGAAGAATAATGCCATCCCCCCCCCCCCCCCCCCGCTGGAGGGCAACAGAGGGGACCCGGAAGGGGGAGAATCCCTCACCAAAAGGGTGTAAGGGAATTAAATGGGCACAGGGCATCCCAAACCGGGATCACCAACCCGGATGCCGCCTACCCCCTTGTATGAGGTCTCACGGGGGAGCATGGCTCCCTAAACACCTATTAAGGTGAGGGCTACCATCACCCGGACCTGCAGCCAAGGCTGGGAGGCTAAAAATGGTCTTAATGCATAAAGGTCCGGGCAGAAATAATACAATTCTGTGAAATCTCACCTGTAGAATTGGTATTATTTGTATACAGTATGTCCTGCTCTAGATATAATACTTACACTTGGGTTATCCTCCGCCAGATGGCGCTGAGCTGCAGAGACATGGAAAAACAGGCTCCTCCCGGCCCTTCAAATACCCAGGGACCTCCCACAAATCCCCAGCATTGAAAAGCAGTGAACAAGAAGCTGGGAAAATTTAAAACCACCCAGAACAACTGGTAATGATAACAAGATAACATTCACCATACTGGGTATCCAGAAAAATGCAAAAACCAGGGTGGGGTGGAGCAGGACGTACTGTATACTAATAATACCAATTCTACAGGTGAGATTTCACAGAATTGTATTATTCTTAGTATACAGTACGTCCTGCTCCAGATATAATACTTACACTTGGGACATCCAATAGCAGTGTCCATAAAGTAGGGTGGGATCCCCAACAAAAAACGACAACAGCAGACAGTTTAAAGCACTGTCACCTGCGGAACCATACGGCCAAGACAGCATGAGCAAAACCTTGCAAAGGGTATGAGAAGAAGGCCAATGGTAGTGGCCTAACCAACCAGTTCAACAGCAAAACCGGAGCTGAAAAGCCCAAGAGGCATCAAGCACGCGTAGAAAAGGAATCAAGGCAACAAGGGAGATTCTTCCTGTAGCGATAACCCTTATCGCCGGAGGGCTTCACCGCCCGAGACGTCCTTTTCCCAATCGTAAGAGGTGCTGCTGGAATTCCAGAGTCGTCCGTGAGGAAACAGGAACAGCCCTTACAAGGGCTAGTGAATTGTAATATAGCGTTTCCCCCAATAAGAGACAGAACTCAGTATTGAGGGTGAAGGTGAAGTCCTTTATTAGTGCCACACTGGGCCTTATATACACAAGTCTCTATTGCATGACACACACACCGACCAATAGCAGCAGGGCAAACAATCCCTCAACTCTGCCGGTGACGCAATCAGTAGAACAATAGCAGGCCGTAATACCATCAATCAGGACAATGCCATTGACTGTGACGTAATCAACAATACACAATGGCAGTCAAAATACAATGACATTGCCTGTAACAGTATCAAAATACAATGACCTAATTAAGAAAAGGCCAGTGAATGACCCGGTGGGCAACTGAATAGTGATGACATCCAAAAGACAGAGCGTCTGTCACACTTCCCCTTGCCTGAATAGGCCTGGGTAACAGCCTGACAATCCGACCGCTAATAAATTTGGCAGAAGCCAAAGGTCGAAACACGGTACCAGGAGTAACATCCATTAAGGTAACAATCAGGACCAAACTGCCCAACTCCCGAGAGCAGACGAGATCGGGCACATTCAGGATGTAATGACCACAAGCCCCGAGGAACCTCAGTTCCCCTAAGGAAACATTGACTCCTAAGGAAAAAAACTGCCAACACCTGTATAAGGAATGCAGAACCACTTCCTCAACGTCGCTAGGAAGGGGGATAGCCGTGGACAACAATATCTCGAATAAATGAACATAAGACACCTTCAGATGTAGAGGATCCGGCTTCAGGCGGAACTCCACCTTATCCTGGTGTATCTCAAGGAATGAGGGCTAGGTAGACCGAGCCGCCCGCTAACACACGCCTGACCAAGGTAACAGTCACCAGAAGGACAACCTTGAGGGTAAGGACATCCAGACAGCGTCCTGAATGGTACCAAGGGACAATCCTGCAAGCAGACGGAATGAATTCAATTTCAATCCCAACAGGGACTATAGGAGTACATGGAGGACGCACATGAGCACCCCCTGAAGGAAGTCTTAACCAAGGAAGACTGAACCAGAGACTGCTAAGGCAAGGTGGACAGGGCAGAGCCTGACCCATCAGAGAACTGAGCTGGGGAACCAACTCCAATTCATGCTGAAAGCCACACTGGAAACCTGGGAACCGAGAACGTCCAACAAGTAGGAGAACTAGACTTGCCCCAATCAATGTGGGTATGCCATACCCTACAACAATAGAAGACGAGGAAGAGGCTTACTCCTAGCCTTCCCATAGTCACAAACACAGAGACAGCTAAAGTTGTCTCCATCAAGATATATGTTTCAGCAGTCAGATCGACTAGGCCAGGGACCATGAATTATAGTGACGTAAAGGGGGCCCCGAGTGATCAACTGGCACTCCTGGCAAGGTGCAGAACTACTGACCACAGTACCAAGTCTGCAACCACACTATACTAGGTCAACTGGGGGCCACCAGAATCACTGGTCCCCTTACCAGAGTAATCTTCCGCATAACCCTGCCTAGCAGAGGGAATGGAGAAGGACATACAGAACCAAAAGTCCTGTCAAGACGGTACTAAGGCATCCGGACCCCTGAAATAGGATCCTGGGACAGGGAAACAAAGGCTGATAGCCTGTGAGGGTGACGGAACCCAACAGATCCACGACTGGTTGGACTCCATAACGACACGGGGATTAGCACATCCTGTCGCAGAGGGGCTTCGCCGGAGCTAATATCACTGACATGCAGGGAGCCTTGTCTCCGCCCAGAAGGGAACATAGACACTCCCTGGAAGGTCCGCCAACTCCAGGCCCCTTCCAATGGTTAATGTAGTACATCTGTCGTCAGACGGACCGAGCACCCCCAGCCTGGCAAATCCAGAAGGGGAGCGGTCAAGCGAGAAGAGCCACCTGAAAAACGCTCACTGTTTAGACTTCAATAGGTTTAAGGACCCTCTAAGGGCCCCACCAACACCAGAATCGCAGGGGGTTTCGGAAGAAACCATCCCCTTCAACCTGAAAGGTTGGCATCCATGGTGGCCGTTTCCAGAAAAGGACAAGGGGAAACTGCCCCCAGACAGGTCCCTCGAGTTCATCCACTTTCAAGAGAAAACCGTCATACAGGTGGGAAGGCCCACAGGCCCTGCTCCATGCTGGATCCCTGTCCTATGTTACCAATAGAAGTCGCAGGCTCAAGGGGAACTGAGCATAAGGGACCTCTTTAGCTACTCGGGCTCCTGCCGAGCAAGTTAACAACGGCCCACCAGTTGCATCCCTGCCTGGTGTTAAGAAACCGGGACAGTAGTGAGGGACTGGGCCCATGAGACCAGAATGCCCACTTAATTGCTGAGAGGGGGAGAATCTGGTTTGAACCTGATCCAGAATCATTCCTATTAATGGAGTTACCACTTAGGGGACGCTGAGGACTCGAGGTGATTGAACACCCATCCAAATGACTCCCAATGGGCCCACCAGCCGGGTATCCAACTATCCTGACGCAGAGACAGGGAAGTGAGGAAGGGCGTCCGGGTAGACATCACGCGGACGTCCCTTGGTCTCATCAGAGACATCACCATCGACAGCACCTGAGTGAACACTCTGGGAGTTGAAGAGAGGCCAGATAACAGGGCCCCAATTAACAGTGTTGGACTTCCAACACGAACCTGGAGAGCCTCAGGGATCTGAGGGCACAGGAATGTAAACATAAGCATTGAAGAGTTCCCCAGACGGCAAGACGCCCACTGGGCGCAAGGTGCTGATGGCCCAACTCAAGAGTTTCCATGCAGGAAACTGCCTGTAATTAGAGAATCCAGAATGGGCCACCCGACCCATCCTTTGGGGGGCTGTGGAAGGTGGTATAGCGGCCCTTGCCTCTGCCTATTACGGGCAATCTGCAAGAGACCCTCAGACCTTGCAGGTCTGGCATGGCCTGTGCCAGCAACTGAACAGGGGCAGGGACCAGGAGTACCTGGGATCTGATAAAAACTGGGGAAGGCCGTGCAGCAAACACTATCCTGTATCTGGAGGACACAACCTCCTGAATCCACCAGAATGAGGCGATATGCCACCTGATAAGAGCAAGGTGCTGCAGCCATCCCCTCACCCAGCCGGGCGAGGGCGCCCCGTCATGCTTGAGGGGGTTTGGTGGAAGATTTGGGCTTAGCCACGCTGGAGGGGCCAGAGCGTTGCCTGCTGCTTGTGGGGCAGGAGTCTGCCCCAAAAATCCGGAAGGACACCCCTGGTTCCTGTTTAACACTAAGGTAGGGGGGAGGAGGGGTGCTCCTGCCTCGAGGAGGCCGGAACGGCCGTCTGCGAAGGGGTAATTTGCCCTTTTTACCGAACAGGTCTAGACGGGCCCCAAATAGGCATTGCCCTCTGAAGGGGAGCCCATTAAGAGTCTTTTTGGTAGCATCATCAGCACCCCACTGTCGCAGCCAGAGCAAGCGACGAATAGCCACCGCAAGGGCGGAAGTTCTTGCACACATTCTAATTATGTCATCTAGCGATAACAGAATAAACTTCACAAATACATCACAATTGGAGAGTACATTAAACACCTCCCAGGGGAGATCCTCGGGGTGATGTTCAAGCAATTTTTTGATGAGGGTTCTAGCGGCCACCGCAGTAATGGCTGCGGCACAGACCGGACGCAGCGCCGTCCCGGCACAAGAAAAGGCATGGGAGGCCAGCAGCTCAATGCACCGGTCCTCAACATCCCGAAGGGCGCTATAGGCAGGGGTTATAATAAAGGGGGGGTTAGGGACCCCTATGATCGGCGCATCCACCACGGGGGGGTGATGACCAGCAATTAACCACCTCAGGGGGAAAAGGGTATTTCCTATCCCAGTCCCCTGGAAGTTTACTGGGGCATTCCCATTCTTTGAGCACAAGGGCATGGAAAAGAGCCTGCTCTAAAAATTCCAAACGTGCAGTCGCAGTATGGAAACGCTCCCCTCTAGGCTTGGGGACCTGACCGGGGGGAGAGATAGACAGTGCCTTAAAGACCTTAAGCAACAGGTCGTCAGTGTCACACTGGCCCCAGTATTCCGGGCCAGAATCATCGTGACTCCTCTGCCTCTCATCAGAAGAGCCTGAGTCAAAGAACAACTCCCCTTCCTCAGAGGGGGTATAGTCACACGGGGTAGCAAACCCCTCAGTTCTCATAGAGCATACAGAAACGTGGGGCGACAGGTGCCGCTTTCTACCAGGGCCCATTCGCTCCGACAACCTAGCAATAATCTGTTCAGCCGTAGGCAGCCTGGAAGGGCCCACAGGCTGCAATTCCCCACTTGTAGGCGACTCAGCAGGAGAGAGATTTAAGCCTGGGGAGATAGGTGAGTTGAAGCTAGTTGTAGCCACAAGCCGACCAGATTGCAGGGCCAGGGCTTGCTCTGCATACGCAGACCCGTGTCCTGTCAGCATCAGCATGGGGTTGTCCACACACTATACACCGCCGGTCTTGTCCCAGAGGGACCCCGGTCACATAATTCTGAGATGCCTCCATATGGTGATTAATCAAGGCAGAATATGCCAGTAGGGATTTACACAATAAGTAACCCTGGATGCCCCAAGACCCGCTATGGAAGTAGGAGAATTTTACAAGGCCCACTATAATTTAACACCGGGCCGGGAGAAGCCAATGGTGTTCACCAGTCTAAAAGACATAATGGGAATAAAGGGTGTCAGAACCATGCGCAGTAAGACAAGGATCATGAAAATCGCCCGCGAGGGCACTTACAGACTCAGGGAGGGGGAGGACCACCACCACGCGTGCATGCGACCAGCATCAAAATGGCGCCAAAGCGAACCTCGAAGGGCGGGCCAGAGCGGGCAGTGACGCAGAGCGTGCCAACCTAGGTCCCCGCCCCCCCCGAAGAGCGCGAAGCTCTGAGGTAGATACAAACTGTAATGAGGAGCGAAGTGAATGGACACTAGAAAAGATGATTTGCCAATGAAGACGCCGCAGCGTCTGAGGCGACATCGCCGCTCATCCAGTAAAGGAAGAAGTGCGCGCGGCGGCGGCGACAATTACACAGTAAGAACTAAACAGCGCGGTTCTGACCCTGGGGATACTAGTCAGGGCAGACTAAGGCCATAACGTGTAAAACATACACAAGACCTTACTACACACACACACCCCCCCCTTTCTTTCCCCCCGGGCTACGGGGGGAATGAGGGAGGATGGCGACCCTTTGTACAGGGTCCACCGCTACATGGGGCATGGGGCAATAGTGCGGGAGGGGCATCCTCTAGAGGCTCACCATCAGCCCTAAACCGCCTACCCATTGGTGGGGGACTGTGGTGGAGCATGGCTCCGTCAAGCACGCAAGGTGCTGCCTACCTTCACCCGACCAGCGCAGCCCAGGCTGGGAGGCACATCACAGGGAGGACGGGTGGGAATAGTCCAACAGGGCCGCAGGCTGTAATAGCCCCTCTCACCTGCGAGAGAGTGATACATCATGTCTTCGCAGTTAGCACTGCAGAGAAATCTGGGGATTTGTGGGAGGTCCCTGGGTATGTGAAGGGCAGGGAGGAGCGTGTTTTTCCATGTCTCTGCAGTGCAGCGCCATCTGGCAGAGGATAACCCAAGTGTAAGTATTATATCTGGAGCAGGACGTACTGTATACTAAGAATAGAACACAACCTGGTCGGGTGTAAACCCGGCTTACCTGCAAGGAAGAGCAGCATACATCTTCTGACTTGCTCGCCGTCCTGCAGAGAAGGAACTTGGGGAATGTGTGGGAGGTCCCAGGTATTTATGGACCGGGAGGGGCTTCTTTTTTGCTTTCATCTCTGCAGAAGTTCGCCCTCTACTGGATCATAACCCATATGTCATGAATAGTGGAAGCGGGGTGTGTGACATACTTGGAATAATTCTGAACCTATTCATTGTGGCCCGCAAACCAGGTTTCAAATCATTTAGGTGGTCTGCGCTGTGAAAAGGTTGAGCACCCCTGCACTACAGCATGAACCTTTGCTTTATATTAGACACATTGATAGATTTTTCACATAGTAGTATTTCTTTTGTGGAATAATCTATGCAAATTGATTTATGTTTAGCACTGGTTATGACAATGGCCAGTAGCTATATGCTCAGCCTAGGAGCACAGCTTAAATGTCTTGGGGTTGGCGTATAATAAAATGGGCCTACACAGAGTCGAACCATAACCCTAAACATCCTCCTTTGCTAGCTGCCTTTAACAATGTAAAACTATATTTGCTTCTTTATTGACGTGCTACTAGTGGTCGCTATGTTTTAGAGTCTCAGCATTAGACATTCCCCTGGAGAGAAGTTGCAGGGAGGTTATCAGCAATGTTCCCTCTCAAAGCCGTGGACGCCGCTGAGCAAGGATGTTGGGAAACTGGGCAATTCTCCATTAAAGGTAGGTGATTTGAAAACCTAACTTAGAAATATTAGTACATCTGTCAAAAAGCAAAAATAGTGCAGTAAATAAAAGTGAAAAAAAAACTTGAAAGAGTCCCACGCCTGGCTACAGTGCTTGCTTAAATTGTGAGTGCAGTCCTTATTTTTAGTAGAACTTTATGGAAAATTGATCCTGGATAGTATAGCTCTCTAGGTTGGACAGACACTCTTTACCAAATAATTAAATATGGAATTACAAAATGAATTAAAATAACTTGCAACTAACAGAAATAAAAAGATAGAAAGAAAAAAGATGGACTTTTAATACATTGCATAATGTCTGCTTTAATTAAACTCATTCTCTAGCTTTCCTCTGCGTTTTACTGTTTTTTCATCTATCTATCTATCTATCTATCTTCATCTTTCCCCGCATCCAAACTACAGAAATATAACACACTGTAGACCTACCTTATATCTGTATGGCTATTTATTGCCTTTCTACTGCCATTATTGCTATAAGATGTGATAATAATCTCAATGATACAGACAACCTTACAACTACGCCTTTTGACTTTCCACCTTGTTTGTCTTTAAACTAATCTAAACCTAAATGAAGTGGTCTTCTTTAAAAGCCCTTCCTCGATCCTTGCTTTAACAGCACAGTTGAGGGCCTCTGTTAGCATCCCTGCATTAGATGCCTGCTGTGCTCTGCAAGCCTGAATGTCTGCCCGCGAGAGTGCACAGGCAAAACGAAGCTGGGAAGCCCAGGGACCTGCAGCTAAGTTTAGGACCTACACCTAATGTGCAGAGCAGGGATGCAGCTAGAGTCCCGCTCATGCACCATAGGAGCGTAGTAGGTTTATGGGGACATCAAGAGGGGTAACAATGTGAAGAATCCTAAATCGGGATGCCCCGAGGACCAAAGCCTTTTAGACTCTAGGGCGGAGTCCAACGGGTTTTGTTCTCTTTAACTCCAATAGATTTCAATGACTACTAGACACATTATTCCTAACTTGCCTCGTATTTTAGAATGTTTACAAGTTTATGTTTACAAGTACAAGTTTAGTTTCTGTTATGAATAATTATACTCCCTAAAAAGCCTCACATTATCTAAATCTTCTCTATAGCAGAAATCAGAGTGAAACATGTCTACCATCATGTAATTATACATGTCTATTATATATGTCTATTATATTATAAGTCTATTATAGGAAATAACAAATGGTTTATTTAATGATTAACAGATGTACTGTATTGACAAATGTACATGATATTTTATAAATAATTATGTGGTATTAAAAAATATAATTAAAAATGTTAATTTAATAAAATGTTAATCTAATATTAGAGCAGGGTAGTGAAAGTGAAAGGATTTGGACCGACATGGGTCCATAAACAAAAAAATGTTATAATTCAGAAGTTGGATGTAAAATGCGAAGGTAAATAAAAACCTTTAATACACAATATATATTGGACCTGAAAGACGGACTAATGATAATCAGTAACAAAGAGACTTTGTTGTGGGAGATTCTGTATCTGAAACATGAGAACATGTTTTGTCTCATTTAATCAGTGTACTTGACTTACCTGCAAAATCATGCAGCAGATCTTTCATTAAATGACCCACAATTGCATATGCTACAACTATAACCACAAGCGCTGCCATCAAGAGATACAGGACATATGTTGGCAGCTGAATGGCATCCAAAGCAGGTGGTTTATAATCCAGGTACAGAGGCCCCTCTGTTTCTTCTTCCATGTAGTATTGAGATAATTGTCCATCCATGCCCCGGCATTACAATTTCTCTGAAATCTAACTCATTGTTTATACGTTGTGCATGTTGGGTGTTAATCCAGTGTGCAGCACAAAATTTTCCTTAATAGCCATTGCTGCCATTTGCAGATCCCAGGTTATTGGTTGTTCTGGTTTATACATACATCTTGTAACAGGCTTAATTCCAGTGTTAAGTAAAATTTACAAAAGCAAAAACCTCTCCAATCCACAAAATAGGCCAGACATTTAACTACACTCCTCAGTGAGTCAGGTGTTGTCTGTCTTTTCCTAAGCTTTGTGCTGCCATACCTAGTGCTACATTACTACTTCTCTGTTCTTACTGCCTTTGCTGCCCACCCCCTGTCCTGTACTCTTTAGGCTAGGCACAGATGATCCCATGACATAACCAGTGTTTAAGAGTTCATTAAGGTATTACAGTTTTAGCACTTCCTCCTAGGAGGTATTGGCATGACAAAGATTAAAGTAAAGGAAATGTTTATCCCCTGTGCATTAAATGTGCCTACTGCTACAACTGAGCTACAGTATGCTATAGACACAAGCTAACAAGATATTTGCTGAAATCTGACAAAAGTCATCTAATATGGTAATATGGGCCCTTCAGGGTGTCAGAATATACCATGTCTGACATTAACAATTAAGTGGTTAGTATAAGCAATAAGTTACCAAGGCTCAGGAAATGTACTTTTACCCCAGTGAGTATTGCTCTGCTGCTAGCTGACAACAGGTTAATAAAACATTGGCAGGATCTAAGAGGATTATTAATCAGGTAAGAGGATCACAACTGAGAGGAAAGGAGATTGCTGAAGGTGACGTCCAACACTGTGTAGAACTGGTACCCCTCAAAGACAGCTTAAGCTGTTGTGGCAGGTTTCATGGAAGGTCATGGTCTAATTTGGATTCAGGTATAGATTTAGCATTGCATGACAATATTAGTCAGTGACTGATACTTTCTGCTAAAAGATTTACATACCAGTGCTCAGTATTTTACCTCTTAAAGTGGAAGAAAACACAGGAATTCATCTTTCTGTGTTTACAGAACATCCCGAATTGGTATGCCCTACTGCGTGAAACCCCCAAACTCCCCTTTCCCTGCTCCAACGGTGCATGCGTGGGCTCTCATGCAGTAAGAGCACTTTGCCTTGACTAGGTCATTCGGCAAAAGGCTCTAATTGAAATCAGTGGAATAGGAGCCGCTTTGATTGCACAAGAGCCTGTGCATTTACCCTTGGAGTGGGAAAAGGTAAGTCTTGTTACAGCACCCTGGGGTGGTTTCACACAGCCGGGACATTCCCCAGGATAAAAGGTGTGAGTTGTTCTGCTTTAATCAAGCTAATTACATGTTGTTAAAGGAGGACTATTGCAAAAAATAAAGAAATAGCCCAATGATAAAACCCCACATAAATATGCAGGATGGCAGGAGCAGGGATCACTTCACCGCTGACACTCAAAATCGCTGCCGCTAGATTTTATTCCTACAAGAAGAAACTACAAACTGGGCATGAGTCATTAGCCTCTCATTTCATACTTACATAGTTAATATGGTTGAAAAAAGACATATGTCCATCAAGTTCAACCAAGAGTGTTGGGGTAGGGGAAGCTATTTTACATATAACCTCTAATAACTCTTAATGTTATTTTTGAAGCTGTCAGTGGTTGACACTGTAGCAAACTTCTGTGGGAGGCTATTCCACAGATTTATAGTTCTTACGGTAAAAAAAAAATGATTGTCAGCTCCAGAGATGGAATTTCTTTTTTTCCAGTCGAAGGGAGTGCTCCCTTGTCTTTAGAGAGGATTTTACCTGAAATAGTGTTTCCCCATATTTTTTGAATTGCCCATTAATATATTTATACAAGTTAATCATGCCCCCCCTCAGTCGTCTTCTCTCAAGACTAAACAGATGTAATTCTCGTAATCTTTCCTCATAACTAAGATTCTTTATTCCTCCTATTAGTTTGGTAGCTCACCCTTTCCATCATCAGAGCATCCTTTCTATGCCCAGATCTGGATGGTATATTACAGGTGAGGCCCACCAGTGCCTTGTAAAGAGGCAAAATTACATCCTTATCCCATGATTCCATGTCTCTTTTAACCCATGATAATATCTTGGTGGCCTTTGAAGCAGCTGCTTGACATTGCATGTGGTTATTTAGCCTGTGGCCTACCAACACCCAGAGATATTTCTCAACAAGTGATTTTCCCAGTTTTACTACCCCAAGGACATATGTGGCCTTCAGGTTATTAGAGCCCAAGTGCATGACTTTACATTTCTCCACATTGAACTTCATTTTCCAAGTAGATGCCCAGACACTCAAAGTGTCCAAGGAAGCTTGTGAACATCTTACGTAGACTGCACTGTGCTACAGATCTTTGTGCCATCTGCAAAAATAGCGACAGTGCATTTAATTGCATCTTCAATGTAGTTTAAAAACAAGTTGAATAATAGTGGGCCTAGCACTGAACCCTGTGGTACACTACAGCCGCCCCTCTGTCCAGGCTTCTACTCACCTCCTCATAGAAGCCAATCAAGTTAGTCTGGCAGCTTCTGTCCCGCAAGCTCTGTAATTTCCCAGAGGAGACCTAGAGCCCATTTTAAAAATGGGCACCACATTTGTCTTGCGCCAGTGCCTTGGCACTATACCAGTTGATAGTGAGTCTTTAACCCTTTAAGTGCCAGCCTACCTGGAGATTTTGTTGCTCTTTGTTGCCAGACCATGTTGCATTATTTTGCACTCCACATGTTCAACTGTGATTTTTGAAGGGATTTCCAGGAATTTCCCAGGAAAATTATTCAGCAGAGTCTGGGCTTTAACATGTAATGTCTTGTTTGTATTTTTTTGTGCAATATATCTTTATTAAGTTTTATATAGAGATGCATAAACATACAGACAGAAAGAACAGCGCAAGAATAATACAGAACCTCAGCGCCTCGAGCATACAATTAAGATGGCCAGTACAAGTATCGAAATAACAGGATTGTTGAAGGGTTTACACTGATAGTAATAAAACTAGTTATCCAATAAGGTCTACAACCCCCTTCAGTTGTAATCATATGCCAAAGGTGACAGCAAAAGACGTTACAACAATATCAATAACAGTAACCATCTCACCTCGAGCCTGTAAGGCTATCCCGTTTATTGGTCTCCCCGTTTTGTTAAAAAGGGGGACCCGAGGGGTACCTCCATCGTCAATGTCCGGAGATACAGAAAAGAGGGGAGTCACAAACAATATGAAGGGTTTCCGCACTCCGGTGAGGAAAGGGTGCACGATCCTGGGTTGTCCCAAACCCCACAATTGCACATAGAAAAATAGAGGATGGATCCGCACTTCCTTAAAAAGTAAGCTTCTTTATTGAATCCAAGTTAAAAACATCATCAGCGTCTCCCACGCAAGTGCATGAACAGCCAAAGCAATAAAACCAATAGATGACACGGGTCAAAAGGATAAGGGGTCCTAACGCGTTTCGGGTCCTTCACTGACCCTTAATCATAGATGAGAAAAGAAAAGAGGGGAGGACCCGACCGGTCGGGGGCTCGAGAGTGACTGCCCGGTGCTGGGGGACACTGCCCCTTGAACAACCATCAACCCCTCCAACTGTGATCTCACCGGCATTACTGTGGACAGCTCCGTCCGTCCCTGGAGTAAACCAGGGAAGGCGGAGAAATGAAGAAATAGAGAACACAAGAAATATAAATGAAGAATGAAGAAAGGAAGGAAAAGAGAGAAGAAAGAATGAACGCCTACATTACCCATCTCTCTCCAGTAAACTCCGGATCTCCGGGGAACCCTTGGAGACCTCCCATATTGTCCATGTCCTGGAGTGCTTTTCGGTACCGCCCTCAACTCCATGAAGAGCCAATTCCTCCATCCTTTTGATATTTTCCAACTCCCCATACCATTCCATCAGGGTGGGTACCGTGTTGGAGCGCCAATGTCGGGGAATTACTGACCTGGCCGCCATAAGCATATGCCTCAGCAGGCCCCTCCCCCCCTCTGCCACTGAACCCGGAGTCATCGACAAAAGGGCCACTTGAGGGGAGTTGGGGCAACTCTCAAGGGTCGTATACTCAAACACCCTCAACACTCCCTCTCAAAAAGCATTTATAGCAGGGCATTCCCACCAGATGTGGGCCAAGGTCCCATGGGCCCCGTTACATCTCCAGCAATTACCTGTCTCCGCTCCCCCGAACCTCACCAAGTCCGCAGGGCTCCTGTACCACCTGGTCAGGATTTTGTAATTCCTCTCCTGGGCCCTGCAAGCCATTGAAAATTTGTGAGCAAAGGATTTTTCCCACTCCTCCCTTTCAAACATCTGACCCAATTCTTCCTCCCATCTCCTGCAAAATTGTGGAAGCCCCTCCTCCATACCCCCAGTTAGATAAATCTTATATAAAGTTGAAATTGCTCGTGAGGGGTGGTCTGGGCCTTGAGGATCATCTCCAGGGTCGTTAAGGGTCGGGACAAGGCAGTTCCAGGAGCAAAGGATCCAATGAAGGCGCTCAACTGGGCATATAAGAACCAAGACAGTTTTCTCCCCCCACCCCGCTCCCTCAACCCAGAAAGTGATGGCAGGCCAGATCCAGAGGTAACCTCACCCAGTCTTGTGTCCTGGGTTGCATCCCACACGAGGAATGACTTGGCGTCCAGCCCCGGGGTGAAAGCAGGGTTATTGAAGAGCAGGGTGAGAGGACCGGGTCTATGCGATAAGCCCCTCCGCTTCAGGGATCTATCCCAGAGGGTCAGCAAAGGATTCACTAAGTATGGAAGTTCCCACCTCTTTGGACGGCACTCGGGGTCCACCCAAGGCAGGGCAGTCAGACTAACTCGCTTTCGAGTGCGACCCATTGCTTACTCCCCTTGTGGTGGAACCAGTCAACCAGCCTCACTAGGTCCGCGGCCGCGTGATATGACTTCATGTCAGGGACCCCTAGCCCCCCTGAGTTCTTAGGTCTACACAGCATCCGCCTACTCACCCTGAGCTTCTTGCTATCCCATATGAAATTAAAGGAAGCAGCCTGTAGCTGCTTGAAGAACCCCCTTTCCGCCAGCAGTCTGAAAAACATATAAGAACCTGGGCAACACGTCCATTTTAAGGATATTTGTTCTCCCTAGCCAGGAGTACTGCTTTTTAGCATACGTTCCCAGACTCTTCATCGTGCTGTTGAGGAGAGGCATATAGTTTAGTTTATAGAGTTTCCCCAGATCCGTGGATACCTGCACCCCGAGATATTTTATCGACTCCTTTTGCCACTTAAATGGGAAATTTGTCTGAATTAAATCCTGGGCCCCTTTGTCTAAAGAGATATTCAAGATCTCTGTTTTAGTCATATTAACTTTAAAGTTGCTTAGCTTGCTAAATCTTTCAAACTCCCGGATGATAGAAGGCAGAGACGTATGCGGGGAGGTCATGTACAAAAGAAGGTCATCGGCAAAGAGGGAGAGTTTGTATTCTTTCCCCCTGCATGGCACCCCCTTGATAGAGGGATTGGCTCTCAAGGCATTCGCCAGGTGCTCCATTACCAGAACATAGAGTGGGGGGGGGACAAAGGGCACCCCTGCCGTGTGCCATTCTTGATATTAAAAGATCCGGAGAAGGTGCCATTGACTTTAACTTTGGCAGAGGGGTCATGGTAAAGAGCCATGATTCTATCCAACATGACTGGCCCCCCTCCTACCTGGGACAGCGTGGCCCTTAGGAACCCCTAATGCACCCTATCAAACGCCTTCTCCGCGTCCACCGCCAGAAGGCAGGACGGGACCCCTTTCGTTTGGGCGTAGTGCATTAGCGAGACAGTTTTGATAACATTGTCCCTAGCTTCCCTTCCCGAGACAAACCCAACTTGATCATTATGTATCAGTGAGGGTAGCAGGGGTTGGATCCTGACTGCCATAATTTTGGCAAACAGTTTGACATCCACATTGATCAACGAGATCGGTCTGTAATTACCTGGAGAGGTACCGTCCTTCCCAGGTTTCAGAATGACCGTAATAGGGGCCTCTAGGGTCTGTCTCGGGAAGGGGCACCGACCCGACACGGAGTTAAACACCTTCGTTAAGAAAGGGGTTATCAGGGATGCCATTGACTTATAGAACCCGGGGGTAAACCCGTCTGGCCCCGGACTCTTCCCCGCGGGGGTCCCCTGTATGGCCCGCACTACCTCCTCCTGCCGTATCGAATCCTCCAACGCCTCACTTTCCTCCGGGGGGATGACCGGTAGGGCGGTCTCTGTGATATAATAATCTAAGTCTCCCACTATCCCCCCTTGGGCACCCCGGACTGAAGCGTTGTTAACGTTATAAAGGCTTGAATAGTAAGATTGGAATTCACCCGCTATTTGGGGTGTCCTATGTACCTCCCCACCATCTACCGTTTTCATACTGGGGATATAAGTACAGCCCTGCCTTGGGTGGAGCGACCGAGCCAACAGCCTACCACACTTATCCGAGTGCTCGTACAGGCGTGCCCTACCACGATCTCTAAATCTGAGGTAGCATTGATCATAGAGCCCCTTTAACTTCTGCCTAGCCTCCAACAACTCTCGTAGGTCCCCAGGAGATGAGAGGGTCTTATGAGTTTTCTCTAACTCCTGTATGCACCCCAGTGTTTCTACAATCTGTCGAGCCCTTTCCTTCTTGAGCCTCGCTCCATGTTTGATGAAAAGTCTCCGCAGCATACACTTGAGCGCCTCCCACTGTATTGGTAGTGAAGTACTGTCATTGCTGTGGTCGACCTGAAAATTGGCCACCACAGCCCTGATCTCAGTCATGTATAGCATGTCTTTCAACAGATTATCATTCAAACGCCAAGTGCACTGCCTGGGGGTCGGATCCCGAACCGGGAGCCTCAAGAATACAGGGCCGTGATCTGACCAGAGTATTTGACCAATCGAGGACTCAGGGTCCACTGCAAGGGTGTGGTGGCTCAGGAGGAAATAGTCCAGCCTGCTATACATATTGTGAGTATGGGAAAAGTAAGTATAGTCCCTCTCCCCCCCCATGGAGGATCCTCCATACGTCTACCACCTGTAGGGACTGAAGAGCTTTGCGGAAACTGTTAAGTTTAGAGTGGGGGATTGCAGATTTCCCCTGAGAAGAACCCATCCTTGCGTCTAGGACCAGATTGAGATCTCCCCCTATAATTAGCGTTCCTTCTCTAAAGTTTTCCAGCAAGCGTAACATACCCAATCCCGCCTCCACCTGTCCCTGATTGGGTAAGTACAGGTTGGCCAGGGTGTATCTCGCCTCACACAAGGTAAATTTGAGGAACAGGTATCTACCCCCAGGGTCCTCCGTAACCAGTATGTTCTCTATGGGAACGTTTTTATGTATGGCAATAGATACACCCTTAGATTTATTCTCGGGATTGGGGCTGTGATACCACTTATCATAGTATCTATTTCTGATTTCTGGGATTTTCCCTTGACAAAAATGCGTTTCTTGTAGAAGGGCTCAAAAAAGCGAACATGCTTGGTAGGTCAGCTTTACTGCGCAGGGCAAAAGTAGAATTGTCCTTCCGAATTATAAGGTGGAACGGGTGACCCCATTTGTAGGAGACCCCCATTTCCCAGAGCCTGTTGAGCAAAGGTCGGAGTGTTCTTCTCATCTGCAAAGTGCAACGAGATACATCAGGTAAGATTGTGATCTGCGCACCCCTCCACTCAATTCTGCGTCGCTCCCATGCCCGCCGCAGGATGTCCTCTTTAACTGTGAAAAAATGGACCCTGCACAAGACATCTCTGGGGGCCTGGGGATCCCTGGCCGGGTGGCCCATCACCCTATGGACCCGATCAATGTGTAGCTCGGCATCCCTAGGTCTTTCCAACAGGGAATTGAATAGATCCGCTATTGAGGAGCGCAGATTTTCCGGTCGGACCGATTCAGGGACGCCATGGATCTTCAGGTTATTACGCCTATTTCTATTTTCCTGATCGTCCACCTGGAGCCGGAAGTCGGTCATCTGCTGTTGGTTCATTGCTTTCATTCTCTCCAAGTTCGCTAAACGAGTCTCGTGGTCCGTCCGGGAGTCTTCAAGAGTGGCGACTTTGGTTTCCAAAGCAGAGGATTTCTGTTGTATATCTTCAATCTCTCTTCGTAAGGCTCTTTCAATTCTGATAGCCACCGCCTCAAGGTCAGCCTTAAGCTCTGCCTTTGTCGGTAGATATTGTAAAATAGCCTGGATATTGGGGTCGATGGTCGGGGAAAGCTGGCCACTGTGGGGGCATCCCGCCACTGGAGAACCAGCCAAGTCGGTCATTTCACGCCGAGAGATACCCTGGCAAGCGGACCCAGGCACGTCTGCATATCCCTGCTCAGACCACCTTAATAGCCCCTACCATCATTACGCTCCCTGTGCCACCGGATGCAGCACTGGCTGTGGGGGAACCCCCTCCATTTGGTTGACCAGGGCAGTACTGTGCTCCACCAGGATCAGATACTAAGTAGCTTAGTATCACCCACCTGCAGTGCCCTTGGTGCCACTCCGCCTCCTCCTCGGGTCTCCCTCTCCACGGCTGCTGCATCTGTAAGCACTGCGCTGGCTGGCTCCTCTGGCCCCGCTGTCGCGTCTGCCACTGTACCGCAACTCCGTCTTATTCCGCCCCCCTGCCCCCACCGCTCACCTCCGAGCAGACGCTGTCATCGATGGCAGGGGGATCAGTCTCCTTCCTGCGGCGGCCGGCTCGGGCGGGCGGCGTCTTCTCTTCACCGCCCCTCCGCTTCTCGTCTACCAGCCTTTCCTCGCAGGCTGCGCCCTGGACAGGACGCACCGCCTCCACCTCCTCAATCGCAGCACAGTCTTCGCTCCGGCTGCAGGTAGGTGCGGTCTCCTCCTCTTCGGTCCTCAGTCTTGGGGGCCCTCTGCCCGATGCGCTTGCCCCAGCTCGACCTCCGGCGGCATCATGACCCCCTTCCCCGGCAGACGCCATCTTGGCCGACAGGCCACCAGACTCCGGCTGGGGCCTCGGATGAAAAAAATCCCCTATAGCACTTTTAGGGGGTACCTTAAAGCTGGCCCCTGACTTCTTCTTGTTGCCACCCATCAGGGTGGTCCGGGTACAAATTAGGGTGCTCAAATCGCCTGAAAATGCTCGGGTCGGACGGGAGCTCTCCCACGTGCGTCTTTACTCCCTCATGCCGAAGCCACGCCCCCCCCCCTTTTGTATTTTTTTAGGTGTATTCTCAATATTTTGGGGTGAAATATGTGCAAACAAAATAAAATCTATTTTTTTTACAATATGTAGTGTTTTTGTAATAAAAAAGTAAGTTTGTCAATAAAATCTTATTGCGTGTGAAATCCTAATTTCTTCCAGTTACAGCGGTACCACATATGTATTGGTAGACACCATTTCCTGCCCAGAACACGCTCCCAAACTGAAACAGCGCTTTAGGAGATTTTCAGATAAAAATACAACTATGCTACGCGCATCTTGCAGTTTTGCAAGAAACACAACCCTTTACATTTGAAATAACCTCCACAAACTATATATTCTCTGGAAGCACACACCACAAGCTTTCTAGGTGTACCAGGCTTGTTAACATGGGTGTCATTTTCTGGAAGAAATTCCTCAACAAATTCTTTGGTTGCACAGAGTTTCACTAAAAAAAGAATAAAAAAGCATCAAACTCATATTTTCCTAAAAAAAATACCATTTTGTGAGTACTCACCTGAAAAATGGATATTGTTGGTGTGCCACACACCCCGCTTCACTTCTTAAATATTCATCCATTATTGGGTTAATCCACCGCAGGTGACGTAGTGCAGAGAGGAAGTCTTGTAACGAGCCCCCTTCCGGCCTATATATACCTGGTACCTCCCTTCAATCACCAGTATATTTAAAAAGCAGAAAGACAAGGTACCAGTATTCCACCGGTAACCTCAAAAATCAATTTTGATATAAATAAAAAAGGGCTTCACCATATAAATGCTTCGGTAATACCGAAAAGGGTGGGGGTGAAGCGGGGTGTGTGGCACACCAACAATATCCATTTTTCAGGTGAGTACTCACAAAATGGTATTATTCTTGGTGTGCCACACACCCCGCTTCACTTCTTAAATATTCATCCATTATTGGGACATCCAAAAGCAGTGTCCACAAGGGAAGGGCATCTCAAGGCCAGGTGAAGCATAACTTAAATGACTGCAGTCTGCAGAACTTTGCCAAAAACAGCATCCGCTGAGGCCCGCACATCAACTTTGTAAAACTTAGAAAAAGTGTGAACAGAAGACCAAGTGGCGGCCTTACAAACCTGTTCAACAGAAGCTTGGTGCTGAAAAGCCCAAGACGCCCCAACAGCGCGAGTGGAATGAGCAGTGATACGAAAAGGGGGAACTCTTCCCTTAGCCGAATAGGCCGCAGTAACGGCCTGACATATCCACTTGCTAATGGCAGATTTGGCTGGTGCCAAACCCTTCTTAGGCCCATGGGGCACAACAAAAAAGGAATCCGTCCTACGAAAAGGAGACGTGATAATCAAGTAGTACTTAACACAGCGTACTACATCCAAACAATGCAAAACCCTCTCTTTGTCATTCTTAGGATTAGGACACAAGGAGGGAAGAACAATATCTTGGTTCAAATGAAAAGCAGAAACAACCTTAGGAAGAAAGTCTGGCTTGAACCGAAAGACCACTTTATCCTGATGCCTCTCAAAGTAAGGCGCCTGGATAGACAAGGCCGCCAACTCTGAGACACGCCGGACAGAAGTGATCGCTACCAAGAAGACAATCTTCTGAGTCAAGGTAGACAAAGCAATATCTTGCAAAGGCTCAAAAGGAGGAGCCTGAAGAGCAGAAAGAACCAAATTCAAATCCCAAACAGGGAGTAATGGTTTCCTGGGAGGCCGCACATGCGTAACCCCCAGGAAAAAAGTCTTAACTAAAGGTTTAAGCGCAACACGCTTCTGAAAAAAGATAGATAAGGCAGAGACCTGCCCTTTCAACGTACTTAGCTGGAGACCAGAGTCCAGCCCTGATTGTAAAAACTCCAGAATCCTGGAGACCGAAAAGACCCTACAAGGAAAAGATCTTATCTCACACCAAGCGATATAGGCTTTCCAAGTCCTATAGTAGGTGATGGAAGAAGACCTCTTCCAGGCACTGATCAGAGTCTTAATGACTGAATCAGAAAGACCCTCCTCCTTCAGGATGGAGGTTTCAGCAGCCAGGCCATCAAACCCAGCGCTGGTAAATTGGTGTAACACAATTGACCCTGAGTGAGCGGATCGGGCCGAAGAGGCAGAACGAACTGGTCCACTGCCAGCCGAACGATGTCTGCGAACCTCACTCGTCTTGGCCACCTTGGGGCCACGAGAACGGCGTACACCTTTTCCAGAGTCAACTTCTGAAGAACCCTGCCCAGCATGGGCATCGGAGGAAACAGGTATAGAAATCCTAGAACTCCCCAGATCAGGGACATGGCGTCCACTGCCAGAGCCAGAGGATCCTGGGAGAGCGACACGAAGTTCGGGAACCTGTGATAGTGATGAGGGGTCAACAGGTCCACCTCCGGGGTCTCCCATTGGAGACACAGTAAGCGAACCACCCGAGGATGGAGAGCCTATTCTTCCAGACGGGGAGAGCCCATGCTCAATCGGCCCACTACCTGTTTCATCACCTCTGGAATGTAAACCGCCGAGAGACAGGGAACATGGAACACTGCCCATGTCCGGATCAGGGACACTTCTCTGAGAGTACTCAGACTGCGTGTCCTTCCCTGGAGACCAACGTAAGCAACCGCTGATCAATTGTCTGAACACATCTGGACCAGAAGGCCCAGAACGTACCGAGTCAGGAGAACAAGCACCTGACGGATGGTTCTCAGATTCAGAATATTGATGGGTAAGTGGGGCCTTTAAGCTCTCCACTGCCCCTGAAACCGCAGCTCCTTCCAGAATCTGCCCCATCCCGACAGACTGGCGTCCGTGGTGACAATTTTCCAAAGGGGGGTCAGGAAAACCCTGCCCTACACAAGATTGGTCGAGACCAAGCACCACAGGAGGGACTGCCGTACACGGGAGGACAACTGGAAGGACTGATCCAGCGACTGAGGTTGCTGGTCCTAACACGCTAACAGAAATAGCTGAAGCGTTCTCGTGTGAATTTGGGCAAAAGAAAGACACACTCCGTCTTGATGAGAGTTCAGGCCGGAATGAACCGACCCATGAACGGACCGTGAAGGAGGGTGAGACTCGAATTCCAGGTCGTAACCGGGCGACACTACCTCCTGGATCCATCTGCCTGGAACCACTTGGTTCCAATGGTAGCAGTGTCGCAATAGTCCCCCCACCCGCACGGGTGAGGGCAGCCCCTCATTGCTGAGTGAGCTTATCAGCAGGTTTGGGCTTGGTGCCCCAGGACTGAGTGGGCCGGCCACGGCCCCTCCCCCGAGTCCAACCTGCGCCACTGGTAGCGGGAAAGGACGCACCCCTGCCCGCTCTGAATCCTCGAAAGGAGTCTCCCACGCACATAACCCCCATAATCCGCACCTTCACTATGAGCTAGCACCAGGAAAGGAGTCCTGCAATTGGCCGGTGGGTGGTCATGGGGGAAAATCGTTCAGTGGCCGATGCCAAGGAGGCGATCGTGGCCACGTGACCACCAGGTGACCAATTGCAGGACTCCTTTCCTGGTACTGGCTCATAGTGAATGTGAAGATTACAGGCGTTCTGGGGTTATATGCGGGGTGGACTCAAGGATTCTGGATGCCCCCGATATTGTTTTAATTAGCTGACTGCGGGACCAACACCCATTAAAGAAAAAAGGTGTTTTGGCCTGGTTTAAGAATTCTTGGGTGAAGTCCATCTGGCCCTGCAGTCTTATTCATATTTAAACTATTTACTTTTTCTTGGATGATATCCATGTTTAGCTTGTTGAGTATTATACTTGAGCTATTGCTACTATCTCATCTCATGTGTTGGCATCTTGCTCCTCTTTTGTGTACACAGAGCTAAAGAGTCCATTTAACAGCTCCACCTTCTCTTCATCCCCAGTGACCATATCCCCATTATTATTAATTAGGGCACCTACCTGTTCTGATTTGGTTTTTCTTTTAATTTATATATTAAAAACAATGTTTAGGGTTTGTTTTGCTTCCTTTGGCCACATCTCTTTCATTTTGTGCTTTTTCCAATCGTATTTCTTTCTTACATGCTTTATTTACCAATTTATACTATTCAAGGGTTACAGCGGAGTGCTTAGCCTTGTAATTTTTAATTGCCCTTTACTTGTTCTTTAGTTATTGTCTCTTTAGTGCCCTTTTAACCGCAGGTGTCAGCCAAGAGGGGTTTAATTTTAGCGGCTTATATTTTTTACCCATAGGTATAATTTTACAATGTTGATACTCACGATTGATTTAAAGTACTCCCATTTGGTGTGCAGTTCTGAGCTGGGAGAAGTTGACCTAAAATTTTGTTTTCTAGCCCCCCCCCCCAGACAGAAAAATACCATTTTGTGATTACTCACCTGTAAAATGGGTATTATAAGTATGTCACACACCCCGCTTCAGATAGTCATTACACTTGGGTTATACCGACCTGTAGAGGGCGATCTTGCAGAGATGTCATGAAAAAAAGGGAGCCCCTCCCGGTCCATAAATACCTGGGACCTCCCACTCATTCCCCAGTATTAAGACAGCAGAAAAGGGACCAGGAAGAGCCAAAATAACCAGTAACAGTAAAAAAGGTTCACCATAGAAAAGATCCAGAATATCAAAGGGCAGGGTGAAGCGGGGTGTGTGACATACTTATAATACCCATTTTACAGGTGAGTAAAAACAAAATGGTATTATTCTAAGCATACACACCCCGCTTCAGATAGTCATTACACTTGGGACATCCAATAGCAGTGTGCATAAAGGGCGGGGATCCAAAACAAGGCAATAATGCACAAACTTAAACCACTGCAGCTTGCAGAACTTTGCGGCCAAAAACAGCATCCACTGAGGCCCGCACATCAACCTTGTAAAACGTGGAAAAAGCGTGAACGGAAGACCAAGTAGCAGCCTTACAAACTTGCTCAACAGAGGCCTGATGCTGGAAGGCCCAGGACGCCCCAACGGCATGAGTAGAATGAGCAGTAACACCCTTGGCAGAATAGGCCCCAACAATGGCCTGGCGAATCCATTTACTAATGAAATACTTGGCGGGAGCCAAACCTTTCCTAGGCCTGGAGGGCACAACAAAAAGGGCGTCAGTCCTACGAAAAGAAGAAGTAGCCACCAAATAGTACTTCACACAGCGAACCACATCCAGTGAATGCAAGACCCTCTCCTTGTCATTGCTGGGCTTAGGACACAAGGAGGGTAGAACAATGTCCTGATTAAGATGAAAGGCAGAAACCACCTTAGGAAGGAAATCTGGCTTGAAGCGGAAAACAACCTTGTCCTGATGCCTCTCAAAGTACGGGGCCTTAATGGACAAAGCCGCCAACTCCGATACACGCCGAACGGAAGTGATGGCAACCAAAAACGCAACCTTCCTAGAAAGAGCAATATCCTGCAAAGGTTCAAAAGGAGGACCCTAAAAATCAGAAAGAACCAAATTCAAATCCCAAACCGGGAGCAAAGGCTTCCTAGGAGGCCGCACATGCATAACCCCCTGGAAAAAGGTCTTAACCAGAGGATGAAGAGCAAAAGACCTTTGAAAGAAAACCGCCAGGGCAGAAACGTGCCCTTTCAACGTACTAAGCTGCAACCCCAGGTCCAGACCATGTTGCAGAAATTCCAAAACCCTAGGGATAGAAAACGCCCTGCAAGGCAAGGCCCGGACCTCACACCAATCAATATAAGGCCTCCAAATCCTATAGTAGATGGCAGAGGAAGACTTCTTTCTAGCCCTAACCAGAGTCTGAATAACAGCATCAGAAAGACCTTCCTCCTTCAAGATGGAGGTTTCAGCAGCCATGCCGTCAAAGCCAGCGTTGGTAAATTGGGGTAGAGCAGTTGACCCTGGGTGAGCAGATCCGGCAGAAGGGGCAGATCTAACTGATCCGCTGCCAACCTTACCACGTCTGCGAACCAAACCTGTCTTGGCCATCTTGGAACCACCAAGATTGCTGGCGCACCCTCTTGGACCAGCTTGCGCACCACTTTGCCCACCATGGGAAACGGAGGGAACAGGTACAGAAACCCCAGTTCCCTCCAGTTCAGAGACATGGCATCCACTGCCAGAGCCAGCGGATCCCGCGAGAGAGACAAAGAGGTCCACCCCCGGAGTCCCCCACCGGTGGCAAAGCGACCAAAACACCTTGGGGCTGAGAGACCATTCCCCCCGGCGAGATGAGCACCTGCTCAGGGAGTCCGCCTCCGTGTTCTCCACTCCCGGAATGTACACTGCCGAGATGCATGGGGCATTGCTCTCTGCCCAAGCCAGGATCAAGGACACTTCCCTGAGGGCACGCCTGCTGCGAGTCCCTCCCTGGTGACTGATGTAGGCGACCGCTGTCCGATTGTCCGACCGAACTTGAACCGGCAAACCCTGTAACTGATGAGTCAAGTGACCCAGAACCAACCTGATGGCTCTCAGCTCCAAAACATTGATGGGATCGTAAGCCTCATGAGGCCCCAACAGTCCCTGAAACTGAAGATCCTTCCAAAATCCCCCCCAGCCTGACAGGCTGGCATCCGTGGTGACCGTCTCCCAACAAGGGGTCAGAAAGGATCTGCCCCTCATCAGATTGCTTGGTTCCAGCCACCACCGAAGGGAATGCCGAACCGGGGGGGGGACATCAGAAAAGACTGATCCAATGACAGCGGCGACCTGTCCCAGGCCGCCAAGAGATGGAGCTGGTGCGTCCTTGTGTGAAACTGGGAAACTGGTCAAACGAGGCCACCATCAATCCCACCAGTCTCATCCCCAGCCGGATGGACGGACGAGGGATGGATAGAAGCTGAGTCAATTCCTGAATCAAAAGAACCTTGGGCGGGGGAGGAACACCCTGGACTGAGAAGTATCCATAGACATTCCCAGGAACGACACCACCCTGGACGGAGAGAGGAAGGACTTGGGATAGTTGATCACCCAGCCGAATCTCTCCACAGTGGCCACCACATTCTTGGTATCTAGCTCCGCCTGGCGGAGAGAGGATGCCATAATGAGAAGATCGTCCAGATGTGGACACCCTGGGCTCTGAGAAGGGCCATCAGCCCCGCCAGCACCTTGGTGAAAACCCTTGGAGCCGAGGTAAGGCCAAATGGAAGAGCCACAAACTGAAAATGCCGATCTTCCACTGCGAACCTGAGAAATCTCTGATGTGCCAGGAAGATTGGAACAAGCAGATAAGCATCTTTGATGTATATGGACGCCATGAAGGCCTCCTGACGAAGCGAATTTATGGCTGAGCGCAGGGTTTCCATGTGGAACTTCCTGGGACGGATAAACCTGTTGAGAAACTTCAGATCCAGGATGGGACGAACAGAGCCATCCTTTTTGGGTACCGTGAACAGATTGGAATAGTATCCCAGGCCCCGGTCCGAGGGAGGCACCGGGCAGATGACAGCCATGTCTAGGAGATCTTTTACTGCTGCCCGGAGCCCCTGCCCGGCCAGAGGATCCAAGGGCACCCGAGACCTGAAGAATCTGGGAGGAGGCCGGATCTCGAACTCCAGTTTGTAACCGGAAGACACCACTGCCCGAATCCATCTGTCCGAGACCTCCTGGTCCCAGACCGGAGAGAAGTGTCGCAGCTGTCCCCCCACCAGCGAGGGTGAGGGCGCCCCCTCATTGCTGAGCCGGCTTAGCAGCGGCTTTGGGCTTGGAGCCCCAGCTGTGACCTGGACGGGCACGTCCTCTTCCCCTATTCCAGGAATCACCTCTGGAGGAGAAGACGGCCGATCCCCGTTTAGGTCTGACCCCACGAAAGGACGGGGTAAAGGAAGCCACTCCCCGAAAGGGACGACGTTGCTTCTTTCGCTGAGGTAACCTACCTCCTTTTGCGACCAAGTCCAATTTTTCTCCAAAGAGCCGCAAGCCCAAAAAGGGAAGAGCCGTAAGCAACTTTTTGGACACAAAATCAGCCGCCCACTGGCGCAACCAAACCGATCGCTGAATATCCACCAGCAAGGCCGAAGTTCTACTACACATCACCATGGTATCATCCAGGGCGGCTAGCACAAATGACAAAAACAACTTGCACCGCTTAAGGGCGGTGAACTCATCACTAGCCGGGTCAAGCCTGGAGGTAGACAATAGGTCCCTGACAACCAACCTAGAAGCCACTATTAAAAGCGCTGAAGCACAGACAGGCCGCAAGGCCGACTCGACACTGGCAAAACCATGACAAGCCATCTGGTCAATGCGTTTGTCCTCACCGTCCTTGAGAGTAGAACAGTCAGGAGAATGCAAGACAGAGGTGCTAGACAACCCCAAAACAGGGGCGTCCACCTCGGGAGGGGACGACCAGCGCTTCACAGCATCCACCGGAAAGGGATATTTCTTATCCCAACCCGGAGGGACACCCGGAAGCCGAGTAGGCCTCTCCCATTCCTTAAGAATAATGCCGTCAAAATGCCTTTGATTAGGGAATGCTAAGTGCGGCGGCTTAGCCTCTTCAAAGAACTCCCCCCTTCTGTGGAAGGGTCGCTTCAGGAGGAGAGATTGCTAAAACCTCAAACATATTAGCCAGGACCTTAGGGGTATCCAAAGAATCCCCCTGACCCCGCTCGGCATCAGCGTCCACAAACTGCTGATCGTCAGAACCATCTGACTTCTCAAAAAGCTCCCCTTCCTCTAGCGGGGGGTAATCAGACCAGTCCAGTGAATCAAACTCCTCAAGGTCAGAAGCCTGCGTGGCTGGGGGACAAGTGCTTTCTCTTAGCCGGGGCCTTTCTGGCCACAGCACTAGAAAATAATTTTTCAAGATTGGACAATCTGGCACACACCTCAGATTGCGACTCCCCACTTGTGACATCACCCGGGGTACGGATCAGGCGGGGAGGAGTAGGAGAAGGGACCGGCAGCGCAGAACCTGACGCATGGGATCCGGACTGCCGCGTAATAGTCTGCTGTGCACATGGTATGCAAAGGAATACATCATCCCCAGTAAGGGATGCCCCACACCCCAAACACTGCCGGGGTTGACCCGAGGGGAGCCCGAGCCCGGTATCCTGGGAAGCCTCCATATGGTGATTTTATTGGTAGTCGCAATACCCGAGGGAATTACACAATATAAGCGACCCGGGATGCCCCTTCTGTGTCCCGAGTGGGAGGATTTATGGGGAGTTCTAGAATTAACCCAGGGACCCTAGGACCGGGAGGACCCCTTTAGGATCCAACAAGGGTCCACCTGGAAGACAGAATACAGAGCTATTTAGCACCTCAATCATTCCCAAGCACACAAGGCAGACATACTGTAGCAATGACATAAGGAATCTACATGAATAAATAAATATATAATATACGGAGGAAGATGGCGTCTGTCCAGCCAGCGGCGGGAGACACTAGAAGCAGAGGGAGAAGAAGGGCGGGCCGGCGCGGTTCGTGCCCGCCCCCCCCCCCCTGACGACAGGCCGCTCCCGGCCAGAGGCCAGGCTCCGCAGCAGGGGCCAAGAGCATTGGGGGCGGTCCGTAGGCGATCACATATGTATTGGTAGCAGCGGTACCACATATGTATTGGTAGACACCCTTTCCTGCCCAGAAGACTCCCCCAAACTGAAACAACACTTTAGGAGATTTTCAGATAAAATACAAGTATGCTATGCAATATGCACACCTTGCAGTTTTTCAAGAAAAACAACCCTTTACATTTGAAATACCCCCGACAAACTATGGAAGTACACACCTCAAGCTTTCTAGGCGTACCAGGCTTGTTGACATAGGTGCAGTTTTCTGGAAGTAATCCCTCAATGTATTCTTTGGTTACACAGGGTTTCCCTAAAAATTAATAAAAAAGCAGAATCAAAACCACATTTTCCTAAAAAAAAAACTATATGCAAACCAGAAAAAAACTGAAAATCTGAAATCCCCCAAACAGAACAATACCCAGCATGCATAGGTTCTGTCAAGGAGAGAGTTGCCAAACACCCCAAAGTAAAGCATGCGCATAACGGTAATTTTACTTCAAAATTTCAGCTCTGCAGACAAAGTGCGCACCTTGTGCTTTTTCTACCAAAACAACCCTTTACATTTGGAATATCCCTGATAAACCATATATTCCCTGAAAGTATACATGTTAAGCTTTCTAAGCTTACCCAGCTTGTTGTAGTGGGCTCATCTTTCTGGGAGTAATATCTCGAAGAATTCTTAGGTTGCACAGGGTTTCACAAAAAATTGTATAAAAAAGCAGAATAAAAAACACCTTTTCCTAAAATATCAATATGCAAATAAGAAAAAACAAGCTAAATCTGAAAGCGCAAGGTCCACCGAGCAGAACAATACCCAACATGCATAGGTACCTGTAACCTTTTAACTGCCAGCCTACTTGAGATTTTGTCACCCTCTGCTGACAGGTAATTTTTCACCATTTTGCGCCATGTTTAAGTGTGATTTTTGCAGGAATTTCCAAGAAAATGGCATATTTTCTTTTTTGTGGCAGAGTTTAGACTTTAACATGAAATGTCTTTTTTGTATTTTTTCTACTTTTTTTATATATTTTTTCTACTTTTTGTTTATATATTTTTAAGTAAATAAGTAAAAAAAAAAATATATATTTTTTAAATTGTCTCCTTTATTTTAACAAAAACATTTATTTTATTAAAGAAAACCATATTGCACGTGAAAGCCCCATTTCTCCTGATTACAATACCACATATGTATCGGTAGCCACCCGTTCCTGTCCAGGTGTTCCCCTAAACTTAGAAGAGCACTTTATAACATTTACAAATAAAATACAACTACTATCCACATAATAAAGGGTTAAATAAAAAAAATTGGTGTGGGGTCCCCCTTCACAGGGGGGGGGGGCACCATTTCTTGGGGGAATATAAGGGTTTTTTTGGGAGGCAGGTAATGGGGGGTCTCGGGGTTAATGGCAAGTCACCCACTAGCTGCAGGTGACTTGCCAGACCCCCGAGCCTTGTGAACTGGTATAGGGGTCACATGGACCCCTTACCAGTTCACAAAGGGTTAAAAGTAAAAAAAAAAAAAAAACACACACAGACACACTTTTTCAAAATAACTTTATTAAAAAGTATATATTTTTTGTATTATTTTTTTTTTTTAATACGTACCTCCAATCCATCCCTGTATCCCACGCTGATCACTTAGGCTTCTGCTCTCCTGCTGCTGCTGGAAGCCTTTTATACCTACTGGGTTACAGGTAACATAGGGTTAATATAAAAAAAAAAAAAAAAAAATGGCGTGAGGTCCCCCCTACCCAGCGTAACCAGCCTGTGACCAGCTATGGGGGCTTGTAGAACAGGGCGCAGGGGCCAGCTTTAGTGGCCCCTGGCCCTGCCGGCTACAAGCCGTCATAGCCTAGGGCCACGGCTCTTCTGCCCCCCCCCTGGGCTTTGGGGAGGCAGGTAATTTGGGTGGCCAGGGGTTAATGGCAAGTCATCCGCTAGCTGCAGGTGACTTGCCAGACCCAGGCGCCTTGTGAACTGGTATAGGGGTCACATGGACCCCTTACCAGTTCACAAAGGGTTAAAAGTAAGAAAAACACAAAGACACACTTTTTAAAAATAACTTTATTATAAAAAAATATATATTTTTTAATACTTACCTCCCATCCATCCCTGGCTGATCACTTAGGCTTCTGCTCTCCTGCTGCTGCTGGAGGCCTTTTATACCTACTGGGTTACAGGTAACATAGGGTTAATTTAAAAAAAAAAATGACATAGGGTCCCCCCTCCCAGGGAGGGGGACCCCATTTTTTTTTTAATTTTTAAGGGTTAAACCCCTTAAAAATCAAAAAAACAAAAAAAAAAATGGTGTGAGGTCCCCCCTACCCAGCGTAACCAGCTATGGGGGCTTGTAGAACAGGGCACAGGGGCCAGCTTTATGACAAGCCGTCATAGCCTAGGGCCACGGCTCTTCTGCCCCCCCCCCCCGGGCTTTGGGGAGGCAGGTAATTTGGGTGGCCAGGGGTTAATGGCAAGTCACCCGCTTGCCGCAGGTACATTTTTACGTGGCTGCCATTTAAAGGGTTAAACCACTGCTGCCTGCAGAACCTTTCGGCCAAAAGCAGCATCAGCTGAGGCCCTAACATCAACCTTGTAAAACTTTGAAAAGGTATGAACAGAAGACCAAGTAGCGGCCTTGCAAACTTGTTCAACAGAAGCCTGGTGCTGAAAAGCCCAAGAGGCACCAATAGCACGAGTGGAATGAGCAGTAAGGCGGAAGGGAGGATTCTTCCCCTTAGCAGAGTAGGCCTGAATCACAGCCTGACAAATCCACTTGCTGATAGTAGACTTGGCAGGAGCCAAACCCTTCCTGGGACCTGAAGGGACCACAAAAAGAGCATCAGTTTTCCTGAAAGGTGTAGTAGCCACCAGATGGTACTTCAGGCACCTAACCACATCCAAAGAGTGCAAAACCCTCTCCTTAGCAATGCTAGGATTAGGGGACAAAGAAGGAAGAACAATATCCTGATTCAAATGAAAGACAGACACTACCTTAGGCAGAAAGTCAGGTTTGAAACGAAACACCACCTTGTCCTGGTGTCTCTCATAGTAGGGGGGCTGAATGGAAAGCACCGCCAACTCAGACACACGCCTGACAGAGGTGATAGCCACCAGAAATACAACCTTGAGCGTAAGAATGGCCAAGGCAGCATCCTGCACAGGTTCAAAGGGAGCAACCTGCAAGGCTGACAGAACCAAGTTCAGATCCCAAACAGGCACCCTAGGCTTACGTGGGGGGTGCACATGAGTGACCCCCTGGAAAAAAGTTCTGATCAGAGGGTGCTGAGCAAAGGACTTCTGGAAGAAAATAGCCAGGGCAGAAACCTGACCTTCAGAGTACTGAGTTGGAGCCCCATCTCCAACCCATGCTGCAGGAACTCCAGAAAATAGAGAACACACGACAGGGAAGAGACTTAGGCTCACACCAGTCAATGTAGGCACTCCAAACCCTGTAATAAATGGAACAGGAAGACTTCTTCCTAGCTTTAATCAACGTATCCACAACCGAGGAAGACAGACCCTTCTTCATCAAGATAGAGGTTTCAGCAGCCAAGCCATCAAAGCCAGAGTTTGTAAATTGGGATGGCGTAGTGAGCAGATCTGGCACCATGGGCAGAGGGTACTGATCTACTGCCAGCTGTACCACGTCTGCGAACCACACTCTTCTTGGCCACCTGGGGGCCACCAGAATTGCTGGCACCCTTTCCAGAGCAGTCTTGCGCAGAACCCTGCCCAGGGGGATTGGAGGGAGGACATACAGGAACTGAAAGTCCTGCCATGACATTTCTAGCGCATCCGAGGTCAAGGCCAGAGGATCCTGGGACAGAGAGATAAAAGCTGGGAGCTTGTGATTGTGGCGGGACGCAAACAGATCCACATCTGGTTGGCCCCAACGGTGACACAGAGATTGAAACACCCTGCTGCATAGGGACCGTATGCATAGGGGCCATAGGATTCTCCTTGGGGAGAGGTTCCACTGCTCAGAGAGTCCGCCAGGCGATTTTCCACCCCCGGGATGTACACAGCTGATATGCAGGGAACATTGGCCTCCGCCCAAGTCAGGATCAGAGACGCTTCCTGGAGGGCCCCCTTGCTCCGGGTCCCTCCCTGATGATTGATGTAGGCAACTGCCGTCTGGTTGTCCGAGCGCACCTGAACAGGCAGGCCCCGAAGGGGAGTAGTCAAGTGAACCAGAACTAGCCTGATCGCACGCAGTTCCAAGACATTGATAGGTGTGTGGGCCTCCCGAGGGCCCCACCTCCCCTGGAACCACAGGGACTTCCAGAAACCCCCCAACCTGACAGACTGGCATCCATGGTGACCGTCTCCCAGGAAGGGGTAAGAAAGGATCTGCCCCCCAACAGGTTCCTTGAGTCCATCCACCACGAGAGGGACCTCCTGACCAGGGGGGAAAGCACACAGACCCTGTCCAGGGACGCTGGGTCCTTGTCCCATACTGACAATAGGTGAAGTTGCATCAGGCCCACCAACTGCATCCCCTGCCTGATGGAGGGATGGGGACAAGCTAGGAGGGACTGAGCCTGTGCAATCAGACTGTCCAACTTCTGTTGAGGAAGGAAGATCCTTGCCTGAACTGTATCCAGATTAATTCCTAGGAATGGAGATACCAAGGAAGGGGACAGTGAGGACTTGGGGTGGTTGATCACCCATCCAAATGACTCCAGAGTGGACACCACCAGCTGAGTATCCAACTCTGCCTGATGTAGAGACTGGGAAGTGATGAGAATGTCGTCCAGATAGGGAAGCACGCGGACGCCCTGACATCTGAGCAGAGACATCACGCCAGCCAGCACCTTGGTGAACACCCTGGGAGCTGAAGTGAGGCCGAAGGGCAAGGCCACAAACTGGTAGTGTTGATCCATCAGAGCGAACCTGAGGAACCTTTGATGACCTGGGAACACAGGAATATAAAGATAAGCATCTTTGATGTCCACAGAAGTCATGAAATCCCCTGATGGCAGAGCGCAGAGTTTCCATGCAAAAGCGCCTGTCCCTGACAAACTTGTTGAGGATGGGCCTGACTGAACCATCTTTTTTGGGTACTGTGAATAGGTTGGAATAAAAGCCCTTGACTTTTTCTCTTAAGGGGATGGCAGATGACCCCCAGCTCCAGGAGGCCTTGCACTAGCTCCTGAGCTGACACAGGGTCCTGAGGAATCCGAGATCTGATGAATCTTGGAGGGGGATCGGCAGCAAACTCCAACTTGTAACCGGAGGACACTACCTCCTGAATCCACCGGTCTGAGACATGAAGCCTCCAGACGTGAGCGAAGTGCTGCAGCCGTCCCCCCACCCGGATGGGTGAGGGTGCCCCATCATGCCTGAGGGGGCTTGGGAGAGGATTTTGCTTTGGGACCCCAGGAGAAGCCAGGACGTCCACGTCCTCTGCCTCTACCCCAGAAATCTCCCCGGGCCCCAGGAAAGGAAACCCCTCTTCCCTGTCTTGCACCACGGTAAAGGGAGGAGAAGGAACCCTGACCCCGAAAGGGCCGAGACTGCCGCCTGCGCTGGGGTAACCTGCCTCCCTTAGCAAAAAGGTCCCGGCGGTCCCCAAACAGGCACAGTCCTTTAAAGGGAACCCCAGTGAGGGCCTTCTTGGCAGCGTTGTCAGCAGTCCACTGGCGTATAGCCACCACAAGGGCAGAAGTTCTGGCACACATTCTGATGGTGTCATCCAATGCGGAGAGTACAAAATTTACAAAAACATCACAACTGGAGAGTGCATTAAACACCTCACAAGGCAAATCTTCAGGGGCACTATCAAGTATATTTCTGATAAGGGTTCTAGTGGCCACAGCAGTAATGGCAGAGGCACAGACCGGGCGCAGCGCCGTCCCGCACATGCAAAGGCGTGGGATGCCAGCTGGTCAATGCGCCGGTCCTCATCATCCCGCAGGGTAGTAGATTCAGGGGAATGCATGACAGAGGTGTTAGATAGCCCTAGGATCGGGGCATCCACCTGGGGGGAGGGGGGGGATGACCAACATTTAACCACCTCAGCAGGAAAGGGATACTTCCTATCCCAACTTTTTGGAACCCTGGGAAGTTTACTGGGGCGCTCCCATTCCTTGAGCACAAGGTTATGGAAATGTGCCTGCTCGGGAAATTCCAAACGTGATTTTGCTGTATGGAAAAACTCCCCTCTTTGCCTGGGAGCCGCAACAGGGAGAGAGATGGACAGAACCTCAAAAATCTGGGTCAATAATCTGTCAGTGTCATCCGGGGCCCAGGGGTCAGAGCCAGAATCGTCATGACCCCTTGGTCTCTCATCAGATGAGCCTGAATCAGAAAAGATCTCCCCTTCATCAGACGGGGTATAGCCACAAAGATTCCAAAACTCCTCAGTTCCCATAGGGAAAACAGTGACATTAAGCGTCAAGTGCCGCTTTTAACAGGGGCCTTACGCGCTAAGGACTTAGCAATAAACTGCTCAACAGTAGCCAGTCTAGAAGACACATCAGGCTGAGAATCCCCACTAGCATGCAACTCAGCAGGAGTGAGGTTTAAGCTTGGGGGAGTAAATGAAGTGAAACGAGGTGCAGCCACTGGCAGGCCAGATTGCAATGCAAGCACCTGCTCAGCACAGGGTACACAGACTCGCCTTGTCAGCATGAGGCTGCCCACACGCTACACACAGCCGGTCTTGTCCCGAAGGGACCCCGGTTACATTATCCTGGGATGCCTCCATATAGTGATTATACCGGCGCTATATGCCGATAGGGAATAACGCTATATAGCAACCCCGAATGCCCCAATAAACCGCTAGGGAAGTGGGAGTATTATATTTACAAGGCCTACAAGTTATATACTAATACAGGGCTGGGAGAAGCCAAAAGGGTTCGCCCCGCCTGAAAGACATAAGCAGACAAGACCTGTAAGCACACAGTAACAAAAGTGAAAGATATAAAGCCGCCCGTGAGGGCACTTACGGACCGCGGTAAGTAGGGGTCCATCACGCATTGCCCAACCAAGCAGGATAAAGATGGCGTCGGTATACCTCAAGGGGCGGGCCGGTATCAGCGATGACGCGGAGCGTGCCATAGACGGGCCCCCCCCCCCGAAGAGCGCAATAATGGCGCACCAGCGCCTGAGGTAATGCCGCCGCCAAGCGTGGAACCAAGTCTGTGTGCGGCGGCAGCAATTTTTAAAAAGCCAGTAAAGACAAGTCAGCGCGGCGGCTGACACAAGACTAAACAGAATGGAAGAAGAGTGTAAAACACAGAATGCATAGCATACATATTTACACCCCCCCCTCTTTTCCCCCGAAGGCTACAAGGAGGATGAGGGAGGACAGCGGCCACTTAAACAGGGCCCACCGATGGGCAGGGACCAGAGGGCACTAGTGCGGGAGGGGCATCCCATAGAGGCTCACCATAAGCCTGAACCACCTACCCTTTGGTGGGGGATTGCGGGGAGCAGCGCTCCTAAGCACCTAATAGCAGTGCTGCCTACCTTCACCCGACCAGTGCAGCCAAGGCTGGGAGGCATATTACTAGTGGAACGGGTGGAAATAGTCCTACAGGGCCGCAGGCTAATAGCCCCGCTCACCTGCGAGTAGAGAGCCATTTCTCGTCCTTCCCAGCCAGACTTCAGAGAAATTCGGTGGATTTGTGGGAGGTCTCTGGGTATTTGAGCAGCCGGGAGGAGCCTATTTTCGATGTCTCTGCAGTCCAGCGCCATATACGTCTTATAGGGTGAACAATAAAGCCCAAAAATAGGTGTTGTCAAGCTTCTCTGTGGTAATGCTTCACCACATGTATCGATTCCTGGCCTGAATTCTTCCCTTTGACATTTTCAGACCAAATCCACTGCTGACTGGTGATAAAAAATACAATTCTGTGATTACTCACCTGTAGAATTGGTATTATGAGTATACAGTACGTCCTGCTCCAAATATAATACTTACAAGTGGGTTATACTCCGCCAGATGGCGCTGGACTGCAGAGACATCGAAAATAGGCTCCTCCCGGCCCCTCAAATACCCGGGGACCTCCCACAAATCCCCAGCATTGAAAAGCAGTTAACGAGAAGCCGGGAGAATTAAACAACCCAAACTATCAACTATAACAATGATAACAATCACCATACAGGGGATCCAAGATAATGCAAAACCAAGGATGGGTTGGAGCAGGACGTACTGTATACTCATAATACCAATTCTACAGGTGAGTAATCACAGAATTGTATTATTCTTAGTATACAGTACGTCCTGCTCCAAATATGATACTTACAATGGGACATCCAATATCAGTGTCCATAAAGTAGGGTGGGATCCCCAATAAAAGGCAGCAGCAGACAGTTTTAACCACTGCCGCCTGCAGAACCTTTCGGCCAAAAACAGCATCAGCTGAGGCCCTAACATCAACCTTGTAAAACTTTGAAAAGGTATGAACAGCAGCCTTGCAAACTTGTTCAACAGAAGCCTGGTGCTGAAAAGCCCAAGAGGCTCCAATAGCATGAGTGGAATGAGCAGTAAGGCGGAAGGGAGGATTCTTCCCCTTAGCAGAGTAGGCCTGAATCACAGCCTGACGAATCCACTTGCTGATAGTAGACTTGGCAGGAGCCAAACCCTTCCTAGGACCAGAAAGGACCACAAAAAGAGCATCAGTTTTCCTGAAAGGTGCAGTAGCCACCAGATAGTACTTCAGACACCTAACCACATCCAAAGAGTGCAAAACCCTCTCAGCATTGCTAGGATTAGGGCACAGAGAAAGAAGAACAATATCCTGATTCAAATGAAAGGCAGACACCACCTCAGGCAGAAAGTCAGGTTTGAAACAAAACACCACCTTGTCCTGGTGTCCCTCAGTAGAGGGGCTGAATGGAAAGCGCCGACAACTCAGACACACGCCTGACAGAGGTGATAGCCACCAGAAATACAACCTTGAGCTTAAGAATGGCCAGGGCAGCATCATGCACAGGTTCAAAGGGAGCACCCTGCAAGGCTGACAGAATCAAGTTCAAATTCCAAACAGGCACCATAGGCTTACGTGGAGGGTGCACATGAGTGACCCCCTGGAAAAAAGTCCTGATCAGAGGGTGCTGAGCAAAGGACTTCTAGAAGAAAAATACAATTCTGTGAAGTACTCACCTGTAGAATTGGTATTATACGCATACAGCACGTCCTGCTCCAGATATAGTAATAACGTGGGTAATCCTCCGCCGCCGTGCACTGCAGACCTGTAGAAAACAAGCTCCTCCGGGCCCTACATATACCGAGGGACCTCCCACAAATCTCCAGCATTGAAAAGCAGTGAGAAGGAGAAGCCAGGAGAAACCAACCACCCAGAAACAGGCAATAATATCAATGATAATAATCACCATACAGGGGATCCAGAACAAGTGAAACCAGGGTGGGGTGGAGCAGGACGTGCTGTATGCGTATAATACCAATTCTACAGGTGAGTACTTCACAGAATTGTATCATTCTAAGCATACAGCACGTCCTGCTCCAGATATAGTAATAACATGTGGGACATCCAATAGCAGTGTCCATAAAGTAGGGTGGGATCCCCGTGAAAAAAGGGCACAGCCAACAGAAAAGCTGAGGTCCTCGCACACATTTTGATGGTGTCATCCAGAGCTAAAAGGATAAATTTAACAAAAATATCACAGCTGGAGAGTGCGTTAAACACCTCCCAGGGTAAATCTTCAGGTTGATGCTCAAGCATCTTACTTATGAGGGTCCTAGCGGCCAGACAGGACGTAGCGCCGATCCTGCACAAGCAAAGGCGTGGGAAGCCAGCCTATTAATGCGCCGGTCCTCGGCGTCCCGCAGGGTGCTGTAAGCCGGAGCTGTAAGGAAAGGGGGGTTAGGAACCCCAATAATTGGGGCGTCTACCACTGGAGACGAAGCCCAACAATCAACCATCTCTGGGGAAAAGGGTATTTCCAAACCCAATCCTCTGGGGCCCCTTGAAGTTTAGTGGGGCAATCCCATTCCTTAAGTACAAGAGCATGAAAGTGGGCCTGCTCGAGAAATTCCAAGCGCGCAGGCGCCATATAGAAGCGCTCCCCTCTCGGTCTGGGGACCACACCCGGGGGTGAAATAGATAGGACCTCAAAAATCCTGAGCAACATACCGCCAACGTCAAGCTGGTCCCAGTCATCCTGACCAGCTTCATCCTGACACCCCTGCCTCTCAACAGAGAACAGGTCTCCATCTTCAGAAGGAGCACTCTCACACAGAGAAGAGGACTCATCCGAGCCCATAGCACAGGCCGAAGCCGGGGGAGTCCAGGGCCGTTGTCTGCCAGGACCCACACCCACAAGCATGGGTCGTCTAGAAGAGACGTCTATTTGTAACTCCCCGCTTGTACATGGAGAGAGGGAGCGAGGTGCAACCACAGGCGCCGCTCGCAGGTCCAGCGTCTGCTCGGCACATGGCGCGCAGACCCGTGCCCCATCAGCATGGGGGAGACCACACGCTACACACAGTCGGTCTTGTCCCAGAGGGACCCTGGTAACACAATCCTGAGATGCCTCCATATGGTGATTGTCAAGACACAGTATGCCCGTAGGGATTTTTGCTATAAGCAACCCTGGATGCCCCAACGACCCGCTGATCAATGTGGGAGATTTGTAGTAAGGCCCGCTAAATCCTTATATGAATATATATATATGTATATATGAGGCCGGGAAAAGCCACCGGTGCTCAGCGTCTGAAAGACATAAATGGGAAAGAGATGTCAGGGCCATGCGCAGCTGGACAGAACATACAAAAAAGGGAGTCGCCCGCGAGGGCACTTACAGATCAAGTGGAGGAGGAGGAGACCCCCACCACGCGCGCGCGCGAAGCTCAGCAAAATGGCGCCCAGCGAACCTCGAAGGGCGGGCTCGATGCTCTGCCGTGACGCGGAGCGCGCCAAACCAAGGCCCCGCCCACTCCAAAGAGCGCGAAGCTCTGAGGTAAAAGTAAAAGCAAGGATACAACCACACGCTTAAGGATTCGTAGAGAACCGTTTCATCCAATAAAGTAATGGCACCACAGCATCTAGACGACGTAGCAAACTACGTACAAGCATACGGCGGCGGCCGAAGAAAATGGAGTAAGGAGCAAGCAGCGCGGCTCTGACATCTCGGAGTTAATAAAGGGCAGAAATAAGGCCACAAGCATGACATACCGGTACGCTGGGACCGTCACACACATACCCCCCCTTTCTTTTCCCCCTACTAGATGGGGAAATGAGAAGGATGGCGACCCTCACACAGGGTCCAGCGCTACCCGGGGTAGGGGCAAAATGCGGGAGGGGCATCCACAAGAGGCTCACCATCGGCCTAAACCGTCTACCCTATGGTGGGGGATTGCTGTGGAGCATGGCTCCGTTAAGCACCAAGGTGCTGCCTACCTTCACCCGACCAACGCAGCCCAGACTGGGAGGCATATTCTTACACAAGAGGACGGGTGGAAATAGTCCCGCAGGGCCTCGGGCTGTAAGCCCCGCTCGCCTGCGAGAGCGTGATACTTCATGTCTTCGCAGTTCCAACACTGCAGAGAGGATTTGTGGGAGGTCCCTCTGTATATGTAGGGCCGGGAGGAGCTTGTTTTCTACATGTCTGCAGTGCACGGCGCCGGAGGCGGAGGATTACCCACATGTTATTACTATATCTGGAGCAGGACGTGCTGTATGCTTAGAATATAGCCAGGGCAGAAACCTGACCCTTCAGAGTACTGAGCTGGAGTCCCATCTCCAACCCATGCTGCAGGAATTCCAAAATCCTGGGAATAGAGAACACACGACAGGGAAGAGACTTAGACTCACAGCAGTCAATATAACCAAATATATAGCCAAAACCCTGTAATAAATGGAAGAGGAAGACTTCTTCCTAGCCTTAATCAAAGTATCCACAACCGATGAAGACAGCCCCTTCTCCATCAAGATGGAGGTTTCAGCAGCCAGGCCGTCAAAGCCAGAGTTTGTAAATTAGGATGGCGTAGTGAGCCCTGAATGAGCAGATCTGGCACCAAGGGCAGAGCGTACTGATCTACTGCCAGCTGCACCACGTCTGCGAACCACACTCTTCTTGACCACCTGGGGGTCACCAGAATTGCTGGCACCCCTTCCAGAGCCTCCGTTGGCCCCAACGGTGACACAGGGATTGAAACACCCTGCTGCATAGGGACCACTCTCCCTGGCGAGAGGTCCCCCTGCTCAGAGAGTCCGCCAGGCGATTTTCCACCCCCGGGATGTACACAGCTGATATGCAGGGGACATTGGCCTCCGCCCAAGTTAGGATCAGAGACGCTTCCTGGAGGGCCCCCTTGATGATTGATGTAGGCAACTGCCGTCTGGTTGTCCGAGCGCACCTGAACAGGCAGGCCCCGAAGGTGAGCAGTCAAGTGAGCCAGAACTAACCTGATCACCAGTAGTTCCAAGACAATGATAGGTGTGTGGGCCTCCTGAGGACCCCACCTCCCCTGGAACCTCAGGGACTTCCAGAAACCCCCCCAACCTGACAGACTGGCATCCGTAGTGACCGTCTCCCAGGGAGGGGTAAGAAAGGATCTGCCCCCCAACAGGTTCCTTGAGTCCATCCACCACAAGAGGGACGTCCTGACCCGAGGGGAGAGCACACGGACCCCGTCCAGGGACGCTGGGTCCATGTCCCATACTGGCAATAGGTGAAGTTGCAGAGGCCTCAAGTGGAACTGAGCAAAAGGGACCGCTTCGAGGCATGCCACCATCAGGCCCACCAGCTGCATCCCCTGCCTGATGGAGGGATGAGGACAAGCTAGGAGGGACTGAGCCTGTGCAATCAGACTGTCCACCTTCTGTTGAGGAAGGAAAATCCTTGCCTGAACTGTATACAGATTCATTCCTAGGAATGGGGTTACCAAGGAAGGGGACAGTGAGGACTTGGGGTGGTTGATCACCCATCCAAATGACTCCAGAGTGGACACCACCAGCTGAGTATCCAACTCTGCCTGATGTAGAGACTGGGAAGTGATGAGAATGTCGTCCAGATAGGGAAGCACGCGGACGCCCTGACAGCTGAGCAGAGACATCACGCCAGCCAGCACCTTGGTGAACACCCTGGGAGCTGAAGTGAGGCCGAAGGGCAAGGCCACAAACTGGTAGTGTTGATCCATCAGAGCGAAACTGAGGAACCTTTGATGACCTGGGAACACAGGAATATGAAGGTAAGCATCTCATGAAATCTCATGAAGTCATGAAATCCCCTTGGCGCAGGGAACTGATGGCAGAGCGCAGAGTTTCCATGCGAAAGCGCCTGCCCCTGACAAATTTGTTGAGGATCTTCAAGTCCAGGATGGGCCTGACTGACCCATCTTTTTTGGGTACTGTGAATAGGTTGGAATAGGGGACCTCTTAAGGGGACCTGGCAGATGACCCCCAGCTCCAGGAGGCCTTGCACTGCTTGCACTAGCTCCTGAGCTGACACAGGGTCCTGAGGAATCTGGGATCTGATGGATCTTAGAGTTTGCTGTCTATCCCCCTCCATCTTGTAATTGGAGGACACTACCTCCTGAATCCACCGGTCTGAGACGCGAAGCCTCCAGACGTGAGCGAAGTGCTGCAGCCGTCCCCCAACCCGAATGGGTGAGGGCACCCCATCATGCCTGAGGGGGCTTGGGGGATGATTTTGCTTTGGGACCCCAGGAGGGGCCAGGACACCCACGTCCTCTGCCTCTGCCCCAGAAATCTCCCCGGGTCCCAGGAAAGGAAACCCCCCTCCCCTGTCTTGCACCACGGTAAGGGGAGGAGAAGGAACCCTGACCCCGAAAGGGCAGAGATTGCCACCTGCGCTGCGGTAACCTGCCTCCCTTAGCAAAAAGGTCCAGGCGGTCCCCAAACAGGCGCAGTCCATTAAAGGGAAACCCAGTGAGGGTCTTCTTGGCAGCGTTGTCAGCAGCCCACTGGCCCAGCCAAACCGAGCAGCATATAGCCACCACAAGGGCAGAAGTTCTGGCACACATTCTGATGGTGTCATCCATGGCTGATAGGACAAAATTTACAAAAACATCACAACTGGAGAGTGCATTAAACACCTCACAAGGCAAATCATCAGGGGCACTATCAAGTATATTTCTGATAAGGGTTCTAGTGGCCACAGCAGTAATGGCAGAGGCACAGACCGGGCGCAGTGCCGTCCCCACATATGCAAAGGCGTGGGATGCCAGCTGGTCAATGCGCCGGTCCTCAGCATCCCGCAGGGTAGTAGAGTCAGGGGAAAGCATGACAGAGGTGTTAGATAGCCCTAGGATCGGGGCATCCACCTGGGGGGGGGGATGACCAACACTTCACCACCTCAGCAGGAAAGGGATACTTCCTATCCCAACTTTTTGGAACCCCGGGAAGTTTACTGGGGCGCTCCCATTCTTTGAGCACAAGGTTATGGAAATATGCATGCTCAGGAAATTCCAAACGTGATTTTTCTGTATGGAAAAGCTCCCCTCTCTGCCTGGGAGCCGCAACAGGGAGAGAGATGGACAGAACCTCAAAAATCTGGGTCAATAATCTGTCAGTGTCATCCGGGGCCCAGGGGTCAGAGCCAGAATTGTCATGACCCCTTGGTCTCTCATCAGATGAGCCTGAGTCAGAAAACAGCTCCCCTTCATCAGACGGGGTATAGCCACAAAGTGCCGCTTTTTAGCAGGGGCCTTACGCGCTAAGGACTTAGCAATAAACTGCTCAACAGTAGCCAGTCTAGAAGACACATCAGGCTGAGAATCCCCACTAGTATGCAACTCAGTAGGAGTGAGGTTTGAGCTTGGGGGAGTAGGCGAAGTGAAACGAGGTGCAGCCACTGGCAGGCAAGATTGCAATGCAAGCACCTGCTCAGCACAGGGTACACAGACCCGCACCTCTCAGCGTCAGCATGAGGCTGCCCACACGCTACACACAGCCGGTCTTGTCCCAAAGGGACCCCGGTCACATTATCCTGGGATGCCTCCATATGGTGATTATAGCGGTGCTATACGCTGATAGGGAATAACGCTATATAGCAACCCCGGATGCCCCAATAACCCGCTAGGAAAGTGGGAGTATTAACAAGGCCTACTAGTTATATAACTAATAAAGGGCCGGGAGAAGCCAAAAAGGGTTCGCCCCGCCTGAAAGACATAAGAGGTCAAGACCGTAAGCACACAGTAATAAAAGGAAAAATATAAAGCTGCTTGCGAGGGCACTTACGGACCGCGGTAGGTAGAAGTCCGTTGCGCATGGGCCAACCAAGCAGGTTAAAGATGCCGTCTGTATACCTCGAGGGGTGGGCCGGTATCAGCGATGACGCGGAGCGCGCCATAGACAGGCCATAGAGCGCGAAGCCAGGACGTGACAAGCAGCCAATGAGGTGGCGGCGGTGGTAATTTTAAAAGACAGTAAAAGGAATCCAGCGCGGCGGTTGACACAAGACAGACAGAATAAATATAAAGTGAAAAACACAGAATGCAAAGCATACACGTTTACACAACCCCCCCTCTTTTCCCCCAAAGGCTACGAGAATGAGGGAGGACAGCGTCCACTTAAACAGGGCCCACCGATAGGCAGGGGCACTAGTAGTGCGGGAGGGGCATCCCATAGAGGCTCACCATAAGCATGAACCACCTACCCTATGGTGGGGGATTGCGGTGGAGCAGCGCTCCTAAGCACCTAACAGCGGTGCTGCCTACCTTCACCCGACCAGCGCAGCCAAGGCTTGGAGGCATATTACTAGTGGAACGGGTGGGAATAATACCATTTTGTCAATACTCACCTGTAAAATGGGTATTATAAGTATGTCACACACCCCGCTTCAGATATTAAATAGTTAGACTTGGGTATACTCACCGCTAGGTGGCACTGTTGCAGAGAAGTCCAGAAAACAACAAGCCCCTCCCGGTCTATACATACCTGGTACCTCCCAACAATTCCCCAGTATTCAAACAGCAGTAAAGACAAGGTACCAGAAAAAAACAATGGTAACCCTCAACTGTAAAAGAAAAAACTTCACCATATAAAGAACCAAGATACCAAAAAGGGCGGGTGAAGCGGGGTGTGTGACATACTTATAATACCCATTTTACAGGTGAGTATTCACAAAATGGTATTATTCTAAGTATGTCACACACCCCGCTTCAGATATTAAATAGTTAGACTTGGGACATCCAACAGCAGTGTCCAAAAAGGGCAGGTATCCAACCAGGCAATAATGCAGAAACTCGAACCACTGCAGCCTACAGAACCTTGCGGCCAAAAACAGCATCCGCTGAAGCCCGCACATCAACCTTGTAAAACTTAGAAAAAGTGTGAACAGAAGACCAAGTAGCAGCCTTACAAACTTGTTCAACAGAAGCCTGGTGCTGAAAAGCCCAGGACGCTCCAACCGCACGAGTAGAATGAGCAGTAACACGAAAAGGGGGATCCTTCCCTTTGGCAGAGTAGGCCCCAACAACCGCCTGACGAATCCACTTGCTAATGGAAGACTTAGCCGGAGCCAAGCCCTTCCTAAGCCCACAGGGCACCACGAAAAAAGCATCAGTCTTACGAAAAGGAGATGTAGTACGCAAATAGCACTTAACACAACGTACCACATCCAAACAATGCAAAGCGCGCTCCTTGTCATTCCTAGGCTTAGGACACAAGGAAGGAAGAACAATGTCCTGGTTAAGATGAAAAGCCGAGACCACTTTAGGAAGAAAGTCTGGTTTGAAGCGAAAAAACCACTTTGTCCTGATGTTAATCAAAATAAGGAGCCTGAATCGACAAGGCTGCCAACTCCGAAACACGCCGAACCGAAGTGATAGCCACCAGAAAGGCAACCTTCTGAGTCAGAGTAGACAGAGCAATATCCTGCAAAGGCTCAAAAGGAGGAGCCTGAAGAGCAGAGAGAACCAAATTCAAATCCCAAACAGGGAGCAAAGGCTTCCTAGGAGGCCGCAGATGCGAAACCCCCTGGAAAAAAGTCTTGACCAAGGGATGGAGTGCAAATGACCTTTGAAGGGGCAGGTTTCTGCTTTGTCTATCTTTTTTCAAAGTACTCAGCTGAAGACCAGAGTCCAGCCCAGATTGAAGAAATTCCAAAATCCTAGAAACAGAAAAGACCCGACAGGGCAAAGATCTAGCCTCACACCAATCAATATAAGATCTCCAAGCCCTATAATAGATGGTAGAAGAGGATCTCTTCCTGGCACTAATAAGAGTCTGAATGACCGAATCCGAAAGACCTTCCTCCCTTAAGATGGAGGTTTCAGCAGCCAAGCCGTCAAAGCCAGCATTGGTAAATTGGGGTAGCATAATTGACCCTGAGTGAGAAGATCCGGCCAAAGAGGCAGATCGAACTGATCCACTGCCAGACGAACGATGTCTGTGAACCACACCCGCCTTGGCCACCTTGGAGCCACGAGAATGGCGGGAACCCCTTCCAGAACCAACTTTCGCAACACCCTGCCTAGCATGGGAATCGGAGGAAACAGATAAAGAAACCCCAGGTCCCCCCAGCTCAGAGCCATGGCATCCGCCGCCAGAGCCAGAGGATCCTGAGAAAGCGACACGAATGTCGGAAGCTTGTGATTGTGACGAGAGGCAAACAGATCCACCTCCGGCGTCCCCCACTGGAGACAAAGTGACCGAAACACCTGGGGGTAGAGAGACCATTCCCCCCGGCGGGAAGAACACCGGCTCAGAAAGTCCGTCTCCGTGTTTTCCACTCCTGGAATGTACACTGCCGAGATGCAAGGGACATGAGTCTCCGCCCAAACTAGGATCAGAGACACCTCTCTGAGGGCACCCAGACTGCGAGTCCCTCCTTGGTGATTGATGTAAGCAACCGCCGTCCGATTGTCCGATCGAACCTGAACCGGCAAGCCCTGTAAATGCTGCGTCAAGTGAGACAGAACCAACCTGATGGCTCTCAACTCCAGAACATTGATGGGCAAGTGGGCCTCCATTGGACCCCACCGCCCCCGGAACCGAAGATCCTTCCAGAAACCTCCCCATCCTGACAAACTGGCATCCGTGGTGACAGTTTCCCAAGACGGGGTCAGGAATGACCTGCTCTTCAAGAGATTGTCCGGGACCAGCCACCACTGCAGAGACTGCCGAACCCGGGGGGACATCCGGAAGGACCGATCCAACAACCGCGGTCGCCGGTCCCAAGACGCCAACAGATGAAGCTGAAGCGTCCGAGTGTGAAACTGAGCGAAAGGAACCGCCTCGAAAGAAGCTACCATCAGACCCACCAGTCTCATCCCTAGACGGATGGACGGGCGAGGATTGGAAAGAAGAAGCTGAGCCAATTCCTGAATCAAACGAACCTTGGCCTGAGGGAGAAAAACTCTGTGCTGGCAAGAGTCCAAGGACATCCCCAGAAAGGTCACCACCCTGGCCGGAACCAGAGAGGACTTGGGGTAGTTGATCACCCAGCCGAACCTCTCCAGAGTGGACACCACCGTGCTGGTGTCCCCTTCCGCTTGACTGAAGGAAGGAGCCATGATAAGAAGATCGTCCAGATAAGGCACAATGCGAATCCCCTGAGCTCTGAGAAGGGCCATCATGCCCGCCAACACCTTGGTGAACACTCTCGGAGCTGAGGTGAGGCCGAATGGAAGAGCCACAAACTGAAAATGCCGATCCTCCACCACAAAGCGAAGAAACCTCTGGTGAGCCGGAAAGATCGGAATGTGAAGGTATGCATCCTTGATGTCTATGGACGTCATAAAGTCCCCCTGCCGAAGCGAATTGATCGCAGACCGCAGAGTTTCCATGCGAAACTTCCGGGGCGAATAAACAGGTTGAGAAACTTCAAATCCAGGATGGGACGGAACGACCCATCCTTTTTGGGCACTGTGAAAAGATTGGAATAATACCCGCGCCCCACCTCCGAAGGAGGGACCGGGCAGATGACTGCCATTTCCAGAAGATTCCTTACCGCCGCCAGGAGCCCCTGCGTGGCCAAAGGATCTGAGGGGACACGAGACCTGAAAAATCTTGGAGGAGGGCGGGACTCGAACTCCAGCTTGTAACCGGCCGACACCACCTCCCGGATCCACCTGTCCGAGACCTCCTGGTCCCATACCCGGGAGAAGAGTCGCAACCGTCCCCCCCACCCGTAAGGGTGAGGGCGCCCCCTCATTGCTGAGTGGGCTTGGCGCCCCAGACGTGAACGGGACGGCCACGGCCTCTACCCCTGTTCCAGCTGGCACCCCTGGAAGCCGAAAAGCCCACACCCCTGCCGGCTCTGGCTCCCCGAAAGGAAGGATTGAAGGGGGCCGCCCCCCGAAAGGAACGACGAAATTTCTTGCGCTGAGGTAACTTACCTCCCCTGGCAACAGAATCCAGCTTCTCACCGAAAAGTCTCAAACCCAGAAAGGGAAGAGCCGTGAGCGATCTCTTGGAATTAAAATCAGCAGTCCACTGCCTCAACCACACTGAGCGGCGGATAGCTACCAACAGAGCCGTAGCCCTGCCACACATTAACATGGCATCATCCTGAGCGGCAAGAATAAACGACACGAAGGATTCCCAACGCTTAAGGGCAAGAAACTCACACAAGTAGGATCAAGATGCACACATAAATCCCTGACAATAGACCTAACCGCCAACAATAAAAGTGCCGAAGCACAAACAGGCCTCAACACCGAACCCGCACAGACAAAACCATGTCGGGCCAGCTGATCAATCTGGCGATCCTCGCCGTCCTTAAGAGAAGTCGTGTCAAGAGAATGCAAAACCGCCGTATTAGATAGTCCCAAAACCAGAGCATCAACCTCGGGAGGGACAGACCAACGCTTCATCAAGTCCGCCGGAAAGGGATACTTCCTATCCCAGCTAGGCGGCACCCCAACGAGACGCGTAGGTTGCTCCCATTCCTTAAGGACAACATCCTCGAAATGCTGTTGACTGGGAAACTCCAAGCGCGGCTTGGTCACCCCAAAAAGCTGACCCTTAGGCCGAGGAGCAGCTTCAGGAGGGTCCAAATCCAAAACCTCAAACATTTGGGCCAGAATGGAAGGCGTGTCGGGGACCGACCCAGCGGCCTGGTCACCTTCAGCACCCAGCAACTGCTGAACCTCAAGATCATCTAATTCCTCAATAAGCTCACCCTCTTCAAGGGGACGATCTGACCAATCCAGAGCCTCAACAACCTCATCGTCTGAGTCCGGCGGAGGCGGAGACAAGTGTTTCCGCTTAGCCGGAGCCTTCTGAGCAACCACAGCGGAAAACATCTTCTCAAGGCTAGCCAACCTGGCGCACACCTCGGATTGCGAATCCCCACCCATGACAACGTCACACGGGGTCCGGAACAGGCGAGGAGGGGAAGGAGATGGTACGGCCGACGAAGGACCGGGCACCGGGGTGCCAGACTGGCGCTCAATGTTCCGCTGTGCACATGGAATGCAAATAACATCATCCCCTGGGAGCGGAGTCCCACCCCCCCCCCGCACAACCTAGACTGCCCCGAAGGACCGTATCCGGAATCTTTGGTAGTCTCCATATGGTGAATTTATGGTAATCGCAATAACCAGGGATTTACGCAATACGCGACCCGGGATGCCCCTTAATGTCTTTATTTAATTATGGCCCTGAAATGGGGAAATTAGCAAAAATGCCAATAAGGGGAAAGTAAGGACAACAAAAACCCCACTAGCCAGGTATCTAAGACCGGGAGAGCCCTGCAGCGTGGGATCCCAGGATCTGAAAAAGAAAGACAACAGTCACACCAAGTACTTAGACAAAGCACAGTAACAAGAACCTATAAATATATGTATATATATATATATATATATATACATACAAATATATTTAAACATGTGAAAGGCCAGGGAAGCCCAATAAGGCACCCCGCAATGCAAAATACAATGCTATCAGCACCCTGACAACCCCCAAGCAAGGAGGACTAGAAACCAAAAAATGCCCCCAGCCAAGAAGACCGCCTTAAAAAGGCAAAACCCCAGCCTACCTTAACGCAGGAGCAGGAATGGCGGCCACAACGAGGGAGTGGAGGAGGGAGAAGAAGGGCGGGCCCAGCACGCACGGGAGACGCTGAGGTCACGCCCCTCCACCAATCCTGGCGAAGCGCGGGCGCGCATGACGCGGCCCCGCCCCCCTCCACCTCCAAGGAGCAATGCGCAGAAGGCGGGCACCATGGACAATGGCGCCCGCACCGATAGCCAGGCGGGCCGGCGGCACACACGCCGCCCGGCCCCGCCTGCACCACCTCCGGGAGACCAAAGCAGCGGGCGCCTGGATAAGGCACCCGCTCCGACAGGCGGGCCGGCGGCACCACGCCGCCCGGCCCCGCCCGCCTCCGTCCGGAGCATAGCAGTGGGTTCCACGGACATGGCGCCCGCAGTGACAAACACCCGCAGAGCGGCGGCACGCACGCCGCCCGACCCCTGCACCGGAACACACAGTCCGGGGAGCTCAGCAGAGCCCCCAAACAAGCACACACAAAACGGGCGGGCCGGCGGCACACAACACCCAGGCCGCCCGGCCCCCCACACAAAGTCAAAACAGACACCTGGCACACACAAAGACCCCCCCCCCCCCCCAAATAGCGCAGGGAGAAGGGACCACGCGGGAAGGAGGAACTTAATAGGGACAACAGGGCTGGGGCATCCCAAATCCGGATCACCAGGCTGGATAACCGCATTGCCCCATAATATGGGGTCTAGCAGAGGAGCTAATATCCTAGGCACGTTGAGTGCCATCTACCCTTGCCCGGCTGGGAGGCTACAATATGTAATCAAGGGGCTAAAAAAGAAAAGCCGGGCAGAAATAGACCATGGGGGGTCTTGTCGCCACCTTGCAGAGAAGAACACTGGGGAATTGTTGGGAGGTACCAGGTATGTATAGACCGGGAGGGGCTTGTTGTTTTCTGGACTTCTTTGCAACAGTGCCACCTAGCGGTGAGTATACCCAAGTCTAACTATTTAATATCTGAAGCGGGGTGTGCGACATACTTAGAATAGTCCTACAGGGCCGCAGGCTAATAGCCCCGCTCACCTGCAAGTAGAGAGCCATTTCTTGTCCTTCGCAGCCAGACTGCAGAGAAATTCTGGGGATTTGTGGGAGGTCCCCGGGTATTTGAGGGGTCGGGAGGAGCCTATTTTCGATGTCTCTGCAGTCCAGTGCCATCTGGCAGAGTATAACCCACTTGTAAGTATTATATTTGGAGCAGGACGTACTGTATATTAAGAATAAGAGCCCATAATTCATGTGGAGTGTTCAGGGTTTAAGTGGCTCAAAACCCGCTAGATTGCCATGGGGGAAACCAGGGTCTTGGTAAACTCACCTTTACCCACAATGCTGTTTGCTGCTGGTCACATCCCCGGCATCTCTGTAACTGTGTGCACTCCCAAACCCAGCCATTCAGATAGGCTGGGCACAAATACTTCAGAGGACCGCCGGGAAATGTGGGCAGATGGCTGGCTAACCTCAACCAGCACTCTCAGCTGATCTGCAATTTCAAATGTGCCGTATGGACGTGGCCTCGGTGGTGGAAAGAAGTTTTTGGGGAAAATCAGACCACCTCCGAAGGGTTTTGTTCTGCTTTAAGCTTTTGTTACCTGCCATATCTATTTAAAGCATGCCTATAGTCAAAAACACAACCCCTTTTCTCACAATTGCCCAACTGGCAATAAAAGAAAAAACATACCTAACTCGACATTACCCAGGCCCTGTAGCTACATCTGCTGCGGATGGAGTAACGTATGACACCTACTGTAGCAGCCATGAAAAGGTCCATCCATGATCCCTTGCGATGCTAAAGCTGCCCAAGATACAGGAGGTGACTGCCGCTGAGGAAGAGGACTCCTCAAACAGAGCAGGCAACTACAGGCAAGTACATGGCCGTAAATGTTGGCACCCCTGAAATTTTTCAAGAAAACTAAGTTTTTATCACAGAAAAGGATTGCAGTAACACACGTTTGGCTATACACATGTTTATTCCCTTGTATGTATTGGAACTAAACCAAAAAAAAAGAGAAAAACAAGCAAATTGGTCATGTCACATGAAACTGCAAAAATGGGCTGGACAAAATTACTGGCACTCTTAACTTAATTTTGGTTACACACCCTTCAGAAAAATACAATTCTGTGAAATACTCACCTGTAGAATTGGTGTTATACGCATACAGCACGTCCTGCTCCAGATATAGTAATAACATGTGGGTAATCCTCCGCCTCCGGCGCCGTGCACTGCAGACATGTAGAAAACAAGCTCCTCCCGGCCCTACATATACCGAGGGACCTCCCACAAATCCCCAGCATTGAAAAGCAGTGAGAAAGAGAAGCCGGGAGAACCAACCACCCAGAAAATGGCAATAATATCAATGATAACAATCACCATACAGGGGATCCAGAACAAGGTGAAACCAGGGTGGGGTGGGGCAGGACGTGCTGTATGCGTATAATACCAATTCTACAGGTGAGTATTTCACAGAATTGTATTATTCTAAGCATACAGCACGTCCTGCTCCAGATATAGTAATAACATGTGGGACATCCAATAGCAGTGTCCATAAAGTAGGGTGGGATCCCCGTGAAAAAGACACAGCCAACAGTAAAAGCGCTGGCACCCGCAACCATGCTACCAAGAGCAACGAGAGCAATGCTCTAGCTCAACCTTTGAAATCTTGTAAAGGAGGAACTGAACACAAGCAGCGGACTAGCCAGCTTGCTCAACAGAACCTAGTGCTGAAAGGCCCAAGCCAAGCACAAGAAGTAAGAGAACAAAAACCAAAAGAGAAGAAGAATCTTCCCCTAAACGAGTAGGCCAGAGTAAAAGCCTAACCATGCTACTGCAAAAAAAGGGTAGTCATGGAAACCTTAGAACTCTCCCCATCAGGGAATATGAACCCAGGTCTCAGGCGAGACCAGCAGGAATACTGAAAAACAACGCTAACAAGACTCAGCAAGAGCCTAAACGTTTACTTTAGGCTCAGAAGGACAAAACCAACCGAGCAAGACCAATCCAAAAGGGCACCTATACCCGTGGTAGCAATCAGATCCGGTACATAAGGATGGAGACACCTATAAGCCCCAAAAGACATAATCCCTACCAGGGACAAGAGACAGACCAGGAAATCTCCAACACCTGTTGAGGGATACAGATCCCTTTAGCTCAGAGTAATCTAGACAATAGCCCAGAGGCCGGAGGGTCTGGAATAAAGGAGAATAAAAACACCGCCTGGACCAATTCGGCGTAAGGCGGAACACCCTCACCTCATGGTGTACAGATATATAAACATATAGATATACAATGACTAGGACCGCTAACAGAGCCATCCTTTATGGCACACTTCTGACTGAAGCAACCGCCCCAGAAGAGCGATATGAGGGAAGGAACAGTTCAGACAAGAACCTGAATAAGACCCAAATGAACCCTTAGCAGGGCATCCGGATAAGTAACCCCCCCAAAAGGGAGCATAGAATTCCCTGGGGAACGCACCTGAGCAACCCCTGAGGAATGCGTAACACAGAAGATTGAACTAGACTTCTGCAGTAGGCGAACAGGGCGAGCCCTGAAAACCTTCAGGGAACTGAGTTGGGGAGCCAACTTCAACCGTGCTATAATAACTCCAGGACCCAGGGATAGGGAACATCCCGCAGGAAAGAGAGCTAGTCCAAGCAAAGCAGACTAGAACAACATACTCCAACATAGCCGGCAGAAAAGGGAGAAGAAGATGAGGGAGCTAGGCCTAGCCCTCCAATAGAGAAAAGACACTCAGAGATACCCATCTCCAATAGGGTGAAAGGCAAACCGACCAATCGCCTAAAAGGCCTGTAGGTAGGGGCGACGTAGTAAAAAGCCTGAATAGGCAGAACAGCCCTCTTGAGAGGGCATACAGTACAACTGTCTTCAGCAGAAAATCTGCGAACCACACCCTGCTGGGCCACCCAGGGCCCCCAGCATAACGGTTCTCCCTTTCTACAGCAATCTTATGCAGAACCCCGCCTAGCAGGGTGAAAGAAGTTAAGACATATAGAATATAATGTCCTGACAGAAACAATACTAGGCCCTCATGACCAAGGCCAGAGAGTTCTGGGACAATAACCCAGGACAGAGTCCCTGTAATAGCAAAGGGGCCTCACAGGGCCACACCAGTAGGGACGCAGTGAGACACTAGAATAGAACCTCCTGCCACAGTAGGACAGCCATCGAAGCTAATACCAATGAAGTGCAAGGAATGTAAACCCCCACTTAGATCAGAACCTTCTTGAAGGTTCAACCTGTTCCGAGACCTTCACAGATAAAAAAGGACAAGCCACTGTCCTCAGACTGACCGAGAGTCCCAAAAAAGGACAAGTCCTGAAGAGGAGTAGTCCAGCAAATCAGAGCCCACCAAAGGCTCAATGTGTCAACCGAAAAACAGTAAGAAGATGGATCCCCTAAGGGGCCCCCTTAGGGACCACGGACTCCCAAGGAGCCACAAGTCAACACGGCCTGATGCAAAAATAGGAAGCAAAGAAGGACAATCAAGTAGAAACTAGCGCGGATGCCACACGGGCACGTCCAAGACACCACTCCCATACTCTCCTTGGTGAGCCGTCTGGGAGCAGGAGAGGAGCCAAAAACAATACCCCAATCCGCAGAGTTGGACCTTCAACACTGGCTGGAAATGGCCTAGGTGTACTGAAGGCACAGGGGACTAAAAAGGGATTATAGATCCTCACAGGCATCATGAGGTCCACTGGACAAGAGCGCCTGCGGCCCAGCAGGTACATACCATGTAGGAACTGCCTGTGAAAGTATAAATGCTAGGCCCAGAAAGCCATCCCGGGTCAGACTGCTTCATCCCAGAGGGAAAAGGAAATGTGGATGCAAACACAAGTCAAGGGCCAACCTGTAAGAGAGCCCGGACCCTGCACGCCGAACTCAGCCTGCCTCAACCCCCGAAGGGAAAACCGGGACTAGAAGAACCCTGCTGGGACCGCCCAGCAACTCCATTCTGCATCCAGGGGGACTACCTCCTGTAACAACCTGAAAGAAGCATGGCGCCCTGCGATAGAAGCCCAGTGCTGCGGCAGTCCCCTCGCCCAACATGGCGAGGGCATCCCTTCATGCTTGTGCGGTTTTGGCAGATTTGGACTTCGCCCTGCCGGAGGTTCCAGGGCGTTGCCTGCCCCCCCTGGGGCGGGCCTCCACTCCAAAAAGTTGGAAGCACACTTCTGGTTCGCGCTTGACACTAACGTAGAGAGGGGGAGGGGTGTCCCTGCCCCTGGGAGGCCGAGACTGCCTTCTGCACGAGGGTGCCTTACCCATTTTTCCAAAAAGGTCCAACCGGGCCCCAAATAAGCGCCGTCCTCTAAAAGGAAGGCCAGTAAGAGCCTTTTTAGTATCATAGTCAGCCCCCCACTGTCGCAGCCAAAGCAGGTGGCGAATAGCCACCACAAGAACCAAGGTTCTAGCGCACATTTTAATAGTGTCATCCATCGCTGAGAGAATAAACCTCACAAAAACATCACAATCAGACAGTGCATTAAAGTGGACCATCACCCATGGGTGATCGGCCCGGGAATCTATAAGATTCCCGGGCCGATCACCCCCCTCACCGCGGGACATCCGAGATCGGGATGTCCCGCGGTGAGGGACCCCCCCCAAAACCCCCCAAAAAACGCTGCCGCCGCCGCCTCCCGCGCGCTCCTCTAGCCGTGCGCGCGCCCGCGCGCGCACTGTCAGAGGGGCGCGCGGGAGGCGGCGGCGAACGCGCTGCCTTGTCCGCCGCTTGTCCGTGGGAGCGTGGTGAGGTGAGTTTGGGGGTTTCTGGGGGGTTTTAAACAGCGGGGCACCCCTAATCGGGGTGCCCCCCTGAAGTGGACCAAAACCCAGGATAGTCAAAATCCTGGGTGTTGGTCCACTTTAAAGACCTCCCAAGGGAGATCCTCCAGCTGGTAGTCAAGTATCTTCCAAAGAAGGGTCCTGGCAGCCACCGCAGTGACGGCCACAGCACAGACCGGGCGCAGAGCCGTCCCTGCACACGAAAAGGCGTGGGAAGCCAGTCTGTCAATGCGCCGGTCCTCAGCATCCCGAAGGGTACGATGAGTAGAGGCTGTCATGAAGGGAGGGTTAGCAACCCCAATAATAGGTGCATCCACCTCGGGAGGGACTGACCAACAGTCAACCACATCAGGGGGAAAAGGGTACTTCCAATCCCAGACCCCCGGAACCCCTGTAAGTTTACAAGGTGATTCCCATTCCTTAGATATAAGAGCCTGGAAATGATCCTGTTCCAGAAATTCCAAGCGCGGCGTCGCCGTGTGGAAACTCTCCCTCTTGGGCTTGGGAGACTCTCCCGGAGGAGAGATGGATAGTACTTCAAAGATCTTAATGAGTAATTCATCAGTGTCACACAGGCCCCAGGAACCAGGGCCAGAATTGTCACGGCTCCAAGGTATCTCGTCTGAGGAACTGGAACCTGAGAAAATGTCACCTTCATCAGAAGGATCAAGGTCCTGCATAGCAGCAGATTCTTCAGTTTCAGCGGGAAACATAGAACCAGGAGGCGCCAGGGACCGCTTCTTTCCAGCGCCCAAGCGCTCCGCCAGACTAGACATCACCTGCTCAGCCGTAGGTAGCCTGCACGGCACCACCTGCTGGTCATCCCCGCTCGAGTGCGACTCATCAGGAGTGAGATTTAAACACGGGGAGACAGGTGTATTGAAGCGAGGTGCAGCCACTGGTAAACCTGATTGCAGGGCCAGTGCTTGTTCAGCACACGGTCCGCAGACCCGTGCTCTGTCAGCATCAGCATGGGGTTGTCCACACGCAGTACACAGCCGGTCTTGTCCCCGCGGGACCCCGGACACATAATTCTGAGATGCCTCCATATGGTGATTATCTAAGCAATATGCCAGCAGGGATTTATGCTGCAAGCAATCCTGGATGCCCCAAGACCCGCCAGGAATGTGGGAGAATTTAAATGTGAACCCGTTTAAGATATATATCAGAGATGCCCCCGGAATCTGGGCGTCTGAAAGACATAAGGAGAAGAGTGGGTGTCAGAGCCATGCGCAGCTGGAGAAACATATAAAAAGGAGTCATCCGCGAGGGCACTTACAGACCAAGGGAGGAGGGGAACCGCCACCACGCGCGCGCAAAGATCAACAGAATGGCGCCCAGCGAACCTCGAAGGGCGGGCTCGATGCTCGGCCGTGACGCGGAGCGCGCCTATTCGAGTCCACGCCCACTCCGAAGAGCGCGAAGCTCTGAGGTAATGGCAAGGCAAGGATACAATAACACGCTTAAGGATTCGTATAAAAACCGTTACATCTAGTAAGGAAAAGGTGCCACAGCCTCTAGACGACGCAGCAAACTATGTATAAGACATACGGCGGCAGCCGAAAACCGAATAACGAGCAAGCAGCGCGGCTCTGACATTTCAATGTTAATGAAGGGCAGAAATAAGGCCATAAGCGTGACATACTGGTACAACGGGACCGCCACACACATACCCCCCCCTTTCTTTTCCCCCTAACTAGTTGGGGAATGAGGGAGGATGGCGACCCTTTACACAGGGTCCAGCACTACCCGGGGTACGGGGCAATAATGCGGGAGGGGCATCTACTAGAGTCTCACCATCAGCCTAAACCGCCTACCCTATGTTGGAGGATTGCGGTGGAGCATGGCTCCGTTAAGCACACACGGCGCTGCCTACCTTCACCCGACCAACGCAGCCCAGGCTGGGAGGCATATTCTTCTACAAAGTGGAAATAGTGGAAATAGTCCCGCAGGGCCTCGGGCTGTAAGCCCCGCTCGCCTGCGAGAGCGTGATACTTCATGTCTTCGCAGTTCCAGCACTGCAGAGAAATCTGGGGATTTGTGGGAGGTCCCTCGGTATATGTAGGGCCGGGAGGAGCTTGTTTTCTACATGTCTGCAGTGCACGGCGCCGGAGGCGGAAGATTACCCACGTTATTACTATATCTGGAGCAGGACGTGCTGTATGCTTAGAATAAATAACCGAACACAGTCGCTTCCTATAACCATCAGTAAACTTCTTACACCTCTCAGCTGGAATGTTGGACCACTCTTTCTTTGCAAACTGCTCCAGGTCTCGCTTATTGGAAGGGCGCCTTTACCCAACAGCAATTTTAAGATCGCTCCACAGGTGTTCAATTGGAATTAGATCTGGACTCATTGCTCTTGACTCAGTGCTTGGTTGCCTTCCATTTCTGGGTACTTTTTGACATACGTTTGGGGTCATTGTCTTGCTGGAAGACCAAAGATCTTGGACGCAAACCCAGCTTTCGGACACTGGGCTGTATAGTGCAACCCCTCAGATTGCATGATGCTTTGCCCACATTCAAGGCACCCAGTGCCTGAGCCATCGATACAACCCCAAAACATAATTGAACCGCCATCATATTTCACTGTAGGTACTGTGTTCTTTTCTTTGTAGGCCTGATTCTGTTTTCGAAAAACAGTAGACAGTTACCAAAAAGCTCTATCTTGGTCTCATCTGTCCACAAGACGTTTTCCCAGAAGGATTTTGGCTTACTCAAGTGAATTTTGGCAAAATGTAGTCTTGCTTTTTTATGTCAGTAGTGGGGTCCCTGCAATAGAATTTAATTTCATTTAAATGTCGATGGATAGTTCGCACTGACACTGATGCTCCCTGAGCCTGCAGGACAGCTTGAATATCTTTGGAACTTGTTTGGGGCTATCCACCATCCAGACTATTCTGGGTTGACAACTTTCATCAATGTTTCTCTTCCGTCCACTTCCAGGGATAATAGCTACAGCGCCATGGGTTGCAGACTTCTTGATAATGTTATGCACTGTGGACAAAGGCAAATCTAGATATCTGGAGATAGACTTATAACGTGGAATGTTTCCACAATTTTGTTTCTCAAGTCCTCAGTTTTCTTTTCCTCTTTCTGTTGTAACACACAATGCAAAGACTAAGTGAACTTCTCTCCTTTTTATCTGCTTTGAGGCGTGATTTTTATATTGCCTACACCTGTTTCTTGTCCCAGGTGAGTTTAAAGAAGCATCACATGCTTGAAACAATCTTATTTATCCACAATTTTGAAAGGGTGCCAATAATTTTGTCCAGCCCATTTTTGGAGTTTGGTGTGACATTATGTCCAATTTGCTTATTCTCCTCCCTAATTTTGGAGCCGGGAGAATTAAACTACCCAGAACAACTGGTAAAGATAACCATGATAACAATCACCATACAGGGGATCCAGATAAAATGCAACAACAGGGTGGGGTGGAGCAGGACGTACTGTATACTAATAATACCAATTCTACAGGTGAGTATTTCACAGAATTGTATTATTCTTAGTATACAGTACGTCCTGCTCCAGATATAATACTTACACTTGGGACATCCAAATGCAGTGTCCATAAGTAGGGTGGGATCCCCAACAACAAAACGACCACAGCAGACAGTTTAAAGCACTGTCACCTGCAGAACCAGACGGCCAAGACAGCATGAGCTGAGGCCCTAACATCAGCATTGTAAAAAACCTTGCAAAAGGTATGAGCAGAAGGCCAATGGTAGTGGCCTAACCAATCAGTTCAACAGCAAAACCGGTGCTGAAAGCCCAAAAGGCATCAAGCACGCGTAGAAGGGAATCAAGGCAACAAGGGAGGTTCTTCCCCTTGCCTGAATAGGCCTGAGAAATAGCCTGACAATCCGATAGCCAATGAATTTGGCAGAAGCCAAGGCCAAAAAAAAACAAAGTACCAGAAGTAACATCCATTAAGGTAACAACCAGGACCAAACCGCCCAACTCCCGAGAGCAGGCGAGATCGAGCACATTCAGGATGTAATGACCACAAGCCCCAAGGAACCTCAGTTCCCTTAAAGGACACAGTGACTTCTAAAGAAAAAAACTGCCATCACCTGTATAAGGAATGCAGAACCACTTCCTCAACATAGCAAGGAAGGGGGACAGCCGTGGAAAACAATATCTCGGATAATTGAACATACGACACCTACAGATGTATAGAATCTGGCTTCAGGCGGAACTCCACCTTATCCTGGTGTATCTCAAGAAATGAGGGCTAGGTAGACCGAACCGCCCGCTAACACACGCCTGACCAAGGTAACAGTCACCAGAAGGACCACCTTAAGGGTAAGGACATCCAGACAGTGTCATGAATAGGACCAGGAGACAACCTGCAAGCAGACGGAATGAAATCAATTTCAATCCCAACAGGGGCCATAGGAGTACATGGAGGGCGCCCATGAGCACCTCCTGAAGGAAGTCTTAACCAAGGAAGACTGAACCAGAAACTGTTAAGGCAAAGTGACAGGGCAGAGCCTGACACATCAGAGAGCAGAGCTGAGGAACCAACTCCAAATTTATGCTGAAGGCCACACTGGAGCCCTGGAACCCGAGAACGTCCAACAAGTAAGAGGACTAGACTCGTCCCAATAAATGTGGGTATGCCATACCCTACAACAATAGAAGAAGACGCAGAAGAGGCTCACTCCTAGACATCCCATAGTCACAACACCGAGACAGCTAAACTTATCTCCATCAAGATGTATGCTTCAGCAGTCAGATCTACTTAGGCCAGGGACCATGAATTATAGTGATGTAAAGGGGCCCTGAGTGATCAACTGGCACTCCTGGCAAGGTGCAGAACTACTGACCACAGTACCATAACTGCAACCACACCATACTAGGTCAACTGGGGGCCACCAGCATTACTGGTCCCCTTACCAGACTAATCTTCCGCATAACCCTGCCTAGCAGAGGGAATGGAGAAGGGCATACAGAACCAAAGGTCCTGACAAGACGGTACTAAGGCATCCGGACCACTGAGATAGGATCCTGGGACAGGGAAACAAGGCCGATAGCCTGTGAAGGTGACAGAACCCAACAGATCCATGACTGGATGGATTCCATAGCGACACGGGGATTAGCGCATCCTGTTGCAGAGGGGCTTAGCCGGAGCTAATAACACTAACATGCAGGGGGCATTGTCTCCGCCCAGAAGGGAACATAGACACTCCCTGGAAGGTCCGCCAGCCCCATGCCCCTTCCAATGGTTAATGTAGTACGCCTGTCATCAGACGGACCGAGCACCCCCAGCCTGGCAATTCCGGAAGGGGAATGGTCAAGCGAGAAGAGCCAACTGAAAAACGCTTACTGCTTAGACTTCCATAGGCGTGGGGGCGTGGCTATGTAGCTGAGCTGAGCAGACGTGTGGCACGAGGGCTCCTGTAAAAATCCTGGAAACCCCCTGAAATCCAGAACTAATCCTTTGGAAATCCATTGGGAACCGGTGCTATCCATCTCCCTGGACCCTCCTGTTAGCCTCTGTGGGGACAGGATTCATCTGCTGGCCCCCCTGTGAGAACCGGAATCTCCACACGTGGTGACCCCCGCCATTTTGGGTGAGTGGAGGCGCCTACCTTGGTGTGCTTGCTGGCTGACCCTCCCGTGGTGTGGACGCTGCCGACATCTGGAGGGGTGAAGTGTCAGGCTCCCCATCTGCCAGAGGCGACCTGCGGGTGAGACCTGTCTGCTGATCCGAGGTCGGCTCTATCTGCCTGCTACCGCCGGTCTTCTGCTGCGGGGCGCGCCCCCGCCGACTTCTCAGTCACCGGCTCTTCCCTTGCCTTTGATGTGACAGTCATCACCATCATCTCCGAGGTACCTCCTGCACGCTGGTCGGCTCCCTCCCCCCGCTGCTGGCTGTCGTCTCTGGGGAAACATCTCCTGCCTGTTAGCTGGCCCCCTCCGCTGCTGACTGTCCCCGCAGATAAAGAGCCTTCTGCCTGCTTGTCGGCTTTCCCTCTCCCCAGCTAGCTGCTGCATTATAAAGTGTCTCCTGCCTGCCTGTCGGCTCTTCCTCTCCCCAGCTAGCTGCTGCATTATAAAGAGCCTCCTGCCTGCTTGTCGGCTCTCCCTCTCCCTTGCTGGCTGCCGCTATAAGCAAAGAGCCTCCTGCTCGCCATTTAACCTCCTCCCTCCACCACTGACTGTCATCTCCTGCCTGCTGGTGTCTGACAGTGACCGCAGCCCCCCTCATTACTGTGATCTGAGCTCCGGCTGCAGTTGGGGCTAGTGAAGTTGCCCTGTCCCCGGTGTTGCTCAGGAGTTGGATCCTCTGGTCCTGATCCTCTAGCTGGTCCTGGGTTGGGGACACCTCCAGCTCATCCTGTGCCTGATAGTCCGTTGATCTCCCCCCTCCCTTGAGTGGCACAGAGGAGGGTGAATAAAGTAAAGTGAGGAGAAAAATCCTGTAGCACATACCTGTGAGTTGGAGAGGAGGCTGGTGCTTTGTATACCCTGCATCTCTTGAACCCATCTGGCATCTGCACGCCCCGGGAAGCGAAGGAGGATAGTGTGATATACTGGGCAGATACCAGCTCTATATGAAAGGAGGCAAGAAGAGGCGTCCTGTGCTCCTAAATAGTGGCACACAAACCATGGCAGAATCCCAGGCTGAGCGTTCTGTTTCTCCTGTCTCGGGTCCGGATAATGCTGCAATAATGGCAGCTATTACTAATTGTCAGAGTGTCCTAACAGCCAAATTTGACAATCTACAAAAACAGCTCAATTACTTCAAACATGACCTAGACAAGATGAGGGATAGAGCGCAGGAGTCAGAAAGAAGGATCGGGGAGACTGAGGATGGGCTATCAACTGTAACTGTTGCGGTGGAGTCTCTGAAACGTCAAGTGAAAATTCTTACAGATCGGGCAGAGGACGCTGAGAATCGCTGCCGACGCAATATTAGAATAATCGGGATACCGGAAAGAGCAGAGGGGGATGCTCCCGAAAGTTTCGCAGAAAATCTTATTAAAAACGTTCTGGCGCCAGAGGGCCTCTCCCCCTTCTTCATAGTTGAAAGAGCGCATCGGATCTCATTTAGGCCCCCACCACCGGGAGCCCCTCCCCGTCCCTTCATCTTAAAATTGCTGAATTTTAGAGACCGGGACACTGTGTTAATGGCGACACGGAAGCAGAGAGATGTTCTATTTGATGGTGCAAGATTGTCCTTTTTTCCGGACTTTACATCGGAGGTGCAGAAACAGCGCCGCTCCTTCAACGAAGTGAGGGCGCGCCTTCGGGCGAAAAATATCAGGTACGCCATGCTATTCCCTGCTAAGCTGCGAGTCCAGGATGGAGATACCACTAAGTTCTTCCACACGGCGGAGGAGGCCACCGACTGGATCGACTCACTCCCTGCGGCCTGAGGGCTGGCCGACTACTGATGGTCCAACAGAAGCAGCGCTATGCTGGGTACTGATGAGCCTTATTGAGACCCTCATCGGAGTTCTGGTTTGGGGATGCGCCCCTTACCACCTAGTTTTGTTGAATAATTGATGCTGCTGTGGTTCATGGGGGCCCCGGCATGAAGAGTTTGGAGACTCCCTCATGGAGGCGGTACTGTATCTGGGTCACTGGTTCCCCCCCCCCCCCAACACCCCTCATGTATGATGTTCTTGTTGTTCACCCCTGATTTCCCTCTCCATATCCCCTTTGAGATATGATAACTGGATTTCGCGGGGATCACCTATCCTATGACAACCCTCTATGTGACTGCCTTCAGAGACTGCGTCGCATCGGCACTACAGTTAACCGGTGTTGATTGTTTATAAGGTTACGGAATTAAGCTCACCACAGTTGGGATTAGGTAGAGCCGGGTGGGTTGGGAATTGTTCTGGTATAGTGATTGCTAGACCCTTAGGTTAAGGTAATGTTATTGTTAATGGTTTTCTTTTTTTCCTTTTCTTTTTTCTTGACTGTAAATTGTGTGTGTGTGCAGTGTATGGTGTGTGTGTTAGTATGAATGGTTTGGCCTGCTGCCACGAGGTCCTAAGGGAGGTTGTGAGGTACTGGGATGTTCAACACTTTCATGGCATAAATATCTACTATATATGGCTGTATGGAGTGTAAAGTAATCTCATGGAATGTGCGGGGCCTTAATGACCTTATAAAGAGGTCTTCAGTACTTCAATTCTTGAAGCGACACAACCCTAATCTTATAATCTTGCAAGAGACCCACCTGTTGGGTCAGAAAATACCATTTTGTGAGTACTCACCTGAAAAATGGATATTGTTGGTGTGCCACACACCCCGCTTCACTTTTAAATATTCTTCACTTAATGGGTTAACTCACCGCCAGGTGACGTAGTGCAGAGAGGAAGTCTTGTAACGAGCCCCCTTCCGGCCTATATATACCTGGTACCTCCCTTCAATCACCAGTATATTAAAAAAGCAGAAAGACAAGGTACCAGTATTCCACCGGTAACCTCAAAATCAATTTGATATAAACAAAATGCTTCACCATATAAAGGCTTCGGAAATACCGAAAAGGGTGGGAGTGAAGCGGGGTGTGTGGCACACCAACAATATCCATTTTTCAGGTGAGTACTCACAAAATGGTATTATTCTTGGTGTGCCACACACCCCGCTTCACTTTTAAATATTCTTCACTTAATGGGACATCCAAAAGCAGTGTCCACAAGGGATGGGCATCTCAAGGCCAGGTGAAGCATAACTTAAATGACTGCAGTCTGCAGAACTTTGCGGCCAAAAACAGCATCCGCTGAGGCTCGCACATCAACTTTGTAAAACTTAGAAAAAGTATGAACAGAAGACCAAGTGGCGGCCTTACAAACTTGTTCAACAGAAGCTTGGTGCTGAAAAGCCCAAGACGCCCCAACGGCGCGAGTAGAATGAGCAGTGATACGAAAAGGGGGAACTCTTCCCTTAGCAGAATAGGCCGCAGCAACGGCCTGACGTATCCACTTGCTAATGGCAGATTTGGCTGGTGCCAAACCCTTCTTAGGCCCATGGGGCACAACAAAAAAGGAATCCGTCCTACGAAAAGGAGACGTGATAATCAAGTAGTACTTAACACAGCGTACTACATCCAAACAATGCAAAACCCTCTCTTTGTCATTCTTAGGATTAGGACACAAGGAGGGAAGAACAATATCTTGGTTCAAATGAAAAGCAGAAACAACCTTAGGAAGAAAGTCTGGCTTGAACCGAAAGACCACTTTATCCTGATGCCTCTCAAAGTAAGGCGCCTAAATAGACAAGGCCGCCAACTCCGAGACACGCCGGACTGAAGTGATCGCTACCAAGAAGACAATCTTCTGAGTCAGGGTAGACAAAGCAATATCTTGCAAAGGCTCAAAAGGAGGAGCCTGAAGAGCAGAAAGAACCAAATTCAAATCCCAAACCGGGAGTAATGGTTTCCTGGGAGGCCGCACATGCGTAACCCCCTGGAAAAAAGTTTTGACTAAAGGCTTAAGCGCAACACGCTTCTGAAAAAAGATAGATAAGGCAGAGACCTGTCCTTTCAACGTACTTAGCTGGAGACCAGAGTCCAGCCCTGATTGTAAAAACTCCAGAATCCTGGAGACCGAAAAGACCCTACAAGGAAAAGATCTTATCTCACACCAAGCGATATAGGCTTTCCAAGTCCTATAGTAGATGATAGAAGAAGACCTCTTCCGGGCACTGATCAGAGTCTTAATGACTGAATCAGAAAGACCCTCCTCCTTCAGGATGGAGGTTTCAGCAGCCAGGCCATCAAACCCAGCGCTGGTAAAATGGGGCAACACAATTGACCCTGAGTGAGCAGAACGGGCCGAAGAGGCAGAACGAACTGGTCCACTGCCAGCCGAACGATGTCTGCGAACCTCACTCGTCTTGGCCACCTTGGGGCCACGAGAACAGCGGACACCTTTTCCAGAGCCAACTTCTGAAGCACCCTGCCCAGCATGGGCATCGGAGGAAACAGGTATAGAAATCCCAGAACTCCCCAGCTCAGGGACATGGCGTCCACTGCCACAGCCAGAGGAACCTGGGAGAGCGACACGAAGTTCGGGAGCTTGCGAGAGGCAAACGGGTCCACCTCCGGGGTCCCCCATCGGAGATACAGTGAGCGAAACACCCGAGGATGGAGAGCCCATTTCCCCAGACGGGGAGAGCCCCTGCTCAACCGGTCCGCTACCTGGGTCTTCATCTCTGGAGAGCAAACAACCGCTGTTTGATTGCCTGAACGCACCTGGACCAGAAGGCCCAGAATGTGCTGAGTCAGGCGAACAAGCACCTGACGGATAGTTCTCAGCTTCAGCATATTGGTGGGTAAGTGGGCCTCCTGAGGTCCCCACTGCCCCTAAAACTGCAGCTCCCTCCAGAATCCGCCCCATCCCGACAGACTGGCGTCCGTGTTGACAATCTTCCAAAGGAGGGTCAGGAAAAACCTGCCCTACACCAGATTGGTCGAGACCAACCACCACAGTAGGGACTGCCGGACCCGGGAGGACAACTGGAAGAACTGATCCAGCAACCGAGGCTGCTGGACCCAAGACGCTAACAGAAAAAGCTAAAGCGTTCTCGTGTGAATTTGGGCAAATGGAAGAAACACTCTGTGTTGAGTCCAGGCCGGGACGAACCGACCCATCTTTCTCGGGGACTGCGAAAAGATTGGAGTATAAACCGAGGCCCATCTCTAAGCGCGGCACCGGCCGGATGACCGCCATCTCTCACAGATTCCTTACCGACGCCAGGAGCCCCAGCGTGGCCAAAGGATCGATGGGCACCCGAGACCGAACGAACCGTGAAGGAGGGTGAGACTCGATTTCCAGGACGTAACCGGCCGACACTACCTCCTGGATCCATCTGCCTGGAACCAGTTGGTTCCAAACCTGGGAGAAGTGTCGCAATAGTCCCCCCACCCACACGGGTGAGGGCAGCCCCTCATTGCTGAGAGGGCTTATCAGCAGGTTTGGGCTTGGAGCCCCAGGACTGAGTGGGCCGGCCACGGCCCCTCCCCCGAGTCCAACCTGCACCTCTGGTAGCGGGACAGGAAGCCCCCTTGCCCGCTCTGAATCCTCGAAAGGAAGGCCTACCGGAACCTGCCCCCCTAAAGGGGCCACGAGGCCTCTTGCGTTGTGGCATCTTACCACCCTTTGCGACTGAATCAATTTTCTCCCCAAACAGACGTAACCCCAAAAAGGGGAGAGCTGTGAGCACCTTCTTAGAAACTGCGTCCGCCGACCACTGGCGCAGCCATACTGACCGGCGAATAGCCACCAGCATAGCCGCTGCCTTGCTACTCATAGCCAGCGCATCGTCCTGAGCGGATAGGACACAAAAGATTCACACTGCTTAAGCGCAGTAAACTGTTTACAAGCGGGATTAAGATCCTCATATAGCCCCTGAATTAAAGACTTAATCGCCAATAGAAGAAGGGCTGAAGCACACACCGGGCGCAATGCTGACCCGGAATAAATAAAACCATGGCGTGCGTATTGGTCAATCCGACGATCTTCCTCATCTTTAGGGACAGTAGTCTCAGCAGACTGTACCATAGCCGTGCTGGAGAGCCCTAGCACAGGGGTATCGACGTCAGGAGGGACAGACCAAAGCTTTACCAACTCTGGCGGAAAAGGATAACGCTTATCCCAACTGGAAGGGATAGCAGATAACCGCGTGGGATGTTCCCATTCCCTAAGGACCACCCTCTCAAAGTGGTGTCTGGGAAAAACCCAACGTGGCTGAGGTTCTTTAAACAACTGACCCTTTGGCAGGGTGACAGCCTCAGGTGGATCCAAATTCAAAATTTTAAACATTTGAACCAGAATGGAGGGAGTGTCAAAAACAACCCCCTCCGACCAATCGCCAATCGCATCAGCCTCAAGCTGATCTGCAGGCTCATCTGACTCCAACAGGAAATCTTTCTCATCCGGGGATCCATCGGACCATTCCACAGGCTCACATAACTCGTCCTGTGGAGCCGAAGGTACCGGAGTCAGGTGCCTCCGTTTTGCAGCGGCCCTTAACCCTGCTTTAACGGGCACTACTTTCCGGGGGCTGGCCGACCGTGCTGCCACCTCGGACTGCGAATCCCCACTTTTGACAGTGTCATGCGGGGTCCGGAACAGGGAGGGCGAGGTAGGCGATGATGAAGGATGCGATGGGCCCGCAGCCGAAGCAACGGACTGGCGCGCAATAGTCTGCTTTGTACAAGGGATGCAGATAAAGACATCATCAGCTGGGAGTAGAGCCCCACAACTTACGCACCCCCCGAATGGCTCAGAAGAACCGTTTCCGGCAATAACGGAAGCCTCCATATGGTGATTTATGGTATTCGCAATATTTGGGCTTTTAGGCATAAGCCAACCCGGGATGCCCCCTTATTTGTAAATGTCCCGGAAGGGAGGATTTTAATATATATATTATTTTTTTTTTTTTTAAGGTCCCCCTTAATAATCTATATATATATATATATATATATATATATATATATATATATATATATATTCTTAAATATCCCAATAACTTAATATTTAATATCCCTAAAGACTAGCCAGGCAACATAGAGCCGGAGGGCCACCATAAACAGGGATTCCGGGATCTGTAAGGCAAGAAAACCACAATCAGATCCTCACGTGTGCAGCAATCATATATACATGGCACCAAAGTGCCTATAAAAATGAGCAAAAGTCATGCCCCCTAATAAAAAATAACTCCCCACCATATCTATATACAAATCCCACTCACCGGCCCCACCAAGGTGGGGCCGCTTACCTGGACAGACCGAGCGCCACAGCCGGAGAGCGAGACAGCAGCCAGCAGCCGCAGCACAGGAGAAAACGAAACCAAGTGCGGCCGCGCGCCCCACGTGACTTCCCCTTTGAAAGGAAGTGAAGCTGGGGCCGCCGCATGACGCCCCCCCGGGACCCGCCCCCCTACGCTGATCAGTGCGGCCAACTCAACTGGGGATTACACCAGATGAGCCACTACACGTGCGCACAGACAGCGGAGGGGGGAGGAAAGACCGCAAAGCGTAGCCATGCCCAAGCAAACTACAAACAGTGGCCACAAGACCAGCGGGGGAAGGCGGGAGGGGGCCACTTAGGCGGCAAGCCCCCTACCCTGCGCGGTCTGCCCCAAAGCAGACCTAAACCATAGTAAAAAAAAAAAGAGAGTGCACACATGCTCAATGCATAACGTAAACACACACATGTTGTAAAAAAGTTATACTAGTGAAACACACATACCTAATGCACACCCTCAAACACCCCCCCCCATAGTGAAGGGAGAAGGGACCATAACGGGAGAGAAAAAGGGGACTACGGGGACCCTCGGGACAGGGGCATCCCATTTCCGGATCACCATGCCGGATAGCCGCATTGCCCCACGCATGAGGTCGAGCGGTAGGAGATAAGCTCCTAGGCACTTAAAGTGCCATCTACCATTTGCCCAGTGAGCAGCCTAGGCTGGGTGGCTTCCATTCCACCATCAAGGTATAAACACTCAAACCGGGCAGAAATAGACCAAAAGGGGGGTGCCGGGGTAGAACCCCGGCTACCTGTAAGCAGGAGACTTCAATCTTCTGTCTTGTCGTCAAGCAGAGAGAAAAATACAGGTGATTGAAGGGAGGTACCAGGTATATATAGGCCGGAAGGGGGCTCGTTACAAGACTTCCTCTCTGCACTACGTCACCTGGCGGTGAGTTAACCCATTAAGTAAAGAATATTTAAAAGTGAAGCGGGGTGTGTGGCACACCAACAATATCGATGTCACTCAAGAGGCCATGGATTGCACATTTGTTTCACTCCCATTACTCTAGCTATGCCAGGGGGGTATCGGTCCTGGTGGCTAAACATCTCCCTTTTGCTCTCATATCGGTATGCTCTGACCCCAAAGGTAGATTTATTATTGTGCATGCAAAAGTATGTGATGTCAGTGTTGTGATAGTGGGTTTATACATCCTACCCCCCTTCGAAGCTAGAGTTCTTCAAGAGGTCATGGATAAACTAGCCACCTTCCCGCCTGACCCTTCAATGCTTTTGGGTGACTTTAATATGATCCTAGACAGATCTCTGGATCGGTTAACCCCAGGGGTGGGGCCGATTACCCCGCTGGCAACATGGGCGGATACCCTGGGGTTGACTGAGCTATGGAGATGGAAACACCCTAATGATAGAGCAATCTCCTGCCATTCTATTCCCCACAAATCGCTCTCCCGCATTGATTTGGCTTTTGCATCTGGATGCCTTCTATCTAAGGTGGTAGCTTGTATTTGCCACGGGGTATATCGGACCCCTCGCCACTGATGGTGACGTTACGTATGTCCAGGGACCAAATTGGCCTGAGGAAATGGGCTCTTAACCCCCTATGGCTGGAGGATGAGGAAGTCTGCAGTGTACTTGAAAGAGACCAGGAACAATATTGGCAATGCAATGGGGGAGAAACCTCAATAAACACACGTTGGGATGCGTTTAAGGCTGTTGTCAGGGGTAGTGCTATTAGCGCCATAAAGGCGGCCAGGGTGAAAAGGGGGAGGTCGACTAGAGAATTAGAAGAGAGAATGGCTAAAGCTGAGGAGGAATTTGTGCTATCAAAGACTTCTGCTGATCGCAACTTAGTCAAATCACTCCAGAGAGAATATAGTCTGGCATTAACTGACTCTACGAGGAAGGTGCTACTGTTGAAGCAGCAGATCATATTCGAAAAAAGGGATAAGAATGGTAGGACACTGGCATACCTCTCAAGAGCAGAGTGCCCACAAACACACGTTGCGGGCATCACAGATCAGGCCCAATTTATAACAGACTCAGAGGGGATCTCCAGGCAATTCCTTGACTACTATAGTCGCCTATACTCCTCTAGGATACGATATGATCCGGTAGACTTGGCGGCCTTTCTTGATGCCATAAATCTCCCATCCTTATCTGAGGCAGATAGCGCAATGCTAGATGGTCCCATAACGTGCGCTGAGATTGAAAAGGCAATTGCTCTGATGTCTAGCCGGAAGGCCCCCGGGCCTGATGGTCTGCCTTCAGAGTGGTACAAAAAGAATGGTTCGGTTTTGGCATCGAGACTGCTGGAGGTCTTCTCTGAGGCCTTACACTCAGAGACCTTTGCACAGGCAACTATCACCCTAATATATAAAGAGGGGAAACCCAGGGACTCCTGTGCCTCGTACAGGCCAATCTCTCTGTTGAATCAAGATGCTAAGATTCTTGCCAAGGTCCTAGCAAACCGGTTAAACAAGGTAATTCTTTCACTCATAGGGGCTGACCAATCGGGCTTTATGCCAGGCCGGACAACAGGTATTAATTTGAGGAGATTATTTAGCAATCTGCAAATCCGGCATGACAATGCGGGAAGCAGGGTGGTTATTTCGCTAGATAACGAAAAGGCCTTCGACTCTGTAGAGTGGCCCTATTTGTGGGCTGTTCTGATTAAGTTTGGCCTCCCCCCTACTTATATTAAATATATACAGCTGCTCTATAAGAACCCCAAGGCAAGAGTGAGAATAAATGGGGTTACTACGACTGAATTCCCATTACATCGGGGTACGCGCCAAGGGTGTCCCCTATCTCCTTTGCTGTTTGCAATTGAACCCCTGGCATCGCTGATTAGAGACTCCCCAGAGATTCAGGGGTGGCGATTGGGAGGCACTACCGAAAAAGTCTCCATGTATGCAGATGACACCCTGGTCTATCTGGCGGATGCCAATGGTTCACTAGAGGCCCTACTGAGTACAATAGCCAAATTTGGGGTGTTTTCCGGTCTCAAGGCCAATTGGGAAAAGTCCAGTTTGTATTTAGTGGACAGACCGGAGGACACCCAGATTTCTCTAAGCTCGTCTCTCCAGGTAGTAGACCGGATTAAATATCTTGGGAGTTATTATACAGGGGGACCCCTCTAAATATATGGAATTAAATGTGTGTCCCGTGATTAGCGCCCTCAGAAGGAGAGTGACTCAGTGGGCAGCTCTCCCCCTCTCTGTGATTGGCCGTATCAACATGTTCAAAATGGTCTTTCTCCCTAAATTTCTATATATGTACCAACCGTCGCCTCCCATTTCCGGCTCCTAGACTCTATTCTATTTAAGTTTATCTGGGGTGTTTCTCCCCCCAAGATGAACAGATCTATTCTCAGAGCGCCTTTGCAATCTGGGGGCCTAGCGGTGCCACATGTTACTATATTTTTATGCTGCCCAACTAATATACGTTGCTTGGTGGATGAACCCCTCTGCAGTTAACCCGGTGACCTTCCTGGAGACCTCCTTGCTGGGTTCAAAGGTTCCCTTACAGGCCTTGGTGTATCGAGGAGCAAAGGGGCTTCCGCGCGCCACTACATGTATAAGGACCACTATACACATATGGCAGCGGGTGCATGATACATTAGACTCTCCGTGTCCTCCCCTAGAATGGTGCCCTAATACACCTCTGTGGGACAACCCCAGATTACCCGAATTGATGTCCCTCCCGGACACAATTTTCTGGAAGAGGGGAGGAATTACATTGTTATCACAGATATTCTCAGGGGGGACGCTGATGTCATATGAGCAGCTGTGCCAGGTGTTTGCGCTGTCCCCAAGGGAATTCTTTCGATATCTGCAGCTCCGACATGCTCTCGGGTGTCAGATTCCCTTGGGGGGACTGCAATTAGTGGAATCGACAGTTGAAACTTTGGTAAGGACCGTAAGCCCACCTCAACACTGTACTGTACCCTCCTCTTGGGACTTCCCTCCCCTCTGGACAAAGCATTGGAGAAATGGAGAACACTGATCCCAGACCTGGAACAAGGTAACTGGGAGGAAGCGGTAGACAATCTGTACTCCTCAGTCATAGACTCGAGACAGATTGATTCAGGCTAAGTGGCTCCACCAGGTCTATCTGACTCCCGTTAGACTAAAGAGGATGGGCCTGATAGATTCAGACATCTGTCCTAGGTGCGGTGCCGGGCCAGGCACTCTGATACACATGATATGGGATTGCCGGGTGATTTCGTCATTTTGGGAGGAAGTATTCAATTTTATAACTACGTCCGTAGGCTTGCCAATCACAAAAGCAGCTGCCCTCTGTCTATTAAGCATTGTTGAACCCATGCTGGAGGATGGTCCCCAGAAGGTCTTACTGCGGCTGTTAATGTTCTATGCAAGGAAATGTATCCTACTTAACTGGAAACATCCGAGTGCACCGACCCTATCAGGATGGAAAACTTTGATAAACGGGAGGTTAGTCCTTTATAAGATGACCTACGAAGCCAGGGGATGCCCAAATAAATTCGAACGGGCATGGCTTACTGCCTCCAACTCCATCAATGACTAGAAACAAGCCAATTACTTGATTATCTGCCTCTATCCCTTGGACCTCATAATACTTACCTCCTATTGAGAAACGATGCCAGTAGCAGGCGGGTGTGTGTGTTGGAGTGTGTGTGGGTGTATGAACAATTTAGTTTAGTATGAGTATATGGTATTTGTTGGTGTGAATTAAGGTTATGTTTAATGTTAAGATTCCTCTCCATGAGGGGATGATTGCATATGTATCTACAGGTCCTTCTCAAAAAATTAGCATATAGTGCTAAAGTTCATTATTTTCCATAATGAAATGATAAAAATTAAACTTTCATATATTTGAGATTCATTGCACACCAAATGAAATTTTTCAGGTCTTTTTTTGTTTTAATACTGATGATTTTGCCATACAGCTCATGAAAACCCCAAAATCCTATCTCAAAAAATTAGCATATCATAAAAAGTTTCTCTAAACGAGCTATTAACCTAATCATCTGAATCAACTAATTAACTCTAAACACCTGCAAAAGATTCCTGAGGCTTTTAAAAAAGCCCAGCCTGGTTCATTACTCAAAACCGCCATCATGGGTAAGACTGCCGACCTGACTGCTGTCCAGAAGGCCATCATTGACAACCTCAAGCAAGAGGGTAAGACCCAGAAAGAAATTTCTGAACAAATTGGCAGTTCCCAGAGTGCTGTATCAAGGCACCTCAATGGGAAGTCTGTGGGAAGGAAAAAATACCATTTTGTGAAATACTCACCTGTAAAATGGGTATTATAAGTATGTCACACACCCCGCTTCAGAATATCCATAACATGTGGGTAATACCGACCTGAAGGGGCGTTCCTGCAGAGATGATAGCAAAAAAGAAAGCCCCTCCCTGATCCATAAATACCTGGGACCTCCCACTCATCACCCAGTATATAGAAGCAGTAAGGTAAGGGACCAGGAAGAGGCAAATATAAATCAAAATAACGCAACATACTTATAATACCCATTTTACAGGTGAGTATTTCACAAAATGGTATTATTCAAAGTATGTCACACACCCCGCTTCAGAATATCCATAACATGTGGGACATCCAATAGCAGTGTCCATAACAAGGGCGGGGATCCAAAACAAGGCAACAATGCACAACTTAAACCACAACAGCTTGCAGAACTTTGCGGCCAAAAACAGCATCTGCTGAGGCCCGAACATCAACCTTGTAAAACTTGGAAAAAGTGTGAACAGAGGACCAAGTAGCGGCCTTACAAACTTGCTCAACAGAGGCCTGGTGCTGGAAAGCCCAGGACGCTCCAACCGCACGAGTAGAATGAGCAGTAACACGAAATGGGGGACTCCTCCCCTTGGCAGAATAGGCCCCAATGATGGCCTGACGAATCCATTTACTAATGGAAGATTTGGCAGGAGCCAAACCTTTCCTAGGCCCAAAGGGCACCACAAAAAAAGCATCAGTCTTACGAAAGGAAGACGTAACCACCAGATAATATTTCACAACACGGACTACATCCAAGGAATGCAGCGCCCTTTCCTTGTCGTTGCTGGGATGAGGACATAGAGAAGGCAGAACAATGTCCTGATTCAGATGAAAGGCAGAGACCACCTTAGGAAAAAAATCCGCTTGAAACGAAAGACAACCTTGTCCTGATGCCTTTCGAAGTACGGAGCTTTAATGGATAAAGCTGCCAACTCAGAAACACGCCTAACCGAAGTGATGGCCACCAAAAAGGCCACCTTTTGGGTAAGTGAAGACAAAGCAATCTCATTCAAGGGCTCAAACGGGGGACCCTGAAGAGCAGAAAGAACCAGGTTCAAATCCCAAACTGGAACAAAGGGCTTCCTAGGAGGCCGTACATGCGTAACTCCTTGGAAAAAGGTCTTGACCAAGGGATGAAGAGCAAATGACCTTTGAAAAAACACCTCCAGGGCAGAAACCTGCCCCTTCAAGGTACTAAGTTGAAGCCCCAAATCCAGACCATGTTGAAGAAACTCCAGGATTCTGGAAATGGAAAACTCCCGACAAGAGAAAGACCTACTTTCACACCAGTCAATATAGGACCTCCAAGTCCTATAGTAAATAGTAGAGGAAGAGCGCTTCCTGGCGCTAATAAGAGTCTGAACCACCGCGTCAGAAAGACCTTCTTCCTTTAAGATGGCGGGTTTCAGCAGCCACGCCGTCAAAGCCAGCGAAGGTAAATTGGGATAGCGCAGCCGACCCTGGGTGAGCAGGTCCGGCAGAAGAGGCAGAACGAACTGATCCTCTGCCAGTCTTACCAGGTCTGCGAACCAAACCTGCCTTGGCCACCTTGGTGCCACCAGAATCGCCGACACGCCCTCCAGAGTCAGCTTGCGCACCACTCTGGCTACCATTGGAAACGGAGGGAACAGGTAAAGGAACCCCAGATCCCTCCAGTTCAGAGACATGGCATCCACTGCCAGAGCCAGAGGATCCTGCGAGAGAGACACAAAGACTGGAAGCTTGTGATTGTGACGAGAGGCAAAGAGGTCCACCGCTGGGAACCCCCACCTGCGACATATCGAACGAAACACCGTGGGACTGAGAGACCACTCCCCCTGACGAGAGGAGGCTCTGCTCAGCAAGTCCGCCTCCGTGTTCTCCACTCCCGGAATGTAGACTGCTGAGATACACGGGACGTGACTCTCCGCCCAGTCCAGAATCAAAGACACTTCCCTGAGGGCACTCCTGCTGCGAGTCCCCCCTTGGTGATTGATGTAAGCAACCGCCGTCCTGTTGTCCGACCGGACCTGAACTGGCAGGCCTCTCAACTGATGAGTCAAGCGAAACAGAACCAACCTGATGGCCCTCAACTCCAGAACATTGATGGGCTCGTGAGCCTCCTGCGGACTCCACAGACCCTGAAACTGGAGTTCCTTCCAAACACCCCCCCAACCTGACAGACTGGCATCCGTGGTGACTGTTTCCCAGCACGGGGCCAGAAAGGATCTGCCCTGCGACAGAATGGCCGACCCCAGCCACCATTGCAGGGATCGACGAACTCGGGGAGTCATCAGGAAGGACTGATCCAACGATAGAGGAGACTTGTCCCAAACCTTCAACAGATGAAGCTGAAGCGTCCTTGTATGAAACTGCGCAAAGGGAACTGCCTCGAATGAGGCCACCATTAACCCCACCAGCCTCATCCCTAGCCGGATGGACGGACGAGGGGCCGACAAGAGAAGCTGAGCAAATTCCTGAATCAAAAGAATCTTGGCCTGGGGCAGAAACACCCTGGCCTGCGAAGTGTCCAGAGACATTCCCAGAAAAGTCACTACTCTGGACGGAGAGAGAGAAGACTTGGGGTGGTTGACCACCCAACCAAACCTCTCCAGGGTGGACACCACCATTCTGGTGTCCAACTCCGCTTGGTTGAAGGAGGAGGCCATGATCAGAAGATCGTCCAAATAGGGCACAATGCGGATGCCCTGAACCCTTAGCAGAAAAGTGCTCAGAGCCGGCCGGCGCCGCAATAGTAAGAAGCGGTCGCCGGCCCGGCCAAAAGTAAAGACATTACACATCACACAAGGGAGAAAAACGGGAGGGACAAGTCCCGGCCCCGCCAACAGTCCGGCACCCGCCGCCCCCCCCCCCCCCCCCCCGAAGCACAGCAACATGGCGTGAGGTGAATACCTCCGCCATTAACAGAGATGAAGGGAAGAAGGGGGGAAAGAAGGCAGCCAGCACCGCACAGGCTGCAGCGCTTTCAATTTAAAGTGACAACACCCACACACACACTCAAGTATGCTGTCCTAAATAATAAACTAATAGATTAATGAAAAGACGAACACTCCCCCACCCCACCTATGGAAGGGGATCCTGGGAGGGCCATTGTATGAAAGGAAGGGACAGGGCATTCCAAACCGGGGTCACCAACCCGGTAATACCGCCTACCCTCTCATATAGGGTCTCACGGTAGAGCATAGCTCCTGAGCACCTAAGGTGCTGAAATACCCTCGCCTGGACCCTCAGCCGAGGCTGGGAGGCATATGGATTTCTGGGGAAAAAGGTCCAAACGGAAATAAATAAATAGCGGGCCGGGAGTCATCCCGGCTACCTGAAATCCCCCTGTGCAAGGAGGAGCCATCATCTTCTGACTTGCTCGCCGTCTGCAGAGATGGAAAAACTGGGTGATGAGTGGGAGGTCCCAGGTATTTATGGATCAGGGAGGGGCTTTCTTTTTTGCTATCATCTCTGCAGGAACGCCCCTTCAGGTCGGTATTACCCACATGTTATGGATATTCTGAAGCGGGGTGTGTGACATACTTAGAATAATGTGGCAGAAAACGCTGCACAACGAGAAGAGGTGAGGAAGATTGTGGAGAAGGACCGATTCCAGACCTTTGGGGACCTGCGGAAGCAGTGGACTGAGTCTGGAGTAGAAACATCCAGAGCCTCCGTGCACAGGAAATGGGCTACAGGTGCCGCATTCCCCAGGTCAAGCCACTTTTGAACCAGAAACAGCGGCAGAAGCGCCTGACCTGGGCTACAAAGAAGCAGCACTGGACTGTTGCTCAGTGGTCACAAGTACTTTTTTCTGTTGAAAGCAAATTTTGCATGTCATTCGGAAATCAAGGTGCCAGAGTCTGGAGGAAGACTGGGGAGAAGGAAATTCCAAAATGCCTGAAGTCCAGTGTCAAGTACCCACAGTCAGTGATGGTCTGGGGTGCCATGTCAGCTGCTGGTGTTGGTCGACTGTGTTTTATAAAGGGCAGGGTCAATGCAGCTAGCTATCAGGAGATTTTGGAGCATTTCATGCTTCCATCGGCTGAAAAGCTTTATGGAGATGAAGTTTGCATTTTTCAGCACGACCTGGCACCTGCTCAGAGTGCCAAAACCACTGGTAAATGGTTTACTGACCATGGTATTACTGTGCTCAATTGGCCTGCCAACTCTCCTGACCTGAACCCCATAGAGAATCTGTGGAATATTGTGAAGAGAAAGTTGAGAGTCGCAAGACCCAACACTGGATGAGCTTAAGGCTGCTATCGAAGCATCATGGGCCTCCATAACACCTCAGCAGTGCCACAGGCTGATTGCCTCCATGCCACGCCGCATCGAAGCAGTCATTTCTGCAAAAGGATTCCCGACCAAGTATTGAGTGCATAACTGAACATAATTATTTGAAGGTTGACTTTTTTTAATTAAAAACACTTTTCTTTTATTGGTCGGATGAAATATGCTAATTTTTTGAGATAGGATTTTGGGGTTTTCATGAGCTGTATGGCAAAATCATCAGTATTAAAACAAAAAAAGACCTGAAAAATTTCAGTTGGCGTGCAATGAATCTCAAATATATGAAAGTTTAATTTTTATAATTTCATTATGGAAAATAATGAACTTTAGCCCTATATGCTAATTTTTGGAGAAGGACCTGTATATATGTATATGTATATGTATGTATGTTACAACTTAAAATGCATAAATAAAAATTTATAAAAAAAGACTTCCATAGGCGTAAGGACCCTCTAAGGGCCCCACCAACGCCAGAATCGCAGGGAGTTTTTGGAAGAAACCAACCCCTTCAACCTGAAAGGTTGGCATCCATGGTGGCCGTTTCCAGGAAGGCAAGAGGGAACTGCCCCCAGACAGGTCCCTCGAGTTCATCCACTTTCAAGAGAAAACCGTCATACAGGAGGGAAGGCCCACAGGCCCTGCTCCCGGGGTGCTGGATCCCTGTCCTATGTTACCACTAGAAGTCGCAGACGGCTCAAGGGAAACTAAGCATAAGGGACCTCTTTAGCTGCTCGGGCTCCTGCCGAGCAAGCTAACAACGGCCCACCAGTTGCATCCCTGCCTGGTGTTAAGAAACCGGGACAGTAGTGAGGGACTGGGCCCATGAGACCAGAATGCCCACCTAATTGCTGAAAGGGGGAGAATCTGGTTTGAAACTGATCCAGAATCATTCCTATTAATGGAGTCACCACTTTAGGAAACAGCGAGGACTCGAGGTGATTGAACAACCATCCAAATGACTCCCAATGGCCCACCGGCCGGGTATCCAACTATCCTGACGCAGAGACAGGGAAGTGAGGAAGGGCGTCAGGGTAAACATCGCGCGGACGTCCCTTGGTCTCAGAGACATCACCATCAACAGCACCTGAGTGAACACTCTAGGAATTGAAGAGAGGCCAGATAGCAGGGCCACAAATAACAGTGTTGGACTTCCAACACGAACCTGGAGAGCCTCAGAGATCTGAGGGCACAGGTAAACATAAGCATTGAAGAGTGCCCCAGGCGGCAAGACGCCCCTGGGCGCAAGGTGCTGATGGCCAAGCTCAAGAGTATCCATGCAGGAAACTACCTGTAATTAGAGAATTGCTGTGACTCCAGAATGGGCCACCTGACCCATCCTTTGGGGGGCTGTGGGAGGTGGTATAGCGGCCCTCGCCTCTGCCTATTACGGGCAATCTGCAAGAGACCCTCAGACCTTGCAGGCCTAACATGGCCTGTGCCAGCAACTGAACAGGGGCAGGGACCAGGCGTACCTGGGGTCTCATAAAAACTGGGAAAGGCAGTGCAGCAAACTCTATCCTGTATCTGGAGGACACAACCTCCTGATCCGCCAGAGTGAGGGGAAATGCCTCCTGATAAGAGCAAGGTGCTGCAGCCATCCCCTTACCCAGCCGGGCAAGGGCGCCCCATCATGCTTGAGGGGGTTTGGTGGAAGATTTGGGCTTGCACACATTCTAATCGCGTCATCTAGCGCCAATAGAATGAACTTCATAAATACATCACAATTGGAGAGTGCATTGAACACCTCCCAGGGGAGATCCTCGGGGGTGATGATCGAGCAATTTTTTGATGAGGGTTCTAGCAGCCACCGCAGTAATGGCTGCGGCACAGGCCGGACGCAGCGCCGTCCCGGCACAAGAAAAGGCATGGGAGGCCAGCAGCTCAATGCGTCGGTCCTCAACATCCTGAAGGGCGCTATAGGCAGGGGTTGTAATAAAGGGGGGGTTAGGGACCCCTATGATCGGCGCATCCACCACGGGGGGTGACGACCAGCAATTAACCACCTCAGGGGAAAAAGGGTATTTCCTATCTCAGTCCCCTGGAACCCCTGGAAGTTTACTGGGGCATTCCCATTCTTTGAGGACAAGAGCATGGAAATGAGCCTGCTCTAAAAATTTCAAACGTACAGTCGCAGTATGGAAACGCTCCCCTCTAGGCTTGGGGACCTGACCGGGGGGAGAGATAGACAGTGCCTTAAAGACCTTAAGCAACAGGTCGTCAGTGTCACACTGGCCCCATTATTCCGGGCCAGAATCATCGTGACTCCCCGTCCTCTCATCAGAAGAGCTTGAGTCAGAGAACAATTCCCCTTTCTTCAGAAGGGGTATAGTCACACGGAGTAGCAAACCCCTCAGTTCTCATAGAACATACAGAAACATGGGGCGAATGGTGCCGCTTTCTACCAGGGCCCATACGCTCTGACAACATAGCAATAATCTGTTCAGCCGTAGGTAGCCTGGAAGGGCCGGCAGGCTGCAATTCCCCACTTGTAGGCGACTCAGCAGGAGAGAGATTTAAGCCTGGGGAGATAGGTGAATTGAAGCTAGGTGTAGCCACTGGCCCGACCAGATTGCAGGGCCAGGGCTTGCTCGGCACAGGGTACGCAGACCCGTGCCCTGCCAGCATCAGCATGGGGTTGTCCACACGCTATACACCACCGGCCTTGTCCCAGAGGGACCCCGGTCACAATTCTGAGATGCCTCCATATGGCGATTAATCAAAGGTACAATATGCCAGTAGGGATTTACACTCTAAGTAACCCTGAATGCCCCAAAGACCCGCTATGGAAGTGGGAGAATTTAACAGGGCCCGCTATAATTTAACACCGGGCCGGGAGAAGCCAATGGTGTTCACCAGTCTGAAAGATATAATGGGAGTCAGAACCATGCACAGTAAACACAGATCATGAAAATCGCCCGCTAGGGCACTTACAGACCCAGGGAGGAGGAGGACCGCCACCACGCGTGTGTGCGACCAGCATCAAAATGGCGCCAAGGCGAACCTCGAAGGGTGGGCCAGAGCGGCCAGTGACGCGGAGCGCGCCAACCTATGTCCCCGCCACCCCCGAAGAGCGCGAAGCTCTGAGGTGGATACAAACTGTTGTGAGGAGCGAAGTGAATGGGACACTTAGAGGAGATGATTTGCCAATGAAGACGCCGCAGAGTCTGAGGCGACGTCGCCGCCCATCCAGTAAAGGAAGAAGTGCGCGCGGCAGCGACAATTACACAGTAAGAACTAAACAGCGCGGTTCTGACCCCAGGGATACTAGTCCGGGCAGACTAAGGCCATAACATGTAAAACATACACAAGACCTTGCTACACACACCCCCCCCCCCCTTTCTTTCCCCCCGGGCTATGGGGGGAATGAGGGAGGATGGCGACCCTTTGTACAGGGCCCACCGCTACATGGGGCAATAGTGCGGGAGGGGCATCCCCTAGAGGCTCACCATCAGCCCTAAACCGCCTACCCTCTGGTGAGCGACTGTGGTGGAGCATGGCTCCGTCAAGCACGCAAGGTGCTGCCTACCTTCACCCGACCAGCGCAGCACAGGCTGGGAGGCACATCACAGGGAGGACGGGTGGGAATAGTCCAACAGGGCCGCAGGCTTTGGTAGCTCCGCTCACCTGCGAGAGAGTGATACATCATGTCTTCGCAGTTAGCACTGCAGAGAAATCTGGGGATTTGTGGGAGGTCCCTGGGTATTTGAAGGGCCGGGAGGAGCCTGTTTTTTCCATGTCTCTGCAGTGCAGCGCCATCTGGCGGAGGATAACCCAAGAGTAAGTATTATATCTGGAGCAGGACCTACTGTATACTAAGAATATGTGTATAGCAAAACATGCGTTACTATAACCCCTTTCTGTGAGAAAATGTCAGGGGTGCCAACATTTACGGGCATGACTGTATTCTTTTTTTATATAATGTTACAAATCGGGGAAGCAGGGGGGATGGTGCGTCCAGGCTTATGTATATGCAGATGTGGGAAGAGGTGAAGCAGAGATGACCTGTGCTGGGTAGAAGTTATGTGAGCAGAGGTGAGGTGGTGAAGAAGTGGGGAAGGGTAAATCAGGAAAAGGTGAGCAGATGTGGGTAGAAGTAGAAGGATGTGGGCAGGGGTGAGGCGGGATAGATGAGGTGAGCAGAGGCAGGTAGAGGTAGGCAGAGGTGAGATGGCAAGAAGTGGGCAAATGGGAGGTGGGAAGAAGGCAGGTGAGCAGATGCGAGGCTACAAGATGTGCGGTTGGCAGAGGTGAGGCAAGAAGGGGTGAGTTGGGAAGGCGAGAAAAGATGAGGTGGTAAGGAGATCAGAAAAGATAGGTGGAAGTAGGTTCTGGGGGTCGCAATAGATGGCAGGGTGGGCCGCAGGTTGTGCATCCTTAACTTAAAGGGACATCCCAAACAAAGGATTAAATTAGCTGTTTTCTGCTTGCCAAATGCTGGCTGTCAGGTGTGGCCTCTTTCATTCACCTGCACTTTGCATTTCTTGATTAACCCAGTTGATATTCTGCTGAATATAGGGACTGTTACATTCATGGATGAGTTGTCATCTACTACTGAGAAGGCTCAGCAGAAGGGAGGGAGTTCTCTGGGCTCTCAGGCTAAATAAAAAGATGCAGTCCCTCACATTCAGCATGAAGAAAGCAGAAAATAGGCCAATATAACACACGCCTGGTTTGTCCCTTTAAAGCTCCTGTCCAGACAACAGGTGTAGTGCTGGCCTCTATATACTTGCAACTATACTTTGTGCGTGCAACACCAATGAGGGAGAATGAGCAATTTCATCCTCCATTGCTGGGCAAACATAGTGGCGACCATGAATATGGTTTTATATCCCCTAACACTCCTACTTCATTTATTGCAAACCCGCTTGCATTGCAATAAATGGAGTAGGCTTGTGAGGTCATAAACAAGGCTCCATGGACGCCTCCGTGAGAGGCCCCGGCATTGGAAGATGGAGTCTCTGGCTTAAGGCCATTAGTAAGTATGAAGATGCTGGCAATGCATAGAGGAGCTGCGGACTATTTGTGTTTCTGCCTGGACAATATATTTAAATTTAAGTTTCAAGTATTGTAACTAAGGGCCTTGTGGCAGCAGGAAGGTATTAAGTATAAGGGACAGGGAAAACTGGAGAACTCATTATCTATCACAACTAGAACACCCTGCTGCTTGTCACCCACTGTTATAAATAAGAGCCTTAGATTGAGAGTTAAATTCATTATACAATATTAGTAAGAGACTTTGTTTTTTTATCCAGTCAGAGTCTGTACAGTTTTACCATCTCGACAGCCCTGATGCTAAGTCTGTACCTCCCCTGGAGAAATTCTCCATTTCACTTCACATTTAGGTGTATGCGATTTAAAGGGAAAACATATCTTACTCTGTGTGTTGAGGAGGAATGCTTGTGATGGTGAGCTCCCCTACATTGGGGGACAGCTAGTCACATTTAAACTATAAAAAGTAAAACATGCAGCACAATAAGGCTATGTTTACACATATCCATTGCCCTAAACATAAGCCAGTAGGTGTGGTTATGTATTTGGGTTGCTTTATCTTTGTGTTGGACATGCTGCATGCAACATTTTTCCAACACTTTGTACAACTGCTCATCTAGGTGTACCAGGCCATTAAAAATGATAGTCAGTGTTTGGCCCTTGCATTATGACTGAGTGATACAGCGAAGGCAGAGCGATTTAAAATTAGCCTAAATGCAGCCAGGAAAGATTGAAGTCAGAAAATGTACCAAGCTTGGAACATGCAAAGCATTTCCTTAACCATTCTTGATGTCATATTTTATCTTCTTGAATATTTGCTTTAAATTACACTAAAGCAGAAAACCTGCAGCCCGGCCCTAGAACCTAAAAGATTCTAGGGCCAGCGTCTGGCCTTACCCCCCCCCCCCCCCCCAGGGATGTTTGGGATGCCAGTTTGGGATGCCCCGCTGTGAGAGTCACGCCACCCGGGGCGCCGCTACAATTACCCGCTTCTGAGGCTCCCTCACCGATGTAAACGGCAGGCACATCCCCAAATCTTTGGGTTGTAAGCACGCTCCTGGGGCTGCTCTTGCTCCTTTTGTCAGAGGTATGTATGCATGTAAAAAGGGTCTGTTTCCCACAGCAGAGCATCCCAATTAGAGATGTCCCCGGGGAACAGAACAAAACCTGGGGTACTCAAAAATACAATTCTGTGAAATACTCACCTGTAGAATTGATATTATTTGTATACAGTACGTCCTGCTCCTGATATAATACTTACACTTGGGTTATACTCTGCCAGATGGTGCTGCACTGTAGAGACATGGAAAAACAGGCTCCTCCCGGCCCTTCAAATACCCAGGGACCTCCCACAAATCCCCAGCATTGAAAAGCAGTGAACAAGAAGCCGGGAGAATTTAAAACCACCCAGAACAACTGGTAATAACAAGATAACAATCACCATACAGGGGATCCAGAAAAATGCAAAACCAGGGTGGGGTGGAGCAGGACGTACTGTATACATATAATATCAATTCTACAGGTGAGTATTTCACAGAATTGTGTTATTCTTAGTATACAGTACGTCCTGCTCCAGATATAATACTTACACTTAGGACATCCAAAAGCAGTGTCCATAAAGTAGGGTGGGATCCCCAACAAAAAACGACAACAGCAGACAGTTTAAAGCACTGTCACCTGCAGAACCATACGGCCAAGACAGCATGAGCTGAGGCCCTAACGTCAACATTGTAAAACCTTGCAAAGGGTATGAGCAGAAGGCCAATGGTAGTGGCCTAACCAACCAGTTCAACAGCAAAACAGGTGCTGAAAGGCCCAAGAGGCAATAAGCACGCATAGAAAGGGAATCAAGGCAACAAGGGAGATTCTTCCCCTTGCCTGAATAGGCCTGTGTAACAGCCTGACAATTCGATCGCTAATAAATTTGGCAGAAGCCAAAGGCCGAAACAAGGTACCAGGAGTAACATCCATTAAGGTAACAACCAGAACCAAACTGCCCAACTCCCGAGAGCAGACGAGATCGGGCACATTCAGGATGTAATGACCACAAGCCCCAAAGAACCTCAGTTCCCCTAGGGACACAGTGACTCCTAAGGAAAAAACTGCCAACACCTGTATAAGGAATGCAGAACCACTTCCTCAGCGACGCTAGGAAGGGGGATAGCCGTGGATAACAATGTCTCGAATAAATGAACATAAGACACCTTCAGATGTAGAGAATCTGGCTTCAGGTGGAACTCCACCTTATCCTGGTGTATCTCAGGAAATGAGGGCTAGGTAGACCGAGCCGCCTGCTAACACACACCTGACCAAGGTAACAGTCACCAGAAGGAGAACCTTGAGGGTAAGGACATCCAGACAGCATCCTGAATAGGACTAAGGGACAATCCTGCAAGCAGACGGAATGAATTCAAATTCAATCCCAACAGGGACCATAGGAGTACATGGAGGACGCACATGAGCGCCCCCTGAAGGAAGTCTTAACCAAAGAAGACTGAACCAGAGACTGCTAAGGCAAGGTGGACAGGGCAGAGCCTGACCCATCAGCGAACTGAGCTGGGGAACCAACTCCAATTCATGCTGAAAGCCACACTGGAAACCTGGGAACCGAGAACATCCAACAAGTAAGAGAACTACACTTGCCCCAATCAATGTGGGTATGCCATACCCTACAACAATAGAAGACGACGAGGAAGAGGCTTACTCCTAGCATTCCTATAGTCACAAATACCTAGACAGCTAAACTTGTCTCCATCAAGACGTATGTTTCAGCAGTCAGATCGACTAGGCCAGGGACCATGAATTATAGTGACGTAAGGGGGGCCCTGAGTGAACAACTGGCACTCCTGGCAAGGTGCAGAACTATTGACCACAGTACCATGTCAGCAACCACACTATACTAGGTCAACTGAGGGCCACCAGAATCACTGGTCCCCTTACCAGAGTATCTCCCGCATAACCCTGCCTAGCAAAGAGAATGGAGAAGGACATACAGAACCAAAAGTCCTGTCAAGACGGTACTAAGGCATCCGGACCACTGACATAGGATCCTGGGACAGGGAAACAAAGGCCGATAGCCTGTGAAGGTGATGGAACCCAACAGATCCACGACTGGTTGGACTCCATAACGCACATCCTGTTGCAGAGGGGCTAAGCTGGAGCTAATATCACTAACATGCAGGGAGCATTGTCTCCGCCCGGAAGGGAACATAGACACTCCCTGGAAGGTCCGCCAGCTCCAGGCCCCTTCCAATGGTTAATGTAGTAGGTCTGTCGTCAGACGGACCGAGCACCCCCAGCCTGGCAAATCCAGAAGGGGAGCGGTCAAGCGAGAAAGAGCCAACTGAAAAATGCTCACTGTTTAGACTTCAAAAAGGCGTAAGGACCCTCTAAGGGCCCCACCAACACCGGAATCGCAGGGGGTTTCGGAAGAAACCATCCCCATCAACCTGAAAGGTTGGCATCCATGGTGGCCATTTCCAGAAAAGGGCAAGGGGGAACTGCCCCCAGACAGGTCCCTCGAGTTCATCCACTTTCAAGAGAAAAACGTCATACAGGTGGGAAGGCCCACAGGCCCTGCTCCAGGGGTGCTGGATCCCTGTCCTATGTTACCAATAGAAGTCGCAGACGGGCTCAAGGGGAACTGAGCATAAGGGACCTCTTTAGCTACTCGGGCTCCTGCCGAGCAAGTTAACCACTGCCCACCAGTTGCATCCCTGCCTGGTGTTAAGAAACCGGGACAGTAGTGAGGAACTGGGCCCATGAGAAAAGAATGCCCACCTAATTGCTGAGAGGGGGGAGAATCTGGTTTGAACCTGATCCAGAATCATTCCAATTAATGGAGTTACCACATTAGGGAACAGCGAGGACTCGGGGTGATTGAACACCCATCCAAATGACTCCCAATGGGCCCACCGGCCGGGTATCCAACTTATCCTGACGCAGAGACAGGGAAGTGAGGAAGGGCGTCCGGGTAGACATCGCGCGGACGTCCCTTGGTCTCATCAGAGACATCACCATCGACAGCACCTGAGTGAACACTCTGGGAGTTGAAGAGAGGCCAGATGACAGGGCCACGATTAACAGTGTTGGACTTCCAACACGAACCTGGAGAGCCTCAGAGATCTGAGGGCACAGGAATGTAAACATAAGCATTGAAAAGTTCCCCAGACGGCAAGACGCCCACTGCCTGTAATTAGAGAATTGCTGTGAATCCAGAAATGGGCCACCCGACCCATCCTTTGGGGGTCTGTGGAAGGTGGTATAGCGGCCCTTGCCTCTGCCTATTACGGGCAATCTGCAAGAGACCCTCAGACCTTGCAGGCCTAGCATGGCCTGTGCCAGCAACTGAACAGGGGCAGGGACCAGGAGTACCTGGGACCTGAAAAAACTGGGGAAGGCCGTGCAGTAAACGCTATCCTGTATCTGGAGGACACAACCTCCTGAATCCACCAGAATGAGGCGAGATGCCTCCTGATAAGAGCAAGGTGCTGCAGCCATCTCCTCACCCAGCCGGGCGAGGGCGCCCCATCATGCTTGAGGGGGTTTGGTGGAAGATTTGGGCTTAGCCCCGCCGGAGGGGCCAGAGCGTTGTCTGCTGCTTGTGGGGCAGGAGTCTGCACGAAAAATCTGGAAAGACACCCCTGGTTCCTGTTTAACACTAAGTTAGGGGGGAGGAGGGGTGCCCCTGCCTCGAGGGGGCCGAGACGGCCGTCTGCGAAGGGGTGATTTGCCCTTTTTACCGAACAGGTCTAGACGGGCCCCAAATAGGCGTTGCCCTCTAAAGGGGAGCCCAGTAAGAGTCTTTTTAGTAGCATCATCAGCACCCCACTGTCGCAGCCAGACCAAGCGACGAATAGCCACCGCAAGGGCGAAAGTTCTTGCACACATTCTAATCGCGTCATCTAGCGCTAATAGAATGAACTTCACAAATACATCACAATTGGAGAGTGCATTAAACACCTCCCAGGGGAGATCCTCGGGGTGATGATCGAGCAATTTTTTGATGAGGGTTCTAGCGGCCACCGCAGTAATCGCTGCGGCACAGACCGGGCGCAGCGCCGTCCCGGCACAGGAAAAGGCATGGGAGGCCAGCAGCTCAATGCGCCGGTCCTCAGCATCCCGAAGGGCGCTACAGGCAGGGGTTGTAATAAAGGGGGGGTTAGGGACCCCTATGATCGGCGCATCCACCACGGGGGGTGATGACCAGCAATTAACCACCTCAGGGGGAAAAGGGTATTTCCTGTCCCAGTCCCCTGGAAGTTTATTGGGGCATTCCCATTCTTTGAGCACAAGGGCATGGAAATGAGCCTGCTCTAAAAATTCCAAACGTGCAATCGCAGTATGGAAACGCTCCCCTCTAGGCTTGGGGACCTGACCGGGGGGAGAGATAGACAGTGCCTTAAAGACCTTAAAGGAGCAGTATCGCGAATTTTTCTTGGTGACTTATATTTAAATGGTACTTTGAATGTAGGAAGAGTTGGAGCAAGAATTACAAATTTAGAAAAAAATTATGTCTGTTGTGCAGCTGGAGACTAATAGCTCGTGTTTATGTCTTCTGAGTGTTGGAGCCCGTTCCATGCTGAGGAGAGGGGTGAAACAATGTATCAAAGTATCAGCTGTTCAGTGCTGGCAGCCGTCCAGCATAAGATAACAACATTGCCTGGCCAGAACTTATATATCTAAAACAGAGAGAAAAGCTCTAGAAGTCATTTAGCTGATTTTGACAGTTTTCCCTTCATGTTGGCTCTGCTGCAGAATCTTTCAGTTTACCATTTTCTCTTTCATATTCTTATTTTTCATTTTTCCATATGATCTCTCTTTCAGCTTTGTGTGTTTTGAGCAAAGCCCAACCCAGGATTTTCACTATCTGGAGCTTTGTTTTGTGCCCCTAGGGGCATCCTGACTTGGGACGCCCTGATATGTGAAATCCCCAAGTTCGCCTGTGAAAACATACCTTTCCCTGTCCCACAGCACATGCGCGGGCTCTCATCCAATCAGCTCTGTTTGCACGCAGATGGGGAGCCTGAGCAGTAACCTTCCTGGCCGCCCGGCCTGTCTTAATGACTATCTGCGTGAGCGCGCCAGAAAAATGGGGGGATCTCTGGTTACCCAGGGGATGTTTCACACAGTGGGCATCCTGATTTAGAATGCCCAAGGGGCAAGATCAATGGCCGGGTCTTATAGACTTCAGGGTCGGCAATTCAGGGTTTTGTTCCACTTTAATACCTTTAGATTTTCCTGCACAGTTATTCAAAGAAGAATTTCAGTCGTTTTCAGTCAGTTTAGTTTATTTTGTATAGATTTTACACATTTGCGTCACCTGGTCTCATAACAAAAGCAGCACCTCACACACACACAGCCGTTACCACTGATTACAGTGTCAGCCTCTGAGGTAAAGTGTTGCTAGAAGACCAGTGGGCTAAATGAAGCAGCTCACTAAATACAATCCAGCAGATCCCAGCAAATGGACTGAGCCATTGTAATTATACAATTTAAAAGAAAGGCATATATTTTTTCCTTTTTTTATCGCCAGATTATTTATACACGTTAGAAGCTATTGTGTGGCTATTTAATTATTTATCTTTTTTAATGCAAATTTTGCGATACTGCTCCTTTAATCAACAGGTCGTCAGTGTCACACTGGCCCCAGTATTCCGGGCCAGAATCGTCATGACTCCTTGGCCTCTCATCAGAAGAGCCTGAGTCAGAGAACAACTCCCCTTCATCAGAAGGGGTATAGTCACACGGAGTAGCAAAACCCTCAGTTCTCATAGAGCATACAGAAACATGGGGCGACAGGTGCCGCTTTCTACCAGGGCCCATTCGCTCCAACAACCTAGCAATAATCTGTTCAGCCGTAGGCAGTCTGGAAGAGCCAGCAGGCTGCAATTCCCCACTTGTAGGCGACTCAGCAGGAGAGAGATTTAAGCCTGGGGAGATAGGTGAATTGAAGCTAGGTGTAGCCACTGGCCGACCAGATTGCAGGGTCAGGGCTTGCTCGGCACAGGGTACGCAGACCCGTGCCCTGTCAGCATCAGGATCGGGTTGTCCACACGCTATACACCGCCGGTCTTGTCCCAGAGCGACCCCGGTCACGTAATTCTGAGATGCCTCCATATGGTGATTAATCAAGGCACAATATGCCAGTAGGGATTTAAACAATAAGTAACCCTGGATGCCCCAAAGACCCGTTATGGAAGTGGGAGAATATTACAAGGCCCGCGATAATTTTACACCGGGCCGGGAGAAGCCAATGGTGTTCACCAGTCTGAAAGACATAATGGGAATAAAGGGTGTCAGAACCATGCGCAGTAAACAAGGATCATAAAAATCGCCCGCGAGGGCACTTACAGACCAAGGGAGGAGAAGGACCGCTATCACGCGTGCGTGCGACCAGCATCAAGATGGCGCCAAGCGAACCTCGAAGGGCGGGCCAGAGCGGGCAGTGACGCGGAGCACGCCAACCTAGGTCCCCGCCCCCCCCGAAGAGCGCGAAGCTCTGAGGAATTTACAACTGTCATGAGGAGCGAAGTGAATGGTACACTAGAAAAATACCATTTTGTGAATACTCACCTGTAAAATGGGTATTATAAGTATGTCACACACCCCACTTCATTTATTAAACATTACACTAGGGTTTACGCACCGCTAGGTGGCAGTGTTGCAGAGATCTCCAAAAAAGCAAGCAAGCCCCTCCCAGTCTATACATACCTGGTACCTCCCAACAATTCCCCAGTGTTCAAACAGCAGTAAGACAAGGTACCAGGAACAAACAATTGTAACCCTCAACTGTAAATAACAAAACTTCACCATATAAAGAACCAGGATACCAAAAAGGGCGGGTGAAGTGGGGTGTGTGACATACTTATAATACCCATTTTACAGGTGAGTATTCACAAAATGGTATTATTCTAAGTATGTCACACACCCCACTTCATTTATTAAACATTACACTAGGGACATCCAACAGCAGTGTCCAAAAAGGGCGGGTATCCAACCAGGCAATAACGCAGATAAAACTCAAACCACTGCAGCCTGCAGAACCTTGTGGCCAAAAACAGCATCCGCTGAGGCCCGCACATCAACCTTATAAAACTTAGAAAAAGTGTGAACCGAAGACCAGGTAGCAGCCTTACAAACTTGTTCAACAGAAGCCTGGTGCTGAAAAGCCCAGGACGCACCAACCGCACGAGTAGAATGCGTAGGAACACGAAAAGGGGGATCCTTCCCCTTGGCAGAATAGGCTCCAACAATCGCCTGACGAATCCATTTGCTAATGGAAGACTTAGCCGGAGCCAAGCCCTTCTTAGGCCCACAGGGCACCACGAAAAAGGCATCAGTCTTACGAAAGGAAGCCGTAGTACGCAAAAAGTACCTGACACAACGTACAACATCCAAGCAGTGCAACGCACTCTCCTTGCCATACCTAGGCTTAGGACACAAGGAAGGAAGAACAATGTCCTGGCTAAAATGAAAAGCAGAGACCACTTTAGGGAGAAAGTCCGGCTTAAAACGAAAAACCACTTTGTCCTGATGCTTCTCAAAATAAGGAACCTGAATCGACAAAGCTGCCAACTCTGAAACACGCCGAACCGAAGTGATGGCCACCAGAAAGGCAACCTTCTGAGTCAGAATGGACAGAGCAATATCCTGCAGAGGCTCAAAAGGAGGAGCCTGAAAAGCAGAGAGCACCAAATTCAAATCCCAAACTGGGAGCAAAGGCTTCCTAGGAGGCCGCAGATGCGAAACCCCCTGGAAAAAGGTCTTGACCAAAGAATGGCTTGCAAAAGACCTCTGAAAAAAGACAGACAAGGCAGAAACCTGCCCCTTCAAGGTACTCAGCTGAAGACCAGAGTCCAGCCCCGATTGAAGAAATTCCAAAATCCGAGAAATAGAAAAGACCCGGCAGGGCAAAGACCTAGCCTCACACCAATCAATATAAGACCTCCAGACCCTATAATAGATGGAAGAGGACGACCTCTTCCTAGCACTAACAAGAGTCCGAATGACCGAATCCGAAAGACCCTCCTCCTCCAAGATGGAGGTTTCAGCAGCCAAGCCGTCAAATCCAGCGTTGGTAAACTGGGGTAACACAGATGACCCGGAGTGAGAAGATCTGGCCGAAGAGGCAGATCGAACTGATTGACTGTCAGACGAACGATGTCTGCAAACCACACCCGCCTTGGCCACCTTGGGGCCACGAGAATGGCGGGAACTCCTTCCTGAATCAGCTTTCGCAGCACCCTGCCTAGCATGGGAATCGGAGGAAACAGATAAAGAAACCCCAGGTCCCTCCAGCGCAGGGCCATGGCATCCGCCGCCAGAGCCAGAGGATCCCGAGACAGTGACACGAATGTCGGAAGCTTGTGATTGTGACGAGAGGCAAACAGATCCACCTCCGGCGTCCCCCACCGAAGACACATAGACCGAAACACTTGGGGATGGAGAGACCATTCCCCCCGGCGGGACGAACACCGGCTCAGACAGTCTGCCTCCGTGTTCTCCACTCCTGGAATGTAAACTGCCGAGATGCAAGGGACATAAGTCTCTGCCCAAACTAGAATCAGAGACACTTCTCTGTGGGCTCCCAGACTGCGAGTCCCTCCTTGGTGATTGATGTAAGCAACCGCCGTCTGATTGTCCGATCGACCCTGAACCGGCAGGCCCTGTAAATGATGCGTCAAGTGAGGCAGAACCAACCTGATGGCTCGTAACTCCAGAACATTGATGGGCAAGTGAGCTTCCTGAGGGTCCCACTGCCCCTGAAAACTGAAGATCCTTCCAGAAACCTCCCCATCCTGACAAACTGGCATCCGAGGTGACAGTTTCCCAAAGCGGGGTCAGAAACGACCTGCCCTTCAGAAGATTGTCCGGGACCAACCACCACCGAAGGGACTGCCAGACCCGAGGGGACATCCGGAAGAACCGATCCAACGACCGCGGTCGCCGGTCCCAAGACGCCAAAAAATGAAGCTGCAGCGTCCTCGTGTGAAACTGTGCGAAGGGAACTGCCTCGAATGAGGCCACCATCAACCCCACCAGTCTCATCCCCAGCCGGATGGACGGGCGAGGATTGGAAAGAAGAAGCTGAGCCAATTCCTGAATCAAAAGAACCTTGGCCTGAGGGAGAAAAAACTCTGTGCTGGCAAGAGTCCAAGGACATCCCCAGAAAGGGCACCACCCTGGCCGGAACCAGAGAGGACTTGGGGTAATTGATCACCCAAACGAAACTCTAAAGCATAGACACCACCATGCCGGTGTCCCCTTCCGCTTGACTGAGGGAAGGTGCCATGATGAGAAGATCGTCCAGGTAAGGTACAATGCGAATCCCTTGAGCTCTGAGCAGAGCCATCACCCCTGCCAACACCTTGGTGAACACTCTCGGAGCCGAGGTGAGACCGAATGGAAGAGCTACGAACTGAAAATGCCGATCCTCCACCACAAAGCGAAGAAACCTCTGATGAGCCGGAAAAATCGGAATGTGAAGGTACGCGTCCTTGATGTCTATGGACGTCATAGAGTCCCCCTGTCGAAGCGAGCCGATCGCAGACCGCAGGGTCTCCATGCGAAACTTCCAGGGACGAATAAACCGGATGAGAAACTTCAAATCCAGTATCGGACGGAACGACCCGTCCTTCTTGGGTACAGTGAATAGATTGGAATAATACCCTCGCCCCACCTCCGAAGGAGAGACCGGGCAGATGACTGCCAATTCCAGAAGATTCCGTACCGCCGCCAGGAGCCCCTGCGCGGCCAAAGGGTCTGAAGGTACCCGAGACCTGAAAAACCTAGGGGGAGGGCGGGACACGAACTCCAGCTTGTAACCGGCCGACACCACCTCCCGGTTCCTCCTGTCCGAGACCTCCTGGTCCCATACCCGGGAGAAGAATCGCAACCGTCCCCCCACCCGTACGGGTGAGGGTGCCCCCTCATTGCTGAGCGGGCTTGGCAGCTGACTTGGGCTTGGCGCCCCAGGCGTGAGCGGCCACGGCCTCTACCCCTGTTCCAACCTGCACCCCTGGAAGCAGAGAAGCCCGCACCCCTGCCGGCTCTGGCTCCCCGAAAGGACAGATTGAAGGGGGGCCGCCCCCCGAAAGGAACGGCGAAATTTTTTGCGCTGAGACAACCTACCACCTTTGGCAACAGAATCCAGCTTTTCGCCAAAAAGTCTCAAACCCACAAAGGGAAGAGCCGTGAGCGATCTCTTAGAATTAAAGTCAACCGTCCACTGTCTCAACCACACAGAAAGACGAATAGCCACCAACAGAGCAGAAACCCTGCCACACATTAACATGGCATCACCCTAAGCGACCAGGATAAACGACAAGAAGGAGCCACAACGCTTAAGCGCAAGAAACTCCTCCCCAGAGGGATCCAAATCAACACCTAAATCCCTGACAATAGACCTAACCGCCAAGGCCAAAAGAGCCGAAGCACAAACAGGCCTGAAAACCGAACCCGCACAGACAAAACCATGGCGGGCCAGCTGCTCAATCCGGCGATCCTCGCCTTCCTTGAGAGAAGTAGTGTCAGGAAGATGATGAACAGTCGCCGTATTAGACAGTCCCAAAACCGGAGCATCCACCTCGGGAGGGACAGACCAACGCTTCAACAAGTCCGCCGGAAAGGGACATTTCTTATCCCAGCCGTGTAGGTTGCTCCCATTGCCTAAGGACAACGTCCTCGAAATGCTGTTGACTGGGGAACTCCAAACGCTGCTTGGATCCCCCAAAAAGCTGGCCCCTAGGCCGAGGAGCAGCCTCGGGAGGGTCCAAATCCAAAACCTCAAACATCTGAGTCAAAAATGGAAGAAATATCAGGAGCGGGACCTTCAACCTGGTCCCCCTCAGCGCCCAGCAACTGCTGGCCCTCTGAATCATCTAATTCCTCGACCAGCACGCCCTCTTCAAGGGGACGATTCGACCAATCCAAATCCTCAACAACCTCCTCATCGGAGTCCGGCGGAGGTAGAGATATGTGTTTTCGCCCAGCCGACACCTTCTGAGCGGCCATGGCTGGCCAAGCGGGCGCAGACATCAGATTGCGAATCCCCACTCGTGACAGCGTCACACGGGTTCCGGAACAGCCATGGAGGAGAGGGAGATGGCTCAGCCGATGAAGTACCAGGCACCGGGGTGCCGGACTGGCGCTCAATGTTCCGCTGTGCACATGCATAAAATGACATCATCCCCCGGGAACGGAGTCCCACACCCCTCACATAGCCTGGATTGTCCCGAAGGACCGTTTCCGGAATCTCTGGCAGCCTCCATATGGTGAAATTTATGGTATTCGCAGAACCCAGGGATTTACGCAGTAAGCGACCCGGGATGCCCCTTTATCTACTATATATGTAAATAAATTATAATATATATATATATATATATATATATATATATATAGATATGTGTAATCATGTATCCCTGATGCTGGGAAAATTTGGCGGGAAGAAATCCTAATAAGAATGTAACGCCACCAGCCCCCAGCTAGCCAGGTATATAAGACTGGGAGAGCCCTGCGGGAAGGAGTCCCAGGATCTGAAAAAGACACAAAAATCAATACAGGCACATACACACACACAGCTTATAACAAAAGCCGATCCCCCCAAGCCCCAAACATTAATACAACATCCCCCCAACTAACGGGGGCAAACGGGCAAGGATGGGGGGGGGGATGGGGGTGGCAGAGGAGGCATCAAAAACAGTGACCGCGGCAGGTAATAGGCCCCGACCCAACTACCGCGGAGCCTACCTTTATGACATGCGAGACGAGAAGATGGCGGCCCCCGCCATCACACAGACACCGCAGCGCCAAGGAAGGAGGAGGAAGAGGGGCGTGCCCACAGAAGACGCGGGAGCCAAGGTAGCCCCGCCCCCTCCAACCAACACACGGGCCGCGCCGGGCGCGGTCCCGCCTCCCCTACGCCGCTGCGCAGCGGGCGCCAGCGACAATGGCGCCCGCATACACCGCCGCTCGGCCATCCTGAAAAGTTACACCACACATACACAGGACGTCAAGGCAGGGTGAAAAGGCCCCCAGTGAAACTACACGCCACGAGCGCCGGGAGCCTAGCGCTCCCCCGCCAGGCGGGCCGGCGGCGCCGCTAGCGCCGCCCGGCCCCGCCCACCGCCATTTCTCACAGGGACCCCAGAGAGCACGGGCGCCACTGTCGCAGCGCCAACCACTGAGCCAACCTAAATCAGCGGGTCGGCGGAACCCCGCCCGACCCGCCATCAGTGACGCCAGGCCGAGCCACCTGAAGAACGGGCAGGCCAGCGCGCACCAGCCACCCGTTCCCAGCACCCCCTCCCACACACACACACACAGAGTGTAAAAACGCCTTCTGAGTTGGGAGGGAATAAAGCCTCTGTGCCTGATGTGTCAACCTCCTAGATTAAGTGTAAGGGCATCCCACGTCCGGATCACCACGCCGGAATCCCGCTATGCCCCATAATATGGGGTCGAGCGGAGGAGCTAATCTCCTAGGCACCTAAGGTGCCAGGTACCTTTGCCCGGCCTCCAGCCTAAGCTGGGAGGCTACCAGTAAACAGGGGGAAAAACAAACAAGAGCCGGACAGAAATAGACCATGGGGGGGGGGGGCCGGGGTAATACCCCGGCTACCTGCAAGCAGGAGACTTCTTTCTTCTGTCTTGTCGCCACCTTGCAGAGAACACTGGGGAATTGTTGGGAGGTACCAGGTATGTATAGACTGGGAGGGGCTTGCTTGCTTTTTTGGAGATCTCTGCAACACTGCCACCTAGCGGTGCGTAAACCCTAGTGTAATGTTTAATAAATGAAGTGGGGTGTGTGACATACTTAGAATAGACGATTTGCCAATGAAGACGCCACAGCGTCCGAGGCGACATCGCCGCCCGGCGCAGCACATCCAGTAAAGGAAGAGGTGCGTGCGACGGCGACAATTACCCAGTAAAGAACAAACAGCGCGGCTCTAACCCCAGGAATACTAGTCCAGGGCAAGACTAAGGCCATAACGTGTAAAACATACACTAAGACCACTACACACACACCCCCCCTCTTCTTTCCTCCCGGGCTACGGGGGGGAATGAGGGAGGATGGCGACCCTTTGTACAGGGCCCACTGCTACACGGGGCATGGGGCAATAGTGCGGGAGGGGCATCCCTTAGAAGGCTCACCATCAGCCCTAAACCGCCTACCCTTTGGTGGGAGACTGCGGTGGAGCATGGCTCTGTTAAGCACGCATGGTGCTGCCTACCTTCACCCGACCAGCGCAGCCCAGGATGGGAGGCACATCACAGGGAGGACGGGTGGGAATAGTCCAACAGGGCCGCAGGCTGTAATAGCCCCGCTCACCTGCGAGAGAGTGATACATCATGTCTTCGCAGTCAGCACTGCAGAGAAATCTGGGGATTTGTGGGAGGTCCCTGGTATTTGAAGGGGCCGGGAGGAGCCTGTTTTTCCATGTCTCTGCAGTGCAGCGCCATCTGGCGGAGGATAACCCAAGTGTAAGTATTATATCTGGAGCAGTACGTACTGTATACTAAGAATATATTGGTTTTTGTTCCGTTTTAAGTAGGAACAAAACCTGGGAATTTGATTTTCCCGGGTTTTGTTCAGTTTCCTGGGGACATCCCGATTGGAGACGCCCCTGTTTGAAACCCCCCAGAGAGCTTTTAAGAAATCGTAGTTTGCCGTGTTTACCTCTACTGGCAAACAGCACTTATTGACTTTAACAGGGCACTCCTGCCCCAGCCGCCATTCAAAACACTGGACGAGAGCCCACACACGCGCCGTTGGACAGAGGAAAGGTAAGATTACTGGCAACCTCGGAGGATTTCACACAGCGGTCATCCCAATCCCGGGGAGGGGGGGGGGGGGGTTGTTCCATTTTAAGGTGAATTCCAAAAGGAGCAGTAGAAACTGTATCCAGTGCACATAAAGTACCATTCAGTTTCTCACTAGGGTGAGACCAGATGTAATAATGACAAAGATTATAATCAAGTAAGGCATGAAACAAAGTTCATAACTTAAGTCTATTTCGGAATTTGGCTGAGGCTGTTTGCATATTGGAAATCTCCGCTGTTCTCATAGTCATACATGTCCAAAGCTACTTCACAGCTTTCTCTAACCACTTGTTCCACATCTTCAATATGTTCCCTAAGTGCCTTCAAACAGTCTTCACGCGCTATGGAGCCCAAAGCTTCAGCACACTCATGGCGCACCATTGGATTTTCTTCCATCCGACACAATGCCTCCGACAATCCCTGGATTGCTGCTTCGTGCTGCATCTGACCCAATACATATCCAATTTCATGGCGGAACAAAGCACCGCCACAATTCAAGCCTAATAAAAAAAAAAAAAAAAAAATTATGTGAGTACTCACCTGTAGAATTAATTTCTCTTACATTATTACTTCAGGACATCAGAGTAATTCAGAGAGGATTGGGTTAACCTCTCCCGAAGGGCGTTGACTGCAAGAACAATGGCGTGGCTCCTCCTCCCGGACCTATATCGCCCTGGCTGACTTCCTCCAGTTTAATTAAAAAGCAGTAGAACCAGCCACCTGGGAGGCATACCTATATCTCCTGTTGGAAACAAAAGGCTGGAGACCAAATACAAGACTGCTCTCTCCGTTTAAATTTTTTTTTTCAATGCGGATCATTATTTACAGCAACTATTTACATATTTACCCAATTACCACTCCACTAAGACTAGGCATCCAAGACATGAACATAGTAACCTAGTAGATAGAGAGGGTCTGATGTCCTGAAGTAGTAATGGGAGAGAAATTAATTCTACAGGCGAGTACTCACAGAATTCTCTTTTCTCTTCCATTTTACTTCAGGCCATCAGAGTAATTCAGAGACGATTGGGACCTCCAAAAGCAGCACCCTTAATTTGAGTGGGATCCTCAAAAACCCTTAATTCTTTCAGGAATAGGACATTCCAAAAACCATCTAATTACTACTGTATGTAATTCCTTACCAAAGGCTCTACCTTATAGAATTTGGTGAATGTATGAACTGCAGACCAAATAGCGGCTTTGCATAATTGTTCTACTGAAGCTTGATGCTGAAAAGCCCAAGATGCTCCAATAGCTCTTGTCGAATGAGCAGTAGTCCTAAAGGGAGGATCCTTCCCTTTGGAGACATAGGCTCTTACCACTGCCTGTGTAATCCATCGGCTGATGGTAGACTTAGATGGTGGAAGACCTTTCCGTGGACCCTCAGGTATGACGAATAAGGAGTACGACCTACAGAAAATACCATTTTGTGAATACTCACCTGTAAAATGGGTATTATAAGTATGTCACACACCCCGCTTCAAGATATCCATAACATGTGGGTAATACCGACCTGAAGAGGGCGTTCTGCAGAGATGATAGGAAAAAGAAAGCCCCTCCCGGTCCATAAATACCTGGGACCTCCCACTCATTACCCAGTATAAAGAAAGCAGTAAGGTAAGGGACCAGGAAGAGCCAAATATAAGACATAGCAACGCAAAGTTCACAATATAAAGGATCCAGAATACGAGAAGGGCGGGTGAAGCGGGGTGTGTGACATACTTATAATACCCATTTTACAGGTGAGTATTCACAAAATGGTATTATTCTAAGTATGTCACACACCCCGCTTCAAGATATCCATAACATGTGGGACATCCAATAGCAGTGTCCATAAAAGGGCGGGGATCCAAAACAAGGCACAACTTAAACCACAACAGCTTGAGGCCCGAACATCAACCTTGTAAAATTTGGAAAAAGTGTGAACAGAAGACCAAGTAGCGGCCTTACAAACTTGCTCAACAGAGGCCTGGTGCTGGAAGGCCCAGGACGCTCCAACCGCACGAGTAGAATGAGCAGTAACACGAAAAGGGGGACTCCTCCCCTTAGCAGAATAGGCCCCAATAATGGCCTGACGAATCCATTTACCAATGGAAGACTTGGCAGGCGCCAAACCCTTCCTAGGCCCAGAGGGCACCACAAAAAAAGCATCAGTCTTACAAAAGGAAGACGTTACCACCAAATAGTATTTTACAACGCGAACCACATCCAAAGAATGCAGAGCCCTTTCCTTGTCGTTGCTGGGATTAGGACACAGAGAGGGCAGAACAATGTCCTGATTCAGATGAAAGGCAGAAACCACCTTAGGAAGAAAATCCGGCTTGAAACGAAAAACCACCTTGTCCTGATGCCTTTCAAAGTACGGAGCTTTAATGGACAAAGCTGCCAACTCAGAAACACGCCTAACAGAAGTGATAGCCACCAAAAAGGCCACCTTTTGAGTAAGTGAAGACAAGGCAACCTCATTCAAGGGCTCAAACGGAGGACCCTGAAGAGCAGAAAGAACCAAGTTCAAATCCCAAACTGGAACCAAAGGCTTCCTAGGAGGCCGAACATGCGTAACCCCTTGGAAAAAAGTCTTGACCAAAGGATGAAGAGCAAAGGACCTTTGAAAGAACACTGCCAGGGCAGAAACCTGCCCCTTCAGAGTACTAAGCTGGAGCCCCAGATCCAGACCATGTTGAAGAAACTCCAGAATCCTGGAAATGGAAAATTCCCTACACGGGAAAGACCTACCCTCACACCAGTCAATGTAGGACCTCCAGGTCCTATAGTAAACGGTAGAGGAAGACCGCTTCCTGGCGCTAATAAGAGTCTGAATCACCGCATCAGAAAGACCTTCCTCCTTCAAGATGGAGGTAGCGTAGCCGACCCTGGGTGAGCAGGTCCAGCAGCAGAGGCAGAACGAACTGATCCTCTGCCAGTCTGACCAGGTCTACGAACCAAACCTGCCTTGGCCACCTTGGTGCCACCAGAATTGCCGACACGCCCTCCAGGGCCAGCTTGCGCACCACTCTGGCTACCATTGGAAATGGAGGGAACAGGTACAGAAACCCCAGATCCCTCCAGTTCAGGGACATGGCATCCACCGCAAGAGCCAGCGGATCCTGCGAGAGAGACACAAATACCGGAAGCTTGTGATTGTGACGAGAGGCAAAGAGGTCCACCGCCGGGAACCCCCACCTGAGGCAAATCAAGCGAAACACCTGGGGACTGAGAGACCAATCCCCCTGGCGAGAAGAGGACCTGCTCAGAGAGTCCGCCTCCGTGTTCTCCACTCCCGGAATGTAGACTGCTGAGATACACGGGACGTTGCTCTCCGCCCAGTCCAGAATCAAAGACACTTCCCTGAGGGCACTCCTGCTGCGAGTCCCTCCCTGGTGATTGATGTAAGCAACTGCCGTCCGATTGTCCGACCGAACCTGAACTGGCAGGCCCTGCAACTGATGAGTCAAGCGAAACAGAACCAACCTGATGGCTCTCAATTCCAGGACATTGATGGGCTCGTGAGCCTCCTGAGGGCCCCACAGACCCTGAAACTGAAGATCCTTCCAGACACCCCCCCAACCTGACAGACTGGCATCCGTGGTGACTGTCTCCCAACACTGTGCCAGAAAGGATCTGCCCTTCAACAGATTGACAGAACTCAGCCACCAGTGAAGGGATCGTCGAACCCGGGGGGTCATCAGGAAGAACTGATCCAACGATAGTGGAGACTTGTCCCAAACCGTCAACAGATGGAGCTGGAGCGTCCTTGTGTGAAACTGCGCAAAGGGAACTGCCTCGAATGAGGCCACCATCAACCCCACCAGTCTCATCCCTAGCCGGATGGCCGGACGAGGGGCCGACAAGAGAAGCCGAACCAACTCCTGAATCAAAAGAACCTTGGACTGGGGCAGAAACACCTTGGCCTGAGAAGTATCCAGAGACATTCCCAGAAAGGTCACTACCCTGGACGGGGAAAGAGATGACTTGGGGTAGTTGATCACCCAACCGAATCTCTCCAGAGTGGATACCACCGTTCTGGTGTCCAACTCTGCTTGGCTGAAGGAACATGCCATAATTAGAAGATCGTCCAAATAGGGCACAATGCGGATACCCTGGACTCTGAGTAGAGCCATCACCCCCGCCAGCACCTTGGTGAAAACCCGAGGAGCCGAGGTAAGACCAAAAGGGAGTGCCACAAACTGAAAATGCCGATCCTCCACCACGAACCTGAGAAACCTCTGGTGTGCTGGAAAAATCGGAACGTGCAGGTAAGCGTCCTTGATATCTATTGACGTCAGAAAGTCCCCCTGATGCAGAGAGTGAATAGCAGAACGCAGCGTTTCCATGCGGAATTTCCGCGGCCGGATGAACCTGTTGAGAAACTTCAGATCCAAGATGGGTCGGACCGAGCCGTCCTTCTTGGGTACCGTGAACAGATTGGAATAAAAGCCCCTGCCCTGGTCTGAGGGGGGCACTGGGCAAATGACAGCCATGTCCAGAAGACTCTCTACTGCCACCAGGAGTCCCTGCGCGGCCAGAGGTTCCGAAGGCACCCGAGACCTGAAAAATCTGGGAGGGGGCCGGAGCTCGAACTCCAGCTTGTAACCGTAAGACACCACTTCCCGGATCCATCTGTCCGAGACCTCCTGATCCCAGACCTGGGAGAAGTGTTGCCGCCGTCCCCCCACCCGCATGGGTGAGGGCGCCCCCTCATTGCTGAGCTGGCTTAACAGCGGGTTTGGGCTTAGAGCCCCTACTGTATCCTGGACGGGCACTTCCTCTGCCCCTATTCCCGGAATCTCCTCTGGAGGAGGGGAAGGCAAATCCCCTGCCAGATCTGGCCCCACGAAAGGAAGGGGTAAAGGAAAGCGCCCCACGAAAAGGACGGCGTTGTTTCTTGCGTTGAGGTAACTTACCACCCTTGGTGACAGAATCCAATTTCTCTCCAAAGAGCCGTAATCCAACAAAAAGGTATAGCCGTCAGCGACTTTTTGGACATAAAATCGGCCGCCCACTGGCGCAACCAAACCAACCGCCGAATAGTCACCAGCAGAGCCGACGTCCTGCCACACATCATCAGAGTGTCATCCAAGGCGGCTAATACAAACGACAAAAACAATTCACATTTTTTAAGGCCAAGGAACTCGTCACTACCCGGACGAAGCCCGGAAGAAGTCAATAGGTCCCTGACCACAGACCTGGCAGCCACCACCATCAGCGCCGAAGCACAAACGGGCCGCATGGCTGACCCAACACTGGCAAAGCCATGACAAGCCATCTGGTCAATGCGTTTATCCTCTCCGTCTTTGAGAGTGGAACAATCGGGATTATTTAAAACAGAAGTGTTGGACAACCCCAAAACCGGTGCATCCACCTCGGGGGGGGGGGGGGGGGGGGATGCCCAACGCTTAACCGTATCCGAAGGGAAGGGATATTTCTTATCCCACCCCTGAGGAATACCAGGGAGCCGAGCAGGCCTGTCCCATTCCTTAGCAATAATTTTGTCAAAGTGTTTTTGATTAGGAAATTCCAAGCGCGGCCTGGATTCCTCGAAAAACTCCCCCTTCTGCTGTGGAGCCTCCTCAGGAGGAGAAATAGCCAAAACCTCAAACATCTGAGCCAGAGCGTTAGGAGTATCCGAGGATCTCCCCAAGTCCCCAAGCTCAGCATCAGCGCCAACAAACTGCTGATCGTCTGAATTATCAGAATCCTCATAAACCTCCCCTTCCTCTAGCGGGGAATAATCAGACCAATCCAGATTATTAACATCATCAAGGTCATCCACCGGCGGAGCCGGCGACAAGTGCTTTCTCTTAGCCGGAGCCTTACGGGCGACCGAGCTGGAGAGTAATTTTTCAAGGTTGGCCAATCCGGAGCACATCTCAGATTGCAGCTCCCCACCCATGACAACGTCACACGGGGTGCGTATCAAGCTGGGAGGAGGAGAGGAAGCGACCGGCGGTACTGACCCAGACGCCTGAGGTCCAGACTGCCGCGTAATAGTTTGCTGTGCACAAAGTATACACAGAAGTACATCATCCCCAGTAATGGATACCCCACACAACATACACTTCCGGAATTGCCCCGAGGGGAGCCCGAGCCCAGTATCCGGGGATGCCTCCATATGGTGAACTTATGTGTAGTCGCTATGACCAGGGGAATTACGCGTATAAGCAACCCGGGATGCCCCTTTAATGTCCCAAGTGGGAGGATTTGAAGTAGGTAAATTTTAACCCAGGGACCCTAGGACCGGGAGAAACCCCCTAAACCTAACGTAGGTCTACCTGAAAGACACAATAGAATAAGCTATAAGCACATGAAAGAGGAATGCAACAAGATATAAAATAGAGATGGGGCCCACAGGGCCACTCACTGTGACTTCCTCCGCTCAAAGATGGCGTCCGCACCTCACAAGAGCCAGCAGCAGCACGGAGGCAGAGAGGAGAAGGGGGGCGTGGCCAGCGCGGAGAGCGCGATTGTCCGTGGTGTCCCGCCGAAAGCCCGGCCCCGCCCCCTGTACCACACGCGTGAGGGGAGATCTCCCCTCACAACGCAAGGCCCGGACAGTAAACGGCAGTCAGACAGGATGGGGGGGGGGGGGCGGGCGGGCCGCGGCGACGCTCAAACGCCCGTCCCCCCCGACTCCAGCATGTGAGGAGACACTCTCCTCACCAGCGCGCTGACACCGTGACAGGGGACCGCCGCCGCGGCAATGGCGGTGGCCGCGGCGCGGGTACAAGAAAAAGCACGGCAGAAAGGCGGGCCGCGGCGACGTGCCAGCGCCCGGCCCCACCTCCCACAAGCAGAAGCTGAGGAGAGGGATCTCCTCAGCCGTGCCAGCGCAAGAGGCCGGCCCGCGGTGGCTGCAGACCTCAAGTAAAACACTAAACTCACACACTACACCTACAGAGACACCTGAATAAAGGCCCCCAACACCCCCCCCCCCTCGAGGAGAAGGGCATCCGGAGAGGGGAACACTACCTGGGGTGAAATGGCCGAGGGACAGGGCATCCCAAACCGGGGTCACCAGCCCGGATAACCACCTACCCTCTGGTACAGGGTCTCACGGTGGAGCTTAGCTCCTGAGCACCTAATGTGCCATTCTACCCTCGCCCAGACCTCAGCCAAGGCTGGGAGGCATGTGTGGTAAATAAAAGGGGTATCTGGGCGGAAATAGAAATAAAAAGCGGGCCGGGAATAATCCCGGCTACCTCAAGTCCCCCTGTGCAAGGAGGAGGCATCATCTTCTGACTTGCTCGCCGTCTGCAGAGATGAAAGACTGGGTAATGAGTGGGAGGTCCCAGGTATTTATGGACCGGGAGGGGCTTTCTTTTTCCTATCATCTCTGCAGAACGCCCTCTTCAGATCGGTATTACCCACATGTTATGGATATCTTGAAGCGGGGTGTGTGACGTACTTGTGATAGATTGTGTAGCAGTGATATAGTATCTTAGTGCTTTCACTACATTCAGCGAATGAAGAATTCTTTTAATCGGACACTGGAGAAGAACATAAGGAAGGCAAATTCGGCTTCATTAAGATGAAAACCACTTTAGGAAGAACATCTGGTTTAAAGCAGAAGATGGCCCTGTGCTTATGTAAAACGAAATAAGGAGACTTAACTGATAAAGCTGCTAATTCAGAAACCCTCCTTACTGAGGTTATTGCCACTAAAAGAGATAACCTTAAGAGTCAATAAACTTAATGACTTATCTGCCAATAGTTCAAAAGGAGGACCCTGAAGAGCTGATAAAAGTTCAGGTCCCAAACCGGCAGAAGTGGCTTATGAAGAGACTCCCTATACAAAAGCTTTGATACATTTATTCTCAGCAATGAGTTTCTGAATAAGATAAATAAAGCAGATATCTCAATTAAAAACCTTCATCAAGGCCCTTCTGCAAAAAATCCAATATTCTGGGAACAAAAAGTTCTACCAATGGTTGGGACTCCCTTGTGAGCTAAAACTTTTAGTACTCGACCCGGAGGGAATGCATAAAGAAGCTTGAATGCGGACCACTAAAAAGTCAGGGCATCTGTTGCTATAGGATGCTTTAACCGGGACACATACTTTGGAACCTTCCGATTGTGCCGTGATGCAAACAGATCTATATCCGGAATCCCCCAGTAAAAGTAAAAGTAAAATCCAGCTCACTTCCATGAGGGCTTTACTGCTTCTGGTGCCGCCATGGTGGTTGATATATATCACTGCCATCCGATTGTCTGTTTGAATCCAGAAGGGATGCTCCTTCAGATGGGATGTCCAATGTCTGAGACACAATAGAATCACTCTCAGTTCCAGAATATTTAAGTGGACGGGCAACAGCGCCCCCTATCAACCAACTAAGGTACTTAACCCTTTATACAATTATTACTTTTTTCTACGAATTACTTCTAATACCTACCCCACATCCAATTCCCTATCAGGCTTAATCCCTTAGACATGTGAGGATAAAGGCACAAAAAGACACCTATTTCACAAAGGAATCACACAAGGCATTTATTTATGTATAATCTATTATATGACTAAACAGATCATGTATAACACTGAAAGTTACCAATAACCAATCTCTTTGTATTTGAACCACAGTAATTTTACTAATGAGCTGTATGTGCACTGAAGAAGTGCCATTCACCACGAAACGTGTCTGCAGAAAGCCTAAAAAATAAACCAATACTTGCTACAAACTTCTTGCTACAGACTGTTTATGACTTGCTACAAATTGCAATACACTTTCTGTTACTAGATTATTGTTTGTGTTTCCCTGTTTTTCATGACATGTGCACACTATGCTAAAATTTGCATAATTCAGGGACATTCTTATAAGGGAACCAAGGAACCCCCCCCCCCTTCTGTATTACTAGGGAGTCAGACCACTTTATATAATTATCCACACTCTAATTTGTGAAGCCAGGACCCCCAGGGGAAGACACCATTTTGGTAAACCTACCCCTCCACCCTTTTCTCCATGACACTCCCCCAACCAGATAGACTGGAATCCGTGGTGATGATCTTCCATTGTACTGGAAGGCAGGATTTGCCGATCTGAGGCTGTGGGCTGTCTGAGGCTGAGGAATCCATGCTAAAGACTGCCTCGTTGACGGTATCATGCAAAAAGAGTGATCCAGAGTGTGTGGGTCTCGATCCCAGATTGTGAGCAATTCCATCTGCAGGGGTCTTGTGTGAAACAGTGCAAAAAGGTACTGACTCAAGCAAGATACCATCAGGACCAACAGACATATTCCTTGATGAATAGTCGGGTGAGGGCAAGATAAGAGACCCTGTACCCTGGCCTGAAGTAAAAGTCACTTCTGTGTTGAAAAAAACACTTTTGCCTGAGACGTGTCTAATGACAGTCCCAGAAAAGAATAACAGTTTCAGGTATGATATGATATTTGACTTAAGAATTCGACTGGATAGTCAGTTATCCAATGTCGATTAGTCTGTATATCCTTCTGGGCCCCCTGACATGATGGGGCCCATATAAACAGATCGTCTAAATAAAGGGATTATATGTATACCCCGACTTCTTAGAGAAAACATGAGACCTGCAAACACCTTGGTGCTGATGATAGACCGAAGGGTAGCGCCACAAACAGAATATGTAGGCTACCTACTGCAATGTAGGTATACATCCTTATATATACACTGTGGTTATAAAATCTCCCGGCTGGAGTAACATCACTGTGGATTAAATAACTCCTATCTCTAAAAAGGCGAGATATACGGCAAATCTCAATGCTTCTGCTTTCTGTGGAATTAGGGATACCCCTGATTAAGAGAAGCTGAGGGTACTGGCTCCTAACTTGATCTTGTAACTTGAGGATACAACTTCCTGTATCCAAATAGCTGCTACATGAAGCCTCCAAATATGAGCAAAATGCAGAAGCTGTCCCCCCACACCAGCAAGGTTGGGGCATCCCTTCATGCCTGAGCAGGCTTTGAAGGAAGTTTGGCTTTATTCCGCCAGACACCAGTTACCTTAATTTGGGACTTCGTCCTATTCCAAAAATCTCTTCAGTATCCTGAAGAAGCCGAACCTCTAGCCGTAAACCCAGAGGATTAGAGGCCCTGTGGAAATCGGTATTCGACTTTGGCTTCTGTGGCAGATTAGATGATTTACCACCAGTAGCATGCTTTACCATGTCAACCAAGCACTCCCCAGACGCCCTGCCTTAAAAGGGAGTCACGTCAAATTATTTTTAGAGGCTTTTCAGTTGGCCATTACTTAAGCCATAAAGCACGCCTTAAGGCTACCGCCAGAGCTAGGCTTGTGTCACTTAACCTGATCAAATCCTCCATAGCCAAGATCACATACCTGTTGATATCCAAATGGTCTTGATCAACTGGAAGCATGACTTTCGTTAACAACCCGGAAGAGTCTAGAGTCCAATTGCTTTAACAACCTCTTCCTCACCAAAGATGCTATGGATGTAGCTCAGGCAGGTCGCAAGGTCGACCCCATAATAGAATAAGCATGACATGCCACCTGATCCATGCACTTATCCGCTGGATCGTTTTGGAGAAAAGCATAACCAAAATCTTAAAAAGACCTGGCACCAGAGCGTCCACCACAGGAGGGCGAGACCATAATTCAGTTTGATCTGGAGGAAAGAGATACATAGTATCTAATACTTTAGGAATGGGCGGAAGACTATCTGGCTTCTGCCATTCACTATTGATCGGATTAGACTAATGCGTATGCACCGCAACATCCTCCGGAATGGAGGAAATCAATCATCCATCTTCCCCTTAACTAAGCACCCCCTTATGTAGAGGACTATGAATCCGAGTCCCTACTGGATGAATCCTCCCCAACGGATAACTTCCTGGGAGACTATGGCAGCCTCATATATCCTATTCACCTCAGAGGATTTTTTTTCTTTAAACCTTTTTAGTAGCAGATACTTCTTAAATGTCCTAAAGGTTTAGGACCCCTTGAGTGCTACCGAAAGACTCAGAGGGAGACTATGACAATATCCTCATCAAAACTCAGAGGAATTTTTTTTTCTTTGAAAAAACCTTCTTAGTAGCCATACGACTCACTAAAGGTTTAGGTCCGCTTGAAGGCTGCCAAGGGGGTTTTAAGTCTCAGAGGGGACCGGCGACAGGGGTCAGAACCCTTGCAGGGAGGAGACAACTGTCTTCCATATGCACTACTACCATAGCATAATCTGCACACCATGCTATCCTCCTCCAGTGCCACCTGCATGCATACTGGACATGGGGTAAATCTGTTAAAGGCCAGATCCGAATACCCAAGATGCCTCCATCATGGTGAAAATAATACTAGGCTACGTCTCTGGGGAGTAACCATTATATTTTTTTCATATTACCTGCCCTTCTCACAATCTATAATAATAAAAGATTAAAACAATAAAAACAATATTAATAAAACATTAATACACAAAATTACCTACCTAAAGGTTTAGGTCCACTTGAGGGTGGTCGTGCAGCGGCTCAGAAGCAGCCATTTTGCCGGCCAACAGCCCCAGTAATTATGCGCTGCCGAAGGAGAACCACTATGTCGGTGGTGCTAGGCGCCTTGCCGGAAACGTTTCAGTGGAGGCGGCCGAGTAAAATGCGCTGAGCCGCTGAGAAGAACCGGAGGTCGGCGGTGGTGCTCGACACTCAGACTGGGTCACTGTTACTAGTGGAGTACCACAAGGGTCAGTTCTGGGACCAATTCTCTTCAATATATATATATAGAAATATAAATGACATTGGCCATGGATCACACAGTAAAGTCTCAATCTTTGCAGATGATACTAAGCTGTGTAAAATAATTAAAACAAAAGAGGACAGCAGGCAGCTACAAACAGATTTAAATAAATTGGAAGCATGGGCAGTTAAATGGCAAATGAAGTTTAACACAGATAAAGGTTATGCACATGGGAAGGAGAAAATACAATTTTGTGAGTACTCACCTGTAAAATGGTTATTACGAGTATGTCACACACCCCAATTCCAAATATTCATGACACTTGGGAACCCGGCCTGTAGAGGGCGATCTTGCAGAGATGACAAAAGCAGTGAAGAACCAGGAAGAGCAAATTATATTTGATAATTGAAAAATAGTTTGAAAATAATAATCACCATATAAAGGATCCCTTAGAACAGAAAAGGGCAGGGGAAGTGGGGGGTGTGACATACTCGTAATAACCATTTTACAGGTGAGTACTCACAAAATGGCATTATTCCTAGTATGTCACACACCCCACTTCCAAATATTCATGACACTTGGGACATCCAATAGCAGTGTCTATAATGGGTGGGGATCCCCAAGGAATAATGCATAACTTAAATTACTGCAGCTTGCAGAATTTTGCGGCCAAAAGCAGCATCCGCTGAGACCCGCACATCAACCTTGTAAAACTTATGTTATCTTAAAGTATGCACAGAAGACCAAGTCGCAGCCTTGCAAACCTGTTCAACAGAAGCCTGGTGCTGAAAAGCCCAGGAAGCTCCAATAGCACGAGTAGAATGAGCGGTGACACGAAAAGGGGGAACCTTCCCTTAGCCATATAGGCCCCAATGATGGCCTGACGTATCCATTTACTAAGGGAAGATTTGGCAGGAGCAAAAACCCTTCTTGGGCCCAGAAGGCACAACAAAAAAGGCATCCGTCTTGCGGAAGGCCGAAGTAGTAACTAAATAATACTTAACACAACGAACTACATCCAAAGAATGTAAGACCCTTTCCTTGTCGTTACTAGGTTTAGGACACAAGGAAGGAAGAACTATATCCTGATTTAGGTGGAAAGCAGACACCACCTTAGGAAGGAAATCTGGTTTAAAACGGAAAACAACCTTATCTTGATGCCTCTCAAAATAAGTGGCTAGAATAGACAAAGCCGCCAGTTCAGAAACTCGGCGGACAGAATAGCAACCAAAAAGGCAACCTCCCGAGTAAGAATAGGAAGAGGAATATCCTGCAAAGGCTCAAAGGGAGCGGCCTGCATAGCTGAAAGCACTAGGTTAAGGTCCCAAACAGGAAGTATAGGCTTTCTGGGAGGCCGCACATGCGCGACTCCTTGGAAAAAAAGTCTTAACCAAAGGATGAAGAGCAAACGACCTTTGAAAGAAAATAGCCAAGGCAGAGACTTGCCCTTTCAAGTACTAATCTGGAATCCCATATCCAGACCTCGTTGCAGATGTTCTAGAATTCTAGGAATAGAAAATACTCTACAGGGCAAAGCCCTGGATTCACACCAATCAATATAGGACCTCCAAGTCCTGTAATAAATGACAGAGGAAGACTTCTTCCTAGCTCTAATAAGAGTCTGAATAACCACATCAGAAAGACCTTCCTCTTTCAAGATGGAGACTTCAGCAGCCATGCCGTCAAAGCCAGCGTTTGTAAATTGGGGTAACAAAGTTGACCCTGAGTGATGAGATCTGGAAGAGGCGGCAGATGGAAACGATCCACTGCCAGCCTTACGACGTCTGCGTACCACAGACGTCTTGGCCACCTTGGCGCCACCAGAATTGCTGGCGCCTCCTCCAGTGCTAACTTGTGCACCACCTTGCTGACCATGGAGAATGGGGGAAACAGATACAGGAACCCCAGATCCTTCCAGGCCAGAGACATGGCATCCGCTGCCACTGCCAGAGGATCCTGGGATAGAGACACAAAAGCTGGCAGCTTGTGATTGTGGCGAGAAGCAAACAGGTCCAACTGTGGAGTCCCCCACTTGTGACAGAGGAAACGAAAGACCCTTGGATTGAGAGACCATTCTCCCTGGCGAGAACATCCCCTGCTCAGGGAGTCTGCCTCCACATTCTCTATCCCCGGAATGTAAACTGCTGATATGCAGGGAACATTGATCTCTGCCCACTGAAGGATCAGAGACACTTCCCGGAGGGCACCCCAACTGCGAGTCCCTCCTTGGTGATTGATGTATGCAACAGCTGTTCGGTTGTCTCACCGAATCTGAACTGGCAGACCCTGTAAGAAATGGGTCAGTCGAAGTAGAACAAGACGTAAGCTCTAATACATTGATTGGAGAATGAGCCTCCTGAGGCCCCCACAATCCTTGGAACTGATGCTTCTTCCAGAAGCCCCCCAGCCCACCAGGCTGGCATCTGTGGTAACCAGTTCCCAATGCGGAGTCAGAAACGACTTGCCCTTCTGGAGGCTGAGCGATATTAACCACCACTGAAGGGACTGCAAAACGTGGGGAGACAATAGACAAGTCTGATAGTGGGCACCTGTCCCACCTTGCCAAGAGGAAGAGCTGAAGCGTCCTTATGTGAAACTGGGCAAACGGGACTGCCTTGAATGCAGCTACCATCAATCCCACTAGTCTCATCCCTAGACGGATAGACTGACGAGGGTTGGACAAGAATAGACGAATCAAGTCCTGAATCAGAACCATTTTGGACTGAGGAAGAAAAACCTTGGCCTGAAATGTATCCAGAATCAGGCCCAGGAAGGGAATTTCCCTGGACGGACAGAGAGAGGATTTGGGGTAACCTATTACCCAACCCGAACCTCTCTAGCGTAGAGACCACCGTCCTGGTGTCCAACTCAGATTGTTCGAGGGAGGCGGCCACGATAAGAAGATCGTCCAGAAAAGGCCCAATGCGGATGTCCTGGACCCTGAATATAGCCATCACTCCTGCCAGCATCTTGGTAAAGACTCTTGGGGCCGAGGTAAGGCCGAATGGCAGGGCCACAAATTGATAATGCTGGTTTTCTATCGAGAACCTGAGAAATCTCTGGTGACCCGGAAAAATAGGAATGTGCAAATAAGCATCCTTGATGTCTATGGATGTCATGAGCATCGATCGTTGATTGCAGAGACTCCATGCGGAATTTTCTGTAACGGATAAATTGATTGAGTCTCCTTAGGTCTAGGATAGGCCGAACAGAGCCGTCCTTTTCAGGAGACGTGAATAGGTTGGAGTAAAACCCCAAACCCCTTTCCGCTGGAGGCACTAGGCAGATGACAGCCATGTTTAACAGATTCGCTACTGCAGCCCGCAGTCCCTGTGCAATTGCCGGATCTGACGGCATCCGGGACATGAAAAATCTGGGAGGAGGCCGGAACTTTAATTCCAGTTTGTAACCGGAAGAGATTACTTCCAGAACCCAATTGTCTGATACCTCCTGACCCCAGACCTGGAAGAAGAACCGCAGCCGTCCCCCCACCCGTAAGGGTGAGGGCGTCCCCTCATTGTTGAGCAGGCTTAGTGGCAGATTTGGTTTTGGACCCCCAATTCTGACTTGGACGGCCACGTCCCTTTCCTCTATTCCATGCCTCTAGGAGCTGAAAAGGCCGATCCTCTACCGGATCTAGACCCCCGAAAGGAAGGGTTAAAAGAGGCCACTCCACGAAAGGAACGACGTTGTTTCTTACGCTGAGGTAATTTACCTCCTTTAGTGACAGAATCCAATTTTTCTCCAAAGAGGCGCAATCCCACAAAAGGGAGCGCTGTAAGCGATTTCTTGGCTACAATATCAGCTGCCCACTGCCGCAACCATACTGACCGCCGAATGGCGATTAACAAGGCAGAGGTTCTGCTGCACATGAGCAGAGTATCATCTAAGGCAGAAAGTACAAAAGATGCAAACATCTCACATCGCTTAAGAGTGGCGTACTCATCAGAGGCCGGATCAAGCCCTGAGTAATTCATTAGGTCTCTCACAAAAGACCTAATAGCCACTGTCATGAGTGCAGAAGCACCAACAGGCAGCAAGGCCGAGCCCACACTGGAAAAAGTGTGGCACGCCATTTGATCAATACGCTTATCCTCTCCATCTTTAAGTGTAGTGGAGTCAGGAGAATGCAACACAGAAGAATTGGATAAATTAAGCACAGGGTCATCCACCACAGGTGGTGATGACCAACGCTTAACAGTATCAGCTGGGAAGGGATATTTCTTGTCCCAAACGTCCTCCAGGACGGCCCATCCGATGATCAACGAGTAATTACATTAGCATCCTACCTCAGGGAGGGGAAACCATTTGAAGTATCTTTCTGCCAAAAGCTTGCTTAGTATCTAAAGACAAATCCACTCTGTAGTGCTTCAAAATCGTGTGTGGGGAAGCCCATGTTGCTGCTCGGCAGATTTCTTCTAGAGATATTCCTGTCTGATTAGCGGAGGAAGCAGAAAATACCGTTTTGTGATTAATCACCTTTAAAACGGATATTATAAGTGTGACATACACTCCGCTTCAACAAGTCTTGACAGTTGGGTTATTCTCCAGTAGAGGGCGAACTTCTGCAGAGATGAATGCAAAAAAAGAAGCCCCTCCCGGTCCATAACTACCTGGGACCTCCCACCAATTCCCCAGTGTAAGATAGCAGTAAAGGGACCAGGAAGAACCAAATATAACAAGATTAGACCGTTTTAAAGGTGAGTAATCACAAAACGGTATTATTCCAAGTGTGACATACACTCCGCTTCAATAAGTCTTGACAGTTGGGACATCCAATAGCAGTGTCCGTCAAGGGTGGGAACCATAAACAGTAAAGAATGCACCAACTCAAACCACTGCAGCTTGCAGAACCTTGCCAAAAACAGCATCCGCTGAAGCCCGCACATCAACCTTGTAAAACTTGGAAAAAGTATGAACGGAAGACCAAGTAGCAGCCTTACAAACTTGTTCAACAGAAGCCTGGTGCTGAAAAGCCCAGGAGGCACCCACAGCACGAGTAGAGTGCGCAGTGACCCTAAACGGGGGGAGTCCTCCCCTTAGCAGAATAGGCCCCAACAATGGCCTGACGAATCCATTTGCTAATCGTAGACTTAGCAGGTGCCAAACCTTTCCTGGGCCCGCAGGGCACCACGAAAAAAGCGTCCGACTTGCGGAAGGAAGAAGTAGTCACCAAATAGTACTTCACAGAACAACATCCAAGTTGTGCAGAACCCTCTCATTATTAGGCCTAGGACACAGGGAAGGGAGAACAATATCCCGATTGAGGTGGAAAACAGACACCACCTTAGGAAGGAAATCCGGTTTAAAACGAAAAACCACCTTATCCTGGTGTCTCTCCTGAATCGATAGAGCCGCCAACTCAGAGACACACCGAACCAAGGTAATCGCCACCAAGAAGGCAACCTGAGTGAGAACCGAAAGAGCAATATCATGTAGCGGCTCAAAAGGCGGACCCTGCAGAGCCGAACCAAATTCAAATCCCAAACAGGAACTACAGCTTTTCGAGGGGGCCGCACATGCGCCACCCCTTGGAAAAAAGTCTTAACCAGCGGGTGTAAAGCAAAAGACCCCTGGAAGAAAACCGACAAGGCAGAAACCCAGGTCCAGATTATGCTGAAGAAACTCCAAAACTCTGGGTACAGAAAATACCCTGCAAGGCAAGGCCCTAGCCTCACACCAATCAATACAGGACCTCCAGGTCCTGTAGTAAATGCCAGAAGAGGACCGCTTTCTAGCCCTAATCAGGATCTGAACAACCGCCTCAGACAAACCTTCCTCTTTCAAGATGAAGGTTTCAGCAGCCAAGCCGTCAAAGCCAGCGTTTGTAAATTGGGGTAAAACAGACGACCCTGAGATAGCAGGTCCGGCAGCAAGGGAAGCCGGTACTGGTCCACGGCCAGCCTTACAACGTCTGCGTACCAAAGCCTTCTTGGCCACCTTGGAGCCACCAGAATTGCTGGTGCCCCTTCTAGAACCAGTTTGCGAACTACCTTGCCCAGCATGGAGACAGGTGGAAACAGGTACAGAAAGCCCAGGTCCTTCCAAGCCAGTGACAAGGCATCCACTGCCAAGGCCAAGGGATCCTGAGAAAGCGACACAAAGGCCGGAAGTTTGTGATTGTGCCTTGAGGCAAAGAGATCCACCTCCAGAATCCCCCACCTGCGGCAAAGATCCAGAAAAACCTCGGGGTTGAGAGACCACTCTCCGTGGCGAGAGGATCCCCTGGTCAGAGAATCCGCCTCCGAATTCTCCACTCCCGGAATGTAGACTGGCGAAGGGCAAGGAACATTGCTCTCCGCCCAGTGCAGTATCAGAGACACTTCCCTGAGGGCACTCCTGCTGCGAGTCCCTCCTTGGTGATTTATGTAGGCCACTACCGTTCAGTTGTCCGAACGCACCTGAACTGGAAGACCCTGTAACTGTGGGGTCAACCGAGCCAGAACCAGACGAATGGCTCTGAGCTCCAATACATTGATGGGGGTGTGAGCCTCCTGGGGACCCCACACCCACTAAACCTCCCCAGCCCGACAGGCTGGCATCCGTGGTAACCGTCTCCCAACAAGGGGCCAGAAAAGATCTGCCCTTCAACCGACTGCTCGAGTCCAGCCACCACCGAAATGACTGCCGAACCCTGGGAGACACCTTGAAAGGTTGATCCAATGACAGTGGACTCCTGTTCCAATACGTCAATAGGAGAAGTTGAAGAGGTCTCATGTGAAACTGTGCACCGCCTCGAAGGAGGACACCATCAGACCCACCAGTTTAATCCCCTGTCGGATAGAGGGACAGGAGACTGTCCAGAAGAAGACGGTTCAGGTCCTGAATCCCCTGCACCTTGGCCTGGGGCAGAAACACTCTGGCCAGGCTGGTATCCAGAGTCATGCCCAGAAATGAAATCACTCGAGACGGGGAGAGAGAAGACTTGGTGCGGTTGATCACCCACCCGAACCTCTCCAGGGTCGACACCACCTGGTGGGTGTCCAGTTCCGCCTGCTGAAGGGAAGAAGCTGAAATCAACAGATCGTCCAGATAAGGCACAATGCGAATGCCCTGCGATCTGAGCAGAGCCATTACGCCCGCCAAAACCTTGGTGAAGACCCTCGGTGCCGAGGTCAGACCGAAGGGAAGAGCTACGAATTGATAATGTTGATCCTCTATCGCAAACCGGAGGAATCTCTGATGCGCCTGAAAGATTGGAACATGCAGATACGCATCCTTGATGTCTATGGATCTCATGAAATCCCCCTGGTGAAGGGAAATGATAGCGGAGCGCAGAGTCTCCATGCAGAACTTCTTGGCTCTGATAAACCTGTTGAGAACCTTAAAATCTAGAATGGGTCTCACCGAACCCTCCTTTTTTGGGTACCGTGAAAAGGCTGGAGTAGTAACCCCTGCCTCTCTCCGACTGAGGCACCGGGCAAATAACTCCCATGTCCAAAAGGTTTCTTACCGCTAACAGGAGCCCCTGTGCAGCCTGATGGTCCGAGGGCACCCTTAAGAACCTTGGAGGCGGCCAGTACTCGAACTCCAGTTTGTACCCGGACGAGACCACTTCCAGGATCCAATTGTCTGTGACCTCCCGGGCCCAGACCTGGAAGAAGAGCCGCAGCCGTCCCCCTACCCGTTCGGGTGAGGACACCCCTTCATTGCTGAGCCGGCTTACCGGCGGGCTTAGGCTTGGAACCCCAGGCAGCAGTCGGGCGCGCCCAACCTCTGCCCCTATTCCAGGACGAGCCCCTGACACCAAAGACGGGCAGACCCCTAACCGCTCTGGCTCCACGAAAGGAAGGGGCGAAGGAACCTTCTTCCACTGAGGTAACCTACCTCCCTTAGCAACAGCATCCAATTTATCTCCAAACAGCCGCGTACCCATGAAGGGAAGAGCCATAAGCGACTTCTTGGCCCCAAAATCCGCCGTCCACTGATGCAGCCAGACCAATCTGCGCATGGCCACCAATAAGGCCGAAGTCCTGCTACACATGACGATAGAATCTTCCATAGCAGACAAAACAAAATCCATGAACAATTCACACCTCTTAAGAGTAGTGAACTCAGCGCTATCCGGATCAAACTGACCATCATTCAGCCAGTCCCTGATCAGGGACCTGGTAGCAAGCGGCACTAGAGCAGATGAACAAGCCGGCCGCAGGGCCGATCCCACACTGGCAAACGCATGACAAGCCATCTGATCAAGGCGCTTATCCTCGCTATCCTTAAGGGAGGTAGCGTCAGGGGTGTTAAGCACAGAAGAATTGGTCAAGCCCAAAACAGGAGCATCGACCTCGGGAGGAGAGGACCATCGCTTGACCGTCTCCACCGGGAAAGGATACTTCTTGTCCCATCCCTGGAGGGCACCAGGAAGCCGACAGGGCCTCTCCCATTCTTTCTGGATCAGTGCGTCAAAATGATCCTGCGTAAGGAATTCTAGACGGGGCTTGCAGACCCCCAAAAATTCCCCCTTCTTTAGGGGAGGCGCCTCCGGGGGATCAATATCCAACACCTTCAACATATGTGACAAAACAGCAGCCGTATCTACGGCATCCCCAGGCGCCTGCCCAACAAAAGCATCACCAGACTGTACAAAATCAGACTCTGTCTCCTCAAACACTTCCCCCTCCTCTAAAGGGGAATAATCAGACAAATCCATAGCGTCGTCGTCCGCGTCCCACACGGGCTGTGCCGACGACAAATGTCTCTTTTTAGCTTGGGCCTTCTTGCCCACCATGCTACCAATAAACTTTTCAATGCTGGCCAATCTGGCACCAACATCCGACTGCGACTCCCCGCTGGCACCAATGTCACTCGGGGTATGGATCAAGCGGGGGAGGGGAAGGCGATGAAGCGGGAGGAGCCGACCCAGAAGGCTGGGACCCAGACTTCCGCGTTATGGCCTTATGAGCGCATGGAGTACAGATCGGTACTTCCTCTCCCGTAAGGGATGCCCCACACCCCACACATGGGCGGGCTTGCCCCAAGGTGAGCCCGAGCCCAGTATCCTGCGGAGCCTCCATATGGTGATTTTTTTAGTGGTCAGTCGCAAGACCGAAGGGAATGCCCCTTAAATGTCCCGGTGGGAGGATTTGGAGGAGATCAATTTTAAACTAGGGACCCCAGGACCAGGAGGAACCCCTTAATATGCACAATATGAAGCAATCTGCAACACACAATAGGCATATAATTACTATTAAGGCATATGCATTAATAGAATCACAAGCATACCACACAGACTATATACATATAAATATACAGGTATACTGCAATAAATGGTAAAAATATACACCACCAGGGGCCCACCCCACCAGAGACTGACCCCCAACGCACAAAGAAACAGGCCATCAAGAGCAGCACGGCAGTGCAGGAGATCTTCATGATGGCCCCGGACCAGGAGGAAACCAGACCAAGGGAGAAGAAGAAGGGGGGCGTGCCAGCGTCGAAAGGCACGCTATCCAGGCCACGCCCCCCTCCCTGCAGCATGGATCTGGCCAGAGGGAGGCATGCACAAAACGTGTCGACGAGGGGGCAGGGCTACCGTGCCCGCGCCGAGCGCCCGGCCCCGCCCCCTTCTCCACCCAGACACACAGCCTGAGTGACTTCGCTCAGGCTGAAGGAAGCTATATTGCATCATCGAGGGATCACTTCCAGATGAGGCATCAACCAACAACAAAGTGTGAAACACCTAAACACACACACGCATATCCATTAGATTAAAACTAATAAAAAAAGAGGTCAGCTTAGGACGCACCAGACCCCCCCCCCCCCCCCGAGGGAGTAAGGGACCCGGAGGGGAAAAGGGGGAACCCCGGCCCGTAATAAGGCCGTATTCAGCAGGGACTGGGGGCATCCCATACCAGGATCACCACAACCTGGTTGTACCGCCTGCCCCAATTTGAGGACTCACGGTGGAGCAAAGGCTCCCAATGCACCCACTGGGTGCTCCTACCCTTGCCGGAACCGCAGCCTAAGCTGAGAGGCTCAATGGGGGACAATTTGGAAAGAATCCTGGCAGCAATAGGGATAAAAAGGGCGCCGGGCGCGAGCCCGGCTTACCTGCAAGTAAGAGAAGCTTCATCTTCTGTCTTGCTCGCTCCCTGCAGAGAAGACAACTGGGGAATTGGTGGGAGGTCCCAGGTAGTTATGGACCAGGAGGGGCTTCTTTTTTTGCATTCATCTCTGCAGAAGTTCGCCCTCTACTGGAGAATAACCCAACTGTCAAGACTTATTGAAGCGGAGTGTATGTCACACTTGGAATATTGCCCTAGTAGAATGAGCTTTTAATAACCCAGGGGCCTGCACTCTCTTAGGCTACCTGTATGGCTTCCCTAATCCACCTAGCAATAGAGGCCTTAGAAGTATGTAACCCTCTATTCTTACCTGAAATGGCCATCAATAAATGATCTTTCTCCATCCTGCAGATCTCTCCAAATACATTCATACAATTTTCCTAGCATCCTGCATTTTCTGCCGATCACCAATATCTTCAAGTCTGAGTCCCGGGAGATAGATCTCCTGGGACCTGTGGAACTCTGAAGCAATCTTTGGCAAATAAAGAGGTTCGGGTCTGATCGAAAGATGATCCAGAAATACACGCAAATAGGGCTCCTTGGTAGATAGGGCCTGTAAATCAATAATTCTTCTTGCTGAAGTAATCACTAGAATGAATACAAACTTAAGTGTCAAAAATTTGATAGATGTGTCAGATTTGTTTAAAGGGCGTCTTAGTCAATCCATTAAGCACAATGGATAGATCCCAAAGTGGGAAGGCCTTAGTATTCACTGGCCTTCTTCTAGCAATAGAAATGAAAAATATATCAACCAGCTCATTGGCTCTGAGCCTTGTGTCCAAAAATACCGATAGAGCCGCTACCTGTACCTTCAAAGTGCTTATGGCTACGAGCGACTTATGGCTCCTACAGAAAAAAGTGAATCTTTTCCAGATCTTACTGTAAATTTTTCTGGTGACCACCTTTCTACTCTGAAGAAGAGTCCTAACAACTCTGCTTGACAGACCCTTACCCCTTAACAGGCTCCATTCAGGATTCAAGCAGTCAACCGCAGGATCTGGACCTGAAGATGAAGAATCTGCCCTTGCTGAGGGAAGTCTACCGTCTCTGGCAGAATGAACGGTGGTCTGGTTGTCATCTGAATCAGGAGAGAGAACCACAGCCTCCAGGGCCAGTGTGGAGCCACCAAAATGACTCTCGCTGTCTTTATCTTTCTTAAAATTCTGGGAAGCAGTTGAAAAGGTGGAAATGCATAGCATAGGTTGAATCTCCCCCAGTCCTGGGAGAGTGCATCCACCGCTAGGGGTCCCTGTCCCTGGTGCAGCGAGAAGAAGTTATGGCATTTGGAATTCCTTTTTGTGGCAAACAGGTCTATCTCTGGTGAGCCCCGAAGGTCTACTACCTCCTTGGAGACTCCCTGGTTTAGCTCCCATTCTGAAGGCTTCAACTGAACCCGACTGAGCAAATCTGCCAATACATTCAACTGTCCCTTGATGTGTACCACCCTCAGAGACCTTACCCAATCCTCCATCTTGGTGCAAATGATCTTGGAGAGAGCTTCTAACTCTACGGACCTTGTGCCGCCCTGATGGTTGATGTAGGCCACAACCATGGCATTGTCCGATACAATCAGGACATCCTGATCCTGAAGTCTGCCTCTGAAGTGGTCTACCACTAGATCCACAGCTTTTAGTTCTCGAAAATTCTATCTTTGGGACAGATCGTCCGTCCAAGCACCCTGAATGTGCTGCTGGGACCCCCATCCCCAATTGTTTGCATCTGTTGTGATCTTAATGGGGTCTATCTGATGCCAAGGTCTCCCCCTTCTCTCTCTCTACTATGACTGCCATTTCCTTTAGTTGTGAAATCACTAAAGGCAAAGCCTCTGCTTTGTCATTATCCTTGGGACAATGAGTTACCTGGAAGTGATCTTCAGTCTATGAGACAAATTCTAGACGAAAACCGTACTGAGTTGTCTGAAGAACAAAGGGGTTCTGAGATATCTTCGGCCAGAAGAAATGACTGAAGTCTCCCAACCACCGGGCCTATGTCAGGGCCGCTGCTTGGGCTGTTGTGGAGGTTTAAATAATAAACCTCCCTTCCCCTTCAATCTCTGGGAAGCCCAAGAGTCTTGACCCCTGGATTCCCACTGGGGATATTTAGGCCTCTTCATCTCCCATCTAGGAGGCTGAAGGTGCTTCCTTTTAGCAGGAAATTTATTTCCCGCCTCCGTGAACCTGGTTAATACCTTTTCTAATTCTGATCCAAGCAACAGGTTAGACTTAGAAGTTTGGTCTCCTTGCCACGTCTTGAGCCAGAGCGCCCTGTGAACAGAATTAATCAGCGCCATATTTTTTGCTGTGGCTCTGACAGCTTCAGAGACAGCATCAGACAAAAAATTTACTGCTTTAAACACAAATATCAATGCATTTAATACCTCCTCCTTTGGAGTATCATTATTAATTCCAGATTTGACCTTATCAATCCATACTTCAGACACCCTACTAAGACAATCTGCTGCAAGTAGTGGCCTGAGCGAAAAAGCAACAGTATCCCCCATGCTCTTTTGAGGAGGATATCTGCTCTTTTATCCATTGTATCCCTTAGTGAACCCATATAATCAAAGGATAGATCCGATCTCTTGGAAACACGCCAGGGGAGCATCCACCTTTGGACATTTTGCCCACTGATATCCGATTCCTCAAGGGGGGACCTCTTCTTCAAATATTTGGGAAAGAAAAACCAGGCTTCCGGTGCTCTCCATTCCCTGCCAACATGTCCTTTAGAGATTGGTGTATAGAAAAACACTGCTTTTTTTTTCATTTAAACTTTTATACAGAGAATCATGAAGTGAAAGGGTTCTATTCTCACTTTCAAAATTGAGAGAGGTCCGAATACCCCTGACTAGATCAGGAACATCCTGAAGACAGAAAATACAATTCTGTGAAACTCACCTGTAGAATTGTTTTTGTATCTATCCAGTCCAGGCCGTCCCGATATCTTCACGATTGGGTATTCGCCCCTAGGGGGCGCTTGACTGCAAGATCAAAGATGTAGCTCCTCCCCCTATAAAGGCAGCTGCCCCTCTATCATTCCCCAGTGGTTTAAAAGCAGTACTCCATGAAAGAGGGCAGGCCGGGAGGCCTAAGAACATATGAAACCATGTTACCTCACATAGCTTCAGCTTGTACTCTCTCTAATGCAAAAAACTAGAACTAGTGTCCTATGAGCAAAAACGGTTCATCGCCATAACAGGCATACAGGACATAATGAACACAAGGGCGGGGTGGGACGGCCTGGACTGGTGAGTTTCACAGAATTGTATTTTTCAATTCCATCCAGTCCAGGCCGTCCCGATATCTTCACGATTGGGACATCCAAAAGCAGTGTCCATATGGGCGGGATCCCCAGTGAGGAACGGCATGTAGTTCATTTCACTACCGCCTGAAGCACCTTTCGGCCAAAAACAGCGTCAGCTGAGGCCCTGACATCCACCCTGTAAAACTTTGTAAAAGTATGAACAGAAGACCAAGTTGCGTCCTTACAAACTTGTTCCACCGATGCCTGATGCTGAAAAGCCCAAGATGCACCAATAGCTCTGGTAGAATGAGCTGTAATCCGAAAAGGGGGTTCCTTCCCCCTTGCAGAATATTCTTGTACCACCCCCTGTCTAATCCACTTACCTAGAGTGGACTTGGCTGATGGCAATCCTTTCCTAGAACCCTCTGTTAGGAGAAAAAGCAAATCTGATTTCCTTAAGGATTCAGTCGCAGCCAGGTAATACCTTATGGCTCTGACCACATCCAAGGCATGGAGGGTCCGTTCTTTGGAATTAGCTGGTGCTGGACACAAGGAAGGTAAGACAACCTCTTCATTAAGCTGAAAAGGAGAAACGACCTTAGGCAAAAAATCAGGTTTAGAACTAAAAACCACCTTATCCCTGTGCAACTCAAAGTAGGGCGGTTTCATACAAAACGCGGCCAGCTCTGGTACATGACGCACCGAGGTGATCGCCACCAGAAAGACCACTTTGAGTGTCAACATAGACAATGCAGCATCACTCAATGGCTCGAAGGGAGGACCCTGGAGAGCAGACAGCACTAGATTCAAGTCCCACATCGGTAATACGGACTTACACGGTGGCCAGACATGGGTAACTCCCTGGAAAAAAGTCTTGATCAACCTATGGTTGGCAATGGATCTCTGGAGAAAAAATGGCTAAAGCCGAGACCTGACCCTTGAGGGTGCTCAGCTGGAGACCCAAGTCTAGACTGTGTTGTAAAAACTCCAGAATCCTAGAAATCGAAAATTTTCGGCAAGGAAGGCTCTTGGCCTCGCACAAAGCGATATAGGCCCGCCAAACTCTGTAGTATATCATGGAAGAAGATTTCTTCCGTGCCTGAATAATTGTATGAACAACCGTGGCCGATAACCCTTTCTCCGTCAGGATTGAGGTTCCAATAGCCAGGCCATCAAAGCCAGCGTCCATAAATTGGGGTGCCGCAGCGACCCCTGTGTGAGAAGCCCTGGGTCGTCGGGCATGATGTAGTGATCTATTGACATCTGAGTATGTCTGCAAATCAACTCCTTCTCGGCCAGCGAGGAGCCACCAGGATGGCTGGTATCTTGCGCAGCACTCTGCCCAGGAGCGGAAACAGAGGGAATGCATACAGAAATTTGAACTCCATCCAAGGGATCGCCAGAGTGTCTGTTGCTATGGCCAGAGGATCTCTTGAGAGAGAGAGAGAGAGACGAACCTTGGAAGCTTGTGATTGTGTCTGGATGCAAACAGGTCCACGTCTGGTTGACCCCAGCAGAGGCACAGAGCCTGAAATGTCCCGATGCTGAGGGACCATTCACCCAGGCGCAAGGAACTCCTGCTCAGGGAGTCTGCCTCCTGGTTTTCCACCCCGGGGATGTAGACCGCAGAGATGCAGGGAACATTCTTCTCTGCCCAAGTCAGAATCCGGGTTACCTCCTTGAAAGATCTCTTGCTCCGAGTCTCGCCCTGGTGGTTGATGTAGGCCACAGCTGTCTTATGGTCCGAGCGAACCTGGATCGCACGGCCTCTTGAATGGGGAGTCAAGCGTAGGAGAACCAACCGGATTGCTCTCAGCTCCAAGAGATTTATGGGTAACCGGTTCTCCTGCGGACCCCACTGACCCTGGATCTTCTGGGTCTGCCAAACGCCTCCCCAGCCTGTCAGACTGGCATCTCCCAATGGGGAGTCAGGAAAGACTTGCCCACCAGCAGGTTCCGAGAGTCCAACCACCACAAGAGGGACTGCGCAAATCCTTGTTCCAGAGATTCCTGCGACCGATTCCAGCCGGTCAGCAGGTTCAACTGAAGCGGTCTCATGTGAAATTGGGCGAAGGGCACTGCCTCGAAGCACGACACCATTAAGCCCACCAATCTCATCCCCAGACGTACAGACGGCTGTTGACAAGCCAGCAAGGCCTGCACTTGCATCTAGAGTCCCAAAACCTTTTGCTGTAACAGAAAAACCTTGACCTGAGCGGTGTCTATCGTCATTCCCAGGAACGATCTCACTGTTAAAGGCGTGATAAATGACTTGGGGTAATTGACTACCCAACCAAAGGCTTCCAGGGATGACAACACTGTTCGAGTATCGCCCTCGGCCTTCTGAAGTGACCAGGCCGAGATCAGCAAGTCGTCCAGATAGGGTAACACGAATACCCTGACTCCTCAGGATAGCCATGATGCCCGCCAGCACCTTGGTGAACACACGGGGGGCTGAGGATATGCCGAATGGGAGTGCTACAAACTGGAAATGTTGATCCTCCAGTGCAAACCTCAGGAACTTCTGATGTCCTTGGACACCACCTCCTGAATTCACCGATCCGAGACGCCTCCAGATCTGAGCAAAAAGCAGAAGCCGTCCCCCCACCCGTATGGGTGATGGCGTCCCCTCATGCCTGAGTAGGCTTGGCTGGGGGTTTGGGCTTAGCTCCCCAGGAGGAGTTGGGCCAGCTGCGGGACCTACCTCTGCGCCAGTTATCGCTGTGGCCACCTGGAAATTAAGATCCTCTTCCTCCCCGAAAGGACTGAGCAGGCTTTCTTCTCTGAGGGAGCTTACCATCCTTGACCAAGAGGTCCAGGCACTCCCCAAACAGCCGGCTACCCACAAAAGGTAGACTCGTGAGGGACCTCTTGGCAGCCGCATCAGCCGACCACTGCTTCAACCAGAGCGAGCGGCGTAAAGCAACAAGCAAGGCCGAAATTCTGGTGCCAAGCCTGACCACATCATCCATGGCAGTAACAACAAAGCCAATGAAATCCAAGCAGGCCTTGAGTTCCTTATACTCCTCCGCCCGCTTGCGAGCCTTAGCCCTAGCAACAAGGTGTCTCACCTTTCTCCTGTTGGCATGTGAAACGATCGCCGAGGCACACGCAGGGCGAAAGAGAGCACCCGCAAAGGTGAAAGCATGGCAGACCAGCTGATCCATGCGCTTGTCTGCAGGGTCACATAATGAAGCATTGTCAAGTGACGGCATAACAGTGGTATTGGACAAGCCTGAACCATAGCCGAACCAATTCAGCAGGAAAAGCGTACCGCCTATCCAGGCCCTTAGGGACCGACGGTAATTAGTTGGGCCTTTCCCATTCCTTAAGGATCATGCTAGAAAAATTAGGCTGCACAGGGAAGACCCGTCTTTGCCTCTCTGGCCAAAATAAATCACCCTGCTTCCTCTGTGAGGAACAATGTGTAGGGTATCAAACACGGAATAGAGCAAACTATCCGTATCATCCGGGAGGCAAGAATCCTCGTCCGAGGAGGAACCAGAGATGCTGTCACCGGCGGAAAACTCCACCATTGAAAGTGAATCATCTGGCAACTCACCTTCCTCTGCAGATACCAAGAGATCATAAAAATCATCATCCGAGTAAATCGGCTCCAGATGCCGCTTCTTACTCGAGGCCTTCTTAGGGACTGTCAACGAGATCTGCTTTTCGAGACTACCCAGCCTGTGCACAAAATCAGCATGAGACCCCTTGCTGGCTCCCCCTTCACTAGGCCGACTGCAGCAGCGGAGGGTCCGGAGAGGCTGATGGTAATACAGGGCAAGGGTCAGGAGCGACCGCCCCGCTCATGGTCCAAAACAATGCATCTGGTGCAAGTGGGACAAATAGTGCTGAATCTGCCCAGAGGATTCCTTCTGCACAAGAGGCAGAGCCTGTCCTGCTCAAATGGGGCCCCCAACTCACTATCCCCTGATGCCTCCATTATGGTGATGAATAGTAATATTCAATAAGGCTACTAGACGCCAAGCCTAATAACCGATCCCTCTAAATAATGGGGACCGGGAGGAACCACAACCCTCAATGGGGACCGGGAGGAACCACAACCCTCAACCTTAGCCCACGATCTATAACAAAAAAGAGAGGGAGAGCAATTACAAAAAAACCCATGTCAGACCTTAACATAGAAGACATATGGCATAGATGCAACAACTAAGCAAAAAGAGGGACTCACGACACCGCAACCGGAAGAGGGATCACAGCCAGCGCTCCGCAGCAAAAAAAAAAATACAATTCTGTGATTACTCACCTGTAGAATTGGTATTATATGTATACAGCACGTCCTGTTCCAGAAGATATTCCTTACTCTTGGGTTATACATCCAGTAGATGGCGCTGGACTGCAGAGACAGAAAAGTGGCTCCTCCCGGCCCCATATATACCAGGGACCTCCCACAAATTCCCCAGTATTGAAAAGCAGCTAAAATGGAACCGGGAGAACTATAACCATTACAAAAATTGAACAATCACCATACAGAGGTAACTAAGAAAAATGATAACAAGGGTGGGGTGTAACAGGACGTGCTGTATACATATAATACCAATTCTACAGGTGAGTAATCACAGAATTGTATTATTCTAAGTATACAGCACGTCCTGTTCCAGAAGATATTCCTTACTCTTGGGACATCCAATAGCAGTGTCCGTAAGGTAGGGTGGGATCCCCAAAAGTAACAGCAGACAGTTTAAACCACTGCCGCCTGCAGAACTTTGCGACCAAAAGCAGCATCAGCTGAGGCCCTAACATCAACCTTGTAAAACTTTGAAAAGGTATGAACAGAAGACCAAGTGGCGGCCTTGTAAACTTGTTCAACAGAAGCTTGGTGCTGAAAGGCCCAAGAGGCACCAATAGCACGAGCAGAATGAGCAGTAAGGCGGAAGGGAGGCTCCTTCCCCTTAGCAGAGTAGGCCTATATCACAGCCACGGATCCACTTGCTGATAGTGGACTTAGCTGGAGCCAGAACCTTCTTAGGTCCAGACGGGAGCAAAAAAAGAGCATCAGTCTTCCTGAAGGGTACAGAAGCCACCAGGTAGAACTTCAGAGTCCTGACCACATCCAGAGAGTGTAAAACCCTCTCCTTAGAAGTCCTTGGATTAGGGCACAGAGAAGGCAAAACAATGTCCTGATTGAGATGAAAGGCAGAAACAACCTTAGGCAGAAAATCTGGTTTAAAACGGAACACCACATTGTCCTGGTGTCTCTCAAAATAAGGAGGCTTGATGGAAAGCGCCGCCAACTCAGAAACACGCCTCACAGAGGTGATAGCCACCAGCGCAAGAATGGACAAAGGGGCTCCTTGCAAGGGCTCGAAGGGAGACCCCTGCAGGGCAGATAAGACCAAGTTCAAGTCCCAGACTGGTAACCTAGACTTACGTGGGGGGCGCACGTGAGTAACCCCCTGGAAGAAGGTCTTGACCAGGGGATGCTGAGCAAAAGATCTTTGGAAAAAAATGGCCAAGGCAGAAACATGACCTTCAGAGTACTGAGCTGAAGACCCAGATCCAAACCATGTTGCAGAAACTCACGAATCCTAGGAATAGAAAACCCACGACAGGGAAGCGGGTTAGACTCGCACCAGTCAATGCAAGTACGCCAAACCCTGTAGTAGATGGAAGAAGAGGACCTTTTCCTAGCCCTGATCATGGTATTTACAACCGATGCAGGCAGCCCTTTTTCCATCAAGATGGAGGTTTCAACAGCCAGCCCGTCAAAGCCAGAGTTTGTAAATTGGGGTGGCGTAGGTGCCCCTGAGTGAACAGATCTGGAACCCGGGGCAGGGCATACTGACCTACTGCCAGCTGCACAATGTCTGCGAACCACACTCTTCTTGGCCAACAGGGGGCCACCAGTATGGCTGGCACCCTTTCCTGAGCTATCTTGCGCAACACCCTGCCCAGCAGGGGAAAAGGGGGAAACACACACAGGAGCTGAAACCCCGTCCAAGGCATTGCCAGGGCATCCATGGCCAAGGCGAGAGGATCCTGGAACAGAGAGACAAAGACTGGAAGCTTGTGATTGTGACGCAAACAGATCCACATCCGGCTGACCCCAGCGGTGACACAGGGAGCGAAACACCCTGCTGCTGAGGGACCATTCTCCCAGACGAGAGGTCCCCCTGCTCAGAGAGTCTGCCTCCAGATTCTCCACCTCTGGGATGTACACAGCTGAGATGCAGGGAACATTCTCCTCCGCCCAGGACAGAATCAGGGACATTTCCTTGAGGGACCACCACTCCGGGTCCCTCCCTGATGATTGATGTAGGCAACCGCCGTCTGGTTGTCCAAGCGGACCTGAACAGCCCGACCCCGCAGGTGTGGGCGAGAACCAACCTGATCGCCCTCAATTCCAGAATGTTGATAGGGGCATGGGCCTCCTGAGGGCCCCACTGACCCTGGAATTTCAGGGATTTCCAAAAGCCCCCCCAACCTGTCAGACTGGCGTCCGTGATGACAGTCTCCCAGCAGGGGGCCAGAAAGGATCTGCACCCCAGCAGGTCCCTTGAGTCCAGCCACCACGATAGAGACCGCCTGACCAGAGGGGAGAGGA